>CP125818.1:5079788-6279788 GCA_036287905.1 Corylus americana | reverse complement strand
ACGGGGAAAATGTATTAAGTAGGATACTTTTGGTAAAAAAAAACTGCAAAACCTCATTATAAGATGGTACAAAATTAATGTACCTCATATTTGCTACCAGCATTAGCCCTAAACATATTACCAGCATTGAGATTGTAGCATTCATATGGTTACCAACAGATGGGCATCTTTATAAGGCATATTATAAGTGTTAAGTAATTACACACCTTGACCTTATTCCCAATAAGAAGCAAGAAATGGAATTCAGACACTGCCATAGAATTGGGTTTAACCGCTTCAGCACCTTCAGACAACTTTGAATAGTCCAATAGAGCCTTGTTCTCCACAAAATTTTCATCTCCATTTGGAGAACTGCCCAAGAGATTTCCCAGTGAAAAAAATAAATAAATAAATAAACAAAGCAACATTCATACTAGAACTACAGCTGATACAACATCAAGAACCAATACACTACGCAGATCAACGAAGTACAATGATCACATTCCAAAAAGAAAACCACAAAGCTAGTACCAGCTAAAGTAAGAAATCCAGTGATCTACACGAATGGTTCCAAATTGACACAAAGGAAGAAAAAAAATAAAGAATGCCATCCTCTACCTATGCTGTGCTCCAAAATTCAAGCCACCGTGATAGATACCAGCTCCAGAAAGCCACGCAAAATGTACAGCTCTTCTTTGCTTGATGTAGAAATACAGTTCACTGAAAGTTGACCAAAATGGCAAAGAAACCTCATATATTACTAGCTCAAAAACCATTAACGGGAAGAAAAAAATATTCCAGCCCAGTAGCACAAATGATCACTTTTAGAGGAGTCGTGATTGAGAGAACGCGGTGTGCTTAGCACGCCGTGATTCATTCACCCCTTTTAGAGAAGAGAGGCATGCTTCTAATACAAATTTTAAATAATATGGCAACCTTTACGGTTTTAATATCTGATTTTTTAGCAAGTTATTCAAAATACTGTTAAAATAAACAATAGCATTTACCTGTTTGGTATTTCCCCAGGAAGTTCCATGAAATGCACTGCACGTTCTAAATAACTTGCAAAAACAGCCTAAAAGTTTAAAACAAATAATAAGCACACAATCCAAATTATATTGCACAAAAATAAGAAAGCTGCTATAAACAGAGAACAACTTGTTCCACAGCAAATGAAGAACTGGTGTTAGAGTTAACTTACCTCTAGCGAACCGATTCCAGTGAAAGAGTAAAGTCGTGTAGGAGTAACAGCCATCACATAGTATCTAGTTCCATTGATCATGCTAGCCGTTTCCATCTGTGCTCAAAAGAATAGGGCCAAAATGGTTACATTGCGAACAAATTTCAACTTCAATGTCTGAAAAGCATCACAGATTTGATTGAATCTGGCTTCCAAGGTGACATTCCAATTCCTAGCAACGCCCCCACCCCAAAAAAAGGAAATGGCATTCCGGTGTTTGTTCCACGTAAAGGTACTTCAAAACTTACCAGAACATCAAAGGAAACCTTATAATCTCCAAAACGTATAAGGTTTCAACTGTTCCAGCAATTACATAATAGCTGATTAAGCATTGTCAGCATTGTCAGCATGGCCAACAGCCCAAAACAACTGGATAGATAGAACATGCGGTTAAGTCGATACAGACAAGTATTACAACTTTGACAGTTCAAATAAGCTTTTTTAGTTGCTTTTGTGAACCAGAAACATGCACATAGGATACTAGTACAAAGGGTTAAGAAAGAAGCATTAAGTCTCAACCAATAATAATTTTTCCAGAAGAAAAGTCAGACAAATAAAAATAGTACCTGTAAATCCATGAAAGCTTCAGGAAGTTCTGTAAATTCGAAAAGAAACTTGATGTACTTCTCCTTCTTGTCCTTCTCATCCACGGCAATCTCATGAAGCTGGCCATTGTCCGTACCAAGAACGACTTCCTTTGTAGAAGCTGTGTTTTAAACTAATCAATACCCAGAAAAAAGCTTTTACATATCTATCAAACAACCCATAGCCGAAACGATGAAAAATTACCTTCTGTGATCTGTTGTCTATTCCAGGCAACAGCATTCACCACAAGACCTTTCAATTTGCTTAAAACTCGAGGCTTGGTCCACTTCGCATGAGTGTAAAAAGTATCAGCACCTCCACTACCAACAACGACGGCAATACAATGGCTCCCTCCCGGATCAACAAAAACCCTGTGGATCGATTGCTCCCCAGGACGTCCCACAGAGAGATCAATCTCTATACCCCAATCAAAACAAAAACAAAAATCAAACCTAGAAATGTGGTGAAAAGTGAAACGAACAAACAAAGAGTGGAAATTGAGAATTCGAATTCCCATTCTAAGTATACATTTCAGGCATAATTGAATTGAATTCAGAGAAGAACGAACCGTAGGAGTCGCCGACCCCGAAATCGTGGCGAATGATCCAGCCTTTACTGGTGCCCAGTAAAATGACGTCGTTTCCGGCGGCCATGCACGTGATAATCCCGCGCCCTTTGGCCGCGTATCTTTCCAGAAGATCCACCGTGAATACCTGTCTTCCTGGATCCATCTTTGAATTATCCACGTAACCAAACACCCCCCCAATGTACTGTAAGCCCCCTGGTCGGAGCTCAAAGTTGCAGAAATATGAATCGGAGTCGGAGAGGAGCTAATTGCGCAACTTTCAATGGAACGACAACGTTTCTCAAGGTAATCACTTCAGGCCGGTCGGAAGTTGGCGCAAACTGGATTACCAGCTCCATTCAAACGACGACGTTCTCCAGCAGAATTGTCAGCATAACTATATAGTAATTAATCTAATATCTGTTCAAAATATACGTAAAAATTAAAATAATATGTAAAATCTTATACATTTTAATTTAATAAACTGAATTGAAAAATAAAAAAAAAATTCTTTTTAATATTTTGAGAAGATTTTTTATTTACCTAAATTAGTTAAAAAATATAAAGAAATGCAAAAAAATATTGATTTTTTTTTTTTCTAAACAATATACAGGATCAAAGGAGGTGAAAGAAATGGAATTACAAAAAGCAGAAAGAAAAAAATAGAAGAGTTACAAGAAATGGGGCCAAAACATTTATGAGAAGTAGCCCATTTTGCAGCAACATGCATGTGCCATTTTTGTTTGGACAAAAATTTCCTCTAAATCGGTTTGGAGGAAATATCCTTCAAGCCATATAAAATGGTGCAAAGTATCTAAGTATTTAACATGCACATTAAATATTAAATTTGCTATTAATGACCTTTAATATTTAATGACTAATGTTTTGTTTTTTCACCAAGGTTAGAACTAACATTAAAAAGCGAAGACCTAAGGTTGGATTAGATAAAAAACCAAAAAAAAAAAAAAAAAAAAAGGTTAGAAGCAACGTTTAAAAGAAGAAGAGCTAACATTGGCTTATGAAAAATAAAAAAATTCACTAAACAATGTTAGAAAACTTTAGTAAACCTAAACAAGGTGAAGTTGATGAGTCATATTAAAAGCATACATTTTTCTCCATTCTCTGCTTTTCAAATTCTCTACATATGCGGCTGAAAGACTATTACTTTAGGAGAAAAAAGCATATGTGATCGGAATTTTTTGGCATATACGTGAAAACTGCTATCATATTAAGGTACTCTTCTTGATATTTTAACAATTGAGTCTTTGTATTTTGGATAATAATTTGATTAATTTTAATCTCTATTTAGTTATCCCATTAACAGAAAGTTATCTAGCATTTTGAATTTTCTATTTAAACTATTCATTTATCCCATTAACAATGAGTTCTCTAATGTTGTTGTATTTTTTATCTAATGTTAGCTCTTCTTCTTTTAAACATTAGTCCCCCCCCCCTCCCCCCTCCCTTTTTTTTTTTTGGTTTTTTATCTAATCCGACGTTAGGTCTTCACTTTTTAATGTTAGTTCAAACCTTGGTAAAAAAACAAAACGTAAGTCTAACGTTTAACCAAAGAAAAACAAAAAAAAAAAGGTTTAACCTTAGTTAATCAACTGCTATTAATGACCTTTAATATTTCATGTGCATGTTAAATGTTTAGACACTTGGTACCATTTTATACGGGTTGAAGGATATTTAAATAATTTCGGATTTTGCTTACATATTGTTATTGAAATAATATCATGTATGCTGTAATTTAATTAACGGTCAAGATTGAATTTCTCAAAATCTCTTTTTATTTTCTCTCTCCTATTAAATGCTTTTAAAAGTAAGTCAACTCTAAAATTCAATCTTGACCGTTAATTAAACTACAACATACATGCTGTTATTAAATATGTAAGCCGAATCCATTTAAATTTCTGTCCAAATCTAAATCTAGTTCCATTGAAGATGGTCTCGGACACTCCTGCCCCTTATGCCTCTCGGTTTCTTAATATAGAGGCCCGTCGGTAAACAAGCATTCCAAAGACAAAAACCAATGAGCATTTATTTCTAGGTTGCCATTTTTCTCAAGTGATTTAAAGAGAATTCCCTCGCCTTTCTTCTCTTAGTCTGGTTTCATTTTTTATTTTTATTTTTGTAAGTATACAATTCTTTTATTGGCAACTATATATGTCCATGGCCCAAAAATAGCTATTCTATTATAGGAGTTTATTTCGCTATATATCAAACGACCCTAAGTTTTTCCATGCATAAGAGAGAAATTTTGGTATCTCGCAGCCGTGTTTGCTCATCATTCTCAATCCTATTCCAAACTTGTAAAGAGTCCATGGTGAGAAATTATGAAATAATTCCTCAAGTTCGAACGTTAGGTTGCAACTCTTTGGCAGCTTTAGCTTCTTGGAATTGCCAAACAAATCGAGATGCTAAAAATAATAATATTAAGATACAATTTCATGTCTTCCATCTTTTAAATAATGGCAACACCTCAACAAGATGTTGATTCTTACACTGGCCAACTGGACAGAAAAAATGAAAAATGAAAAATAAAAAAGAATGAGATAAAACCTGCAAATCATTTTATAGTTGCACTCTTCAAATTTAACAATTCAAATCTTACATATAGGTTACTTTACAATGACAGAAACAAAATAGAAAAAGAAATTACAATTATCACCAAATACAGATACCATAAAGAAGGTTCAAGAAAATGAAAAAGATATCGGGAGAAAAGTTTCATTTGGGTGAACGGCTAATAAAACCTTCTTATTCATAAAACCAATGTTTTTTTCCACGCTAGAACCCTCTTATTAAGAGAGGATAGATGCAAGAGAACTTGCATTGGCATCAAGTTCATCCGAAACTACTAGTTGATTCTGTAAGTGTGTTCGGTCTAGTAGTAAAAGAACTAGTTGTGCTAGAAATGCATGTCCCTGGAACCAAAGATGGTCGTTTTGGAGTTGGAATTGTTGCAGCTTCACTGTCAAGCATGGTAACAACATTTAACATGGTG
Source organism: Corylus americana (assembly GCA_036287905.1). Taxonomy (NCBI): domain Eukaryota; kingdom Viridiplantae; phylum Streptophyta; class Magnoliopsida; order Fagales; family Betulaceae; genus Corylus; species Corylus americana. The sequence goes on along the minus strand of CP125818.1, from coordinate 6,274,409 downwards.
GGGCGGTCATTTGGGTCGTCTTGTAAGCATAAGAATCCAATATTTGCACACTTCACTAACTGATCTACATTGCAGTCTTCACGTAGAGCCTGGTCCACTAAATCCAACACCTTCTTTTCATCCAACAATCTCCAAACCTGGGACAATTTTAAAATCAAAATGTTTATGGACAATAAACCTACTAAAGAAATTAATTACTACAAAAATTAAATACACTTACATAACCTATAAGGCTCATGATGGCATCATTCTTTCTTCCACTTATAATCTCAAGTAGAACCACACCAAAGCTAAAAACATCGGATTTAAATGAAAACATTCCATTTTGTGTGTACTCCGGAGACATATAGCCACTGCATTATAATGTTTATCGGTGGATAAGTTAGGATTGAATCAGCTTTCACAATTAAACTATCTAGTGCCTACCATAAACTTACTAAGTTCCGGCTAGTTTGGTTGTGCTAGCCTCGGTTTCTTTGCCTTCAATCATCCTTGCCAAGCCAAAGTCAGATATTTTGGGGTTCATCTCCTCGTCTAAAAGAATGTTACTGGTTTTCATATCTCTATGAATGATCCTCAATCTGGAGTCATGATGAAGATAGACAAGCCCACGAGCTATTCCTAAAATGATTTTGAAGCGCATCTCCCAATCCAAAGACATGCTTAGCTTTTGATCTTGAAAGGTTTTCATTTGCATGCCATTCAAGAGAACAATATTTTTAGCAATAGTAATAAATGAGCTTTTACTCAAACAAGATATATATTATGAAGCACTACAAGAGATTAGGAATTCAGTTTAGAGGCTAACCAAATATAAATGAGTCTAAGCTTTTGTTGGGCATGTACTCATAGAGTAAAATCTTTTCATATCCTTTTACGCAATATCCCCGAAGAGTAACAAGATTTCTATGTTGAAGTTTTGCAATCAACACCACCTCATTTTTAAATTCTTGTAAGCCTTGTCTTGAGACACATGAGAGCCTCTTTAAAGCAATTTGTTGACCTCCTGAAAATGTGCCCTGAGACACCATACTCACAATATTACCACTAACAAGAAACTAGTTTACATGAGGATTAAATACCAACTAATATTAATGTTGAAATCACCTTGTAAACCGGCCCATAGCCCCCCTCTCCAAGCTTGTTTGCATCTGAGAAATTATTTGTAGCTGCGAGAATGCTTTCCATGTCAAAAAATGGTACATCTATGTCTTTCTTATCTTCTTCTGTGAATTCAACCGCGTCTATCAAGTCTTTGACATGTTTTTCATTGTCTAATGCACGAAGTGCTCGCTTTCTTTGATTTTCTGAGTTAAAAAAAAAACATTTATATATAAAATCAATTACACTTGCATGATAATTAATTACATGAAATAGCTAGGCTTTTATTTTGATTGAAATGGAAATACGACAGATTGTGCAAGGTAGAGTACTGCATTTTGGCAATGCAGTTACATACCTTGTCTCTTGGCCAACTTTCTTCTTCGCAGATATATACAAACAATTGCACTTGCGAAGAGAAACACTGCTAGGAGAGGTATCATGACAATCAGAGTCAATGACATCTTTCCTTTTGAAGATTGGGCACCTTCTACAAGAAAGAAAGGGAACTACTGTTACATAAACATTTGAAATATGAAAATGACTCCCCCATCATAATTTTTTTGGCAGTGAACAAGCTCCGATAGAAAAATCAAAATGATAATAAGTCAAATTCAATAGATATACTGTTTAGATTGATTGTCGCAATTATGATTTCTATTATTAGTACAAGGTAAGCATGATATTACTAAAGAGGATTTGAAAGTTCTGCTAAAAACCTTCCAATTTCTAACGTACCTTTAGTAGCTAGTGATTATACATAAAGGAAAAGAAAACTTTTAGAAAGCTGATGAAATGCAATGGAGAAAGGGTATGGGGTTTGATTATCACAACTAATTTAAACAAGAAAGAAAAAAATTATCAATAGGACAAGATCCTCCTTAGTGGTCTAATTCATTCTTCATTAATAGAATAATGAGGAAACTTCACTTTGGCCCTCTGAACTTCCACCGGATTTTACAAACCCCCAATAAATTTTTAAATCTCTCATTTTGGACCCCTGAACTTTCAATTACTCTCAATTAGAACCCTTCCGTTAATTTTAGCTGTTAAAAATACAAAAAAAAAAAAAGACTAAAATGTCATTGATTTTCATTTTTTTAAATAAAAAAAACATTTTGAAAGTTGGAATTTTATACAAAAGTCAAAGGTTAAGCGTCATCTAACGTTTAAAATCTAACGGAGGGGTCCATATTGAGAGTAATTGAAAGTTTAGGGGTCCAAAATGAAAGATTTGGAAGCTCAGGGAAAGTTTTTAAAATCGAGTGGAAGTTCAGAAGGCCAAAGTGAAGTTTCTCCTAGAATAATCTTAATCTGGCAGAGGCATATGAAATAGCATTCTGACCTTTAGTACAATCTAAATTTGAGCCATTCCATTGGAAGTTTCTAGTGCAAAGGCACCTCCGCTTCCCATCTCCTGCTACATTGCAATTTGAATTGGGCCAGTCCTTGCAGTCGTTGGATGAATTACAGCTTGGTCCTAGCGGGGGCTTCCAACTAATCTCTATTTCATCTTTAACTTCAGAACTATAATTGCCAGAATCAGTGGTCTCATTAAACGGTAATGAGTTATTGAGATGCAGAATTCCTGTTGAATTTGTATCATTTCTTGCATATTTGACTTGGATGACAAATCTTCTTGCACTTGGATCGATACTTGTGACTCGATAGGTGCCATTGGGTGTCTTGAAGCTAACCTGGCCTGTGGAACTGTTGCAGTAGAAACTGAAGTACATGGGGTCACCACAATTTGGTTTAGTACTCAGCGGATAGGGGATCAGATTTGTGCCACAAGGCTCACAATTCCTTGGAGTTGATTCTGCAAAGATATAAAGTCTAAAACAGGAACTAAACATTGATAATGAGTTGTATAGAGGCCTTCTAGTATTATGAACCTGTCTAGCATTATAACATGGTAGCGAGCTGCTTGACATGTAAAATACTTGTGTAAATACCCTGAGAGCCCAAGGGTGAAGGTGATAGTAGTGAAGCATAAAATGAAAGATTAGCTAGTGCTATGATTTTAAAAACCCATACCAGCAGAGTTTGTTTCTCACTTCCTTTTTAACATCAAAGATGATTTTTTTTTTTTAATTTATAAAATAAAATAAAATAAAAAAACTTGACTAAATCTCTACATCAGTATCTATGGATGCAATTGAGCAAAGGAATTAATCCCAACATATTCCAATGTGTAAAAGGAGTACGTACCTATATCAGATTTTGCCACGCGGACAGAAAGGTTAAGACCGCGGGTTGTGTACTCCTCTTGAAGATCACTTACATCCCCATACCAAATGCCGCAGTTGTCGATGGACGACCGATCATCAAATGAATAAGCCTGGCATTGGCTGTTGTTAAGGCACTCCTTTCTGCATTCTGATTCATTGGATGATGATTTTGAATAATACGGTTTGCTCACTTTCATCATATTTAAGCTCAAGAACATGTTTGCCTCGTTAGATAATCTCGAATTTCTTGTGCACCCACCCGAAAAATCTCCAGAATCCCAATCCTTCGGGAAAGTAGGCTGGAACCCGGGAAAACATTTGCATACGAATGGCCTATTGTTAATATTGCAGCTGCCGAAAGTCCCACAAAAATTGTAAATGCTACAATTGTCTTCCGGCATTCTCCAAATCAAAGACCAATTTCCCTCGTCCAAACCCGAGCTCCGATAGTACTGTAATTCCCCCGTATAATTCATCACTAACCTTTCGTAACTATAATTCCCGCTATTGCTCCAATTTGATAACAAGTTTGATACGTTATCGGGCATTGTATATAACCAACTCTCTCTCCAATAATATTCGAGTCCTGGCTTTTCTGTGTTGGTTATGTAATAGTTTTCCTCTACTTGATCTTTACTAAACCTGAACTTCCCCAATCCCGGGTCACCGTCGCGTTTCCATGAAGTCAATGACAGGAATTCAGAGATGTTCATACCTGGAAGAACTGTATCAGTTGGATTTCGGAAGCTCTCCCACCGAATCTTCACCAACTGATCATCATCATCATCGCTTACGACCAGGTTTCCAGAATCCATGAGCTTCACAGTCCGATTTATAGACGAGGAAGCAATAAACGCATACCAATAATATTCTATTCCAGTGGCATTCCGGATCACGAGGTTGCCATTTTTTTGAATTCCAAAAGCTCCAGTGGAACCGTGAAGTAGTGGGTAGTTTCGGTTGGCAACCCATACAACTGTTTGTTGATCCTGTTTGTACCATATCCCAACGGACCTATTTTGGCTAAAGCTTCTGATAGGGGTAAAGAATCCCAGTTCAAACCTTCCTCCACTGGAGACAAGGGTTGTTCCATTATCAGTAATCCACTCGCCGTACTTCAAAGTATCTTTGGCATAGCAATAATCCACCCGACAGGAACACAAGAAGAAGAAGATGGAAGACAGCAACCAACTTGCATAGAAATTCATTTCGAAAAAAGCATGCATGCAGGTAACTAATTTTTTATCATTTCAATTTTCAAGCATACTGATTACTGAGGATGCTTATCATCTCGTTGCAAAACATTCTGGTTCTATACTATACCCCTCAAGATTTCCTGATCAGCAATTTTCGTTATTTTGGTCCCCAATTAGTCCATTCCATCTACATTATAGTCTTTGGTAGCTTTATTTACTTTTCTCGTTCTCGTTGTGAGAAAGATTAATTGACATGATTATGTGCCTACAAAAGTCGACATGATTACCCGTGTTTCAATATATTAAATGGGGTCTACGTACCTTTCTTTTACTTTTTAAATTTGCCATTATGTTCGGGTGTTGTTCTTTTTCTTTTTAAAATGCGACGACTGATTCAAAGTGGGACGCACCTTGACAATCATGTCTAATTAACTTTAGATTCGCTGGTAGATGCAATCTTTCGTTGGAATGTACTAGGGGGCAATTCGGGTTCACAAATTGGATTCAAGTATCAGTTTTAGGAATACGATTTTATGGTAGTTCTGAACACAATTCATTTATTTAATAATCAACTATTATTAGCTCATTTTAATAAATACGCCAATGATATCATTCTTATGATGTGATAAATTTATCATGTATTAAATGAACCTCAATAATCACATATATTTTATTCTGAACCATCATGTCAGAGAAATTTGAAAGCTGAATGATATATATATGAGGAATTACCAAATAACTTAAAGTGTTTATGCTAATCTAGCATATCGTAGCTAACATAAATGTTAAATACTATTTCTTCTTTGAAATAGATGAATCAATAGAAGCCACCGCTTATCATATATAAAATTCATGTAATTGTAAAATTTTGCACAAGCTAATTTAATTCAATCAATGAGCACCTTCATAACTTGAATTTTTTTTTCATTTTAATAATGAAATATATATTATGTCTTAAAAAATAAGACTTATAAATCAGAGTTTAAAACTCACAGCGGAGCCAACAGCTTTACTCCAAGATCTTCTAAAATAGATTGTCGTCACCACACACCAACTAGGTGTCATAAGAACCGATCAACTCAATATGCGCACCACATCTTTTCCTCTTACATTGTGCTTACATGCAAAAATCTTTAGCAAAGTTGTATTCTATGCACAGATTTAGCAATGCCTATGTATTTTTCTCCATCACACCATGAGTAATTACTCATTCTTATTATTATTAATCTACATCGATGTTTTCCAGCCAAGCTTAACACAACATAACAAAGAAAATGTTAAGTTTTACAAATCCATAAAAAGGCTTAACTCTTTTTATTGTAAGAATAGTACTAACCCAACAATAAAAGATTATATGACAATCAATAAATTGAGTTCAAATAATTGAAAACTCTTTCAATCAAATATTTTAATTTTCAATAACTACACATGAAATTAAATTCTTTTTCTGATAAATGAATACAAAATCTTTCCACTCAATATTTGATTTCATCTTTCTCATATGCGAATTGCATACCGTAAACTCTTATAGCATTTGATTTCTCATAACTTTAAATACTATTGTTATGATACTAATCAAAATATTTGTGCAACCATCATAATCAACATTTAAGATTGTAGGAAATAATTTTTGATGTGCACAAATTCTCATTGATATAGAATAATTACAATCTGAATATTAACAATAAAATAAATAAAATACAAGAGATGAAAGGTAAAGTATGGAAAGATCTCACAATGCTATAAAATCACGTAAGAGCGTTGTTCTTAAAGGTTAATTCGTCCCTCCCAGAGTGTATAACTCGGTGCGATCGAATCATTTGACATGCAATCTCTCAGGATTAGACTATAGCGTCTACCTTTGTTAAGGACGCAGTTCCAATAACGAAAACTAGTAGAACAACCCTTTGATCTTCTTGATAAAAAACCACAAAAAGAAAATAGAAATTGAATAGAATAGAATTCTATGCAATTGGTCTTCTAAAGTAGGACAAAACTTTTTTTATAAAAAAAAATGAGTTTGCCTTTCTTTCTTGTTGAAAACTCACTCTTTCATAGGATTGTAGATGTTTTCTTTGTTTATATAACTAAAGACCAAATGGTCATAACACCAAAAAAGGGTAAAACATTTGTTAATAATCAAATGGTCAAACTACAATAAAACTTGTTAAAGACTAACGGTCAAAACGGTAAAAATCAATTAAAACTAATTTTTATTTAATAACTCATAACCAAGTAATAAATACAAACGGTCATAAAAAGTTATATCTCATAACCAAGTAATAAATACAAACGGTTATAAACTAAAATGGTTAAAGATGATTTTTATTTCTCATAAAAACTCGTGAAGATATTTTCAAATGGGATCCGGCTTACATGCTATTATTTTAATAACAGCATGTATGCTGTAGTTTAATCAATGGTTAATATTGAATCTCTTAAAAAATTTATTCATTTTCTCTCTCTTATTAAAAACTTCTAAAATTAAGTCAACTTTTATATTCAATCTTGACCATTGATTAAACTACAGCATACATGCTGTTATTTTAATAACAGCATGTAAGCCGGATCCTATCAAATGATAAAACATTTTCAAATGACTGAAAAATAAATGTTTGTAACAAATATTATGATACCAAATATTTTCCTCATAGTTAAAAGGACAGTGATATAAAACTCTGCCATAGTGGTTGTTTGTAATGCAGCGCTCTATTTAAGGTAAATTTGTGACCAGGTCAAGGTCTTCGGATTTATCTTCTTAGCCAGAGAAAAAACAAAGGGAGGTGGGGGAGAGAAAACATACATGTCCATTTTTTCTTTTCCGATGGCCACAGTGGCTTTGCTTTCCACCAGGATTGGAAATGTGACTTTACCTTTTGCCTTTCTTTTGAGAGATAATCACGTAAGATTAGAAAGGTTTCCCTTTATTCCCCCCCCCAAAAAAAAAAAAAAAAAAAAAAGAGAAAAGAAGAAAGAAGCAAAAAAACAAAATAAGACGGGTTTCGTTGAAACGACCTTGCAGCCTCTTCTGCACTAATGTAAGAACGATCCAATCAGGTAGAAAATAGAAATTGAATATAATAGAATTCTATGCAATTAGTCTTCTAAAATAGGATAAAACTCTTTTTATAAAAAAAATGAGTTTGCCTTTCTTTCTTTCTTGTTGAAAACTCACACTTTCATAGGATTTGGGATATTTTTTTCTTTATATAATTAATGACCAAATAGTCATAACACCAAAAAAGGGTAAAACATTTGTTAATAATCAAATGGTCAAACTACAATAAAACTTGTTAAAGACTAACGGTCAAAACGGTAAAAATCAATTAAAACTAATTTTTATTTAATAACTCATAACCAAATAATAAATACAAACGGTCATAAAAGTTATATCTCATAACCAAGTAATAAATACAAATGGTTATAAACTAAAATGGTTAAAGATGATTTTTATTTATCATAAAAACTCATGAAGATATTATTAAATAATAAAACATTTTCAAATAAGTATCGGCTTGTGGGTTTTGCTCTCAAGGCCGAGGAATAAGTATCGGCTTAGAGGTTTTGCTCTCAAGGCCGAGGAACAAGTATCGGTTTGGGGGTTTTGCTCTCAAGGCCGAGGAATAAGCGCTATCTATGCATTAGATGGTGTCTGTTTTATGCAGATCTGAGTTTTCAACTTGATATTTAGTCATAGGTTAGCGGATGCTGTGTTTTGGTTGACTTAATCTGTTGTTGATGATTATATCTTTAGCTTCGGTTATGATTTACTTCAGAGCTTTTTGCTCTGTTTGTAAGAGCTTTAGGCTCGTAACTTTTATCAATGAATGAGTATGATATGTTTCAAAAAAAAAAAAAAACATTTTCAAATGACTGAAAAATAAATATTTATAACAAATATTACAACAATGTATGATACCAAATATTTTCCTCATAGTTAAAAGGACAGAGATATAGAACTCTGCCATAGTGGTTGTTTGTAATGCAGCGCTCTTTTTAAGGTAAATTTGTGACCAGGTCAAGGTCTTCGGATTTATCTTCTTAGCCAGAGAAAAAACATGTCCATTTTTTCTTTTCCAATGGTCCCAATGGCTTTGCTTTCCACCAGGATTTGAAATGTGGCTTTACCTTTTGCCTTTCTTTTGAGAAAGATAATCATGTAAGATTAGACGGGTTTCCCTTTATTCCCAGAAAAAAAAAAAAAAAAAAAATAGAAGCAAATAAACAAAATAAGACGGGTTTCGTTGAGACGACCTTGCAGCCTCTTCTGCACTAATGTAAGAACGATCCAATCAGGTAGAGCCGTTGGGGTTGATTGTTACGTGCGTGGCAGTTTACATGATACTCGATATATATATATATATATATATATATATATATATATATATATATATATATATATATATATATATATATATATATATAGTCAAATCACTTTAAGAAGTGCCTTAATATTATGACATGTAGCGTGAACCTCTTTTTTAAAAAGATCAACCGGTTTTTTAATACATAATTTTTGAACTGATTTTTTAACAGTGAACCAGTTTTTCAATAGTAAATTGGTCATTAAATTAGCTTAATTAAAGGCATTTAATTATATTTTAATAATTTTTCTTATATATGATTTCATTAAATTCAAACATTTAATACACAATATTAAGTATTATTTATATCCAAATCAAATAAAGAAACAAATAGTACAAATCAAATTATTATGCATTAATACTTTTAGTCACTTTAATATTTTTAATTCAAATTTAGAAAAGGTTAGACAAGACGATTTTTTTTCTACATATATACTTTGTGCATGTAATAATAGATAATTTATAAAATAAGATTTTTTTTTTTCTAAATAATAAGCCATTGAAAAACAATTTGATTAATAATAGATTATCTACAAAATAAAGATCTCTCAATCATTTCGGATTTTTTTTTCTCTCTCTCTCTCACCGATTTAAATTATGGAAAATGTTAAGGTCACAACATAAATCCAACTTATGGCCAACTTCTCTCCTACGTGTCATTTAAATCAAAAAAAATTGATAGAGAGAATTTTGAGATTCTGAAAATTTGGGAAAAAAAACAATTTGTTTGGTTAAATTATTATTTTTATTTTATTTTTCTCTCTCTTCCCACATCTCTAGATCTCTCAACTCTTCAAATATAACAACCTAAAAAATAAACCTAAAGCAATTCTTCTTCTTAATCTTCCATGTGCATGTTTTTTATTTGAGAAAAACTACAACATCAAGAATTAACTTGTTTTCTTTTCTTTTTTCTTTTTTCTCTCTCCACTCTTCAACAATAATAACCTAAAAACTCAATTCTGAAGTAATTCTTATTCTTAACCTTTCAAAAACGCAATTTTTAAAAACATCAATTTTTAAAATCATACTTATTAAAACTGTAATCTCAAACAAACCCTTCATAAGAATAATACAACTATCTCCAAACAATTATAATTGAGTATTAATTGTATTTGTAGGTTGTTTATTTTTTATTTTTTCAGTTTGTTCTTTGATGAAAATTGCAACTTCTGAATTAAGATTATAAATTGTTTGAATTTTTAGTGGGCTAATGGAAGATTACAGTGTGTTAATTTGATTTTTGTGCAATAATAATAATAATAAAAAAGAGTAGAAACTCTTTTGAAACACTAAAGAGATAATTAAACATTGAACCTAAGAGGATTTATCTGATCGCGTTAAATGCTGAATGCAAATTTTGTTTTATTAGGTACTTATAAAATAAAAAAGATTTTTTTATTTTTTATTTTTGCATTGTATTTGATTCCGTCTAGGGTTTCTATTTAATTAAAAATTTCGTTGCTTGGATTTATCTTTGTGTATCTATGTATAAATTTTTCACGACAGTAAATTGATTATTTATATGTTTGTTTCTCTAGATAGTTTCTTTGTATTGATTCAATTGAAATATAATAGGTATCATACCAATAAGATTTTATGTTTTAATTCATTTGAATATTGTATTGGATTTTTTTTTTTTTTCGTTCTTCTGATTCACTCGGATTTTCTAACATTTTTTTGAAAGTGTTGAAGAGATTTATTTGATTGCATTAAATATTGAGTGAAATATGTGTTTTATTTTGTATTAAAAAAAGTGAAGATTTTGTTTATTGAGTGAGATTTTATTTTGATTGTATTTCAGACATTGTAACGATGGAGCATACCGTTCCATCGGTAGATTTGTTTTAATGAGAAATCAATTACTACTATTTCAAAAAAGAAGGAATGATATATATTCTTTGCAAAATTTTGTTTATTTTACTCTGTATTTTTCTGAAATGATTAGAACTTTGTGGGTTTTATTTATATTGAAATATAATAAGTATCACATCAACAATATCAAAGTTTCCTACTAATTTTCTATTAATATTTTGATAATCAGAATTCAAGTTTTCTTCTTGCTATTTTTTTTCTTTTATACTTTTCATTAAGTACATGTTTGGTACACTTCAAAAAAGAAAAAAGTACATGTTCAGTAATGTACTGGTGTATAAGATTTAGTATTTATTTTCATTAAAAGAGGTGTGATAGATTTTTGCACACACCTATTTTAACTTATAATGAAAAGTAAGATGAGATGCGTTTGAGTTTTTGAAATTATAGTGTGTTTATTTGATTTTTGTGAAAAAAAAAAAGAATAGAAACTCTTTCGAAACACTAAAGAGATAATTAAACATTGAACCTGAGAGGATTTATATAATCGCGTTAAATGCTGAGTGCAAATTTTGTTTTATTAGGTACTTATAAAATAAAAAGATTTTGTTTATTTTTGCACTGTATTTGATTCCGTCTAGGGTTTCTATTTAATTAAAAATTTTGTTGCTTGGATTTATCTTTGTGTATCTATGTATACATTTTTCACCACAGTAAATTGATTATTTGTATGTTTGTTTCTTTAAAAAGTTTCTTTGTATTGATTCTATTGAAATATAATAGGTATCACACCAATAAGATTTTATGTTTTAATTCATTTGAATATTTTATTGGATTTTTGTTTTTGTTTTTGTGATTTACTCGGATTTTCTAGCATTTTTTGAAAGTGTTGAAGAGATTTATTTGATTGCATTAAATATTGAGAGAAATATATATTTTATTTTGTATTAAAAAAAGTAAAGATTTTGTTTATTGAGTGAAGATTTTATTTTGATTGTATTTCAGACATTGTAACGATGGAACATACCGTTTCATCGGTTGATTTGTTTTAGGGTTAAATACTACAAACCTCCCTGGGGTTTCTCAACTTTATTTTTTTTCCCTGTTGTTTCATTTTTATCACAGGAGGTCTCTGTGGTTTTGATAATAGACCAAGTTAGTCCTCCGTCAGTTGACCGTTAGTTGACTTAATTTTTTTTTTAATTAAAAAAAAAGGAAGAAAAAAGATTGGGGGTGGCCGAGCCACCCCCTTGGCCATTTGGGGGTGGCTCGGCCACCCCCTTTGGCCATGGGGGTGGCTGCCGGATGGGGGTGGCCAAGCCACCCCCTGGGCACCAAGTGGGTGGCCGAAACCACCCCCAGTACCCACTGGGGGTGGCCGAGCCACCTGCTTGGTGCCAAAGGGGTGGCCGAAACTAGGGGTGGCAAAATGGGTACCTGACACGACCCGATTACGACCCGCGGGTACCTGTTACACGATTAGCCTATACCCAGACACGACCCGTTTAGCTAAACGGGTAATCGGGTTTGACACGATTATGACACGAAAATAGCCGGGTAACCTGACACGACCCGTTTTACCCGTTTAAAATAACCGGGTCTAATTGGGTAGACACGACCCGACATGACCTGACACGACCCGATTACTTTAAACTATAAAATTTTTTCAAAAAAATAAAAAAATTCAAAATTGTAATAATAATACTAATACAATAATACATCAATATAGTCAATACAAAAAAATTGAGTTCCAAGAGATTAAAGGCTTTAATAAAGGATAAGAAAAAAATATATATATCGGAAAGTGACTGTAATTGACAAATTGTATTCCAAAAGAAATTACTAAACTCATAATTTCACCTAAACTTAAAAGTTAAAAGTTAAAACAAGTAAGTTTATTTATTAAAATAGTCCACTTATTATTTAGTCCCACATATAACAAAAGTGTTAAAAAATTAATTTAAACAATGAAAATCTAAGTTTTCTTGTTGGCTTTCTCTTTTGTTGGTAATTATGTATGAACTTATTTCTTGAAGCAGGCTTCCTTGTTCCCAAAGGCTGAAAATGGTAAAGTAAGTCTTAATTTCTTAAAGTCTGTACTTAAAAAAAAATAAAAAAATAAAAAAGTCTTAAAGTTACACATGAGGAGTCCGCAAGGCAAAAAAAAAAAAAAAAAATCCGAGTCTGGTGGCAAGGCAGAAAAAAATAATAATAATAATAAAAAAATAAAACATCCGGGTTTGGCGGGTCGACCCGCCAGACCCGCACAGTAACGTGTCTAACGGGTTGACCCGCCAGACACGAAATTTTTGGGTCGTAATCGGGTCTACCCGATTACGACCCGAACCCGATTAGCCCAAACCCAATACTTGTTTTTTCGTGTCGTGTTCGTGTCGAGTTCGCGGGTCGTGTCAAAATTGCCGGCCCTAGCCGAAACCACCCCCGAGGCTCCATGGGGGTGGCTGAGCCACCTCCAGTGGGTACTGGGGGTGGTTTCGGCCACCCCCTTGGGCTCCAAGGGGGTGGCTGAGCCACCCCCATCCAGCCAGATGGGGGTGGCCTGGCCACCCCCAATCTTTTTTCTTTTTTTTTTTTTTAGAAAATACATTTTTGTAATTTAAAAAAAAATTAAGTAGGTGCCACGTGTCAACTTGTGATTGGTCCACGTGGCATTCTGTTAAGTCAACTGATGGAGGACTAACTTGGTCTATTATCAAAACCACATGGACCTCCTATGATAAAAATGAAACTCAGGGGGGAAAAAATAAAGTTGGGAAACCCCAGAGGGGGTTTGGAGTATTTAACCCTTTGTTTTAATGATAAAGCAATGACTACTACTTCAAAAAAGAAGGAATAATATATATTCTTTGTAAGATTTTGTTTATTCTACTCTGTATTTTTATGAAATGATTAGAACTTTGTGGGTTTTATTTATGAGTAATGCTATTGACCATCTTTTTATCCTCTTTTTATTCTCCTAAAGCTGACGTGACTTTTAAAATCACCATTAAATTTTAGATGAATCATACTTGAATTTTGATCCAATGGTGATTTTGAAAGCCACATCAGCTTTAAGAGGATAAAAAAATGGTCCCTAACATTACTCTTTATTTATATTGAAATATAATAAGTATCACATCAATAATATCAGAGTTTCCTACTAATTTTCTATTAATATTTTGATAATCAGAATTCAAGTTTTCTTCTTACTTTTTTTTTTTTTTTTTTCTTTTATACTTTTCATTAAGTACATGTTTGGTATACTTCAAAAAAGAAAAAGTACATGTTCAGTAATGTACTGGTGTATAAGATTTAGTATTTATTTTCATTAAAAGAGGCGTGATAGATTTTTTCATACACCTATTTTAACTTATAATGAGAAGTAAGATGAGATGCGTTTAAGTTTTTGAAATTATTGTAAGGAAGAATAATTATTTTGAAATTATTATTGTTATGTGCTAGTATTTATAAAAGCTGAACCACTCTCAGAAGTGCCTTAATATTGCGACATGTGGCGTGAACCCTTTTTATTTTAATGCTAAACCGATTTTTTAAGGCATAATTTGTAAACCGGATTTTTAAGAGTGAACCTGTTTTTATTTTAAAAACCGGCTCATTAAATTAACGTAATTAATGGTGTTTAATTATATTTGAAGAGTTTTTCATATATAAATTATCCAATAAATTAAATATTATCAATGTCAAAATTAACATAGTTTAAAATGAAAAATATAAAGAAAAAAAATTGCGGAAAGAAAACTTGGATTGTTACTAACTTTCTAGTAATGCTTTGATAATCACAATCCACGTTTTCTTTTCGCAATTTTTTTTCTTTATATTTTTCATTTTAAACTATACATATATATATGGGAACAAAGATTTTAACATGTTTTAATTTATATGGATTAAACTAATTAAAGTTAAAGGCTTTATGATATATAGTAAAATTTTATGTGACTTATACATTTATACAATGTTCTGTGTATGATTGTGTGTCATTATGTTGAGTAATATATTGGTGTATAATCTTTAGTATGTCTTTTTATTTAAAAGAGAGTGATACTTTTTTTTTTCTTTTTTTTTTTTATCTATTTTTTATTTTCAACTTATAATGAAAAGTTTGATAGAGATGTTTTTAAATTTTGAAATTAAACTATAACAAATAATCTCGCGCATATTTTTTTCTACAATCAAAGTACTTTTTCGAATGTTCATAATTTTGAGTTTTATTTGTGTTGAAATCTAATAAGTATTACACCAACAATATTAGAGATTCTTTCTAATTTTATATTAATGTTTTGATAAAGCAAAATTCAAGTTTTCCTCTTCCAATTATGAAAAGTAAATTTCATAATACTTATGAAAAGTACGATTATAATATTTTTATTTTTAAATTTTATAATTAAATTGTAATAAAGAATTCCGCGCATTACGCGTGTTATAAGCTAGTTTTCATAAAGAATAATGCTATTTATTACATTTTTATTCTACAATTATCCCACAATTATGTTTATGTGATCGTTTCAACCAACTCTTAAATTTTTTTTTAACAACTATCAGCATTATGAAATAGTTGCGAAATAAAATATATTTTTAGTTTCTAACATTACTCTCTCACAAAATGTGAACTATCACTAATTTGTAAAAAATTATAGTAAAACATGCATGTATGATACCAAATATTTTCCTCATAGTTAAAAGGACAGTGATATAAAACTCTGCCATAGTGGTTGTTTGTAATGCAGCGCTCTATTTAAGGTAAATTTGTGACCAGGTCAAGGTCTTCGGATTTATCTTCTTAGCCAGAGAAAAAACAAAGGGAGGTGGGGGAGAGAAAACATACATGTCCATTTTTTCTTTTCCGATGGCCACAGTGGCTTTGCTTTCCACCAGGATTGGAAATGTGACTTTACCTTTTGCCTTTCTTTTGAGAGATAATCACGTAAGATTAGAAAGGTTTCCCTTTATTCCCCCCCCAAAAAAAAAAAAAAAAAAAAAAAAGAGAAAAGAAGAAAGAAGCAAAAAAACAAAATAAGACGGGTTTCGTTGAAACGACCTTGCAGCCTCTTCTGCACTAATGTAAGAACGATCCAATCAGGTAGAGCCGTTGGTGTTGATTGTATTTCCATGTGGGAACTGTTTCCTTGTTGAGTGTTGGTTGGTTCATTAAGGTGCAGCTGATGAAGATTTTCCAAATCCCTAGAACTAGAAAGATTGGTGTATTTTACTTTTAAGGCCTCCATCCTCCTTACAGCTACGTCTAAATCCTGAAAGATATAAGCTAACCAATCTCTTATTTGAGCTATTAAATCTAAATGAAGTTGAAAGTTGATTCAACTCCATGTTGTAATAGGAACTAGTCTTAGGATGCGTTTGAGATTATGATTTCACAAGAATAATCTGCGTTTTTTAAAGATATCATAAAATGTAAAGCGTTTAGCATTGCAATTTAAAAAACACTTAATTTAAAATAGGAAAACAATCTACAATTTTTATAAGCAGGTTAGGATGTGTTTATTTGAAAAAACGCGAATTTAAACCAAAATCATAATTTCGCATAATAAATATTTGATAAAAAAAATTACTTTTTAACATGTTTTATCAAATACCTTTAGAATTTTAAAAAATAGCGATTTAAAAAACGTAACTTTTAAAATTACACTTATTAAAATCATAATCCCAAATAGACCTTAATCAGCATTCACTCAATATATATTCTCTCGAAGAACTTGGTCAAGTGAGATCCTATTTGAATAGTTTATATATGTAGAACATGGTGAAGGTGGCATGGAAAACGTGATGCTACTTTTTGCCAAAATGAGCCGTGTGAATACTTCTTGTCACAGCTTACGCAACATTCACGAAGGGCTAGCTAAATTAACTTGTTAACTAATTTAACTATCATTGTAGTGAAGAATGCTAAGGTTGAAACTCTAATCTAAGAGCATCTTCATTAGATTAGATGCTCCGAAACCCCCAAACTCTGTAAATTTAACTAATATGAGATAAACATCACATCCAACTATTCATCTCCTGAGTATCCAAAACACATATTTTACTATAGTAATAATTTACATCGGGATTATCATAGTAAGCTTCTCAATTTGGAAAATGCTTTATTTTTTCTTTTGGTCCTTTTTTCATTCTCTTATTTTCTAAAATTACCATTAAATTTGTGAGGCTATATGAGTCTCACACATAGGTCTTACAGATCTAATAGTAATTTTAAAAAGTAAAAAGATGAGAGAAGAATGAGACGATTATGTATAACATTTTTCTTTTAAATTTCTAGTTGGCATGCAATTCTAGAAGATTAAGCACTTTTTGGTAATTGATTTAACTGAAACTTTTTATCATTTCAAGCATACTGAGGATGCTTGTCATCTTGTTGCAAAACCTTCTGGTTCTATACTATACCCCTCAAGATTTCCTGGTACAAAAGTGCCACAATGTTCTTACAAAATTGCAGAAGCTTGTCTTCCTGATCAGCAATTTTCGTTATTTTGTGAGAAAGATTAATTGACATGATTATGTGCCTACAAAATTCGACATGATTATATATACACGGGTTTCAATATATTAAATGGGGTCTTCCTTTCTTTTAATTTGTAGGTGCGTTTTTCTTCTTCTTTTTAAATGCGACGATTAATTCAAACTGGGACGCACCTTGACAATCATGCATTCTGAACAGATGCATTATTTCGTTGGAATATACTAGGGGGCAATTCGGGTTCACAAATTGGATTCAAGTGTCAGTTTTAGGAAGAAAAAAAAAAAACTGCTAGTTTTAGGAATACGATTTTACCATAGATCTGATCATACTCAATTTATTGTGGATACAAATTTCTTCAAAACTAGCTTGGAAGAAATTTTCTCTAACCTATTCCAATAAGTGACAAGTGTCATTCAACATCTTTGAATTTCTAAAAAAATATGTTTAGGTTTCTAGCATTACTCTATGCGTTAATGTCTAAAGCCGAATGGATCCAGCCCAAACCCTTAATATTCGCAAACCCAACCAATCCGGGGGTGGGTTTTTTCCTTATTTTCCGCGTGATTGCAGTTCTCATAATCCTAGAAAAATTCTTACCAAAAAAAAAAAATTAAATCAAGTTATCGTGGTTTTTATACCATTTGCAATAAAAATGTTCTAAAAGTTAGCTCATTGAAATATGAAAAAATAACAAATAATGTCTTAATTATATGCAATTTTTATCTAAATTTTTTTGACGGAAATGGTCAAATTTCAAACAAACACCAATTAAATAATGATATGTATCACTCATAATAACAAAAATAATAATAATAAAAAGGGGCAGGGGAGGGAAGGAGGAATTTACTTTAAACCCCTAAACTACCATATATTTTGATTCTTGAAGAGACTCCCCAAAATTTCAACAACTCTCAATTTAATCTCTTGAACTTTCAATTTGATTCAATTGACTCCCCTCCGTCAAATTCAATTGTTAACCCCTAGCGAAAATTACTAAAAAGACCAAATTACCTTTCGATTTTCATTTTTCATTTGAAAAATTAAGGGTAATTTTAGAATTTTATAAAAAAAAGTCAGGGGTATAAAGGTCATTTTATCACTTTTAACGTTTTAAATTTGACAGTGTGAGTACATTGCATCAAATTGAAAGTTCAGGGGTGAAATTGAAAGTTCTTAAAATTTGGAGGGTCTTCTCAAAATGCGTGATAGTTTAGAGATTTTTAATGAAGTTTCTCCTAAAAAAAATTATAAAAAAAAGCCTTCAACTTTCAAAATACTTTTTAAGTTTTTTTTTTTTTTTTTTTAAGTATGTTTTGACTATTTTTAAAATAAAAAATTCAAATAAGTACTTTCAAAATATTTTTTATCAAACAAACCACATTTTTACTTAGCACAACTTTTTATGTACTAAAAGTACTTTTTAAGCATTATAATGCAATCTCGATCAAGCTCGAAATGGGCTGAAATGGGCTGCATGCATGCCAAACCACTCCCAAATGCTGAGAGTCATGTGTATCCTATTGATCCATCGTGCCATGCGACTGGTTTAGGTTATCAATCTGTATAAGTATTTTAATAAGAAATGTAGAGTAATGGGGTACAGAGGGCAAAGTTCTCTTGCTCTCATATTGGTTATTTCATGTCCATAATAGAAAATAGAAGGTTCCACTCAATACAATGTTCTAGTTTTTATTTTTAATTATTATATATTTATTTTTTTGTATGATTGACATGTCATAATCTGATTTGTGCTAACATGACATTTGACAGTTTTTGTCTAAAAATTAAACAAAAGTTAACTGCAGGGATTTGATTGCTAGTTTTGCATATTAAAATGAGCTTTTCAGAACATTTTTATGCCACGTGAATTTTGTTGCAAATAGATGTAATTATTAGGGGTGAAATTTAAAACCGCCTAACCGCAACCGCTAACCTCTAACCGTTATAACCGTTAACCGCTAACCGCCTAACCGCCTAACCGCTTTGAAAGCGGTTAGTGGGTTTTGGAAATCCGCTAACCGCTACCCGCTAACCGCTTTTTTTTAAATATAATATATATTTATATATTATATATATATAATAACAATAAGTTGTGAGTTTATGAACTTTTTTTGGTTGATTGAAATGAGCCTCAAGCTTCAAGTTTAACCTTATATATTGGTTTTTTTGGTTGCTTGTGAGTTTATGAATTTGTTTGTGTTTTATTTTATTTCTATGTGTGAGTTTATGAACTTGCTTGTGAGTTTATGTATAAGACTATAAGTGAAGTAATGATTTTGTTGTAATTTTATTTGTATATTATATGATGTGTAGATTTGTAGAAGGTGGCCAACAAGATTTTGGTATATAACAATTTTTAATGCTAAAATGGCCATGGAAAGGGAAAAAAAAAAATGTTTAAAATGAGAAAAAAAATGTTTAAAGTGAGCCCAAAACCGGCGTAAACCCGGTCCAAAGAAAAAAACCCAAAAAAAGCCCCAAAAAAGCGGTTAGAAAAAAAGCGGTTATTCCAAAGCGGTTAACCGCTAACCGGGCGGTTAACCGCTACCCGGTTAGCGGAGGCGGTTAGTAAAATTTACTAACCGCCTAGGCGGTTGCGGTTAGCGGTTTTAGCCACTAACCGCTAACCGCAACCGCTATTTCACCCCGAGTAATTATAGAGACTAATTTTACATATTTTCCTAAAAAATAATGTTATATGTGCTTTTATTTCACTTTTATCTCATCTTACTTGTCAATTATTATTATTTATAAAAAAAAAATTTAAAAAAAAAAACAGTATTTTAGGTCTGAGGAGAAAAGTATTTTAGTTACACG
Source organism: Corylus americana (assembly GCA_036287905.1). Lineage (NCBI taxonomy): Eukaryota > Viridiplantae > Streptophyta > Magnoliopsida > Fagales > Betulaceae > Corylus > Corylus americana. The sequence goes on along the minus strand of CP125818.1, from coordinate 6,254,392 downwards.
AAAGAAATGATAAAATGTGAGTGCATATCAAATGCTATTAGAATTTAGAAGAAGAGAAGTTAAAAGAAGTCAAAGGCATGAGGAATACAACAAATTCTTAAGGAGATTTTAGTGGTACAAAAAGACTCCATGAGCTTTTTCTCATCACTTGAAACTAACAAACAATCTTAACATAACAACCTGGTACAAAAATACATAAATTGAAACTAAAAAACTACCAGCCTAACAGACCAATTGGCGCCCACTGAGCATGACAAGTCCATCTAGAAGTTGGGATTTTCATTTTTGACCCTCATATTTCTCAAATTTTTTCTTTAAAAAAAAAAAAAAAAAAACGATGTGGACGTGCCACGTCACTTGGCGCGATCACTGTTCAACACACTGGTGTGTCCTAATTCCTATAGCATTACACTTTCAAGTTACATTAGTTTATGTGCATGAACTTTTCCTACTATAATTAGGAGTCTACCATTTGGAAACTTTTTTTTGGAGGGAAAAAGTTGACATACCTCATCAAATTATCACTTAATTGGCTGACAATGTCTCTCACAAACTTTTAATTAAGACAATGTTCCCCTAAACTAAAAAAAAAAAAAAGTGACAATGTCTCCTAATACTAGCAAAAAGACAAAAATACTCTAATATTTCCCCCCCCCCCAAAAAAAAAAAAAAAAAAAAAAAAACTTCATTTAGGTAAAAAGCAATAAATAAATTTCCATAGCTTGGGTTTTTAATTTTTATTTTAAAAAAAAAATAGTTTTTTTTTATTTTTTATTTTATTAAGGGTATTTTCATCAATTGGGAAAATTGAAAATTTTTAGTAATTTTGAGCGAAGATATTGTCTTTATTGAAAGTTTGAAAAAAAGTAACATTACCACTTGTCAGGTTGTGGTTTTGGAGTTAATCTCATTTGGGGTTTATGCTAAAGCTTACATTCACATCCACATATAAATGTGTTTTTTGGCTTCATATTATTTGTCTTGAGTATACTGCTCTATTTATCGAGCTTTACAAAGATTCGAATAATTTAAAATACAAAACAAATTTCTTAAATTAAATATTTTGAGTATAATGCTTTACAGAGATTTGAGTATAATGCTCTATTATTTGTCTTGAGCATTTTTATTTGTTTTATGAAATTGAGATATAAAGTATGGATGACGAATCAATAGTCATAAAGTCCAGTAGCTGCATGTCATTCTTTGGCTGTCACTTCAGTTTTTGAGATACTCCAGTGATGAATATTTTGTATAACTTATTTTACTTTAAGTACCAATTGTTATGGCTTAATGATTGTTAATTAGCTATAGGTGCCATATATATACTATAAGAAATGATAAAGACACAACTTTGATCCAACTTTTCTCTTATGTAGTCATTTTTTTAAAAAACAAATAAAAAATAAATAAATAAATTTTAAAGCAATAACATCATATGTGGTCCTTTTTTTTTTTTTTTTTTTTTTTTATTTGGATGGTCTTTTTCTTCATAATAATGATCATTACCATTTTTATGAAGAAAAATACCATTTTTTTTTTTTTTAAAAAAAATATCAAATAAAAAAACAACCAAATAAGATGTTACTGAATCTGAATCTTTACTTATTTATTTTTTTAAATAAAAATAAAAAATAAAGAGAAAAATTGGGCCAAAGTTGTACCAAAAAGTTGTTTCTTTATCATACCTCATACACTATTAGATCTGTAAAATGTAATCTATACTATACCAAGAAATGATTCTTCGAGGATCCTACTCCAAACTTATCCCATGAGTTAGGCAAAGTATAAAACACATTGCTTCAAAAATACATTATCTCAAGGATAGATGGCTTCTTCTGCAACCTAAGTTGCCCAGCTCTTTCCAAATTGTTTCAGCACAACAATTTATTAGTTGTTATATATTCTTAAAAAGAAAGAAAGAAAGAAAAAATTAAGATAGAACTTGCAAATAATTTATTAGTTGCGCTCTTCAAAAGCCTATTTTTAAATAGAGAAATAATAAAAACTATTATCTATCCCATCTTTTACCCATCTCTGTATAGTGAACGGTAGAATCCACTATTGAATTTGTATGGGATCCACAGGAGTTCACAATTCTAATGAGACCCACAGAAGTCCATTGAATTTACAAAAAAATCATGGTTGAGAAAAACTTGAGATACTGATGTGTAGCATGCCTCTTTCAAGTATACCTATGTATCAAGTGTGGGAGAGAGACTTGACACTAAATAACGAACCAAAGAGTTGAATACTTTCATCAAATACCTAATCATCTGCCAAGACAAAAATAATAATAAAAATAATTAAAAAAAAAAAATCTCAGAATCTTATAAGCAACTAGATCGCATGCTTAACATACTATATAGCTCATTCAAAACTAGCCCAATTCAATCACAAACAGAAAGTAATAGAGAAGGGGTAAGGGGCTCAGCTAAGAAAGGCACATCCTTTGAGCAAAATACACTCATTATATAGCACAGATAATATGTACCATAAACGACTACCAGTTTTTTATAATTTCTTCTGTTTTTTTGTTCTTTACTTTTGGATAAGAGACCATAAATTTATTGCCAAGTGAAATATAACCAGAAAGAAAATATGCATTTGGTGGAAAAGGTGCATCTGGTACTTCTTTAGCAATTATAATAAGTTTGCCATTATAGACTTCAACAACAACAACAAAAAACAAAAAATACCAAGAAAGTCAACTGATATCTCAAGCACACTTTACACTACTTAACATCTAATAACATAGAAAAATATCTCCACAAGATGGCTTTAGAAAACACCACCGGTATTGCCTCTGGAGCAGTAGTCGAAATTGGTAGCTCCCAGGATCAGCATCAACACTATAGTTGATCATTGAGCTAGCAGTGTCAAGAATTAAGAATGGATGTGATCCAGAAAGTGAGAATCAAGAATTCCCTTGAGTTGACTAGTTAACCAAAACTATACTAATCCAAATTATTTTTTGACTCCAATGTACATACAGTACAAGTGTACAACAAAGTTTATTTAAAAAAAAAAAAAAAAAATTCAATGTCAGCTTGCAAACATGTATAAAGCATTCTCTGCACTATATGATAGATGGTGACACAAACTGTTTATGCATAATATTCATTAACATTTAACATTTAGCATGTATCTCATAAATTTAATGTAATTGGAGGGAACACCTAAAAGAATTAATTCGACAGTGAAACGCAAACAACCATTAACAATTCCAAACTCTACAATCAACAAAACCAATAGTTTGCAATAACTTTTAATCGGTCAAGTTTTAAAAAAAGTGTTATGAAAAGATGAACACAAAAACAAAGTACATAAGTTAATTGAAGCAAAGCCAAAAAAACAAAAAAGGGTTCAATGATATGGAAAGAAATATCAAATCGTAAACCAATTTCATACAATAACTTTTAATTGGTCACGTTTCCAAAATAGTGTCATGAAAAGATGGAAACAAAATCAAAGTACATAAGGTAATTCAAGCAAAACAAAAAAAGGGTTCAATGATATGGCAAGAACTATCACATTGCAAAAAGTAAAATAATGAATTCCAGCAAGTATACATACGCCTTATGGATTGACTAGTGAAGGGTTAAATATGTTCTTTATGTTAAAATACGAAGAGCCTTCATGGAAGCTTTTGAAGCATCTCTTTAAGTGTTTTATCCGTTGGATTTGCAGAAGAAAGGTTAACTAACATGGCTGCAGTGGTCGTATGTGCTGAGAAGCCATTGCTAATCGTTACCTGAAGAAGTTCCATAGCCATTGAAGTCTCATTACGTTTCAGTAGCCCTCGGATGATTGTGTTGTATGTGAAGTTGTTCGGTGAGCAACCTGTCTCGATCATTTCCTTGAGTAGGGCACTCGCTTCATTTAGTAGACCCTCTATGCAAAGCCCTTTGATAATTGTATTGTAAGTGCAAGTATCAGGTTTGAAACCTTTGGTAGCAAGACTATAAAAGAGTTCTTTTGCAGTCATAAGTTTTCCAGTAGTACACATACCATCAATCAAGATGTTGTACATCCTAATAGTAATGCACAACTTTTTGTCTTCCATCTCCCGATACAATTCCATTGCTTCAGAAAAAAATTTGTTCTTAAGCAGACCATGTAATAGAACAGAGTAAGTTAGGAGATCTGGATATTCACCAATAGTTTGCATCTTATGCAGTAGCTTTTGCGCAGCCTGAGGTCTCTTCACTAGACACAACCCGCCTATAAGAGTGGTGTAAGTGACAACATTGGGATTCACTCCCTTGTTAGACATTTCATGAAAGAGACTCATTGCCTCGTCAATTCTTCTATTTTTACAATACCCATTGATTAATATGCTATAGCTAATAACAGAAGGTGAACAACCCTTCTCAACCATCATATTAAATGTTTTGACTGCATCATCCATTCTCCTTTGCAAACAATAACCATCAATCAATAAATTATATGTAACTGTGTTAGGCTCCATGCCTCTCTGAATCATTACATCAAAAGTTTCTTTTGCCTCTGTTAGCCTCCTTTCTTTGCAAAGTGCGGCGATCAATATGGTGAAGGTTGTCACATCCGGCATTATCTTCCTATGCACCATCTCTTTCAATAGTGTAGTTACCACCTTCCAATGGCGAAAGTTGCATAGGCCCTGGATTAAGGAATTGTAAGTGACGAGATTTGGCTGAATGCCTTTACTTGTCATTTTAGAGAAAAAGTTCAAAGCTTCAGTTACCAATTTGTCCTTGAATAAACGGTCAATGATTGTGGTATAGTGCACAACATCAAATTCCAAATTCGCTTCTTCCATCTTCTTAAGCAACTCAATAGCCACATTGGTCTCACCAATTTTACACAAACCATTGATTATTGTTGCATAGGTAAACATATCAGGTCCATACCCTTTCCTACTCATTTCACCTACCAAACTCACAGCTTCATTGATTTTACCCTGAAGACACAGCCCTTTGACAAGAGTATTTAGACTTGCAGAGTTGGGTTGATAACCAAGTTTAAAAATTCTTGCCAAGACGGAGAACCCAAAATCCACCCGGTTCATGTGGCAGAAGCAATTAATCAAGATATTAAGAGTGTAAACATCGGGAAGAATTCCTAACAGTTCCATTTTTTTAATCAGAGTAATCACACTCGAGAAATGCTTCATTCTTGTAATCGCGCTCAGCAATTGATTGAAATCCACAACGCAAGGCAAAGGGTGCAAGTGAATCATTCGATCAAAGAAGCCTAAGGCATCATCAAGATTCCTTAAGCTTCCAGATCTGCATTGATCTCTCACAGAGTTCAAGAACCTAGCGCGGGTTTCCACATCCTCTCTAGAGCTAAAACTACAATAGAGATGATTTTGAGCACGGATTGAAAGCCTTACCTGATAATAATGGTTCCACAGAAAAACAAGAGAGCTCCTGGATTCAGCAGCGCTACGCATTTTCTGAAGAAGAGAAGTAGGAGCTCTTCTGGGCATCAAGTTATCGTCGCATAATATAAAAATGTTCTTATATGAAAAAAGTAAAAAATATTTTCTTATAAAAATTCCAAAAAATGTTTCTATCGATTTTTTTTTTTTTTTTCACAGAAACCACCAAATTCCAAACAAATAAATACCAATTAAATTATGACATGTATCCCTTGTAATAAAAAGGGGAAACTTTACTTTACACTCTTAAATTACTGTGCGTTTTGACAAGCACTCAAACGCATATTGTGAAGACTATTCTAAATTTCAAAAAATCTCAATTTAACCTCTAAACTTTCAATTTGATTCAATTGATTCTCCTCCGTCAAATTCAACTGTTAACCCCTAACAAAAATTACTAAAAAGACTAAATTACTTTTTGGTTTTTGTTTTTGTTTTTATTATTATTTTCATTTGAAAAGTTAAGAATAATTTTGAAATTTTATAAAAAAAAGTTAGGAGTATGAAAGTCATTTTATCACTTTTAACATTTTAAATTTGACAGACGGGTATATTGGATCAAATTGAAAGTTGAGAATGTGAAATTGAGAATTTTTTAAATTTGGGAGGTCTTTTCAAAATACATGGTAGTTCAAGTATTTTAAGTGAAGTTTTTCCTTAAAAAAAAAAAAAATTATAAATATGTAAAATATATATAGTAAAAATAAATAAAAATGACAAAAATAACAAATAAGTTCTTATACTCAATTCTATTTTTTTTTTCTTTTTTTTTAACAGAAATTGCCAAATGCCAAATAAACACCAATTAAATTATAACATGTATCACTCATAATTAAAAAAAAAAAAATTATAAATATGTTAAATATATATAGTAAATAAAAATGAAGCATAGGCGATTGAGCCCATTATTTGGCTAATAGCATGTTTGAAATTTCGTTAAGATGCCATGTGACCGGTTTAGGTTATCAATCTGCATAAGCTACTGATGTTATAAATTTCGGTGGCCCTGCAAAGCCATGCCTTAGGATTGGGTTTCTAGCGGTTGGAAGCTTATGGAATACATATATGTGTAAAATTTTCAAACAATTTGAGTCAGAAATGTAGAGTAATGGGGTACAGATGGCAAAGCTCTCTTACTCTCATATCGTTCCACTCAATACAATGTTTTAGGTTTGTTTTTATTTTATATTTTTTATATTTTTTATTTTTATTTTATAATTTTTTATATATTAATTTTTTTTTATGGGTGACATGTCATAATCTGATTTGTCATGAAGTTTTTTACAAATCGGTGTAATCACATAGACAAATTTTACATATTTTCCTAAAAAATAATGTTATATGTGCTTTTATTTCACTTTTATCTCATCTTACTTGTCAATTATTATTTTTAAAAAAAAACAGTATTTTAGCTCTCAGGAGAAAAGTATTTTAGTTACAAGAAAGAAATGATAAAATGTGAGTGCATATCAAATGCTATTAGAAGAAGAGAAGTTAAAAGAAGTCAAAAGGCATGAGGAATACAACAAATTCTTAAGGAGATTTTAGTGGTACAAAAAGACTCCATGAGCTTTTTCTCATCACTTGAAACTAACAAACAATCTTAACATAACAACCTGGTACAAAAATACATAAATTGAAACTAAAAAACTACCAGCCTAACAGACCAATTGGGGCCCACTGAGCATGACAAGTCCATCTAGAAGTTAGGATTTTCATTTTTGACCCTCATATTTCTCAAATTTTTTCTTTAAAAAAAAAAAAAAAAAAAAAAAAAAAAAAAACGATGTGGACGTGCCACGTCACTTGGCGCGATCACTGTTCAACACACTGGTGTGTCCTAATTCCTATAGCATTACACTTTCAAGTTACATTAGTTTATGTGCATGAACTTTTCCTACTATAATTAGGAGGTTACCATTTGGAAACCCCTCCTTTTTTTTGGGGGGGGAGGGTGGAAGTCGATATAGCTCATCAAATTACCACTTAATTGGCTGACAATGTCTCTCACAAACTTTTAATTGGGACAATGTTCGCCTTAAACTACAAAAAAAAAAATGACAATGTCTCCTAATACTAGCAAAAAAACAAAAATACTCTAATATATTCCGAAAAAAAAAAAAAAAAAAAAAAAAAAAAAAAAAAACTTCTTTTAGGAAAAAAGCAATAAATAATTTCCATTGCTTGGGTTTTTATTTTTATTTTAAAAAAAATATATAGTTTTTTTATTTTTTTTTTATTTTTTTTTATTAAGGGTATTTTCATCAATTGGGAACACTAACAATTTTTAGTAATTTGGAAGGAGACGTTGTCTCAATTGAAAGTTTGAAAAAAAAAAAGAAACATTATCACTTGTCAGGTTGTGGTTTTGGAGTTAATCTCATTTGGGGTTTATGCTAAAGCTTACATTTGCATCCACATATAAATGTGTTTTTTGGCTTCATATTATTTGTCTTGAGTATAATGCTCTGTTTATCAAGCTTTATAAAGATTTGAATAATTTAAAATACAAAACAAATTTCTTAAATTAAATATTTTGAGTATAATGCTCTATTATTTGTCTTGAGCATTTTTATTTGTTTAATGAAATCGAGATATAAAGTATGGATGACGAATCAATAGTCATAAAGTCTAGTAGCTACATGTCATTTTTGGCTATCACTTTAGTTTTTGAAATACTCCAGTGATGAATATTTTGTGTAACTTATTTTACTTTAGGTACCAGTTGTTATGGCTTAATGATTGTTAATTAGCTATAGGTGCCATATATATACCATGAGAAATGATAAATGCACAATTTTTTGGCACAACTTTAGTCCAACTTTTCTTTTATGTAGCCATTTTTAAAAAAAAACAAATAAAAAATTTTTCTAAAGCAATAACATCATATGTGGTCCTTTTTTTTATTTGGATGGTCTTTTTCTTCATAATAATGATCATTAAAAAAGAAAAAGAAAAAAAAAGACCATTTTTATGAAGAAAAATACCATTTTTTTTTTTTAAAATATCGAATAAAAAAACAACCACATAAGATATTACTGCTTTTGAATTTTTTTTTTTTTAAAAAAAAAAAAAATAAGAGAAAAATTAGGCCAAAATTGTACCAAAAAATTGTTTCTTTATCATACCTCATACACTATTAGATCTGTAAAATGTAATTTATACCAACAAATGATTCTTCGAGGATCCTACTCCAAACTTATCCCATGAGTTCAGGCGAAGTATTAAACACATTGCTTCAAAAATACATTATCTCAAGGATAGATGGCTTCTTCAGCAACCTAAGTTGCCTAGCTCTTTTCAAATTGTTTCAGCACAACAATTTATTAGTTGTTATATATTCTTAAAAAGAAAGAAAAAAAAAAGGGTTAAATACAAAATACCCTCTAGAGTTTCATTGCTTTATTTTTTTTCCCTTAGGATTTAATTTTTATCACAGAAGGCCCATGTGATTAGGGGTGTCAACCCGGTCCAGTTTTTCGGTTTTTGGCCAAAACCGAAACCGGAATCGGAGTACCCCGGTTCTTTGTTTTGGGAAACCGGAATCGGGAACCGGGTCCTGGTTAACCGGGGTCCCAGTTACCGGCCAGTTCCAATTTTACCCGGTTCGATAACCGATTCGGCCAAACCCACACCATGTTCTCCGCTGCTCATCGTCCCACTTCCACCAAATCCGAATTGCAACGCCCCAAATTAAACAAGCCCATTGCAAATTTAACAAGTAGGCATGTAAATGAGGTAATGAACATTGAAAAGTAGAGTAGATAAAATCGTATCCACTAAAACCAAGCAAAAAAAAAAAAATTTCATGGATCAACAGAGAAAATATCAAAGAAAATATAAAAGAAACCCAGAAATAGAGTCCCTAGTACTCATTGCTCGGCTGGAGCGAGGGAGACGGTTCAATGGAGTTCAAGGAGCAAGAGATGGAGACGAAGCGAGAAATGGAGAAAGAGAGAGTCAGAGAGAGAGAGAGTGGCCAAGTGTGGAAATGAAGATGAAGTGACTGGGTGTTGTGAAATGAAGAGGTGGAATGGGTGTTCAGTGTTGTGAAATCACTGAAATGAAGAGAAAAAAGGGAAGGAGGCGGAATGGGTGTTGTGAAATGAAGAGGGGCGTGAGAAATGAGGATAAAGGGGCAGAAGTGCTAAACCTAAATCTAAAATTAAAAATTAAAAATTAAAAATAGAGGAGGGGCTTGTGGCGTGATGTGAAAAAAGAAGATGAAGGGGTCTTAGGGGAGAACTGGAGACCTACACCTAAGCATATATATATATATATATATATATATAAACCCGGTTCCGGTATTCCTGGTAAAAACTGGGTACTTGAACCGGGGTACCCGGTTTTTGGATTTTTCAAACCGGCTTCCCGGTTTCCCGGTTTTCCGGTAATTTTTGAAACCCATACCTGTAATTTTGATAATAGACCAAGTTAGTCCTTTGTAAGTTGATCATTAGTTGACTTAACGGAATTTCACGTAGACCAATCAATTGTTGACATGTGACACCTACTTAATTTTTTTTTTTTTTTTTAAAAAAAAATGTATTCTTTTTTTTAAATAAAACAAAATAAAATTGGGGGCCACCCCCCTAGCCATTTGGGCGAGCCACCCCCTTGGGCACCAAGCTGGCCACCCTCATCTGGCCGGATGTGGCTCCAAGGATTGGGGATGGCCGAAGCCACCCCCATTAGGCCTGGCCACCCCCAAATGGCCAAGGGTGTGACTCGGCCACCCCCAATTTTTTTTCCTTTTTTTTTAAAAAAAATATATATATATATATATATATATATATATATATATATATATATATATATATATATATATATATATTTTAAAAAAAAAAGTTTAAATAGGTGTCATATGTCAACATTTGATTGGTCCACGTGAAATTTCATTAAGTCAACTAACGATCAACAGATAGAAGACTAACTTGGTCTATTATCAAAACCACTGGGACCTCCTGTGATAAAAATAAAACCCTAAAAAAAAAATTATGATGGAACTTGCAAATAATTTATTAGTTGCGCTCTTCAAAAGCCTATTATTAAATAGAGAAATAATTAAAAATTATTATCTATTCCATCTTTTACCCATCTCTGTATAGTAAATGGTGAAATCCACTATTGAATTTGTATGGGACCCATAGGAGTCCACAATTCTAATGGGACCCACAGAAGTCCATTGAATTTGCTAAAAGAGACGGTTAAGAAAAACTTAAGATAATAACGTGTAAGGCCATGATACACAGAAGACTGGCGTGCTGTTCTGTTTAGCATCACCCTAATGTGTAACATGCCTCTTTCAAGTATATATGATATATCTATGTATCAAGTGTGGGAGAGAGAGAGTTGACACTAAATAATGAACCAAAGAGTTGAATACTTTCATCAAATACCTAATCATCTGCCAAGACAAATAATAATAATAATAATAATAATAATAATAATAAAATAAAAATAAAAATAAAAAATAAAAAATAAAAAAATTCTCAGAATCTTATAAGCAACAAGATGGCATGCTTAAGATACTAGATAGCTAATTCAAAACTAGCCCAATTCAATCACAAACAGAAAGTAAGAGAGAAGGGGTAAGGGGCTCAGCTAAGAAAGGCACATCCTTTGAGCAAAAAACAATCATTATATAGCACAGATAATATGTACCATAAACGACAACCAGTTTTTTATAATTTCTTTTGTTTTTTTGTTCTTTACTTTTGGATAAGAGACCATAAATTTATTGCCCAGTGAAATATAACCAGAAAGAAAATAAGCATTTGATGGAAAAGGTGCAACTGGTACTTCTTTAGCAATCATAATAAGTCCGCCATTATAGACTTCAACAACAACAAAAAAACAAAAAATACCAAGAAAGTCAACTGATATCTCAAGCACACTTTACACTACTTAACATCTAATAACATAGAAAAATATCTCTACAAGATGGCTTTAGAAAACACCATCGGTATTGCCTTTGGAGCAGTAGTCAAAATTGGTAGCTCCCAGGATCAGCATCAACACTATAGTGGATAATTGAGCTAGCAGTGTCAAGAATTAAGAAAGGATGTGATCCAGAGAGCGAGAATCAAGAATTCCCTTGAGTTGACTAGTTAACCAAAACTATACTAATTCAAATTATTTTGACTCCAATGTACATACAGTTCAAGTGTACAACAAAGTTTATTTTAAAAGAAAAAAAATAAATAAAAAAATAAATAAAAAAATAAAAAAATTCAATATCAGCTTGCAAACATGTATAAAGCATTCTCTGCAATATATGATAGAAGGTGACACAAACTGTTTATGCATAATATCCATTAACAATTAACATTTAACATTTAGCATGTATCTCATAAATTTAATGTAATTGGAGGGAACACCTAAAAGAATTAATTTGACAGTGAAACGCAAACAACCATTAACAATTCCAAACTCTACAATCAACAAAACCAATAGTTTGCAATAACTTTTAATCGGTCAAGTTTTAAAAAAAGTGTTATGAAAAGATGAACACAAAAACAAAGTACATAAGTTAATTGAAGCAAAACCCAAAAAAAAAAAGGGTTCAATGATATGGAAAGAAATATCAAATAGTAAACCAATTTCATACAATAACTTTTAATTGGTCACGTTTCCAAAATAGTGTCATGAAAAGATGAAAACAAAATCAAAGTACATAAGGTAATTCAAGCAAAACAAAAAAAAGGGTTCAATGATATGGAAAGAAATATCACATTGCGAAAAGTAAAATAATGAATTCCAGCAAGTATACATACGCCTTATGGATTGACTAGAGAAGGGTTAAATATGTTCTTTATGTTAAAATACGAAGAGCCTTCATGGAAGCTTTTGAAGCATCTCTTTAAGTGTTTTATCCGTTGGATTTGCAGAAGAAAGGTTAACTAACATGGCTGCAGTGGTCGTATGTGCTGAGAAGCCATTGCTAATCATTACCTGAAGAAGTTCCATAGCCTTTGAAGTCTCATTATGTTTTAGTAGCCCTCGGATTATTGTGTTGTATGTGAAGTTGTCCGGTGAGCAACCTGTCTCGATCATTTCCTTCAGTAGGGCAGTCGCTTCATTTAGTAGGCCCTCTATGCAAAGCCCTTTGATAATTGTATTGTAAGTGCAAGTATCAGGTTTGAAACCTTTGGTAGCAAGACTATAAAAAAGTTCTTTTGCAGTCATAAGTTTTCCAGTAGTACACATACCATCAATCAAGATGTTGTATATCCTAATAGTAATACACAACTTTTTGTCTTCCATCTCCCGATACAATTCCATTGCTTCAGACAAAAATTTGTTCTTAAGCAGACCATGTAATAGAACAGAGTAAGTTAGGAGATCTGGATATTCACCTATTGTTTGCATCTTATGCAGTAGCTCTTGGGCAGCCTTAGGTCTCTTCACTCGACACAACCCACCTATAAGAGTGGTGTAAGTGACAAAATTGGGATTCACTCCCTTGTTAGACATTTCAAGAAAGAGACACATTGCCTCGTCAATTCTTGTATTTTTACAATACCCATTGATCAATATGTTATAGCTAAAAACAGAAGGTGAACAACCTTTCTCAACCATCATATTAAATGTTTTGACTGCATCGTCCATTCTCGTTTGCAAACAATAACCATCAATCAATGAAGTATATGTAATTGTGTTAGGCTCCAGGCCTCTCTGAATCATCACATCAAAAGCTTCGTTTGCCTCTGTCAGCATACCTTCTTTGCAAAGCGTGGAGATCAATATGTTGAAGGTTGTCACACCTGGCATTATCTTCCTATGCACCATCGCTTTCAATAGTGTAGTTACCTCATTCCAATGGCGGAGGTTGCATAAGCCCTGGATTAAGGAATTGTACGTGAAGAGATCTGGCTGAATGCCTTTACTTGTCATTTGAGAGAAAAGGTTCAAAGCTTCGGTTAGCAATCTGTCCTTCAACAAACTATAAATGATTGTGTTATACTGCACAACATCAAATTCCAAATTCGCTTCTTCCATCTTCTTAAGCAACTCAATAGCCACAATGGTCTCCCCCATTTTACACAAACCATTGATTATTGTTCCATAGGTAAACATATCAGGTCCATACCCTTTCCTACTCATTTCACCTACCAAACTCACAGCTTGATTGATTTTACCATCAAGACAGAGCCCTTTGACAAGAGTATTTAGACTTGCAGAGTTGGGTTGATAACCAATTTTAAAAATTCTTGCCAAGACAGAGAACCCAAAATCCACCCGGTTCATATGGCAAAAGCAATTAATCAAGATATTAAGAGTGTAAACATCGGGAACAATTCCTAACAGTTCCATTTTTTTAATCAGAGTAATCACACTCGAGAAATGCTTCATTCTTGCAATCGCGCTCAGCAATTGATTGAAATCCACAACGCAAGGCAAATGGTGCAAGTGAATCATTCGATCAAAGAAGCCTAAGGCATCATCAAGATTCCTTAAGCTTCCAGATCTGCATTGATCTCTCACAGAGTTCAAGAACCTAGTGCGGGTTTCCACATCCTCTCTAGAGCTAAAACTACAATAGAGATGATTTTGAGCCTTACCTGATAATAATGGTTCCACAGAAAAACAAGAGAGCTCCTGGATTCAGCAGCGCTACGCATTTTCTGAAGAAGAAAAGTAGGAGCTCTTCTGGGCATCAAGTTATCGTCGCATAATATAAAAATGTTCTTATATGGAAAAAGTAAAAAATATTTTCTTATAAAAATTCCAAAAAATGTTTCTATCGATTTTTTTTTTTTTTTTTGGTTTTTCACAGAAACCACCAAATTCCTAACAAATAAATACCAATTAAATTATGACATGTATCCCTCATAATAAAAAAGGGAAACTTTACTTTACACTCCTAAATTATTGTGCGTTTTGACAAGCACTCAAACGCATATTGTGAAGACTCATCTAAATTTCAAAAACTCTGAATTTAACTCTTGAACTTTCAATTTGATTCAATTAACTCCCCTCCGTCAAATTCAACTGTTAACCCCTTACAAAAATTACTAAAAAGACTAAATTACTTTTTGGTTTCTGTTTTTATTTTTGTTTTTATTATTATTTTCATTTGAAAAGTTAAGGGTAATTTTGAAATTTTATAAAAAAAAGTTAGGAATATAAAAGTCATTTTATCACTTTTAATGTTTTAAATTTGACAGATGGGGTATATTGCATCGAATTGAAAGTTGAGAATAAGAAATTGTGAGTTTTTTAAATTGGGGAGGTCTTTTCGAAATGTTATAATCTGATTTGTATATATATATTTTATGGGTGACATGTTATAATCTGATTTGTATACAACACGAAGTTTATTACAAATTGGTGTAATCGCATAGACAAATTTTACATATTTTCCTAAACAATCATGTTATATGTGCTTGTATTTCACTTTTATCTCATCTTACTTGTCAATTAGTTTTATTTATTTATTTTTTTCTTGTAACAAGGGATGATTCAATGGTTGGTGGGCAATGCCACATCAGCAATGTATTATAAAAATAGGAAAAAACTATAAAAAATCCCTCCAAAGTATCAGTCGTTTTCGATTTAGCCCTATAATATTTCAAAAGTGCTAAAGTAGCTCCCCAAACTACCAAATTATTGCATTTTGGCCACTTCGTTAGTCAAAACCGTCAGTTTGGACGGAAACTGCAAAAAGACGTCGTTTTGTTACGGGTAAGTTATTACAATGCCCTTTTATGAAGAAAAAAAAATTTGGAAAAAATATAAAAAAAACCCCCAAACTACCAGCCGTTTTCATTTTAACCCCCTAATGTTCAAAAAGTGATAAAGTAGCTCCCAAACTACCAAACAGTTGCAATTTGGCTACTCTGTTAGTCATTACCGTCAAATATGGTGAAAATTTTAAAACTATGTCGTTTTGGCAAGGATAAGTTACCAAAATGTCATTTTTGGAAAAGAAAAAAAAAAAAGTCATATTAAAACAAATAAGCAAAACGGCGCCGTTTTGCTTGAAATTAGGATTTCCTTACACTTACCAAAATGGCGCCGTTTTGGTAAGTACTAGAAACTTAAAGAAAAAACCCTAGACCCCACGCAGGTGACCCACGAAAAAACCCCCAACCTCAGTTTATCTCTCTCCCCAAAACTGCCGGCCACCACGTCGTTCTATCTCTGACAGCCTATAAATCTTACACATAACTCAATCTTTTTATTGTATTTCATGGTATAGCTGTCGGATCGGTGTTGTTTATGTATGAACGTGGTTTTTTTGTTTGATTTCTACAATGAGTAAGAATTTTTCAGTGGCACTTTGTAGCCATACGATGGTGTGGCCGGCGGTGATGGATGGCGGTAGCAGGGGCAACTAGTTTTGAGAGAGAGAGAGGGGCATTGTGTTTTTTTCACTTGAGGGAGAAGGTTGCCGGAGATAGAACGACATGGTGGCCGACGGTTTGGGGGAGAGAGATAAATCGGGGTTGGGGGTTTTTTCTGTGTGCCGTCTAAGGTTTTTTCTTTTAATTCCTAACACTTACCAAAACGGTGCCGTTTTGGTAAGTGTAAGGAAACCATAATTTCAAGTAAAACGGCGTTGTTTTGCGTGCTTATTTTAATATGATTTTTTTTCCCTTCTAAAATGGCATTTTAGTAACTTACCCTTGTCAAAATGATGTAATTTTGAATTTTTCATCATATTTGACAGTAATGACTAATGGAGTGGCCAAATTACAACAGTTTGGTAGTTGGGGGCTACTATATTACTTTCTGAACATTAGGCGGCTAAAATGAAAACGGCTGGTAGTTTAGAGGGCTTTTTTATATTTTTCCCAATTTTTTTTTTTTTTTTTCATAAAAGGGCATTGTAGTAACTTACCCGTAACAAAACGATGTCCTTTTACAGTTTTCGTCCAAACTGACGGTTTTGACTAACGGAGTGGCGAAAATGCAATAGTTTGGTAGTTTAAGGGGCTACTTTATCACTTTTGAAACATTAGGGGGCTAAATCGAAAACGGCTTGTAGTTTGGGGGGCTTTTTTATATTTTTCCCATAAAAATAAGATAAAAAGTGTGATGTATAGCCTTTTTTTTTTTTTTTTTTTGGAAACTTCACTTTGACCCCCTGAATTTGCACCCGATTTTACAAACCCCCTCTGAAATTCAAAATATCTCATTTTGAACCATTGAACTTTTAATTACTCTCAATTAGAACCCTTCTGTTAATTTTAGCCGTTAAAAATACAAAAAAAACCGAAGACCAAAATGTCATTGATTTTCATTTTTTTAAAAATAAAAAAAAAAACATTTTCAAAGTTATAATTTTATACAAAAGTCAGGGGTATAAACGCCATGTAATGTTTAAAATCTGATGAAGGAGTTCACATTGAGAGTAATTGAAAGTTTAGGGGTCCAAAATGAGAGATTTGGAAGTTCAAGGGGGTTTGTAAAATCGAGTGGAAGTTTAGGGGGCCAAAGTAAAGTTTTCCCTTTTTGTTTTTTTGGGAAACTACACTTTGGCCTCTTGAACTTCCACTCGATTTTACAAACCCTTGAACTTCCAAATCTCTCATTTTGGACCCCTATACTTACAATTACTCTCAATGTGGACCCCTCCGTCAGATTTTAAACATTATATGACATTTATACCTCTGGCTTCTGTATAAAATTTCAACTTTCAAAACGTTTTTTTATTTAAAAATAAAAAATAAAAATCAAGGGCATTTTGGTCTTTTTTGTATTTTTAACGGCTAAAATTAACAGAATGGTTCTAATTGAGAGTAATTGAAAGTTCAAGGGTCTAAACTGAGATATTTAAAAGTTCATGAGGGTTTGTAAAATCGGGTGGAAGTTCAGGGGGTCAAAGTGAAGTTTTCAATTTTTTTTTTTTAATTGGGGAAACTTCACTTTAGCACCCTGAACTTCCACCTGATTTTACAAACCCCCCATGAACTTCCAAATCTTTCATTTTAGACCCTTGAACTTTCAATTACTTTCACTTAGAACACTTCCTTTAATTTTAACCGTTAAAAATACAAAAAAAAAAACCAAAATGTCATTGATTTTCAGTTTTTTTAAAAATAAAAAAACATTTTGGAAGTTGAAATTTTATACAAAAGTCAAAAGTATAAACGTCATGTAATGTTTAAAATTTGACGAAGAGGTCCATATTGAGAGTAATTGAAAGTTCAAGGGTCCAAAA
This sequence comes from Corylus americana, assembly GCA_036287905.1. Taxonomy (NCBI): domain Eukaryota; kingdom Viridiplantae; phylum Streptophyta; class Magnoliopsida; order Fagales; family Betulaceae; genus Corylus; species Corylus americana. Next base: position 6,236,801 of record CP125818.1, on the reverse strand, counting down.
TGAGAGATTTGAAACTTTAGGAGGAGTTTGTAAAATCGAGTGGAAGTTCAAGGGTCCAAAGTGAAGTTTCCCCTTTTTAATTTTAGGGAAAACTTCAGTTTAGCTCCCTGAACTTTCACGCGATTTGACAAACCCCCCCAAACTTTCAAATCTCTCACTTTGGACCCCTAAACTTTCAATTCTTCTCAATGTGAACCCCTTCATCAAATTTTAAACATTACTTGATGTTTATACCCCCTGAATTTTGTATAAAATTTCAACTTTACCCTTAATTCCAAAACATTTATTTATTTAAAAAAAAAAAAAAACAAAAAAACAAAAATCAGGGATATTTTGGTATTTTTAACGGCAAAAATTGACAGAGGGGTCTACATTGAGAGCAATTAAAAAATTAAATATCCAAATTGAGAGATTTGAAAGTTTATGGGGGTTTGTCAAATCGCATGAAAGTTTAGGGGGCTAAAGTGAAATTTCCCCTTTATTTTATTTAGAGGTAATTTTATTGAAGACCCCTAAACTTCCACCCGATTTGACAAACCTCTCATAAACTTCAAAATCTCTCAATTTAATCTCCTGAATTTTCAATTGCTCTCAATTTGGACCCCTCCGTCAAATTTTAAACGTTACATGACGTTTATACCTCTGGCTTTTGTATAAAATTTCAACTTTCAAAACGGTTTTTTTTTTTTAAAAAAAAAATGAAAATCAGGAATATTTTGGACTTTTATTGTATTTTTAGCGGCTAAACTAATGGAGGGATCCACATTGAGAGCAATTGAAAGTTCAAGGGATTAAATTGAGAGATTTTGAAGTTTATGGGAGGTTTGTCAAATCAGGTGAAAGTTTAGGGGTCTTTAATGAAGTTACCCATTTTATTTTATTTTTTAAAAAAGAGCATTCTAGTCTCAAGAGAAAAGTATTTTAGTTACACAAAAGAAATGATAAAATGTGAGTGCATATCAAACGCTATTAGAAGACGAGAAGTTAAAAGAAGTCAAAGGCATGAGGAATACAACAAATTCTTAGGGAGATTTTAGTGGTACAAAAAGACTCCATGAGCTTTTTCTCATCACTTGAAATTAACAAACAATCTTAACATAACAACCTTGTACAAAAATACATAAATTGAAACTAAAATCTAGCAGCCTAGCAGACCAATTGGGGCCCACTGAGCATGACAAGTCCCTCTAGAAGTTGGGATTTTCATTTTTGACCCTCATATTTCTCAAATTTTTTCTTTAAAAAAATAATTTTAAAAAAATACTGTTCAACACACAAGTGCGTCCTATAGCATTACTCTTTCAAGTTACATCAGTTTATGTGCATAAACTTTTCCTATTGTAATTGGGAGTTTAACATTTGGAAACCTTTTTTTTTAGAAAAAAAAAAGAAAAGAAAAGTTGACATACCTCATCAAACTACTACTTAATTGACAATGTCTCTCAAAATTTTTTAATGGAAATAATATCCCCTAAACTACTAAAAAAGTGACAATGTCCCCAATACCAATAAAAAGACGAAAATATTGCAATATATTCCCCACCCCCCCCCCCCCCCCCCAAAAAAAAAAAAAAAAAATTCTTTCTTTTAGGAAAAAAGCAAAAAATATAAATAAATAAATTTCCCCAGCTTGTGCTTTTAATTTTTATTTTTAAAAAATGTAGTTTTTTTTTCTTTTTTCTTTTTATTTTATTTCTATTCAAAAACTCCGGTTCATATTGAAAAGGTGCCATAGCAGTAAATTTATTTTACATGAAGTACCGGTTGTTATGGCTTAGTTATTGTTAATTAGGTGCCATAGACGCCATTAGATCTGTAAAATTTAATTTGTATCATGAAATGATTCTTCGAGCATCGCATTCCAAACTTGTAAAGAGTCCGCGATGAGAAGTTATGAATTTAAGGGATTGCAATAAGTAACAACCATCCACCAATATTGTAGCTACATATACAGAGTCTGGACATCATGTGTCATTTGTAAGCATTACCAAAGCTACATTAATATTGACAATATTGTCTCTCAATCTAATATACTTTTCACAGACACAACACCAACAACGAAGAGATACTAAAGCTATTTCAGACACAAACCTGCAGATCCGAGAATGTTATATTAACATTTAGCATGTATCTCATAAATTTAATTTAATTGGAGGGAACACCTAAAAGAATAAATTTGACAGTGAAAGCCAAACAACCATTAACAATCCCAAACTCTAAAATCAACAAAACCAATGGTTTGCAATAACTTTTAATGGGTCAAGTTTTTAAAAAAGTGTTATGAAAAGATGAACACAAAAACAAAGTACAGAAGTTAATTGAAGCAAAACAAAAATATAAAAAGCTTCAATGATATGGAAAGAAATATCCGATCGTAAACCAATTTCATGCAATAACTTTTAATTGGTCAGGTTTACAAAATAGTGTCATGAAAAGATGAAAACAAAATCAAAGCACATAAGGTAATTCAAGCAACCAAAAAAAGGGTCCAACGATATGGCAAGAACTATAACATTCCAAGAAGTAAAATAATGAATTCCAGCAAGTATACATACGCCTTATGGATTGACTAGCAAAGGGTTAAAATATGTTCTTTATGTTAAAATCTGAAAAGCCTTCATAGAAGCTTTTGAACCAACTCTTCAAGTGTTTTATCTGCCGGATTTGTAGAAGAAAGGTTAACTAACATGGCTGAGGTGGTGGCATCGGCTGAGAAGCCATTGTTAACCATTACTTGAAAAAGTTCCTTTGCCTTTGACATCTCGTTAAGTCGCAGTAACCCTTGGAGTATGGTGTTATATGTGATATTGTTGGGTGAGCAACCTGTCTTGATCATTTCCTTGAGCAGATCACTCGCTTCATTTATTAGCCCCCCTATGCAAAGACCTTTGATCATTGTATTGTAAGTCAAAGCATCAGGTTTCAAACCTTTGCTAGCAAGACTATAAAAAAGTTCTCTTGCGGTCATAAGTTTTCCAGTAGTATACATACCGCCGATCAAGATGTTGTATATCCTAATAGAAAGGCGCAACTTTTTGTCCTCCATCTCTCGATACAATTCCATTGCTTCAGAAAAAAAATCATTCTTAAGCAGACCACTTAACAGAACAGTATAAGTTACAAGATTTGGATGTTCACCACTAGTTTGCATCTTATGCAGTAGCTCTTGGGCAGCCTTAGGTCTCTTCACTCGACACAACCCACCTATAAGAGTGGTGTAAGTGACAACATTGGGATTCACTCCCTTGTTAGACATTTCATGAAAGAGACTCATTGCCTCGTCAATTCTTCTATTTTTACAATACCCATTGATCAATATGCTATAGCTAATAACAGAAGGTGAACAACCTTTCTCAACCATCATATTAAATGTTTTGACTGCATCGTCCATTCTCCTTTGCAAACAATAACCATCAACCAATGAACTATATGTAACTGTGTTAGGCTCCATTCCTCTTTGAATCATTACATCTAAAATTTCTTCTGCCTCTGCTAGCATCCCTTCTTTGCAAAGTGCAGCGATCAATATGGTGAAGGTTGTCACATCCGGCATTATCTTCCTATGCACCATCTCTTTCAATAGTGTAGTTACCTCATTCCAATGGCGGAGGTTGCATAAGCCCTGGATTAAGGAATTGTACGTGACGAGATTTGGCTGAATGCCTTTACTTGTCATTTTAGAGAAAAAGTTCAAAGCTTCAGTTACCAATTTGTCCTTGAATAAACGGTCAATGATTGTGGTATAGTGCACAACATCAAATTCCAAATTCGCTTCTTCCATCTTCTTAAGCAACTCAATAGCCACATTGGTCTCACCAATTTTACACAAACCATTGATTATTGTTGCATAGGTAAACATATCAGGTCCATACCCTTTCCTACTCATTTCACCTACCAAACTCACAGCTTCATTGATTTTACCCTGAAGACACAGCCCTTTGACAAGAGTATTTAGACTTGCAGAGTTGGGTTGATAACCAAGTTTAAAAATTCTTGCCAAGACGGAGAACCCAAAATCCACCCGGTTCATGTGGCAGAAGCAATTAATCAAGATATTAAGAGTGTAAACATCGGGAAGAATTCCTAACAGTTCCATTTTTTTAATCAGAGTAATCACACTCGAGAAATGCTTCATTCTTGTAATCGCGCTCAGCAATTGATTGAAATCCACAACGCAAGGCAAAGGGTGCAAGTGAATCATTCGATCAAAGAAGCCTAAGGCATCATCAAGATTCCTTAAGCTTCCAGATCTGCATTGATCTCTCACAGAGTTCAAGAACCTAGCGCGGGTTTCCACATCCTCTCTAGAGCTAAAACTACAATAGAGATGATTTTGAGCACGGATTGAAAGCCTTACCTGATAATAATGGTTCCACAGAAAAACAAGAGAGCTCCTGGATTCAGCAGCGCTACGCATTTTCTGAAGAAGAGAAGTAGGAGCTCTTCTGGGCATCAAGTTATCGTCGCATAATATAAAAATGTTCTTATATGAAAAAAGTAAAAAATATTTTCTTATAAAAATTCCAAAAAATGTTTCTATCGATTTTTTTTTTTTTTTTCACAGAAACCACCAAATTCCAAACAAATAAATACCAATTAAATTATGACATGTATCCCTTGTAATAAAAAGGGGAAACTTTACTTTACACTCTTAAATTACTGTGCGTTTTGACAAGCACTCAAACGCATATTGTGAAGACTATTCTAAATTTCAAAAAATCTCAATTTAACCTCTAAACTTTCAATTTGATTCAATTGATTCTCCTCCGTCAAATTCAACTGTTAACCCCTAACAAAAATTACTAAAAAGACTAAATTACTTTTTGGTTTTTGTTTTTGTTTTTATTATTATTTTCATTTGAAAAGTTAAGAATAATTTTGAAATTTTATAAAAAAAAGTTAGGAGTATGAAAGTCATTTTATCACTTTTAACATTTTAAATTTGACAGACGGGTATATTGGATCAAATTGAAAGTTGAGAATGTGAAATTGAGAATTTTTTAAATTTGGGAGGTCTTTTCAAAATACATGGTAGTTCAAGTATTTTAAGTGAAGTTTTTCCTTAAAAAAAAAAAAAAATTATAAATATGTAAAATATATATAGTAAAAATAAATAAAAATGACAAAAATAACAAATAAGTTCTTATACTCAATTCTATTTTTTTTTTCTTTTTTTTTAACAGAAATTGCCAAATGTCAAATAAACACCAATTAAATTATAACATGTATCACTCATAATTAAAAAAAAAATAATAATAAATAAATAAAATATGTTAAATATATATAGTAAATAAAAATGAAGCATAGGCGATTGAGCCAATTATTTGGCTAATAGCATGTTTGAAATTTCGTTAAGATGCCATGTGACCGGTTTAGGTTATCAATCTGCATAAGCTACTGATGTTATAAATTTCGGTGGCCCTGCAAAGCCATGCCTTAGGATTGGGTTTCTAGTGGTTGGAAGCTTATGGAATACATATATGTGTAAAATTTTCAAACAATTTGAGTCGGAAATGTAGAGTAATGGGGTACAGATGGCAAAGCTCTCTTACTCTCATATCGTTCCACTCAATACAATGTTTTAGGTTTGTTTTTATTTTATATTTTATATTTTTATTTTATAATTTTTTATATATTAATTTTTTTTTATGGGTGACATGTCATAATCTGATTTGTCATTAAGTTTTTTACAAATCGGTGTAATCACATAGACAAATTTTACATATTTTCCTAAAAAATAATGTTATATGTGCTTTTATTTCACTTTTATCTCATCTTACTTGTCAATTATTATTATTTATAAAAAAAAAAATTTTAAAAAAAAACAGTATTTTAGGTCTGAGGAGAAAAGTATTTTAGTTACACGAAAGAAATGATAAAATGTGAGTGCATATCAAATGCTATTAGAAGAAGAGAAGTTAAAAGAAGTCAAAAGGCATGAGGAATACAACAAATTCTTAAGGAGATTTTAGTGGTACAAAAAGACTCCATGAGCTTTTTCTCATCACTTGAAACTAACAAACAATCTTAACATAACAACCTGGTACAAAAATACATAAATTGAAACTAAAAAACTACCAGCCTAACAGACCAATTGGGGCCCACTGAGCATGACAAGTCCATCTAGAAGTTGGGATTTTCATTTTTGACCCTCATATTTCTCAAATTTTTTCTTTAAAAAAAAAAAAAAAAAACGATGTGGACGTGCCACGTCACTTGGCGCGATCACTGTTCAACACACTGGTGTGTCCTAATTCCTATAGCATTACACTTTCAAGTTACATTAGTTTATGTGCATGAACTTTTCCTACTATAATTAGGAGGTTACCATTTGGAAACCCCCCCTTTTTTTTGGGGGGGGAGGGTGGAAGTCGATATAGCTCATCAAATTACCACTTAATTGGCTGACAATGTCTCTCACAAACTTTTAATTGGGACAATGTTCGCCTTAAACTACAAAAAAAAAATGACAATGTCTCCTAATACTAGCAAAAAAACAAAAATACTCTAATATATTCCGAAAAAAAAAAAAAAAAAAAAAAAAAAAAAAAAAAAAAAAAAAAAAACTTCTTTTAGGAAAAAAGCAATAAATAATTTCCATTGCTTGGGTTTTTATTTTTATTTTAAAAAAAATATATAGTTTTTTTATTTTTTTTTATTAAGGGTATTTTCATCAATTGGGAACACTAACAATTTTTAGTAATTTGGAAGGAGACGTTGTCTCAATTGAAAGTTTGAAAAAAAAAAGAAACATTATCACTTGTCAGGTTGTGGTTTTGGAGTTAATCTCATTTGGGGTTTATGCTAAAGCTTACATTTGCATCCACATATAAATGTGTTTTTTGGCTTCATATTATTTGTCTTGAGTATAATGCTCTGTTTATCAAGCTTTATAAAGATTTGAATAATTTAAAATACAAAACAAATTTCTTAAATTAAATATTTTGAGTATAATGCTCTATTATTTGTCTTGAGCATTTTTATTTGTTTAATGAAATCGAGATATAAAGTATGGATGACGAATCAATAGTCATAAAGTCTAGTAGCTACATGTCATTTTTGGCTATCACTTTAGTTTTTGAAATACTCCAGTGATGAATATTTTGTGTAACTTATTTTACTTTAGGTACCAATTGTTATGGCTTAATGATTGTTAATTAGCTATAGGTGCCATATATATACCATGAGAAATGATAAATGCACAATTTTTTGGCACAACTTTAGTCCAACTTTTCTTTTATGTAGCCATTTTTAAAAAAAACAAATAAAAAATTTTCTAAAGCAATAACATCATATGTGGTCCTTTTTTTTATTTGGATGGTCTTTTTCTTCATAATAATGATCATTAAAAAAGAAAAAGAAAAAAAAAGACCATTTTTTATGAAGAAAAATACCATTTTTTTTTAAAAAAATATCGAATAAAAAAACAACCACATAAGATATTACTGCTTTTGAATTTTTTTTTTTTTTTAAAAAAAAAAATAAGAGAAAAATTAGGCCAAAATTGTACCAAAAAGTTGTTTCTTTATCATACCTCATACACTATTAGATCTGTAAAATGTAATTTATACCAACAAATGATTCTTCGAGGATCCTACTCCAAACTTATCCCATGAGTTCAGGCGAAGTATTAAACACATTGCTTCAAAAATACATTATCTCAAGGATAGATGGCTTCTTCTGCAACCTAAGTTGCCTAGCTCTTTTCAAATTGTTTCAGCACAACAATTTATTAGTTGTTATATATTCTTAAAAAGAAAGAAAAAAAAAAGGGTTAAATACAAAATACCCCCTAGAGTTTCATTGCTTTATTTTTTTTCCCTTAGGATTTAATTTTTATCACAGAAGGCCCATGTGATTAGGGGTGTCAACCCGGTCCAGTTTTCGGTTTTTGGCCAAAACCGAAACCGGAACCGGAGTACCCCGGTTCTTTGTTTTGGGAAACCGGAACCGGGAACCGGGTCCTGGTTAACCGGGGTCCTAGTTACCGGCCGGTTCCAATTTTACCCGGTTCGATAACCAATTCGGCCAAACCCACACCATGTTCTCCGCTGCTCATCGTCCCACTCCCACCAAATTCGAATTGCAACGCCCCAAATTAAACAAGCCCATTGCAAATTTAACAAACAAGCATGTAAATGAGGTAATGAACATTGAAAAGTAGAGTAGATAAAATCGTATCCACTAAAACCAAGCAAAAAAAAAAATTTCCATGGATCAACAAAGAAAATATAAAAGAAACCCAGAAATAGAGTCCCTAGTACTCATTGCTCGGCTGGAGCGAGGGAGACGGTTCAATGGAGGTCACGGAGCAAGAGATGGAGACGAAGCGAGAAATGGAGAAAGAGAGAGTCAGAGAGAGAGAGAGAGAGTGGCCAAGTGTGAGAAATGAAGATGAAGTGACTGGGTGTTGTGAAATGAAGAGGGGCGTGAGAAATGAGGATAAAGGGGCAGAAGTGCTAAACCTAAATCTAAAATTAAAAATTAAAAATTAAAAATAGAGGAGGGGCTTGTGGCGTGATGTGAAAAAAGAAGATGAAGGGGTCTTAGGGGAGAACTGGAGACCTACACCTAAGCATATAAAAAATAATATATATATATATATATATATAAACCCGGTTCCGGTATTCCTGGTAAAAACCGGGTACTTGAACCGGGGTACCCGGTTTTTGGATTTTTCAAACCGGCTTCCCGGTTTCCCGGCTTTCCGGTAATTTTTGAAACCCATACTTGTAATTTTGATAATAGACCAAGTTAGTCCTTTGTAAGTTGATCATTAGTTGACTTAACGGAATTTCACGTAGACCAATCAATTGTTGACACGTGACACCTACTTAATTTTTTTTTTTTTTTTTTTTAAATAAAATAAAATAAAATTGGGGGCCAACCCCCTAGCCATTTGGGCGAGCCACCCCCTTGGGCACCAAGCTGGCCACCCTCATCTAGCCGGATGTGGCTCCAAGGATTGGAGGTGGCCGAAGCCACCCCCATTAGGCCAGATGGGGGTGGCCTGGCCACCCCCAAATGGCCAAGGGTGTGACTCGGCCACCCCCAATTTTTTTTCCTTTTTTTTTAAATATATATATATATATATATATATATATATATATATATATTTTATATTTTTTTAAAAAAAGTTTAAATAGGTGCCATGTGTCAACATTTAATTGGTCCACGTGAAATTTCATTAAGTTAACTAACGGTCAACAGATAGAAGACTAACTTGGTCTATTATCAAAACCACATGGACCTCCTGTGATAAAAATCAAACCCTAAAAAACAAATTAGGATGGAACTTGCAAATAATTTATTAGTTGCGCTCTTCAAAAGCCTATTATTAAATAGAGAAATAATTAAAAATTATTATCTATCCCATCTTTTACCCATCTCTGTATAGTAAATGGTGAAATCCACTATTGAATTTGTATGGGACCCATAGGAGTCCACAATTCTAATGGGACCCACAGAAGTCCATTGAATTTGCTAAAAGAGACGGTTAAGAAAAACTTAAGATAATAACGTGTAAGGCCGTGATACACAGAAGACTGGCGTGCTGTTCTGTTTAGCATCACCCTAATGTGTAACATGCCTCTTTCAAGTATAGATGATATATCTATGTATCAAGTGTGGGAGAGAGAGAGTTGACACTAAATAATGAACCAAAGAGTTGAATACTTTCATCAAATACCTAATCATCTGCCAAGACAAATAATAATAATAATAATAATAATAATAATAAAAATAAAAAATAAAAAATAAAAAAAATTCTCAGAATCTTATAAGCAACAAGATGGCATGCTTAAGATACTAGATAGCTAATTCAAAACTAGCCCAATTCAATCACAAACAGAAAGTAAGAGAGAAGGGGTAAGGGGCTCAGCTAAGAAAGGCACATCCTTTGAGCAAAATACAATCATTATATAGCACAGATAATATGTACCATAAACGACAACCAGTTTTTTATAATTTCTTTTGTTTTTTTGTTCTTTACTTTTGGATAAGAGACCATAAATTTATTGCCAAGTGAAATATAACCAGAAAGAAAATAAGCATTTGATGGAAAAGGTGCAACTGGTACTTCTTTAGCAATCATAATAAGTTCGCCATTATAGACTTCAACAACAACAAAAAAACAAAAAATACCAAGAAAGTCAACTGATATCTCAAGCACACTTTACACTACTTAACATCTAATAACATAGAAAAATATCTCTACAAGATGGCTTTAGAAAACACCATCGGTATTGCCTTTGGAGCAGTAGTCAAAATTGGTAGCTCCCAGGATCAGCATCAACACTATAGTGGATCATTGAGCTAGCAGTGTCAAGAATTAAGAAAGGATGTGATCCAGAGAGCGAGAATCAAGAATTCCCTTGAGTTGACTAGTTAACCAAAACTATACTAATCCAAATTATTTTGACTCCAATGTACATACAGTTCAAGTGTACAACAAAGTTTATTTTAAAAGAAAAAAAAAAAAAAAAAATTCAATATCAGCTTGCAAACATGTATAAAGCATTCTCTGCAATATATGATAGAAGGTGACACAAACTGTTTATGCATAATATCCATTAACAATTAACATTTAACATTTAGCATGTATCTCATAAATTTAATGTAATTGGAGGGAACACCTAAAAGAATTAATTTGACAGTGAAACGCAAACAACCATTAACAATTCCAAACTCTACAATCAACAAAACCAATAGTTTGCAATAACTTTTAATCGGTCAAGTTTTTAAAAAAGTGTTATGAAAAGATGAACACAAAAACAAAGTACATAAGTTAATTGAAGCAAAACCAAAAAAAAAAAAGGGTTCAATGATATGGAAAGAAATATCAAATAGTAAACCAATTTCATACAATAACTTTTAATTGGTCACGTTTCCAAAATAGTGTCATGAAAAGATGAAAACAAAATCAAAGTACATAAGGTAATTCAAGCAAAACAAAAAAAAGGGTTCAATGATATGGAAAGAAATATCACATTGCGAAAAGTAAAATAATGAATTCCAGCAAGTATACATACGCCTTATGGATTGACTAGAGAAGGGTTAAATATGTTCTTTATGTTAAAATACGAAGAGCCTTCATGGAAGCTTTTGAAGCATCTCTTTAAGTGTTTTATCCGTTGGATTTGCAGAAGAAAGGTTAACTAACATGGCTGCAGTGGTCGTATGTGCTGAGAAGCCATTGCTAATCATTACCTGAAGAAGTTCCATAGCCTTTGAAGTCTCATTATGTTTTAGTAGCCCTCGGATGATTGTGTTGTATGTGAAGTTGTCCGGTGAGCAACCTGTCTCGATCATTTCCTTCAGTAGGGCAGTCGCTTCATTTAGTAGGCCCTCTATGCAAAGCCCTTTGATAATTGTATTGTAAGTGCAAGTATCAGGTTTGAAACCTTTGGTAGCAAGACCATAAAAAAGTTCTTTTGCAGTCATAAGTTTTCCAGTAGTACACATACCATCAATCAAGATGTTGTATATCCTAATAGTAATACACAACTTTTTGTCTTCCATCTCCCGATACAATTCCATTGCTTCAGACAAAAATTTGTTCTTAAGCAGACCATGTAATAGAACAGAGTAAGTTAGGAGATCTGGATATTCACCTATTGTTTGCATCTTATGCAGTAGCTCTTGGGCAGCCTTAGGTCTCTTCACTCGACACAACCCACCTATAAGAGTGGTGTAAGTGACAACATTGGGATTCACTCCCTTGTTAGACATTTCAAGAAAGAGACACATTGCCTCGTCAATTCTTGTATTTTTACAATACCCATTGATCAATATGTTATAGCTAAAAACAGAAGGTGAACAACCTTTCTCAACCATCATATTAAATGTTTTGACTGCATCGTCCATTCTCGTTTGCAAACAATAACCATCAATCAATGACGTATATGTAATTGTGTTAGGCTCCAGGCCTCTCTGAATCATCACATCAAAAGCTTCGTTTGCCTCTGTCAGCATACCTTCTTTGCAAAGCGTGGAGATCAATATGTTGAAGGTTGTCACACCTGGCATTATCTTCCTATGCACCATCGCTTTCAATAGTGTAGTTACCTCATTCCAATGGCGGAGGTTGCATAAGCCCTGGATTAAGGAATTGTACGTGAAGAGATCTGGCTGAATGCCTTTACTTGTCATTTGAGAGAAAAGGTTCAAAGCTTCGGTTAGCAATCTGTCCTTCAACAAACTATAAATGATTGTGTTATACTGCACAACATCAAATTCCAAATTCGCTTCTTCCATCTTCTTAAGCAACTCAATAGCCACAATGGTCTCCCCCATTTTACACAAACCATTGATTATTGTTCCATAGGTAAACATATCAGGTCCATACCCTTTCCTACTCATTTCACCTACCAAACTCACAGCTTGATTGATTTTACCATCAAGACAGAGCCCTTTGACAAGAGTATTTAGACTTGCAGAGTTGGGTTGATAACCAATTTTAAAAATTCTTGCCAAGACAGAGAACCCAAAATCCACCCGGTTCATATGGCAAAAGCAATTAATCAAGATATTAAGAGTGTAAACATCGGGAAGAATTCCTAACAGTTCCATTTTTTTAATCAGAGTAATCACACCCGAGAAATGCTTCATTCTTGCAATCGCGCTCAGCAATTGATTGAAATCCACAACGCAAGGCAAATGGTGCAAGTGAATCATTCGATCAAAGAAGCCTAAGGCATCATCAAGATTCCTTAAGCTTCCAGATCTGCATTGATCTCTCACAGAGTTCAAGAACCTAGTGCGGGTTTCCACATCCTCTCTAGAGCTAAAACTACAATAGAGATGATTTTGAGCACGGATTGAAAGCCTTACCTGATAATAATGGTTCCACAGAAAAACAAGAGACCTCCTGGATTCAGCAGCGCTACGCATTTTCTGAAGAAGAAAAGTAGGAGCTCTTCTGGGCATCAAGTTATCGTCGCATAATATAAAAATGTTCTTATATGGAAAAAGTAAAAAATATTTTCTTATAAAAATTCCAAAAAATGTTTCTATCGATTTTTTTTTTTTTTTTTTGTTTTTACCAGAAACCACCAAATTCCAAACAAATAAATACCAATTAAATTAGGGGAAACTTCACTGAAGACCCCTGAGCTTTCATCCGATTTGATAAATCCCCATAAACTTCAAAATCTCTCAATTTAGTCCCCTAAACTTTTAATTGCTCTCAATTTGGACCCCTCCATTAGATTTTAAACGTTACATGACGTTTATACTCCTGACTTTTGTATAAAATTCCAACTTCTAAAACATTTTTTTTATTTTCAAAAAAACAAAAATCAGGGATATTTTGGTATTTTTTGTATTTTTAACGGCTAAAATTGACGGAAGGGTCCAAATTGAGAGCAATTGAAAGTTCAGGGGACTAAATTGAGAGATTTTGAAGTTTAGGGGGGGTATTTCAAAACGGGTGGAAGTTCGGGGGTCTTCAGTGAAGTTTCCCCATTAAATTATGACATGTATCTTTCATAATAAAAAGGGAAAACTTTACTTTATACTCCTGAATTATTGTGCGTTTTGACAAGCACTCAAACGTATATTGTGAAGACTCATCTAAATTTCAAAAACTCTGAATTTAACTCCTGAACTTTCAATTTGATTCAATTAACTCCTCTCCGTCAAATTCAATTGTTAACCCCTTACAAAAATTACTAAAAAGACTAAATTACTTTTTGGTTTTTGTTTTTGTTTTTGTTTTTGTTTTTGTTTTTGTTTTTATTATTATTTTCATTTGAAAAGTTAAGGGTAATTTTGAAATTTTATAAAAAAAAGTTAGGAATATAAAAGTCATTTTATCACTTTTAATGTTTTAAATTTGACAGATGGGGTATATTGCATCGAATTGAAAGTTGAGAATAGGAAATTGTGAGTTTTTTAAATCTGGGAGGTCTTTTCGAAATGTTATAATCTGATTTGTATATATATTTTTTATGGGTGACATGTTATAATCTGATTTGTATACAACACGAAGTTTATTACAAATCGGTGTAATCACATAGACAAATTTTACATATTTTCCTAAACAATCATGTTATATGTGCTTGTATTTCACTTTTATCTCATCTTACTTGTCAATTAGTTTTTTTTTTTTTTTTTTTTCTTGTAACAAGGGATGATTCAATGGTTGGTGGGCAATGCCACATCAGCAATGTATTATAAAAATAGGAAAAAAATATAAAAAAGCCCCCCAAACTACCAGCCGTTTTCATTTTAACCCCCTAATGTTCAAAAAGTGATAAAGTAGCCCCCAAACTACCAAACAGTTGCAATTTGGCTACTTTGTTAGTCATTACCGTCAAATATGGTGAAAAATTTAAAACTATGTCGTTTTGGCAAGGATAAGTTACCAAAATGTCCTTTTTGGAAAAGAAAAGAAAAAAAGAAAAGAAAAAAGAAGTCATATTAAAACAAACAAGAAAAACAGCGCCGTTTTGCTTGAAATTAGGGTTTCCTTACACTTACCAAAACGGCGCCGTTTTGGTAAGTGCTAGAAATTTAAAGAAAAAACCCTAGACCCCACGCAGGTGACCCACGAAAACACCCCCAACCTCATTTTATCTCTCTCCCCAAAACCGCCGGCCACCACGTCGTTCTATCTCCGACAACCTATAAATCTTACACATTACTCAATCTTTTTATTGTATTTCATGGTATAGCTGTCGGATCGGTGTTGTTTATGTATGAACGTGGTTTTTTTGTTTGATTTCTACAATGAGTAAGAATTTTTCAATGGCACTTTGTAGCCACAGGATGGTGTGGCCGGCGGTGATGGATGGCGGTAGTAGGGGCAACCGGTTTTGAGAGAGAGAAAGGGGCGTTGCGTTTTTTTCACTTGAGGGAGAAGGTTGCCGGAGATAGAACGACATGGTGGCCGACGGTTTGGGAGAGAGAGATAAACCGGGGTTGGGGGTTTTTTCTGTGTGCGGTCTAAGGTTTTTTCTTTTAATTCCTAACACTTACCAAAACGGTGCCGTTTTGGTAAGTGTAAGGAAACCCTAATTTCAAGAAAAATGGTGTTGTTTTGCATGCTTGTTTTAATATGATTTTATTTTTCCTTCTAAAATGGCATTTTAGTAACTTACCCTTGTCAAAATGACGTAATTTTGAATTTTCCATCATATTTGACAGTAATGACTAATGGAGTGGTCAAATTGCAACGGTTTGGTAGTTAGGGGCTACTTTATTACTTTCTGAACATTAGGCGGCTAAAATGAAAATGGCTGGTAGTTTGGAGGGCTTTTTTATATTTTTCCCAATTTTTTTTTTTTCATAAAAAGGCATTGTAGTAACTTACCCGTAACAAAACAACGTCGTTTTGCAGTTTTCGTCCAAACTGACGGTTTTGACTAACGGAGTGGCAAAAATGCAATAGTTTGGTAGTTTAAGGAGCTACTTTATCACTTTTGAAACATTAGGGGGTTAAATCGAAAACGGCTTGTAGTTTGGGGGGCTTTTTTATATTTTTCCCATAAAAATAAGATAAAAAGTGTGATGTATAGCCTTTTTTTTTTTTTTTAGAAACTTCACTTTGACCCCCTGAATTTGCACCCGATTTTACAAACCCCCTATGAAATTCAAAATATCTCATTTTGGACCACTGAACTTTTAATTACTCTCAATTAGAACCCTTCTGTTCATTTTAGCTGTTAAAAATACAAAAAAACGAAGACCAAAATGTCCTTGATTTTCATTTTTTTTTTAAATAAAAAAAACATTTTCAAAGTTATAATTTTATACAAAAGTCAGAGGTATAAACGATATGTAATGTTTAAAATCTGATGAAGGAGTTCACATTGAGAGTAATTGAAAGTTTAGGGGTCCAAAATGAGAGATTTGAAAGTTCAAGGGAGTTTGTAAAATCGAGTGGAAGTTTAGCGGGCCAAAGTAAAGTTTTCCCTTTTTGTTTTTTTGGGAAACTACACTTTGGCCTCTTGAACTTCCACTCGATTTTACAAACCCTTGAACTTCCAAATCTCTCATTTTGGACCCCTAAACATACAATTACTCTCAATGTGGACCCCTCCGTCAAATTTTAAATATTATATGACATTTATACCCCTGGCTTCTGTATAAAATTCCAACTTTCAAAACGTTTTTTTTATTTAAAAATAAAAAATAAAAATCAAGGGCATTTTGGTCTTTTTGTATTTTTAACGGCTAAAATTAACATAATGGTTCTAATTAAGAGTAATTAAAAGTTCAAGGGTCTAAACTGTGATATTTAAAAGTTCATGAGGGTTTGTAAAATCGGGTGGAAGTTCAGGGGGCCAAAGTGAAGTTTCCAATTTTTTTTTAATTTATTTTTTTAATTGGGGAAACTTCACTTTAGCCTCCTGAACTTCTACCTGATTTTACAAAACCCCCTTATGAACTTCCAAATCTTTCATTTTAGACCCTTGAACTTTTAATTACTTTCAATTAGAACACTTCCGTTAATTTTAACCGTTAAAAATACAAAAAAAACCAAAATGTCATTGATTTTCATTTTTTAAAAAATAAAAAAACATTTTGGAAGTTGAAATTTTATACAAAAGTCAAAAGTATAAACGTTATGTAATGTTTAAAATTTGACGAAGGGGTCCATATTGAGAGTAATTGAAAGTTCAAGGGTCCAAAATGAGAGATTTGAAAATTCATGGGGAGTTTGTAAAATCGAGTGGAAGTTCAAGGGTCCAAAGTGTAGTTTCCCCTTTTTAATTTTAGGAAAAACTTCAGTTTAGCTTCATGAACTTTCACGTGATTTGACAAACTCCCCCAAACTTTCAAATCTCTCACTTTGGACCCCTAAACTTTCAATTCTTCTCAATGTGAACCCCTTCATCAGATTTTAAACATTACTTGATGTTTATACCTCCTAAATTTTGTATAAAATTTCAACTTTACCCTCAATTCCAAAACATTTATTTATTTATTATTTTTTTTTTAAAAAAAAAAATCAGGAATATTTTGATATTTTTAACGGCAAAAATTGACAGAGGGGTCTACATTGAGAGCAATTGAAAAATTAAAGGTCCAAATTGAGAGATTTGAAAGTTTATGGGAGTTTGTCAAATCGCATGGAAGTTTAGGGGGCTAAAGTGAAGTTTCCCCTTTATTTTATTTAGAGGTAATTTCATTGAAGACCCCTAAACTTCCACCCGATTTGACAAACCTCCCCTAAACTTCAAAATCTCTCAATTTAATCTCCTGAACTTTCAATTGCTCTCAATTTGGACCCCTCCGTTAAATTTTAAACGTTACATGACATTTATACCTCTGACTTTTATATAAAATTCCAACTTTTAAAACGTTTTTTTTTTTTTTTTTTTAAATGAAAATCAAGAATATTTTGGACTTTTATTGTATTTTTAGCGGCTAAACTAATGGAGGGATCCACATTGAGAGCAATTGAAAGTTCAAGGGACTAAATTGAGAGATTTTGAAGTTTATGGGAGGTTTGTCAAATCAGGTGAAAGTTCAGGCGTCTTTAGTGAAGTTATCCCTTTTATTTTATTTTTTTAAAAAGAGCATTCTAGTCTCAAGAGAAAAGTATTTTAGGTTACACGAAAGAAATGATAAAATGTGAGTGCATATCAAACGCTATTAGAAGAAAGGAAGTTAAAAGAAGTCAAGGCATGAGGAATACAACAAATTCTTAGGGAGATTTTAGTGGTACAAAAAGACTCCATGAGCTTTTTCTCATCACTTGAAATTAACAAACAATCTTAACATAACAACCTGGTACAAAAATACATAAATTGAAACTAAAAACTAGCAGCCTAGCATACCAATTGGGGCCCACTGAGCATGACAAGTCCCTTTAGAAGTTGGGATTTTCATTTTTGACCCTCATATTTCTCAAATTTTTTCTTTAAAAAAATAATTAAAAAAAAATACTGTTCAACACACAGGTGCGTCCTATAGCATTACTCTTTCAAGTTACATCAGTTTATGTGCATAAACTTTTCCTATTGTAATTAGGAGTTTAACATTTGGAAACTTTTTTTTTTAGAAAAAAAAAAAAAAAAAAAAGTTGACATACCTCATCAAACTACTACTTAATTGACAATGTCTCTAAAAAATTTTTAATGGAAATAATATCCCCCTAAACTACTAAAAAAGTGACAATGTCCCCCAATACCAATAAAAAGACGAAAATATTGCAATATATTCCCCCCCCCCCCCCCCAAAAAAAAAAAATTCTTTCTTTTAGGAAAAAAGCAAAAAATATAAATAAATAAACTTCCCCAGCTTGTGTTTTTAATTTTTATTTTTAAAAAATGTAGTTTTTTTTTCTTTTTTATTTTTATTTTATTTCTATTCAAAAACTCCGGTTCATATTGAAAAGGTGCCATAGAAGTAAATTTATTTTACATGAAGTACCGGTTGTTATGGCTTAGTTGTTGTTAATTAGGTGCCATAGACACCATTAGATCTGTAAAATTTAATTTGTATCATGAAATGATTCTTCGAGCATCGCATTCCAAACTTGTAAAGAGTCCGCGATGAGAAGTTATGAATTTAAGGGATTGCAATAAGTAACAACCATCCACCAATATTGTAGCTACATATACAGAGTCTGGACATCATGTGTCATTTGTAAGCATTACCAAATTAGCTACATTAATATTGACAATATTGTCTCTCAATCTAATATACTTTTCACAGACACAACACCAACAACGAAGAGATACTAAAGCTATTTCAGACACAAACCTGCAGATCCGAGAATGTTATATTAACATTTAGCATGTATCTCATAAATTTAATTTAACTGGAGGGAACATCTAAAAGAATAAATTTGACAGTGAAAGCCAAACAACCATTAACAATCCCAAACTCTAAAATCAACAAAACCAATGGTTTGCAATAACTTTTAATGGGTCAAGTTTTAAAAAAAGTGTTATGAAAAGATGAACACAAAAACAAAGTACAGAAGTTAATTGAAGCAAAACAAAAATATAAAAAGCTTCAATGATATGGAAAGAAATATCCGATCGTAAACCAATTTCATGCAATAACTTTTAATTGGTCAGGTTTACAAAATAGTGTCATGAAAAGATGAAAACAAAATCAAAGCACATAAGGTAATTCAAGCAACCAAAAAAAGGGTCCAACGATATGGCAAGAACTATAACATTCCAAGAAGTAAAATAATGAATTCCAGCAAGTATACATACGCCTTATGGATTGACTAGCAAAGGGTTAAAATATGTTCTTTATGTTAAAATCTGAAAAGCCTTCATAGAAGCTTTTGAACCAACTCTTCAAGTGTTTTATCTGCCGGATTTGTAGAAGAAAGGTTAACTAACATGGCTGAGGTGGTGGCATCGGCTGAGAAGCCATTGTTAACCATTACTTGAAAAAGTTCCTTTGCCTTTGACATCTCGTTAAGTCGCAGTAACCCTTGGAGTATGGTGTTATATGTGATATTGTTGGGTGAGCAACCTGTCTTGATCATTGGGAAGAGAAGGAAAATAAAGAAAGACAATGAGGAAGAAAGAGTCTGCTGCATGGGAGGAGGAGAAAAAAAAAAAAAAAAAAGACCTTATGCTCTAGTTCACTACCAACTGAACTAGACTGGTTTTGTTACTAGTCTTCTTTCATATCGGTTATTACTGGTTAAAACGATTAACCGAAAACAAATGGTTGACCGGACCGAACCGAACCGATAAGAATTTCGGTACAAAATTTTTAACCGATAAGAATATCGATTAAATGGTTACGGTTAATATCGGTTTGGTCGAAACCGATAGACAGCTGGTTAAACGGTAACTGTTAATTTGCCCACCCCTACCTCTTATATCTTATAAGAAAAAATAACAAATAAGTTCTTATTCTCGATTTTAATATATAGATATCACTCATAATAAAATAAAGGGTTAAATTTACTTTACCCTCTGAAGTTTCAGGAGTTTTTCAATTTGAACTCCAATGTTTAAAAATTGGCAATGTACCCCCCTAATGTTTCAAAAATTTTCAATTCAGACCTTCCGTTACTAATTTTCGTCAAATTTCACTAAAATCATCTCACGTGCATCTCATGTGGAATTTTGATACCCTCTATTCCAATTTTGCTCTCATAAAACCTATGAAATTACATAATTAGCCTTAATTTCATAGGTTTTTAATGAGGGTAATAACATAATTTCATAGGTTTTAATAAGAACAAAATTAGAATAAAGGGCATCAAAATCCCACGTGAGACGCACGTGGGATGATTTTCGTCAAATTAGACAAAAATTAGTAATGGAGGGTCTGAATTGAAAATTTTTGAAATATTAGAGGGGTACATTGCCAATTTTTAAACATTGGGGTTCGAATTGAAAAATCCCTGAAACTTCAAGGGGTAAAGTGAATTTTCCCTAAAAAAAAATTATAAATATGTAAAATATATATAGTAAATAAAAATAAAACATAAGTGGTTGAGCCAATCATTTGACTAATAGCATGTTTGTGATATTTGTAAACATATTTTGTTGTATAATGATAGTTATGACTTATTAACGTGTTAATTTTTTGCATTAAAAATTATGAGCAATTGTCGTTGGAATTACACCTATGCATATCAAAAATCAAAACTATATTTTGTGGTGTAATAATAGAGGCAACACCTCATTTGCTTGTTACAAAGAAATACATGTTTACTTATACCTATAATAATAACTCGTATAATACCCGAATATGAGACTTACTTACTAAGTTTTAGACTTATGTAGTATTTGTGGCTTGTCAAGTTATCTGTTTTAAGTGGACTTTTAAAGAAAGGAAGCCTGAAGACCATTGTATTTATACTATGTTTGATTAGAAAAATTGTATTTCAATTTGTAGTTCTCGGTCTGAGATTGATGATAGTATATGCATGCCTAATGACTTAATCTAGATAACTCTTATCTGTCATTTTCATATTCTATTACAATTACTCTAAGTTCATATTCCATTACAACTACTCTAAGTATGCTTGATGGATGATACTTTTAGTTAGTTACCAGTTAACTGAACTTGTGGGATTGCCAGTAACCCTACTAAAATGGTCAATGTTAGTTTTGGGAGCGTTACACAAAAGGGGTAAAATGACATTTTATACCATTGAAACTTTTATAAAATTTTAAATTTACCCTTAATTACAAATATTTTTTATTTTTCTATTTTTTAAAAAGTCAAAAAAGTGGGGTGGCCCACAACGGGTTACCTTGGTGACCCATTATGAGCCACAAAGTGACCCTTTGTTGGGTCACTTGTGACTCATGGGATACACGGCGGGTTACTAGGAATGGCTCACAAAATGGGTGGGTTAGATCTACTAATTTTTTTTTTTTAAAAAAAAAATAGCTAAAGAAAAAGAAAAAATGATGGCGTTTTGGAAATTTCACACCCTTGTTAGGATTTAACAAAAAATTCTAACGAATGAGGGATGTTGAAAATAATTGAAAGATAAATACACGAAATTGAGAGAAACTAAACTTTAGGGGGGCATTGTAAAAATTGTGACAATTGAGGAGAGTTAAGTGAAGTTTCTCCTATTTTTATTATGTGTGACATGTCTCATAATTTGATTGGTGTTAACATGACATTTAATGGTTTTCGTCTATAAATTAGACGAAAGATAGGTGCAGGGACCAAGTTATTATTATTATACACCAAAAGGAGCACTCAAAACATTTTTATACCACATAAATCTTATTACAAATCGGTATAACTACATGAACTAATTTACATCGTTTTCTAAAAAATAATGCAATACACCAGTCAATTAATTTTTATTTTTTAATTTTTGCAACAATGGTTGATTCAATGGCTAGTTGGCACTGCCACATCAACAAAATAGTATAAAAATAAGATAAAAAGTATGATCTATATAAGTATTTTAGTCACACGAGTAATGATAAAATGTGACCCCATATAGAATTCTATTAGGAGTACTATACAATTAACTTGTTGCATATGTAAGTACACTTACTATACATCAACCTACTAAACAATTAAATTTACGTGTCAATGTCTATTATTTAATTTTTTCACTTGTGTTTTGTTACATAGCACTCATAGGGCTGTCACGTTAGTTTGCAAAAGAATTATTATAAAATTATAGCATTTCAAACATTTTTCATATGGAAATTCATTCAAGGACATTTGAACCTAGCTTATACATAATTTAAATATTCCACATTAAGCTTTTAAGATAATTAATAATAAAGAACTACTATATACCTTCTCTTTTTTTTTTTTTTTTTTTTGGCTTTTTAACAAGAACTGCTATATACTAATACTACACAATCATCTCATGATTTCCATCTCATTGGACTGACATGGCAATGTTTATTAATTATTGATTTTTTTAATTAAAATTTATCTAAAAATTGATGAAGATTTTCACATTAATTCAATAAGAGTATAGTATATAGCATTACTCTTAACAATTGAATGGAAATCACACTTAAAAAGATCCAAAACTTTTTCAACTTATGTGGACCGAGAGGCGGGAGAGAAATATGCAAGTTGCCTGTTCATTAAGGAGAGATTGCTCAACCAATTATTACACAACTTTAAAAGAAAAGAGAAAGGAAATAAAAAAAAAAAAAAAAAAAAAATGGAAAAGAACAAATTCCCACCCATAGGAAATTTTGTTACTAATCAACATAGAGGAAATAGTTGAGGACGTAAAAAGGGTAGTAAAGACCGATAATAAGCCTCTATAAACAGTCCATTTGGTGCCATTTCCGTGATGATCTTCTTCAGCATCCTAAGAGGAGCCATCAGGACCCCCCATTGCACCGCCGGCCTCGACACACGGTAGAACCCTCGCCGCTTGGCTCCTAACCGTACGGTGCTGCACTTCCGCCGCCTATGTCGCCGACGGGGCCGGCACCACTCCACCAGCGCCACAGATTTCGGTAACATGGAAATGGTTAGAGAGCCCCTTCTGATCAACATTGCTGGCTATAAGAGTGTTGTGGGTTGAGCTGCCCATGTCTAGCTATTTCTCTATATGTATATATAGTGTGTTTTAAAGAGTGAATCATTGATGTTAATCATGATGGTCATAATGGCTGCAATTATGGTAATCATGTTGGTTATGTCCTGTTGTTAGTGTGTAAATAAAGTATTGCCAACTGGGGTGATTTTTAATCTACTTTCATGTCTGGGCTTGTGGGGGTCATGATTAAAAGAGATGGGATTCTGTTCATATGAAAATAAGATCATGGAACCTTTTTGGGAGAGGTCTATTGGTCATTATGGGATACTATTATTGCATGTGGCACGTTTGAAAGGAGAATCAAATTTAACTTTATCAACATTTTTTCAGTTTAGATAGAGATTTTTAACAATTTTATCTTTAAACTAATAATTCAGACAATAAATACTAAGAAATTAATACAGTACTTACTTATCTAAACAAATTTTGGATCACCCACTTACCTGTTTGATAGGTGAATTTCATAAAAACTTAAATTTATCGTCTGAGTCTCCAATAGATAGTTCAATCGGCTGGGATCATACCTAATGAAACGGAAGTTACTAGTTCGAATTCTCGCCCCTCTCTTGTATGGACATGTCAAAAGAAAAAAAAAAAAAAAAAAAAAAATTACCATCTGAATTGTTAATAATTTAATTAGTATAAATTCAGATTCTTAATTTGAAGGATTGATAGATTGAAAGAGACATAAATAAAGAGAACTTTGAAAGAGACATAAATAAAAGTAACTTGATTTTAACTTTCTTTGATTTCTCTTGTTGGATGCCATATTAAAGGTGCACAATGACTTTGTAGTTATTTGAATTGTGCTCCTTTTTTCTTTCTTGCCGGAGGTACCAAACATGTTGAAAACTATTTGTCAAAAGTTGTTTTTGAAAAAAGATCCCTTTTAAAGTATTCAAATAATATTTTCTGAATAGGTTTTCTACGTTAGTTTAAGAAAGAAAAATAAAACTATCCTCCTAGCAAAAAAGATAAAAATGAATCTCAAAATTTTTTAACAAGATAAAAAAAAAAAATCCTTATAAATCCCCCCACACCCCACAATATATATATAGGGGTGGCCGAACTACTACCATTTGGCTAAAGAGGTGACTCGGGCACCACCTTGGTTTATTTTATTTTATGAAGATTAATTTTAGTCTTTAGAGATAGCATTGATATTTGTTAATAGTTTAGGAGAGAAATTGACACAATTGGTAGTTTGAGGGACTGGATCCTTATAATTGAAGATATCTCCTCTTATTCATACATCATTTTTTTTTAGACAAAATTATGTGAGAAAGTTTTCTTATCCAAACAAAGAAATCCTATTTGATTAGCTAGCCCATTTGAGCCCTCATGCTCAGCCTTTCTCATAGCTCTCTATTATTATTATAGTCATTTTTCTCTTTGAATGGAAAATAACAGGAAGGAAGAAAGTTTACTAAAACATATTTAATAGAAAAGGAATCACCAACTACCTAACAAAAGCCATATAAGTAATCATTGAAAACAAAAAAATTATACCCACGCCATTAATATCTTTACACCTCATCTTTTTTTTTTAAATTTTTTTTTTTTTTTATAGTTTCTCTCTTCTTTTTTTTTTTTTTTTTTTTAATTAATTAATTAATTTATTATTATTATTATTATTTTATAGTTTAAGGGAAATAGTTTTCCTCTAAATTGAGTTGAAGCAACTTCCTTCAATCCAATCTATAAAAATGACAGATATAATTTTTCTTCAAATTGGATTAAAGAAAGTTCTTTCAACCTAGTCTATAAAAATGATATGTGTCATTTTTTTAATAACATGAGAAATACACATAAACTTTTAATATTATTTATTTCAACTTTATCTTTACTATTAAAAAAATATGTGCATTTCACATATTTAAATAATACATATTATTTTTATAAACTGAATTAGACGAAATTCATCCAACCGAGCTAAGAGGAAAACTCTTTCTGTATAATTAGTACCAGTGGGGCACACACGTGATAAACTGATCCAGGCTTCTATTTGCATTTTCCTATTTTAGCGATTAAAGACAAAACCCTTTCCTTTTCAGTTTTCACCGTTCTATTTGCAGTAATCTCTATGGGGATTGATCACCCCTTGCAGCCTGGCCCTCTTTTCTTGTGTCCAACTAGAGTGAATGAAAGAGGGGTTAATCATTATTCGGCTCGGTTGTTGAGTCTAGATTAAACTCATCCGAGTCCACCTTGGGGCCCGTGTTCACAGGGCCCAAGCTAGGCCTACACGAGTCTATGACCCAAGCAGGGCTCACACGGTATAACTCACTCTGAGAGCACAGCCCACATTTATGACAAGGGGGCAGAAGGTCACTTCTACCTCAGAAGAGCAGTCCGCATTTATTAAAGAATCGATGGATTTGGCGAATTAGAATAGAGAGTCCGGCCCGCATAGAGAGTGGGATCGGGACCTTGAATTCTAAAACCAATAGAAAGGGCCCAAAAGGCCATGGAAGTATATTAATATATATATGTAGTTCGAGGATTAGTCTGTAATTTTGGAGAAACATTTCAGACCAATAATTATCATTACATTTCCTGTTCTTGAAAGCTATGGCATAGAAAAAAGATCAAAAAAGGAGAAAAAAAACAGTGAAAAGGAGAAAAAGGAATCCCAAAAGAGTTAAAAGAGCCGCATCGTGCTTGCCCATCCTCTTGGAAAAGTTTTTTTATTTTTTATTTTTTATTTCTGTGCATAAAAAAATCATCAGCACATTATCTGATCCGAATTTCGTTAGCTGAAAGAGAAATTAAAAATTCTTTAATTATTAATTATAACTATTTATTTTATAGATCATTAAATTTAAAATGAAAGATGACGATTAAAAATTAAAAAATCTTCAATTTCAATTCCGCTATCCTATCCAAGCATATTATTTTTCTACGTAATATAATTTGTTCTTCTCATGAATTTCTAAATTTGCACTTGCAAATTCTTACAAATTTATTTACTTTTTTTTAGGATTAATAAATGTGGAATCCAAAATGATTAAGGGTGTGTTTGGTGAATCAAAATGATCAAGGCCTGCTACTGCTATATCAAAGAAACTGTCTGGAAACCTTGTTAGAATTTGGAATATTGCAAAGAGAACTCAATTGTGCAATTAAACTATTTACTATTTACTCTGTTCTGTACAATCCAGGTGAAAAGTGATTACATCCAAACATCTCCTATATATGTACTTTCAACTCGCCCGATCCCACTCGGTCTCCCCGTAGTCGACCACTACAACCGAGTTCCTCCTCAAATCTCGGATCATTTCCACCAGAAAAAAAAACTCATCTCCTGACAACCTAACAGGCCACGGCTCTCAGCCCTGGCCCCAACAGTTCAAGTACATGACTCGCCGGAGAGACTCTTCAGCCTGCCTCGGCCTCTCATCGGCGTCAGAATTCCCAAAGAATCCGGCGAACTCCAATCCGATCATCCCGGATATCGGCCGGAGATCCGTGGAGTCGGAACCGGAGAAGAACTTTCTTTTGCCGAGTTGAAGGGACTTTAGGCCGGGTTTCACTGTACGCCCCTGGTCTGTGTGGCCTTGCACCACAGCCACGCTCGCCGCCATCCATATCCTGTTCAGATAGCTCATCCTTTTGGATCCTTGCCTTGCCTAAATTTCAGATAACTCGGTGAACTTTTGTACGGAATCTCAGAGTTTGATTAATAGCGGTTTTGCTATGAGAGTGTAAATGTAAATGGAGAAGAGTGTATTTATAGGGGGCGAGGAGAGAGAGAGAGCGGATTGGGAAATGGGTGGTTTTGTGAAACCGGGCTGGTTTCTGAAAATTGGTATTCTGATTGATGCGATTGGTGGGCCACGGAGTCCATGTCGCTTTAGATTTTTCTGAAAGGTGTCCAAAGCAGATAATATCGGGGAATTTATCGAGAGATTGATATGTGATGTGATGTAAATAGTAAAGCTTATGGTGTGTCTTTTCGATTGGATTATATATGAATATTTATTATTTTTATGATATTGAATTATATAAAGCTTTTTAAATTAATTAAGATATTATCATAACACTATTATTAATTTTATTACTTTAATATTTAGTTGATTAATATTTATTATTTTATCCATATTTTAATTTGCTTAGATATTATTAAAATATTAAGCGATCAATAATTGAAGTTTAGCAGTAGCAATAAGAGAAGTGAAAATGACGAGATATAAAGATATGAGCAAGAATACGATATCTTCTCTTATATTTAATGAGAGGAAAGTGTGGGGAAGGATGGAAGAGGTCACAGGTGGCGTGCTTATCGTTAAAGTAGATCCATGACTCATCTCCAATCCCACCAACTCTGCTCCTCTCTTTATCACCGTGGGTCCCACTGTCATAGAAAATTTTATTTCATTATTGTCCTTTTCCTTTCGTTTTTGTCATAGGGATAAATTCGTCCTTTTGCTGTGATAGATTCTTGGAGTTGGATGGATAGAACTGAGGACTCGCGTGAAGGTGATGACCATCACGTGGGGGTGATACGCTAGACTTTTATTTTTTTTTTATTTTTTGTAATTTTTAATTTTAATTTTAGTAACATTTACGTAGAGTCTCTCCATTAAAGGATTTATTTATATAATAGGGATAACTTTACCGAAAATAAAATTTTTTAATTTTTTAATTTAGTCCTTTAAACTTTTAATTGCTCTTAATTTAAATTCTTCTGTCAAATTTAGTCGTTAAAAATATTAAAAAAGATCAAAATATTTTTAATTTTTATTTTTTAAATTAAAAAAAATATTTTGACATTAAGGGTAAAATTGAAATTTTATAAAAAAAGTCAGAGATATAAACGTTATTTAACGTTTAAAATTTGACAAAGGAGTCCAAATTGATTAGAATTGAAAATAAAGTCTAAAAGATTTTGAACTAAATCTATATTTTTAGTGAAGTTACTCTATATAATATTATCGTAAAATTTGGCCTGATTTAATAATTGTCGGATGAGTGTAGAATTGAAGATTACACGTGTCGTGTCCGATAATAAGGACAAAAGCGGAATACCCTACTCGCCAAAAAAAATTGAGCACAGTTGGTTGGCTCTGTTCCAAAAACATGGTGCCGACGTAATTGTTTCGAGGGAAACGGCCGACATGGAGCCGAAGTAATGTCTTGAGCTTATAACTATTGACTATTGTGAAGAAGGCGTAGAAATTATAGTCTAATTAGTAATTATGTGGGGACTGAATTTTCCATTTATATCAAAGGAACCCGCTAGCCTAGGTGTCATCCTTGAGATCTAGTGTGCTGCAGAGTTTCGATTGGTTTTCATAGTCGTGCGTTTATTGCTTTTTAAGTGTGATGTGACCTTCATCTCTCTCTCTCTCACACACACACACACACACACGTACACACACACATACACACACATATATATATATATATATATATATATATATATATATATCCTTTTTTTTTAAATATTATTTTTTTATTTGTTTCAAAATTAAAAAATTAATTATATAACATCTAGCGACTTTTGATTAATATTGACATAGTGTTTTATTAAGTTTTGAATAAAATTTTAATAGAAGGACTATTTTCGTATTTATCAAAACTACAAGTACCTCATGTAATAAGAATGAAACCCTAAGAGAAAAAAAAAAAAAAAAAAAAAAAAAGGAGGTAAAGTCCACTTAACTCCTTCAAACTATCACCCTAATGATAATTTACTCCCAAACTACCAAAACAACGACAATGTACCCCACTTTTAACAAAATGATGAAATTACCCTTACTATAATAAAAACAAAGAAAAATGCTAGACATCCCAAGACTTAATTCCCAAAAGTTGTTTCCAAATAATGTGTTACCATTCCATGAGTTTGTGACACATTTTTCAAAATAATAAATCTTATAAGATGGTAACACATCATTCGGGAACTAACTTTTGGGAGAAAAAATTGAGATGTGTAACACTCCTCAAAACAAAAATACTAAAATTTATTTATTTTTTCAAAATTTTAAGGGTATTTTTGTCTAAAAATTATATCGGGGTAATTTCGTCACTTTGCTAGTATTGGGGGATACATTGCCATTGTTTTGGTAATTTGTGGGGTAAATTGTCGTAATTGATAGTTTGAGGGGTAGATTGTTATTGAGGTAGTAGTTTGAGGGGAATAAGTGAATTTCACCCAAAATATAAAGTATTGAAACCCTAGGAATAAAAGGGTATTTAACCCTTTTATTAAATGACTTGACTTCTATTTATATTACAATTTGTATTATAATAGCACAAATGTAATACAATTTGGTAGGTGAACAATATTTTATTATTTTTAACAAGAATGATAGACTCTACTATTCTTTCATTATTTTCAAAGGAGGGAAAATCAATTAATAAATAGAAGCGACCCCATTCTGCATTTATAATTTTTAAATATCAAAGTTTATAGTGACGTCGTTGTTAATACACATGGTCCGGTGGTCTCTAGTCCTTTTGAAATATAGTTGCAGTTTTTAATGCTAGGACCGTGAGCCATTATTAGTTGGATTGATGTCTCATTCAATTCAAAAATTCCACGTAAGTCTTTATAAAAATGAAAAAAAAAAAAAAAAAAAAAAAAAAAGAAAAGAAAAGAAATAATGGGTGGCTAAAAATGAATAGAAAAAAAAAAATCAAAGAATTATTGTGTAATACTTCAGTTCCATATTGAAAAGGTAGAGAGTAACACTTATAGAGTTAGTTTATAAAGATAGTCATGAGTGCTAAATTTCATATTGCCTAATTACTAAGTAAAGCTAGGCTTTATAGTCATGAGTGCTAAATTAATTAGTTATTTTAAAATAATATCACAGATGTGATTAACGTTTTTCTCTAAGTCATTACATAATGGGTGGTTGGCCGATCACCCCAAAGAATTAATAGGCTGGGACAACTACTCCTCAAGGGCTTGAAAGGCCAATTGCACCACCCCCTATGATTTGAAAGGTAGTGCAACCACTCTTAAATAGCTCAGTGAGGTAGTGCTATCACTCCCACATATTTTACAGAAACGGGGACGGCCAATGACCCTCTCACTCAAAGGGAGTAGTCAGCCAATTCAATGGAAATAGCTAGAGTAGACCCTAAAATAGTATGTGATCGACCATCTCATAAAATGGCCGATGACTTATTAGTTCTTTTGATTTTTTTATTTTAAAAAAAGTTTATGTAATTCAATTCAAACCATTCATTTTGAATGAAATAACTTTAAATTTGAGATGATTCGAAAACTAAAGAAGGGTTTATGCCATCCGTTTTCCCAACCTTCTTGTTATCCTCCAAGAAGGCAATGGTCCTAGGGAATGGGGTTATTTGGAGTTGCCGTAGTGACCAAAAATAGAATGTTGGGATTGTGATTTCTATTTTGGCATCACCCGGATATATGGGTCTTATACGATGTATAAGAATCATAGATTCATATAAGTTGGTGCCTTCTCTTATTGTCCTCTCCTTTTTTTCTTTTTTTTTTGTAAGTCATTGTCGTTCTTTTCTAACTCCATCATGGGTGGCCCTAGAGTGTGGTTGATTTCTGTATTGGCATGGGCTTCATTCTTATTCCCAATAAAACACTTTTTTCTTTATTTTTTTTTTCTTTTTAAATGGATGGATATTGAGAAACCATTGGCAAAATCGGAGAGAGAGTTTCCATTCTCTCTTTCTTTGTTTTGGTAATGTATTGGTTGAAATATTTATCGACCTACTTTAATAAGTGTAAAGTGTTATATTTCACATGTTTTTTTTTTTTAATATTTTTAACAGTCATTTATTGTCATTCTAATAACATAAGAAGCCAAACATTCATTTTTAAGAAACCCAAACATGTTAAATGACACTTATTAAAATCAGTTGAAGAAAATTTCCTTCAAACCAGTTTAGAAAAAATTTGTGTCCTCATTTTGCCATAATATGGGCTGTCTTTTTTTTTTTTTTTTTTTTTTTAGTGGCATCATGATATGGTTGTCATACAATGAATGAGGATCCTAAAACAATATCCAACTTTTCTCCTACTTTACCACTATAGTGCAAATGGGTTGCCCTCATATATTACATAAAAGACTATGGGTGCACTAATCAACTTTATTATTATTATTATTTTGTACGAAGGCTTCTATAATATTACTTCACTTGATATGGAAATATACTGGGGATATTATCAAATGGAATATTTGGTGCAGAATAATTGCCCCTTGGGTGATATGGCATGGTATAGCCAAGATATCCTAAAGTATTCATAATGAATTTTCTGCATTTCTATTTAAAAAAGTTAATCAAAAGTTTTTATTTTTATTTTTATTTTAGCTATGAGTAATGTTATTTAGTAGACTATCATACAACTGGAATGACCTGATATTAAAAATCAGTCATTAATTTTATTTTATTTTTATAGGTGTTAATCTAATGATTGATTTTTATTGCTACATCATCAAGTTATATGGTAACCATATGTAATCTACTAAATAACACTATTCTTTAGCTAATGACTTTTCAAATACATTCTACATATGATTATCGATCTATTCTTTCTCTATATCATTTATTTATTTATTTTTTTAATTTGATCATTTTTCAAACATATACTTGCTCTTTAATGAAAGAGAACCCCTACTATCAGGTTCATCCTGATAACACTCATTTTGCAGTCTCCAATTACTATGTGACACATCATCAATTTAAGAAAAATGCAAAAAATAAAAGTGAGAACAATCATACCAAATGAAAGAAAAAAAAACCCATAGCCAGCAAGACCTATGGGTCTGGCCGGCGGTGAACGCCTCAAACCCAGCCTAAAGGTTAACCCTTTAGGGATTTTATCACCATAAAATCTAGTATATTTTGGTCCAACTTATTTTTTTGTATTTTTTATGTTTTTGCTTATATATCGGTTATTGATTGGGAGCCGTAAAAAAGATGTTATCAGATGGTTTTCCCTTAATGAAATACAAAAAGAAAGAAAGAGAAAGATGGAATGAGAAAAATGAATAGAGAGAGAGTGAGAGGAAAGAAAAGCCCTTAATGAAATACAAAAAGAAAGAAAGAGAAAGATGGAATGAGAAAAATGAATAGAGGGAGAGAGTGAGAGGAAAGAAAAGCATAAAATACTCTTCAGAAATCATTTAGAGCATCCTTTTGAAACAAGAGGCTCACAAAACTGATTATAAACAACGCACTTTTCAACCACCAAAAGACTTCAAGTGGACACCTCATTATATTGCCTGCCAGTATAGTCAAGTTCTTCAATGGCCAGAAAAAAAATTATGTATATTTTGACGAAAAGCCAAAAATAAATGACTGTCTATGTAACATTTTGGTCCCATATTGAAAAGATGATGAGTAACTTACATAGAATATGCGATTTATAAAGATAGTCATGCTAATGTCAAGATGAAACTAGGCTTTATAAATAATTTTAAGGAAGCTCCAAATTGACTAATTTTTTTGGGGTCATTATGTGATTAACGTTTTTTCCTAGGTCGTTAGAAATTGTATCAGGGCCACATAGTAAAGCCAGACCATGTGGTACTAAAGCACTGCATGACATGGACCTGACAAGGACATCAGGAGTTTGTAATACCCTGGTTCCATATTGAAAAGATGAGAAATAGTCCACATAGAATAGATAGTTTAAAAAGATAGCACTCAAAATGACTAATTAATTTGGAGCTAAACTAAAATTCATTATATAAGTCCAATTTCCTCATCTTTCTGGGCCAATATGAGACTTGAGTGTTACATACTACGTTACAAATTGGAAGATTTATTTTTCGTTGAGTAAATTATTCCAAGAGTTCTACAAAATTGATCATTCTTTAGGGATTTGTATCATCTCTATTTATTTTGTTGCAATTAACCATATGTATAGTATCACGTTATTTTAAGTATGGTGCCAAGATATATATTATTAGGACAGAGTTTTCCTCTAAACTGGGTTGGAGGAACTTCCTCCAACTCAGTCTACAAAAATGACTTGTGTCATTTGAACATGTGAGATGCACATATTTTTTAATAGTAAGGACAAAGTTGGAATAAATAATATTAAACACTCATGTGCATCCCACATGGTATTAAAAAAATGGATACATGTCATTTTTATAGACTAAGTGAAAAGAAATTCCTCGAACCTAGTTTGGAGGAAAATTCTGTCCATTATATTTATAAAATTTAATCTCCACCATGAAGGGTATATCTTACGTACGGTAAATAAACATTTAATGGTTTAGATTTAATTCCAAATTTTTTACGAGAGACCGGAAAGAAATAAAATGAAAATAAATAATTCATTTGAGATGCTATTTCCACTTCCACCAGGAAAGAAATGAAAATATGCTCATCTCAAGTGGGCATATAATATTCCCCAAAGAAAGTGATGGGTAGCCATCCATAATCCATTGGCTTTTACCCGAAACCATTCAAGTTGTTTAGGAGGAAAGGTCTTCAACTTTACTCTTCCCATTATCATATATTTATTTTATGATTATTAAATTAAGCCTAGTTGAGGATATATTGCTTCTAGATTTGAGTCATTACCTTTATATATATATATATATATATATATATATATAAGATTTTGCCATGGAACTTGAGGCACAAGAGTAGCTTGAATAGGACCACGTCTAATTGCAATCACTATGGGAAGCATAATCATAAATAACTAAATTAAAATCTCAAAGATCCACTTTATAGATGCCATCGAAGGCTAAATAATATAGTACTACAAAAACAGAAGGAAAAAGGCTATATATACAAAATTACAACATAATGTCAACATTTTGATAGTATGTTCTTCAATGCTAGCTTGCTATAAGGGAAATTAGGTCATGATTTCCATGTGTTTTTTTTAACCATTTTGACTCTATGATCCTAGTTTTTAGTTTGTTAAAATTTGAAATTCGAGTTTACATCCATTTTAAATTCTACATCTCTATCAATGTTTTTCTTAAATTAATAATAAAAATAGATATAAAAAGAAAAGGATAAATATATTATAAATTACTGAGTTAACCCGCAAAAATTGTAAAATTCCTAAGTTTTAACTTCCTAGATTAATCGAAATACCAAATAAACCTCCACAATTAAATTTTCCCAAATTTGTGTAACACCTGTTAGTATAATAATTTTTATTAGTTTAATTTAAAAAATAAAAAATAAAAAATTGAAGGGGTGGCCAAGGGTGGGGTTGTCACCCCTGGCCACCCCCTATGCAGCCACCCCTAAACCCTAGGGGTGGCTCGCAGCCATTCTATAGGAGTTGAAGTATTTAAGTAAAAGTAATGCTAGAAACCACGTTTTTATCTTACAATACTAACATTGCAATTCCAACCAATATATATATATATATATATATATATATATATATATATATATATATATATATTAACAAAGATTGATCCAAGAATCATGTTAACATTGTGAAATAATTATAGGATACAAATATAATTTCTAACATTACTCTTTAACGTTAAGATGATAAAAAGGTGCCGAAGTGATTTCCTATGTACAATATTAAATCATGTCTTACTGGCTTCTGTCAGTATCTAGCATACAACATTACAACTTCAGGTGGCTGTAGCTCTCAATGGATCTAATAATAGAAAGTAGATAGATTTGATTGGCACTTAGAACATTAATTTATAGTCAGTGGACCAAAAGAATATCAGGATTCAATACTATAACCAAATCATAAACTAGATTCCCTTAATTCCAACTAACCAATAAATTAAAAAAAGAAAGAAAACAAAAAGCTATAATCTTCTTCAATACATTTTTCCAGCTAATAATATATAGATCATGTTTCCTTCTATAATATATACTAATATTCTTCTTCTTTTTTTCCTGTTCAAAGGGGGAAAGGGGGGGACTATTATATACACTAATCTGACTAAAAGTGGTAGATGCCAACAGAGTTTGGTACATATCCGTTGTGTCACTTTCATGGAACAAATAATGCCATCTAAATTCTTGCTTTTACTATTTTCTTGTTCCATCATCCATGACAATGGATAAAGCACATATTTGGGCCCCAGAAAATCAAAGAAAGAAGTAGGCACATGGAGAAATGGAAAGAGGAAAAATGTGTGTTAGCATATGGAATATTAAACTGAAATGGAGGTTGAATTGTAAAGTCGGGATTCAAATTCAGGGAATAAGAATCCGGATGTTTGTTCTGATAAATTTAATTATTTAATTAATACGTTAATACGAAATCATGGACATAGTATTGGTATGTATGAAAAATGAAGTTAACACTCTCTAAAGGAGGAAAATAACTCAGACAATACTGTAGCTGAATAAAAAAAAAAAAGTGCTATTTTTGCATAAAATCAAGAGCAATATATTCATTCTTCAAAAGCTAAAAGTTTCAACCCTAATTAAAATCCTGCTATCTACAAGTAATAGGGATGAGCCCTAACTCAAGTATTTCAAATCAAATACAACTTTGCTCACAACCAATGATCACAGCATTGATGCTTCCATGTTACCTTTTGACAGCACCTCCGGCTGGCCTCTATGTCCTCTAAGGATGTTCACTTGGCGAGTAATTCATGATCACAATATAGAATTTCTGCTCTAGAATGGTAAATGCAGAAAACATGAAGGAAACAACAGCACTTTACACTGAATCAACCCCTTCAACCTGCTGCTGCCGGGCCAAGTATCTTTCCCTCCGTTCTTTCTACAAAAACAGAAACACAGAGGGCACAATGCCAGATATTATGCAAAGAGATCACAGAAGACCAACCAGTTTGAAAGAGAATTCATCTATTACTTATTGCCTCACCCATTCATCAATAACAAGTCCTTCCCCGAGAATTCGTGGACCGGTCTCTTCTGGAGGCTTCTTGCGTGTCTCGAGTGCAGCCTCTGCCTCAGCCAACTGTCGCTTAAGTTTTTCCAGTGCCTTCACAAAAGGAAAAATGAAATTATTCAAACGCAAGCACGCAGATGGAAATAAGAGTCGATGATATTTCAGTCATACTTACTGGGGTAGGACGTTCAGGATCAAGGAAAACAACCCGCAAAATTTGCTCAACTGCTACTTGATCCCTTTGCTCATCAAACTGTGTAGAAGTGTCGTATAACACATTTTGTTTAGCATCTCATGGTGGTCTCAATTTTGTAATCAATAAATAAACAGAGCACATAGATCTCAATATAACCAAGCTTTTCAGGATAAAAAGGCAAAAAGTCCAGTTCAACTAACTGAATCCATTAAATAAAAAGTTTTGCTTATACTTGAATAGTTGTAGAAAAATATACATATTACACAGATTGGTTGGATGTAAGATTGCATAAGACCAATGATGATAACCCACAAATGCTTCTTACCATATAAACTCACATGGGGCACACACATTACAACTAGGTTACTGAAACAATTTTTCCATTTCTATCATGGTCTGCTGGTTCTGCAGTTAAGTGCAAACATTTGGTAGTTTGCTAGTCGATTTGTCAGAAATATTTGAAATTAACAGCAAGCCTTCAGTGAGTCAATTACATTCAAAATCACAAGCATATATAACTCCACCAGATTCAAAATAACTTAAGAATTTTGGTAAACCATCTGAAAATTATGCCATCGGGTATTATTCAAAATTTTGAGACTAAAAGTGAAATAAAGTAAATCCAAGAACTAAATAATGAATTCCACATTCAAAATTATTTTGAGAATGAAATCAGAAAGTTTGAAAATAAATCCACAGAAATAAGTCCACACGCTGCAAAAGAAACAAAAGCTTTACAACTTCAAATTATTCAGATTAATTTGAAAGTTCTGCAGATTTTTAGTGATGCATTTAGAATATCATCAGAGATCCACAAGATTACTGAATACAAGGTAAAAAGACTTCAAAGACGTGCCCATGAAGCTCCTAAATTAGCTCATTGCCAACATATGAAATCCACCTAAGTCTCAAAAGAGATTCCTATTTAAGCCATTGCTCCTTTTTAATCAAAATTTCAAAAACCTTACATTTCTTTTTATCATCACACACTTATTTGGTTTCTATGAAACGTCAATTTCAGGAAATTTTGACTCAATAAACTCAACAAGCATAAAGTGAGTTGCAACTTCCAGGGTAATTAGTGCCACTGACACAGCAATTAGACTGATAAATATTATAAAGTTAACACAAGGAAAAAAAATGATCAAGATATTCTGCATGAGTTCACATATCAAGCGGAGATGACAAGTTGACAGTAAATTAAAATCAACAGTAAATTTCAACTGAAGAGCCTGCATGATTTACCAGTTCTGGTACATAGTCCATTTCCCCTTTGACCTTTAAGCTCATGATTTTGAACTTAACCTTGCTCCTGTGATCGATTGGTTTCTCATTGCTCTCTGGAGGCTCAACAAACTTGAAAACTGTCAGCCAATTAAAAAGTTCAGAAGAGGAACTTAATTTAAACAAGTATAGCATCTTTTACATAAACAAATGCAGTGAGAAAGTACCAAATGCTGGGAGAAAGAAGGGAAGGAAGAGAAGATCAAGAAGGATGAATTACCAGTTGCAATTATACTTTCACCAGGAGAAAGTATACCGCCTGGAGGACGCATATAACAACTCTTTGGTGCAGTTGTTTGGAACTAAAACAACCAAGATGTCATCCGTTAGATGGCCCTAGTAGTAGTAAGTAGAAATTCCAACAAGATATGTCTAAACAATAACAGAAGGACAATAGTAAACAGGAAAAAGGGGGTGCAGGAATGACATTTTCTTTCCTTTTCTCTATCTCAGAGTCAAAGCCTTGCTATACAACAGCAAAGCTTTCACAACAATTATAGGAAAAAATCTTTTGAAAATTTTTATATCCAAATCTCATCAAATTAGTAGAAGATATTAGAGAAATCAACCCCTTGGGCCTTATTTTTCCATATAAAGGCCAAACATACAGCCAAGTACCAACGAAAAAAGAACAAGACAATTAGGAAACAACTGACATAAGTATAGTAATACCTTGAAAGCTACATGAGACTTGCAGATGTTTTTAATCCCAACAGCGCTCCTAACCTGCTTACCAGGCTCATCTTCATGTGGAACAGAATTGAATAAATCAGGTAGCAATAAAGAAACTAATCTATCTAGCAAATAGCAGGATGCGGAGAAACTTGATCAACATTATTGCTTCTAGTCATTAACCAAGTTTCTGGAGTAAAATCATTATAAATGAAGTTGGGGACTTGACAGCCCCAATTAACATAAAAGTCAATAAAAAAAACATTCGGTCATCATTCATCAATATTATGAATGCCATAAGTCCTGATGGAGTTGCAAAAGGACATACTTGCTGAGTCAAATTACTCCAAAAAGAACAACTTGAGCCATTTGGCAACGCAAAGGAAAAAAAGAAAAAAAAAAGAAAAAGATCAACAAACGAAAAGAAGAAAGAATCTCACTTATTGAGACTGAATAAGGAAAACCCAGATTTCAAACGATTCCACCAGTCCAAGACAAACACTCCAAGCCGATCATATTAGTCTATAACAATTCTAATTACTGTAATCAAACCAATAAATCATGGAGTGGAAACGAATCAGAGAACAAAGATTCTCTCTACCAGAGACAAAACAAGACGATCCAGATCAGCAATTACCAAAATATTCACTTTTTCTTTTAATTTTTTTTTTTTTTTAAAAAAAGTTTTGTGCCAGGAATGAAACCATTATCAATTCGAAGACAATTCAAGCAACGTACTGAGATATAGAAACAAATTATGCATTGTAACCTCTACACTGTCCACAAAACAACGAATCTCACCATTTTAGACTCACTGAAGCAAACCCAGACTAGCAATTAGCAAATGAATTCAATCTAGCTTAAAAAATTGACAAGTCATGAAATGAAATATAAAGAAGAAGAAGACCCAAATCATAATTCAGCAAATTTAACAGCAAAGCACCTTCCAAAACCACTAAATCATACAAAACTCCAAACCCAAAAAAAAAAAAAAGTACACAACCAAAGAAAACAAGAAGAACCCAGAAACAAAAAAAGGTCTTACAGGGAAAGAAGAGCTTGTTGGGAGGATCAAGCCGGAGCCTCCTCCTAGTCGGAAGCAGAGACTTGGCCATAGACGAAACCGCATTCGAAGAATGCAGACTCGACCTTTCAACAGCTTCGTGAATCTGACTCTGACCCGAAACCGAAGCAGAGGCAACAGAAGAAGAAGACGAAGCGGAAGCAATGCTCGTCTGCCAAAATGGCATTTTGCAAAGACTCCAAACCTTCCCATCAGCACCTGATTTCTCACTATCAACAGCCATTTCTTTCCTCACGGAAAATCCGAGTCACCCCTCACTGGGTCGTTGTCTGGGTCTCTCGCCGGAGCTTCTTTGTTTGCAAAAGATAGATTTTGTTTTTGTTTGAGCCTGAGGGATAGATAGATAGATAAACTTTGCTTTTGATGTTAACGCTCTTTACCGTGTGGCGGAAAATGACCTTTCAACAACGTTTCTTTTGATGGGCTCTTTTGAGTTTTGATTGTCGGAAATGGCGGTGCTTAAATTTTACTAGAGAGATGGTTATACTTGCTGATTTTTGGTTGGCCAAGCTCGGATCTGAAAGGGATTTTTTTTTTTTTTTTTTTTTGAAGAACAATACAAAAGATTTTGCTCTATTTGATTGGTGTTGTTTCGAGGTCCCAATTCTATTTGGGTTCCCGGGCTTTACAGTTGGAATTCGTGATCTTTCACGCCCGACCTTTTTGTTTTATTTTAATTATTTAATTATTTCTCTCTAATCTGGTTTAAACTTTTTTTTTTTTTTCAATAAATGAGATTTATTAATTACATTTATTAAGATATTATGTTAAATCACTTTTTATTTAAGAAATTTAAACGAATAACAATAAATTTATTTATTTATTTAGTTAATATTCTTACAAAAGAAGATAATAAGATAAAAATGCAAGTTAAGATTTCTCCTACGTAAATTAGACATATAATAATAATAACTTATTTTTCAGGCAATATAATGAAAAAAGATATAGTTTGTAGTGATCCACTACAGGAGCTACGTTGACAATAGGGACAACAAAATGCCCAAGAAAAATCTATAGAAAAATCTATTAAATCGGATTGAAGGAATTCCTCTCAACATAATCTATTAAACCGACATGTATCCCAAATACATATTCTATTAGGGGGGGAAAAAAACTTTGGGTTATTTTATAAGTTATTTGGCAATCTATTTCTCCTCTTCCAATTATTATTATTATTATTGCAATTTTCTGGATTATTTATTTTAACTTGTATAGATTCTGCTTTAGCTTAAAGGATGGATAATATCCTGTTTTGATAATTAGAGAGCATGATGAAAGAGCATCAAATGTCATGATGCAACAACATTTAGAAGTTGATCTAAAATAACTACACAGGGAATGGCCACTGCTACTCCCCATGTGGCCCTCTTGCAAAAGGCATCTCTCCTTTTCCCATCTAAATTATTGTTGATGGGCAATAATGTAACCTACCATAGACATTGGGGCAATTAGTATGTTGTTAGGGCATAATCCAACACCCTCTGCATAAAGTCACTTTCTTTTTTCTGAGCCCCTTTTTTGGTCTCTTTCATTATGTATATACACACATATAGTTCTGCCTCCTTCCTCACTGTATATGATCATTACAAAGATAAGGCATAGCATAACTTTTTCCTTAGTGGAGAAATTAGGAAGCATCTTTCATACCATTATCAAATTGTGCATATATATATCTCTCCCAAGTTGGCATACATGTGGTGTATTCATCAATATTTACAATACAAATTGCATTTATATATAGAAAAATGGTTGGGATATTTTAATTTTTGTTACAATTATTTTATAAACCTACCTGACAATCCATCTGGCACTGGCACTATCACGCCAGTAAGTGCCTAATTTAGTAAATTCCACGTGAACTTTTGTGGTACTGTCATATCAGTAACTGTCAAATTTAATTTTTCGATAACTGACGTAAGTGTTAAGTATTGTAGTTTTTGGTAAGACGATGAAATCAAAAAAAACACACCATGTCTAATGTGTACAAAAAGTCACACTCCCTATGCCCTAGCAAAGACTTAAACCTCTAAGGAAGATATTGACATGTGAGATGTTTACCACTAAATCAACTATTGTTTCTATATATGGTATTGGACATCTTTTTCCCACTACCACCCAAAACAAAAATATAAATTTTGCCAAAATTGCATGTTGAAATCATGCTTTAAAATCCTTTTTTTCTAACATTAACCATTAGTTCAAAATTTCTCAAATTACTAATTAATTTTATAGCTTGAATTAATATGAATTATTCAATTATATATATATATATATATATATATATATATATATATATATAAGATTAGGATGAGTCTTCTTTTGAACTCTCTTGAATGGACTTTACCAATAACTCCCTGAATCTCTCAATTTTTTTTTTTTTTAAAAATAAAATATATGTACTATCATTGTGTTGTTGTCACATTAAGCTAGTTGATGTGCTTCCAAATACACTTTAACATTGATGTGCTATTGTATAGTTTTATGAAATTAAAAAAATAAAAAATAAAACTTTGAACCATAAATGCAATACTATGGCTTCATACATCATTAATACTTTCACATATATTTGTCTTCTTTTATTTCCATGTGAATCATTATACTATTATTATTTATTATTTATTTTTTATTTTTTATTTTTTTGTCATGTCCGCACCAGGAGAAGAAAAGTGGGAGGGAGATTCAATCTAGTTACTTCCGTTTCATGAGACGTGGTTTCTAATTGATTGAGTTACCCCTTGAAGACAGTGAATCATTATATTAG
This sequence comes from Corylus americana, assembly GCA_036287905.1. NCBI lineage: Eukaryota > Viridiplantae > Streptophyta > Magnoliopsida > Fagales > Betulaceae > Corylus > Corylus americana. The sequence continues at coordinate 6,195,018 of CP125818.1, read as the reverse complement.
ATTTTAGTTCTACATGCCAAAAATTTACATGAAACTAAAATGCGAGATATTATTGAAACAGGACATTACAACTTTGCAAGTGGTTTTTTTTTTAAGTGACCCAATTGCATTCATAAATATGGTAATTACAACTTTTACTTCAATTCTTTTATAAACTGACATGACAATGCATCTGATATTGTCAGAATCAAATTAATGACTAATTTGATAGACTTCGCATGAACTTATAAATTATGTGGCATTGTTATATTAGCCACAATTAAATTTAATTATTTACTAACTTACGTGTTAAGCATTGAAATTTTTGGTAAGTTGACGAAAACAAAAAACATACCATGTCTAGTGTGTACAAAAGTCATACTCCCTAGGCCCTAGCAAGATTTAAACCTCCGTCTAGCGAAGATATTGACATGTGGAGTGTTTACCATTAAGAGCATGTTTAAAATTGTATTTGAGAAATATAGATTTTAAGTTTAAAAAACGTTTTTTTTTTTTGCCATTTTTGAGCTTATAGACCCTTAAAAATGCTTTCAATTTCTTTTACCAAACATATACTTTTTTATTCAAACGGACTTTTTGAGTGTTGAGCGTACTTTTAAGCCTTTCAAACGCACACTCAAACAGGCCTAAACCAACTATTGTTTCTATATATGGTAATGCACTAAAATAACACATGGACATGTTTTTGTTTTGTTTTTTCTTTTTCCGCTACCCCTCAAAACAAAAAATATAAAATTGGCTAATATTACATGTTGAAATTATGCTTTAAAATCGTCATTAAAAAAAAAAAAAAAAAATCATGTTTTAAAATCGTTTTTCTAACACTAACCATTAATCCAAAATTTCTCCAATTACTAACTAATTTTATAGCTTGAATTAATATGAATAAATTCAATTTTTATTTATAAATATTTATAAGATTAATTAGGATCAGTCTTCTTTTGAACTCTTGATTGGATTTCAAATCCTTGAATCTCTTACTTTTTAATTTTTAAAATATATGTACTATTATCAGTATGTTGTTGTCAAATTATGTTAATTGATGTACTTCCAAATAATACTACCATGAGATCTGTTTGAGAATGAAACCAATTTTATTATTATTATTATTTGTTTTTTTTTTTTTAAAAAAAAAAAAGTAAAATTCTTCAGATGAACCATAAATGCAAAACTATGGCTAGCTTCACACATCGATCATTAACACTTTCACATATAGTTTTCTTCTTTTATTTCCATGTGAATAATTATTTATATATATGACATTACAACTTTACAAGTGGGGTAATTTTTTATTTATTTTTGTTTGAGTCACCCTCTTACATTCAGAAATATGCTAATTTTGAATTGCCTACTTAGGGTGAGATTTCCCCACATATTTATCTATTTATTTCATTTTTATATCAGTTGGGTCCCCAAAGACTCAAGTACATGACTTTTCTAAGCGATTCTTCTGATTGCTTCTGCTGCTCCTGCTTGCCTCTCCTCTTTGAAAGCATTTTTGAAGAAGAAGAAGAAGTTGGTGACAATGGTGAAGATGATCTTCCCACTTGAGAAGGCAATGGATCCATACTTTCTTGTTGATGGTGCAGAGATCTTATGGGAGAACAAAATCTACACAATTTTTCCTCCTTCAACTCTTCCACAGCAACTACTGTGCCTGTAGCAACCCAGGCCTTCTTCTTCCAACTCATATATATATTTTGCTTTTTGCCTTGAAAACTTGAATAAATTAAGCATGCAGGCTATCTAAATGAAGCCATTTATATATATATATATACAACTAAAAGGTGATGAAAGTGGAGGCAGTTTCACTCAGCTTCTGGCTTTTGGCCTTACCGAGGCTTGCTCTCAAGCTTACCAGTGGCCATTTTTGGACTCTTTCGCCCAGAATACTCGGGTATGGTTACTTTCTTTTTGTTTTTGCTCATTAATGACTCAAATAAGAACAAGAGTTAAGTTTTAGCCAAAAAAATAAGACTTAACATGAAGAAGGGGTGTCCATTTTTGGCACGACGTGCGAAACTGACTTAAAATTAGAGGGTTAGAATTTTTGGGTCAAACCGAATTGACCCGATTAGATACTACTAGTATTAGTAAATTGGTCAATTTTGGATCAACTCGCTTAACTTGCAATTGACCCGCATAGCGTGTATAAATTACACATTTAAATTCCATCTACTTTTCATTATGTTAATAGTCAATGTTTATGCTTAATGGTGAGGCTTTATCATGGTATTTGCTGAAATGTAATTTTATTTTCTCTATTGTTAAGTGCTTATTTATGTTGTCGATGAACTTTATTGGACTGTAATATTACTTTAATTAGATATTGCCCTATGAAGTTATATTATGTTTAATTATGAACCATGGTTATGGATAATTAGATATCGATTATTAAATTGATTGTCATGATTTTAGTTGTGAATGTGTATAATTGATATAATTTATACTTTTAATATATGAAATTGTGTTAATCAGGTCAAAACAAGTATTTGGGTCTAAAACTGGTGGAAAATTGGTCGTGTTGGGTCAACCTAACACAGTTCGTTTATTAATTAAACGAGTTATACGGATCATGTTGCGTTAGTCGTTAATTTAAACGGGTCATGCCAGAGTCAATAAGTTTGACTAACTCGTTTAGTTAAATGAATCAGGTTCAAGTTGATTCATATGGTCTGCTAGCTAGTCATATCCTATAGTTCAACATGATACTCCTACTCAGGAGTTCTCCTAGTCAATTACGTGGAAATGATGGTAACAGATGATAAGGAGGAGAAATACGTTGAGTGGAATCAAAATTAAGATATATAAGCGAAGAAGATGGGTGGAGGGGTTAACGCAGGAGTCAAAGTAGGATAAAGGATAGCATTTGATCCTCTAGATTAGCTATCATCAGTCATTGTTATCTTTATCTTTATCAATTATTCGTATCTTCATTTTTGGAATTATATGTCGTATTGTTGTCAAGTTTATTAAGGTCCATTTGAGTTTGTGATTTTAAAAATGCTGTTAAACGTTTGATAAAATTGTGATTTGACCATTAAAATCATAATTTAGCCTTTAAAATTATGTGTTTTCAAAAAGAAAAATCACATTCTTATTACTGTGTGCAAAATAGAGTTGTAGTATAAAGATTAGATGACGCGTCAAGTAGTAAGGAGGGTTTGTAGTTTGTTTTTGACCCTAGTTGAATTCACTCCAAAGATATAAAGAGGACGTGTCTACCTTTTAGCATTATTTTTAAAAATAAAAAAGGCATGATTGTAAATTTATAGGGAATTTTATTATTTTTTTTTCATTTTGCTGTACTCCGCTTAACCTGAAGTAATTTTTTTTTTTTTACATATCCGCACAAGAGGGAGAACGAGATTCGAACTAGTGATTATCGCTTTATTAGTCATGGTCTCAGCCAATTAATCTACCTCTTAAGAACCTTAACCTAAAGTAAGCAATTTGAATTCCAGTGGAACCCATTTTCTTTTCGGCCATAAGTTTCTAATATTTCCCTTTGATTTGATGAAAATTACAAGCTTATTGGACTTTGGGAGGCTCAAATGGCCTGAGTCCAAAAGCTGGTACAAGACATATTCATTTTTGATCATATCATTTTTATTTTTGGTGTAAGAGTATAAATTAATTATTGGGTGCAAAGTGCAATACTTAATTTTTGGGAAAACTTCACTTTGACCCCCTAAACTTCCGCCTAATTTTACAAACTCTCATTGAACTTCAAAATCTCTCACTTTGGACCCATGAACTTTGAATTTCTCTCAATGTGGACCCCTTCATCAGGTTTTAAACATTACATGACGTTTATACTCTTGACTTTTGTATAAAATTTCAACTTCCAAAATATTTTTTTATTTAAAAAAAATGAAAATTATAGATATTTTGGTCATTTTTTGTAATTTTAACGGCTAAAATTGACGGAATGGTCATAATTGAGAGCAATTCAAAGTTTAGAGGTCCAAAGTGAGAGATTTGAAAGTTTAGGAGGGGTTTGTAAAATCGGGTGGAAGCTCAGGAGGCCAAAGTGAAGTTTTCCCTAGTGAAGTTTTTCCTTAGTTTTTTTTAGGTAAAACTTCACTTTGACCCCCTGAACTTCCACTCGATTTTACAAATCTCCCTGAACTTCCAAATATTTCATTTTGGACCCCTTAAACATTCAATTACTCTCAATGTGGACCCCTCCGTCAGATTTTAAACGTTACATGACGTTTATACCCTTAACTTTTGTATAAAATTTCAATTTTCAAAACATTTTTTTATTTTAAAAAAAATGCAAATCAAGGATATTTTGATCTTCTTTTTTTTTGTATTTTTAACTGCTAAAATTAATTGAATTGTTCTAATTAAGAGTAATTGAAAGTTCAGGGAAAGTTCGTAAAATCGGGTAAAAGTTCAGGGAGCCAAAGTGAAGTTTATGTATTAATTTATGGGTAGGAGAGGGATATTCATATTTCTCTTATTTATGAAGTTATTCTTTTTAGACCTACCATGATAGATTAAATAAAAAGTGCTTAAACTCCATTTAAGCCCCAAGTCATGTTCGATCCCAATGAGCATGTATCCCCTTTTTGTTTTTGTTTTTGTTTTTGTCTTTATAGTATTGGATTATTTGCTCAGGCAAAAAAAAAAAAAAAGAAAAAGAAAAAGAAAAAGGTCCAAGCCCCTACGCATCTTTTTGGAGATTGCCTAGATTTCGTACGAGGTTCGTCTTGAACATTTGGATTCTTTAGCTGTGACAGAAATGGGCAAAGTTGGTATATTAAATCGTGTAAATAATATTATATTATTTAAAATTTTTAAAAGGCCCGTTAAAATTGACATTATATATATACATATATATATATATATATATATATGCGTAAATTTTTAATTTTTTTTTTTTTAAAGGGTGAATTTTTAAATTCTAACTACAAAATAAATAACATCATTCAAATGAAATGAGGAATCCAATGAGGTTTGGCATGTGCCTTAAGTAGAAGAGGGTCGAAAGGAATCACCTATGGCTATGGCATGCTTTCGATTAGGAGTGACAATTAATGTTCGCATGTCAATGTATGTGTATAAGACTATATAGATCAATCTTAACCCGATTTATTTAATTAATTAGGTTGAATCTCTCAATTCTATCCCTCTAATTTTGTATTAGATTCGTGTTAGATTCATTGATTATGTCAAAAATTGCATGTCGAGTTTGGATCGTGTCGAAGCATAGATATTAGACTAGATATGTAAACTTTAACACGGTCCATTTAATTAAGTCAGACTCCTTAATCTTAAAACTTTAATTTTGTGTTGGGTTCGTATTCATATGCCAAAACCCTACCTCCAATCCTTCAACTACTCCTCCACTGAAGGGGATGCTGTGTCAAAAAGCATAGTCTGTGGAGTTATTTGACACTAATAATAATTAAATTGAAGGATCCATATACAAGGTTAGAGCTAGTAGCTGTACATGTATGATCTAAATCATCTACAATTCAGCTCAGTTTGGACCCCAACAGCTCAAATACATGACTGTTCTTAGAGACTCCTCTGATTGCTTCACCTTCTTATCTCTCACACTGCTAGAAACCATTGCAGAAGATGTAGAAGGTGGGAGCTTCTTGGCCTGAGGAACAGACCTGAGCTGATTCTTGGCATGTTGGTGTGCTGATCTTATTGTGTGATTCCACCTGCAGAATCCTTGGTCTTTCAGTGCCTCCACCACCCCAATACTGGCTGCCACAACCCAAGCTTTGCTTCCTGAGCTCATCTTCTATTCTTCCTTCCAACTCTTTGTTTTTTGATCTTTTAAAATGATCTTAATAAGGATGTGTTTGGTGGGAGTGAAAGTTGTGGAGGGTTCCTTATATATAGATAGATGCTAGAGTCTTGACACTTGAGTACATGTTTTTTTTTTTTTCTCTGCTGGTTTTGAGTGTGGGAAAGCCAGTGGTTTTTTGATGGGTGAAGCAGGAATATGGGCAAATGGCTTTTCTGCCCTTCTCTGTGATCCACTTGGCCACAATAATTGTACGGGGACAAAGTTGGGTTTCTTGGCGGCAGGTTGGATGGTGACTTGTACTAACGGGGACAAAAAAGTAACTCGCACACGGTTTTCGCACAAAGAAAATCTATTTAAAGCCCAAAGTATGGAGGTCACAACCTGAACACTGTCTAACAGCTAGAGCTAAGTTTTTGGCCGCATTTCAGATATAACCTTTGACACCTCTTTTTCAGTGGTTGGTTTTATCCCTAGAGTGCGGTCGGCTGCATTTGTTAGTGTCTTTTATTTTTCTGATATCTTACTAGTTCGTTGAGGTGTTTGGAGTATGTCGTTCTTTTTTTTTTAAAAAAAAAAAAAACTTATCTACGTTTAACCTCGCTAACCTATATTGAATAGAAAAAAAAAAAAAGAAAAAAAACTTGGTCGGTATAAAATGAATGTAATAAATAAGTATGAAAAATAATATTTATATTGTCAATTACTTAATGCTACAGTCTATAGTGCTTTACAATAAGAAAAAATTTCACTTAATCTCAAAATTCTAACGGAGGGTTAAAATTGAAAAAATTGAAATATGGATATATTAAATTACCATTTGTCTTAAAAGCTTAAGTTGATCGGAAGAGATAAATTTCATTTAATTAACATTTTAAAATGATACTCTAAGAGCTTGTTTGGTACGCAAATTGGGTATTTCGTTAGGAAAAGGAATAACTATTACTAGGAACATTAGAGGAAGACAGAATTGAATGTTATTCTTATTCTTTAGGGCCCGTTTGGTTTGAGAAATAGACCACTGTAATAGAATGGCTATTCTTATGAAATAGTCATTTTTTTGTTTGGATTTATTTGATAAGAATAGTTATTATGTGGGAAATTAGGAATCACTAATATTTTACACACATGAATAATTATTCCTCTAAAAAATAAGATGAATAGCTATTTCTGAAGGAATTGACAACTTTTTACAAAAAAAAAAAAAACAATTTTTTAAGTTTTAACCCTTAAATTTATTTATTTTATTTATTTTTTTAAAAAAAGGAAAACCTAAATTTATGGGGGTGGCCACCGCCGATGGCGAAGGGGGTGGCCGCGGCCACCCCCTAAACGTCTTGGGGGTGGCCACGACCTCCCCAGTTGCCATTGGAGGTGGCCAAGGCCACCCCTGTAATTTTAGGCTTTTTATTTTTTATTTTTGTTTTTTAAAAAGAAGGGTGGGGTTTTTGGTCATTTTGGTTCAACTCCCATTAGTAACGAAGGGATAAAATTGATTTTTTTTTTTTGAAATAGATATGTTAAATTACAATTTGTCTTAAAAGCTTAAGTTGATAGGAAGAGATAAATTTAGAGCATATTTGTGATTGCGTTTGAAAAATTGAGCTTTTAAGTCAAAAAGAGTTTTTGGACAAAAGTGGCATTTTTAAGCTTTTGCTTTTGGCCATTTTTAGGCTTTTGGACCCTTAAAAGCGCTTTTAATTTTTTTTACCAAACGAATACTTTTTTATTCAAATGAACTTTTTGAGTGTTAAAAGAATTTTTAGGCCCCTCAAATGTAATCTCAATCAGACCCTTAATCATTTAATTAATACTTTAAGATGATACACTTAAATTAAAAGCACTATAGATTGTAGCATTGACAATATAAACTAAACTTTTGAGATTAAGTGAACTGGATACACTAAATTTAAAGTCTTTGCCTCTCTCGTCTCGACTGTTTTTTATTGTGTTTTTGTTATTTTTTTAAATAAAGGTTTAACTTTTCCTTAAATCTACTTTCATGAGTGATATTTGGGGTAAATGTACGTTGTTGTCCTAACCTTTGAGTTGGGGATGATTAATTTCAGTGTGAGGGTTTTGTTTCCATGGCTGGGAAAATAAAAGTTGGGAATATGAGTTAGATTAAGTCTGCCTGACGCAGATTTGTTCTAGAACTGAAGTTTAGATATGGGTTAGTAGATGTTGAAGTCATAGATAATAACTGATTGTAAGATTTTTATGTTTTGTTACTAAAACATTGTAACCTCATAGCTTTGACTATAATTTATCAGAACTTTATTCTCTTAATCTTTTTTCAAAGAATGAATATGAAAGATTCCCATAAAAAAAATAATAATTTTGTCATTTATTTTAGTTAATTGAATATTTTTTTTGTAAGAATTTTAGTTAATTGAATTTAAACAAGCATTTTAGAATCTATTTGATATTGTGAGGTTAAAAAAATATTTTTAGTACATAAAAATTATGAGAAAAAAAAAACAAAAAATCTCAGAACACTCTTGTGAAAAACAAAGGAAAGATGGAATTAAAAATAATAATAATAATAAAATCTAAAATCTAAAAGCTCAATATCCCAAGCTAATCCCAAACAAACTGTGTCTTCTTTTACAGGAAGGAAGAATTCTCTTCGTAATTCTTATGATTAAAGACCGTTTAGGACTTAAAAGGGTTGCCTTTAGGAGCTTGTGTTTGGAAATATGAAATATCAAGAAAAGATATTTGTGTGTATGTGTGTGTGCATGCTTAGCAGGTTTAGGAACTAGAAAGATTTATTTAGATTATAGAATCACCGGTTTCTTTTCATGAATCGGAAGTTATGATTTGTGGGAGCTGAACAATTTGCAAAGAAAGAGGAAAAATATCTTTGCAACAGAGAAAAAATAACTTGGCATCTGGAATCTTTGGTAACCCGCACGAAACAAAGACAATAAACAGTCCAGGGCAAAAGCTAAAATCAACAAAGAAGACAAAATTTCTTATAAATGGTGTATATATTTGAGCAATTTCGAGTTACACTTTACAATTTCAGAATAGTTTTGCAGAACCCAAATACTAAATTCAGTCCAAATCCGCCTGACATTTCCCTCTGCTATATATGGCATCTGCAAAACTTCTGGTGGGTAGTCTTCAAAACGAAGAACAAAGGCTGTTTCCGTTTCTTCAGCTGAATTTTGCTTCAATTGGGACCCCAACAGCTCAAGTACATGACTGTCCTCAAAGACTCCTCTGATTCTCTTGCTTTACTTAAAACCATTGCAGAAGTTGAAGAGGAAAGATTCTTGGCCTGAGAGAAGGACCTGAGATGGTTCTTTGCATTCTGCTGCGCTGATCTTATGACATAATTCCACCTGCAGATCCCCAGCTGGTCTTTCATGGCCTCCACAACTCCAACACTAGCCGCCACAAATGCTCTGCTTGTTTGACTCATCTTCTCTGCTCTTCACAATATCACTCTTCTTCGAATTGAACAAACTTTGTGTGACTGATAAAAACTTGATCCAAGAAAGATATGTGCTGGCTTGATGAACCAAAAGGGAGAGGAGGTCCCTTATATATATAAATTGAAAAAACCATGGGGATTATGGAATTTGCCGGTGGTTTTGGGGTCTGGGGAGCCAATGGTTTTTTACAGAACATGACTTCACTGCCCTTGTAGAATCACATCGTGGTACTAATTAGGTAGGGGCAACTTCGGATTTTAAACAATCTGGTTTTCGATGATCACGAAGCAATCTTATCACTTCAGCTGAAACAATGCGCACACCGTTTTGAAATATATACAAACCCATCAAGTTGGGAGATTTGATGGACGCACACAAAAACGAAACCACGCTTTTTTTACTTTCAAGTGAGCCTTTTTGGACTGATTTCGACTGCCCTTTCAATATGGCTCTTTGGTGGAGTTAAAAATGAGAATTGAACTAAATTTTAATATATATATATATATATATATATATATATATATATATATATATATAATATTTTGCGTTTAAAAATGATGAGAAACTTTATTTACATTGATGTTTCATTACTTTTGTAATTATAATCTTAATTTTTAATTTAAGCCAAATAGTGTGTTTTATGTTTTTTTTGTCAAAAAAATATAATTATTAAATTAGGATAATTTTATTTTTAAAAGTTTTACAGAGGTATAAGAGATATTTCACCCATATACGGTTTGATTTAACCTTAATCCTAAACAGTAGAGATGAAATTGCAAAGTTTTCAAAGATAGTTATGCGGCATTACAAATTTTTTAAAAATAATTGTATGATTATAAAAGTGATAAAACATTAGGAGTAAGTGAAGTTTCCCATAAAAGAATCTAAAATAATTATACTCAAAGCAAAAATTAAAAAGCTCCCCCCCCCCCCCAAAGCCATCATGTGGTTCTGCCCGTAAGGGTGGACAAAATATATGATTGCCAGCTATTGATCGGTTACTGACTTCCTGCTATTGGCAGTCAAAAAAAAAAAAAAAACTATTTTGAGGTCAGTTTGGTTCAATAGGTGGTAGAATTTTTATTTAATCGTTTAACTAAACTGAATCGACTTAACCAACTTTCGCTCTTCATAGTTTTTTGTATCACTTTTTTAGTTAAAAACATATCCAATAAACACTTCTTTAGATCAAAAAGCAACTATTTGAGCCCCCTAAAAAAAAAAAAAATTATATATATATATCTCATAAAAAGAGGTTTGACCCAATATAGAATGCCTATGACTAACCAACTTAATCGACTGACATTTAACTGGTTTCACCGAGTTAACCGGCTTAACTGTAATAATCAAAATTTATTCATGTCGATAAGAACTCGGTGGACGAAAATACATCTACCATCACTGATTTAATTGATATCCGGTCCTATCCTTGTATTTCAATTTTGGGATGAAGTGGATAAAGAAAAATTACTTCGTATCTCTAAATTATTTAATTGGGTTAAATACCAAATACTCCTCTGGGGTTTGGTAACTTTATTTTTACTCCCCTGGGGTTTTATTTTTATCACAGGACCCCCCTAGGGTTTTGATAAAGGACCAAATTAGTCCATCCGTTAGTTGACCGTTACTATTGACATGTGGACCAATCAGATATTGACACGTGGTACCTATTTAATTTTTTTAAATTAAAAAAAATGTATTAAAAAAAAAAAAAATTGGGGGTGGCTCTTGGCCATTTGGGGGTGGCCCTTTGGCCATGGGGGTGGCCGAGCCATCCCCATTTTTTTTTTTTAAATATATACATTTTTTTAATTTTTTTTTAAAAAATTAAATAGGTGCCACATGTCAACATCTGATTGGTCCACGTGTTAGTCCTAACAGTCAACTAACGGATGGACTAACTTGGTCCTTTTTCAAAACCCCAGAGGGGTCCTGTGACAAAAATAAAACTCTAGAAGGTAAAAATAAAGTTATCAAACCCCAAGGAAGTATTTGATATTTAATTCTATTTAATTTTTTGGGTCTGTCTCTTTCACTAGTTCTTGCCCCTAGCTAGGATAAAAATTGAAGGTGTTACGCATTTATAATGATTGATAAGGCATCTTTAAATTGCATCCAAAAAACATATAACGCTCTTAATTTGTTATACATAACAAAGTTTGAAGGTACTTAATTAATTAGAGAAATTTCAGTTTAACTTCTTGAACTTTCACGCGATTTGATAAACATTTCTTAAACTTTTAAATTTTTCAATTTGAACCTCTGAATTTTCAATTGCTCTCAATGTGAACTCCTCTATCAATTTTAACCGTTAAAAATATCAAAAAAAAATCAAAATATCTATGATTTTTTTTAAAAATAAAAAATAAAAAAAAGTTTTATACAAAAGTCACAAGTCATATAACCTTTAAAATGTGACAAAAAGATTCATATTTAAAGCAATTGAGAGTTCATAGGTTAAACATGTTTTCCTAATTGATTTGTTTGTTTCATCGTCAGCTCTGCAAAATTGAAGTCATCACTTGAGATTCTTACTCATCCGTACGCTGACAAGCTTTGCAAGTTGCAACAGCCTAGTAGGAGCAGAAGCCAATTTATTATTAAATGTTAATATACATATAAAATTCAAACTCGCCAAATAAATCAATAACCTTAAATAAAATGAGCCTATCTTAAACCTTATCTGTAATCTTTGGATTCTCGCAGGAAACAAAGACAATCAACCATCCATGGAAAAAGTTAATTAAAATCATCAAAGAAGACAAAACAAATTTGTCATAAATCGTGTATGTATTAATCAGGGCAATTTCCATTTACACATTTACAAACTAGAATAGTTTTGCATCATCCAAAATACTAAGCTCAATCCGCCTGACATTTCCCACTGCTATTTATGCTATATATGCATCTACAAAAAGTCTGGTAGCTAGTCTTCAAATATTCTTCCTTCATTCAACGAATCTCTACCAGAAATCAGTGGCTCCTCACCGTCTAGTCACTATCTTCAGCTGAGTTGTGCTTCAATTGGGACCCCAACAGCTCAAGTACATGACCGTCCTCAAAGACTCCTCCGACTGCTTCAGTTTCTGCTCTCTTGCTTTGCTTAAAACCATTGCAGAAGTTGAAGGAGAAAGGTTGTTGGCCTGAGAAAAGGACCTGAGATGCTTCTTTGCATTCTGCTGAGCTGATCTTATGACATGATTCCACCTGCAGATCCCCAGCTGGTCTTTCATGGCCTCCACAACTCCAACACTCGCTGCCACAAATGCTCTGCTTGTTTGACTCATCTCTCTGCTCTTCACAATATCACTCTTCTTCTTTGCTTTGAACAAACTTTGTGTCACTGATGAAATTGATCCAAGACGGATATGTGCTAGCTTGATGAAGGAAATGGTAGGGGAGGTCCCTTATATATATAATATATTGAGATAGAGGGTGAGCGATGGGAAGTTTGGAAAAACCATGGGGATTATGGCATTTGCCGGTGGTTTTGGAGTCTGGGGAGCCAGTGGTTTTTTACAGAACATGACTGTACTGCCCTTGTAATACCACGTCGACGACGTCGTGACACCAATTATTAGGTAGGGCCAACTATGGTCTTTAAAAAATCTACCTTTCGATGACGACAAAGCAATCTTATCACTTTGAAATGAGGATGCCCAATCCGCTTCAGATAACTAATGCGCACACCGTTTTTTCAATATAAAACCCATCAAGTCCAGAGACATACAAAAACGAAAACCGGACACTTTTGAAGTGGAGTTTAAAAGTTAGACTGCCAGCTGTATTCTCCATGTTTCGTGTATCAAACCTCCACTGTCCTTTCAAGCACACTAGAAAGGGAATTCAACTAAATTTTTAGAGAAATGATATCATGTAATAAAATATATTTTTTTGTCTTTATAAAAGTTATACGTGGCCAGAGGTTATAAATTCTATTTATAATTATTGTGGCCCAATTCACTCGTAGACTTATGGCATCTTGCCACCTAAAACTTTTATTGGCAAAAAATAATATTTTTATTACACTATAACATATCTCAAATTTTTAATATTATAAGAAAAAAAAATAAAGGAACTGAATTTTTTAATGTTTTAAGGCTAACTTTCTTTTCTCTTATCAACTCTTATTTGCCACATCATCTAAACATTGATAATAAGCTTCTTGATCATTCTTTCAAAGTTTTCGTAAAGTTTCTCTTTGATTATGACTAAAAGGAGCTTTGTCACTAAGCTCATTGTTGCATTTTTCTGCATTCTCTTAAACATCTTGTAACTAATTCAAGTAACGTTTTCGTGTGAATACACTAATTATCTGTTAGAACACAGTTTTTCGATGGATGACGTGACACAATTTATAGGCTGCACAGCGGCATTCGAGAACAGGTCGGTCATTACACTGCGGTGTCTGAGGACGGGTCGGTCTAGTACACAAGAGCAAACAATAGGGTTAGACTCTCCGGTGGTTTCCCGACAGGGATACTCCGATGCATAAGTCAGTAATTAGAGAAGGAAGATGTAAACAACACAGAGCTTAGATAGCAAAAGTTGCGACTACCTTAGTATTGATAAATGACTTGTATTTACAGGCATGAGAGGAGTTTGATCTCCCATACGTTTAAGGATCTTATCCCTCAATATCTGCTGTGCAAACATTTGAAAAGTGGGATAGTGTTTGTTAGCTGTTCCGTGATCTTAGTAGCCTAAGATCAGGGGATAAGTATCATAGCTTTTGCGTGATGTTAAGTCAGAATGCCCGAGTTGGACTCGGTCACCTACACTAGCATGGAAGCCAACTGACGTATCTTGATCGACATGGATAACCTGAATAACGGAGGACCAGTCATATCTCTATGATGCAATGACCAATGTACCCTTCGGTCTTTGACTATCTTGGCCCATGACTAATGCCTCAAGCTAGGAGCCTGAGACCTCCTTAGGCTAAGTCGACCGAGAGCTCAGCAACCCAGTATTATATGGAGCTTTGGGCAAAAAGCCTGTTGGGTCTTCTCGAACTGATCAATGACCCAACAGTTACCCCTCAATTTCCTGGTCCGGATGATTGGAAATTTTTGTGTTCTCCAAAGATGGATCGGTTTTCTGATGTTCGGTACTTGATGATCGTATGTCTGAGATTCCAAGAAAGAACCTTAATTTTGGCTTTGGATTTTGGCGGGACTTTTCCCGCTTATTTATTTATTTTTTGCTGAGATGCTCGAATTATTTGAAGATTCGTCGATTCCCTTACCTGTTGATCCGAATGAGCGATCACACGTCCATGTGTCGGCCTTGGAATGGCTGCCTTTCGAGTCATCACGCGCTATTAATAGATGATAAGACGTGCCTGTCGCGGCTTTTAATGCGCACATTCCTAAGGCGTCTTCTAGGGTTTCAATGCGCCGACGTCTCTACGTCTTCTCAGATTCTTCAGTTTCTTCGACCTTTCGTTTCCTCAGACTCTTTGTCGCCTCAGACTTATTATAAAAAGAGTTGCTATGCATTGATTCTATGTTTCGTCTTCTGGCCTCTCAAAACACCATTCTCACATACGAAGTTCTGCAATTTTTTATCCTCCCATCTGGCTTGCTTTCATCCTGATTTTTCTTCTCAATACTTCTTTCTTCGGGTTGTATTTTTCAGGGTTTCGGTTAATCGAACCCTTTCTCTTCCTTCCTGCGAACCATTCATTCATCCTGGCAGTCCAGTGCTCAGGTAATTAGATCTGTTATTACCATTCATTAAACCTGCAGTTGACCATCTCCGACTGTCGGTGACTTACTTACTGATGCACCACTCTTATCCTTGCATTCCTCGATCTTTATACCCAAAGTTTCTTTTCCTTATGGGTGACGGAGAAGGTTCTGGCTCGGACAGCGGGGGTTTTTCCCTGCTATGTGGAATGCCGCCTTATCATCGAAAGATGAAAAGCAGATCAAACTGGATTGCTACATACCGAGGTTGGTATCGCTTCAGTTTGACGATGACCGACAAGGCGCCATAGTGAGTGCCGAGGAGCATGAAGTCTGCCTGTACGGGGAGATGTTCCATGCAAGTGTTAGATTACCATTCCCGAGAATCGTTCGGAAACAACTGAGCTATTTGAATGTAGCTCCTCACCAAATCGTCCCCAAAGCTTGGAGGATGTTTTTTGGCTGCGTAATCTTGTGGCCAACGGCCCTAGGGGACGGGCATTCCCTGACTATTAGGGAATTTTTTTCGGCATATAGGTTCACCAGGATCCCAAAGACAGAGGTAATTTATAACTTTCAGGCCCGACGGGGCAAATTGGAATTCTTTGAAAAAACTCTTATCAGCAACCGAGCATGGAAGAATAAATTTTTCTTTGCTCGGGGACAATGGAAATTTGCCCCTTCGGAGAAAGTGGAAGGTCCAAGGGTTCCTCGAGAAACAACTTTCCTAGTGAATGATGCGAGTCTTGAATCAGAGCTATCCTCGGAGGAGCATGTTCGGGTGAACACAGTTACCTCTTGGGCTCGGGAACATGAGGAGGCTACCTTGTTTAAGAACTTGGTAACTACAGCCAAGTTGAGATATCATCTGTATGCTCTCGGGTCTGTCCTCGACAAACCCAAGAAATCGAGGGAAGTGATGCTCGAGGTTGCATAGAAACAAACCGTCCCAGGGGGTCGGGCACCTGGAGTTGTAGTGAGACAAACTTCTGCGATAGAGAGTGCAATGCCCGTGGTTGCAATGAGACCTCGTCCGGTTGGGGAAGAGTCGGTCGCAAGGCCGATGAAGAAGCATGTGAAGAGGACGCCTGTGAAGAAGAAGCGTCCGACAAATGATCCTTCAAAGACTCCTGCTCTGGAGCTTAAAGATTTTGAGGCGGAGCAGCCGTTGCTCAAAAAAGTCAAAGTGACCAAGCGGACAGGGTCACCCAATGCTGTCGATACGGGCAAGCAGAAGGTTGTCCAACTCTTGGCAGCCCGAAGGAAGGAAGGCTTTAAG
This sequence comes from Corylus americana, assembly GCA_036287905.1. NCBI lineage: Eukaryota > Viridiplantae > Streptophyta > Magnoliopsida > Fagales > Betulaceae > Corylus > Corylus americana. The sequence goes on along the minus strand of CP125818.1, from coordinate 6,178,836 downwards.
CCGGTCATCCGTTCAGCTAGCGCATACTGCTGGCCTATTTCCTCTGTTCCTCCTTCGGTGACTCCTCCAGCCGGGCCTGCCGACGCTTCGACTCCAGTAATTCCTGTCGATTCGATTACTCCAGTTCATTCTGGTCCCAACATTAATCGCATCCTACAGGAGGTTACGATGGAGGTGTACTCGGATTCCTCGGTTGGGAATGAGAATGAGAGATCCAAGCCTGTAATTCCCGTGGTCGAGCTGGTGAGACCGTCAGTTACTGAGGCAAATGAGGTACAAGCTGATGCCAGCTCGTAAGCGCCTTGTCCGAGCACCTATCGAGCTGTAACCGCTCCTGGTGCTCAGGAGTTTAAGGCTAAAGGTGATTTTGCCGCAGATTGTTCTAAGGTACAACCCCCCGGCATCGACTGGTCGGTAGGCCACCCCCTTACCAATCTCGGTGGTGATCTCCTAGGGAACCCTTTCTTTGTGCTAGTGGCTTTGGTACCCCACGACCGATTGTTTGGGCAGCGTGATCACTCAGCTCAAGGGATGGTAGAGGCATGCCTCTACTATCAGTTTGTCGTAAGTACCTTATATTTTTGTTTTTGTTTTGTAGTGCTTCATCTATATACTAATCCTTTTTTGTTTCAGAGCCTCATGAGGTCAATGTTACTGTATTGCGATTTCATGAAAGGTACGCAAAATTCAGCCGAGGAATTTGACAATTTGAAAGCTAAAGTCGCAAAGATAGAACAAAAGCTGTCGGAGTCTGAGGCCGAGAATACAAGGTTAAGGGGAGTCATCTCTCAGCAGGATGCGGAATTGTTGGCTGCTGGTCAGCAGCAATCTATGATTCAAACCGATGCTGCCGAGGCCGAGACTGCTCGGGCCGCTATAGACAAAAAATTCTCGGTTCTAACTATCGAGGCAGAAGCTCTCCAGGCAGATAATGGTCGCCTTTTTGAAAAAAATTCCAAAATGATGGCGGATCAGGATCAACTTGAGAAGAGAGTTGCTGAGGTTCTGAGGTAGGTCAGGGAAGCTCAGGCCAAGAGAGATATTCAAAGGACTTTAGCCACGGAGGCTCGCTCGGCTCAGACTGTTGCCGAGGAGAGAAGAAATTTCTTCAAGGATAAGTTTAAGAAGTTCGAGTTCCAGCTGAGGGAAGCCAATGATCGAGTGGCCAAAAATTGGAGAAGCAATTGTCGTACGCCACCAGGACTTGCGACAGTGCTTGGCTGGATGGGATTACTTTCGGGTTTGAGACCTTCCGAGCTTGGGCTCAGGATCCTTCTTGCTCCGTGGACCTTAATAAAGTGGAGGCTGATGATCTACCATTTACTGACGATGCCTTGGAAATGATTATCTCTCTCGGGCAGGAGCAAATGCCTGATGCTAAGGGGATCTTCGAATTCGGCTTCACTCCTGAGGAAAGCCAGCCCTCAAACGATGATCAAGCCGTGGAGCCCCAAGTCCCTGCTGATGCACCTGCTGCTGTTGAGATCCCTAAGCCAACCAACCCGAAGGGGGTTTAGTTTGTAATTTCCAATTGCTTATATATATTTTTGATGTAGACAATTGTTCGTTTTTCTTGTCTTTCTATACAATCAGAAAATTATCTTTTAAAAAATCTTAAAGAATCTTAATCACCTCTTCATCCTTAAGTTTCACCTTCCCTTGGATGTACGTCCGAGGACTTTGGCCGAGGAGGTTTCCTTCGGACCTATTCGATGATGGAATTAAAAGGTTGGTCTTTTCGAATGTAACTACCCTTGGAAACCTGTCCGAAGAGTAGGGTAGGATTTTTGATTACCCTCGAAAACCTATCCGAGGAGTTTGTCGAGAGGTCTCTTCGACTGTATAACCACCCTCGGAAACCTGTCCAAGGAGTAAGTCGGATGAGCTATAGTCTCTTCGACTGTCTCTCTCTAACTACTTTCGAAAGCCTGTCCGAGAAGAGAGTTGAGAGGTGAGCTATAGTCTCTTCGACTGTATAACTACCCTCGAAAACCTGTCCGAAGAGTTAGTTGGATGAGTTATAGTTTCTTCGACTGTCTCTCTTTAACTACTTTAGGAAACCTGTCCGAGACGATAGTTGAAAGGTGAGTTATAGTCTCTTCGACTGTATAACTACCCTCGAAAACCTGTCAGAGGAGTAAGTTGGATGAGTTGTAGTCTCTTTGGCTGTCTCTCTCTAACTACTTTCGGAAACCTATCCGAGAAGAGAGTTGAGAGGTGAGTTATAGTCTCTTCGACTGTATAACTACCCTCGGAAACCTGTCCGAGAAGTGAGTTGAGAGGTGATAGACTTCGATTGTTGTAACTTCATGAAACTTTTATTTGATAAAACATAAAACAGAAGAAGCGAATAAAATAACGCTAAATCTCCTTGATGAAATTACAATTTAAACAAAGTACTTTCTGAGATGCTCTGCATTCCATGGTCGGGGAAGCATCTTTCCTTCGGAATCTTCAAGGTAGTAAGCTCCCGTTCTTCGGCTGTCAGTCACCCTGTAGGGTCCTTCCCAATTGGGAGCTAACTTGCCCTCGGTTGGATCTTTAGTGGCAATGGTAACCTTTCGTAATACCAAATCTCCAACTTGGGAGCTTCGGTGTTTGACCTTCTTGTTGAAATACCGAGCTACTCTTTCCTGATATGCTGACATGGACACTTGAGCTTGATCTCGCTTCTCTTGCAGTAGATCCAAATGTAGCCGTAGGCCTTCATCATTACTCTCAGGCCAGAAAGTTTCTACTCAGAAGCTGCCCGAGCCTACCTCTGCAGGTATAACCGCTTTGGACCCAAAGGCCAGTGCATAGAGGGTTTCCTCGGTTGGAGTTCTTTTTGTAGTCAGATAAGCCCATAGAAATTCTAGCATATCTTCTGCTCAATCTCCTTTTCGGTCACCGAGTTTCTTCTTCAAAAGTTTGAAGATTGACTTGTTAGTGATCTCCACTTCTCCGTTTGCCTGGGGATGTCCGGGGGATGAGAAGTAATTTCTTATATGGAGTTTAGCACACCATTCTCTGAATGAATCGCAGTCGAATTGCTTTCCATTATTCGTGATGAATGCATATGGAATGCCGTATCGGCAGATGACATTCTTCCATAAAAATTTCTCTATGCTCTTGGCTGTTATGTTTACTAGGGCTTCTACTTCCACCCACTTCGTGAAATAATCCATTGCCACTACTGCAAACCGAACACCACCCTTTCCACGAGGTAGCGGTCCCACTATATCTACCCCCCATTGCGAGAAGGGCCATGGTGAAGAGATCGAGCTTAACTCCTCGGGGGGTTGCTTTGTTGATATTGGCAAAACGTTGGCACTTGTCGCAATGTCTAACTATTTCTACCGAGTTCTTGGTTATATTAGGCCAGTAGAAGCCTACTCGGACCGCCTTATGCGCCAACATTCTTGCACCTGAATGACTTCCACAAATGCCTTCGTGGATCTCACGAAGTACATAATTACCTTTTTCTTTGGAAATGCACTTAAGAAGTGGCAACATGAAACCTCGTTTGTACAAGGTTCCATTCACCATTGTAAATCTGGCAGCCTTTTTCCTCAGCTGGACAGCTGCTTTTTTTTTCAACTGGGAGAATCCCTTTTTTCAGATATTCTACCACTTCCTTTTGCTAGTGTAGTACCACTTCTGCTGTTAAGACCAAGACCTCCTCGGTTATCGTTGGTCGGGCTAGGGTCTAAGTTACTTCTTCGGATTCCCCTACATACTCCTCGGTTGATGCAATCCGAGCAACATGGTCTGCTTTCTCGTTTTCTTCCCTTGGAATTTTCACAATGCAAAACTTCTTGAAAGAGCTCTTCATGTCTTGTACCTTTGACAAGTACAACTTCATTTTAACTCCCTTTGCTTCAAATTCCCCTTGTATGTGCCTAACAATTACTTGAGAATTGCTTCGTACCTCATTGAATTCAGCTCCCATTCTCTCGAGCTAGGCCTAGTCCAGCTATCACGGCCTCGTATTCGGCTTCATTATTGGTAGTTTTAAATTCCAATCTTATGGAACAATGGAGCTCTTCCCCTTTTGGGTTGATTAGTACTACTCCAGCTCCACCGTGTCTTCTTGTGGATGATCCATCCACGTAAACTACCCAAGTTTCATCCTTCGGCCATTGTGTAGCGTTTGGTAAGTTTCAAAATTCTGCCAGAAAGTCTGCTAATGCCTGACCCTTGATGGAGTTCCGAGGAATGAATTCTATATCAAATTCTCCAAGTTCAATTGCCCAATTAGCCAGTCTTCCGGACAAATCCAGTTTGCGAAGTACCTTTCTAAGAGGGTATTTAGTGAGCTTGAAAATATGGCCGAAGTTTCCTCGATGAAATGGTTAGATCGAAGGTCAGCTTCTCCATCTGGGGATATTTCTCCTCGGCCCCTTTCAAAGCTCGGCTGATAAAGTATACAGGTTTCTGCACCCCCTCTTCCCCTCGTATAAGGGCTGCACTGACTGCTGTTGGAGAGACAGTCAAGTATAAATACAATACTTCTCCTGGGACTGTTCGGCTGAGCAAAGGTGGGCTGACTAAATACCTCTTCAGTGCCCTAAAAGCTTCCTTGCACTCCTCGGACCACTCAAAGGCCTTCCTCAGGATTTTAAAGAATGGTAGACACTTATCGGTGGATCGAGAGATGAGCCGGTTAAGTGCTGCTATTCTGCCTGTCAATTGTTAGAGCTGTTTCGTATTCTTCGGAGACTGCATATCCAAAACTGCTTGGATTTTCTTTAGGTTAGCTTCAATTCCTCGGTTTGACTCCATATAGTCGAGGAATTTTCCTAAGGACACTCTGAACGCACACTTTGCAGGATTCAGCTTCATCCCATACCTTTTCAACGTTTCAAACGTTTCATGCAGGTCAGTTGTATGGTGTTGTGGCAACGTGCTTTTAACCAACATGTCATCTACATACACTTCCATGTTTCGCCCGATTTGCTCTCGGAACATCTTGTTCACCAATTTCTAGTATGTCGCCCCTGCATTCTTGAGATCGAAGGGCATGACCTTATAGCACTACAAGCCTCGGTCGGTAATGAATGCAGTCTTCTCCCTATCTTCAGGGTGCATGTAGATCTGGTTATAGCCAGAAAAAGCATCCATAAAACTGAGTAAGCCATATCTATGTTGAATCGACCAAGGCATCAATGTGGGGAAGAGGAAAGCTATCTTTCGGATACACTTTGTTGAGGTCGGTGAAGTCTACACACATTCTCCACTTTTTGTTGGACTTTTTAACCAATACTACATTGGCTAACCAATTGGGATAGTGTACTTCTTCTATAAACCGAGCTCTGAGCAACTTCTCCACTTCCTCGGCTGTCGCCATGTTTCGCTCAGGATCAAACTTTCCTCTTTTTTGCTTTACTGGTTTTACGTTGGGATCCACGTTGAGCTGGTCGAGTATTTTTTCAGAGCTAATACCAGGCATGTCTTCGTGCGTCCACGCAAAAACCTCCAAATTTGCTTTCAGAAAAGTGATGAGGCCTTCTCGGACCTCCGAGGAGAGTTGAGAACCAACCTTCACCACTTTGGTGTTTGCTACAACCAAGTCTTCTAATGCCTTGGCAGGTTCGCCCTTTGGTTCACCTTCCTTTCCACTTCTCACAGTATTCACCATCAAAGGTGTAACTTCCAACGGTTTCTTCAGGGAAGTGATATAACACTTCCTTATTGCAATTTGGTCTCCCTTGACCTCTCCGACGCCTTCCTCTCTTGGGAACTTCATCTTCAAATAGTAGGTTGAAGTTACCGCTTTCAACTTATTCAAGCTTGGCCGACCAATTATTGCGTTGTAGGCTGACGGTCGATCGACTACGAAGAAATCCACCGTAACAGTTGATTGCCTGGGAGCTGTTCTTGCTGTCACAGGAAGTGAAATAATTCCAACAGGTTGGACTTGCTCTCCCGTAAATCTAACCAATGGAGAACCAAACGGGGCGATCCTGCAACGATCAATGCCCATATGTTTGAAAACTAGTCAATAAAGGATGTCAGCCAAGCTTTCATTATCTACCAAAATTCGGTGGAGTAAATGGTTGGCCACGGTCACTGTTACCACCAATGCATCATCACGAGGCATCATTACCCCATTTGCATCCTCATCGGTGAATGATAAGACCATGGGTTCTCGTTTCAAGGTCTTGGCCAGCCTTTCAAGGAAGAGAACCTGCTCGGTCTGCACCTTCTGGGCATGGGCTCTTCTTGCTGAGTTAGACTCCCCTCCACCAGCTATTCTTGCCGAAATGGTTAAGATTTCTCCAAACACCTCATGATTCCGAGGTGGGGGTCGAGCATCCTAATCATTCCTCGGCTCCGCCTACCGATTGTGTGCTGGTTCGACATACCGCTCATTCCTCGGACCAATATCATACCTTGGCCTCTGGTCTCGGCCTTTGGTAGCTTCTCAGTTCCCCTCAAGCGGTAAGGGTTGCTGGTAGTCTTTTCCTCGATCCCTCTCGTCTGCCAGGAACCTCACCAATCTGCCATTCTTTATGAAAGTCTCTATCTCTTAGCAAAGAGATACACACTCTTCCGTCAAATGTCCAACTTCATTGTGGTACTGGCAAAACTTAGTATGGTCTCGCTTCGACGCGGGACCCGTCATTCTTGTTGGCCATTTGAAGTTGGGGTCCCTTCTAATCTCCATCAACACCTCGGTCATACTAGCGTTGAATGGAGTAAATTTGCTGAGCTTCCGCTGAGTGTCATTCCTTGGCTTGGGAGCTAAGCTATCCGGCCGCCACAGCTTCTTCTTTATTGATATACTCATAAGCTTTATTTATAAAGTAACGAAGAGTTATCATTGTTGTTTTCTTTGACAATTTGGCCATCAGTGGCCCCTCAGCTCTTACCCCATGCATCAGTGCATCGAGTACCGTCTGCTCATTCGGATTCTCTACTGTTAACTTCTCTTTATTGAATTTGAGCATGAAGTCTTTCAGGGATTCATCCTTCCTTTGAACCAAAGTAAGGAGGTAAGACGGGCTTTTCTTCCTTTTCTGAGTAGCTAGGAACTGACTAAGGAAGAGGCAGCCTATGGATTTAATGTTATCTATAGATTTAGCTGGAAGCCTTGCGAACCATTGCAAAGCTGCTCCTGTTAGAGTTAGCGGAAACGCCTGACATGTGATCTCATCTGGGGTGCCATGAAGAATGAAGTATGGTCGGAGGCCTTCCATGTGCTCACCAGGGTCTCCGTTGCTGTCATACTTATCTATATGAGGCATTTTGAACTTGTCAGGTAGGGGAAAGCTCATCACCCTATCTGTGAAGGGTAGGTTGGTGTTAGCCATGAGTTTCTCTGTCATCACCCCGTTCTCCCGGTTGGCTATCTTATCAGCTATCTTGGCATACTTCCTCTTCAGGTCTCCCAATTCTGCACTTACATCGGATCCATTGTGGCGAGTATGAGGCCTCTCGCGATGGGAACGACTACGATGAGATCTCTCATGATAAGATCGGTCACGACGGGATCTCTCGCGATGAGATCGGTCATCACGGGATCTCTTGTGATGAGATCGGTCATCATGGGATCTTTCGTGGCGTCTCTCCTGATGGGATCTGCTACGGTGAGGTCTTTCAGACCTATCAGTACTAGACTCCCTATGACTGTTTTCGTCCTCAGCATTGGACTTTTCATGGTTACCTTCGTTCTGGGCCGTAGTATGACGGCTGCCATGAACCAAACTTGCACTCCCTTCGATCTGCTTGCCTTGGCGGATAAGTGCTCGTCGCTCCTTTTCCCGCCTATGTTCACTCTCATTTTCTCGTCTTTCTTCTAGTTCATGCTCTCTTTAGCCATTGCGGCCCTCAGCTGCAATGACTTTGGTAGCAAGCTCCTCGTTTTGCTTCTTTAGAGCATCCATGGAAGCAGTCATCTGCTTCATGAACTCGGCGAGGTCTGGAGGAGTAGTAGTCACGCCGGGCACCCCAGCTTGGCCTTCCAGCTGCTGTTGTGATGCACGCGTAGTTACCATTTCGGATTGTTGTCAGGAACTGATGAAAATCTCTCGGCGTTCCTACAGATGGCGCCAAACTGTTAGAACACAGTTTTTCGATGGATGACGTGGCACAATTTCTGGGCTGCACAGCGGCGTCTGAGGACAGGTCGGTCGTTGCATTGCGGTGTCTGAGGACGGGTCGGTCTGGTACACAAGAGCAAACAATAGGGTTAGAGTCTCCGGTGGTTTCCCAGCGGGGATACTCCGATGCCTAAGTCAGTAATCAGAGAAGGAAGATGTAAACAACGCAGAGCTTAGATAGCAAAAGTTGCGATTACCTTAGTATTGATAAATGACTTGTATTTATAGGCATGAGAGGAGTTTGATCTCCCATACGTTTAGGGATTTTATCCCTCAATATCTGCTGTGCAAACATTTGAAAAGTGAGATAGTGTTTGTTAGCTGTTCCGTGATCTTAGTAGCGCAAGATCAGGGGATAAGTATCAGAGCTTTTGCGCGATGTTAGGTCAGAATGCCCGAGTTAGACTTGGTCACCTACACTAGCTTGGAAGCCAACTAACGTATCTTGATCGACATGGATAACCTGAATAGCGGAGGACTAGTCATATCTCTATGAAGGAATGACCAATGCACCCTTCGGTCTTTGACTATCTTGGCCCATGAGTAATGCCTCAAGCTAGGAGCCTGAGACCTCCTTAGGCTAAGTCGATCGAGAGCTCAGCAACCCAGTATTATATGGAGCTTTGGGCAAAAAGCCCGTTGGGCCTTCTCGAACTGATTCATGACCCAACATTATCAAAATTGTCTTAAACAATGTGAGGAAATTGAAATGGAAATATTGAATTTGTCATTTCATTAGGATTAAGAAACTGTGGTCGGATGCCACTTTGTTGAATAGTAAGATATAATATGGAAAAAGAAGTGAAACACTTAATTAATAGAGGACTTTGTATTATTTTTTATTCAACTTGATAAAAAGTAACTTATTTACATGAGTATTTATAGGATATAAATGACCCTTTTAACTTTTTTACATTAATTTCATTCATTTACATCATATATAACTCTCGTGTAATTCTGGATTCGAATCCCTTCAAATTCTTAAAAAATTCGAGTTTTTTAAATTTCTAAATATAGTTTTCTATTATATACAAGAGTTAAAAAGAAAGTAACGTTTTTGGTATTTTTAAGGAAACAAAATAATTCATTTTCTTTCCAAAATAAAAAGCAACGCACAAATTGTTTTTTTTTTTTTAAGTGATTAATTCATTTCATTTTCCTCTTGAAAAAAAAAAACCCAACTTTTAAGCTAGGTGAAGAAGAACTTACTAGATTTGAAGTTGGGCGACACTTGAACAAACGTATGTATTCAATTTTTTCCATAATACTCGTTTCCAATTTTTTTTACTTTTTTCAGAATTTCTCTTTAAAAATGGTTGGGTGTTGTATGTTGTGTGTGAGGAAGAACACCATTTGTGTGTTGCTTTTTTATTTTAGGAAGAAAATGAATTATTTCATTTCCTTCGTAAGACAAAAATTTTTTTTTTTAAAAAAAGTGATATTTTTTTTAATCCTTAAATATAATGGATTGGTAGATTTAGAAATTTAAAAAACTCGAATTGTCTAAAAATTCGAGAGAATCTGTAAAAGATACAGATTCTAAATATAACATACAAAATATAAAAAGTTAAATTTATTATTCCACATGTAACTCGCAACAAACCTAAATAGTTATAATCCAACTTTTTAAAGCTCTTGGAGTAATCGATAAGGCACGTTTACTCGTAAATTTATTATATATTTACTCTTAAAATTCCTCTGCTTCTGATGTGATTCTGAATTTCTTGTTTTTTTCCCGTAAACTTATTATTATTTTTCTAGGATGCGGGTCTTCGAAAAAAGCCAGTTTTCTGGGGATTTGTCTGCCATTTGAAAAACCTGACAAATCAATATACTTGATAATCTATGTATATACAGGCTCGTTATCCATAAATCAACTAGCTTAATTAGTTTTATCTAATTAATAATTAACTGAGCCTACCTTAAGGCTTACCATTTGCCACCAAGAAACAGTAATCAACTAGATTTCCAATAGGCTTTACAAAATCAACAAAGAAGACAAAATTTCTTATAAATCGTGTATAAATTTGGGCAATTTCCAGTTACACTTTACAATTTCAGAATAGTTTTGCAGAACCCAAATACTAAATTCAGTCCAACTCCGCCTGACATTTCCCTCTGCTATATATGGCATGTGCAAAACTTCTGGTGGGTAGCCTTCAAAACGAAGAAGAAAGGCTGTTTCCGTTTCTTCAGCTGAATTTTGCTTCAATTGGGACCCCAACAGCTCAAGTACATGACTGTCCTCAAAGACGACTCCGATTCTCTTGCTTTGCTTAAAACCATTGCAGAAGTTGAAGGGGAAAGATTCTTGGCCTGAGAGAAGGACCTGAGATGGTTCTTTGCATTCTGCTGCGCTGATCTTATGACATGATTCCACCTGCAGATCCCCAGCTGGTCTTTCATGGCCTCCACAACTCCAACACTAGCCGCCACAAATGCTCTGCTTGTTTGACTCATCTTCTCTGCTCTTCACAATTTCACTCTTCTTCGAATTGAACAAACTTTGTGTGACTGATAAAAACTTGATCCAAGAAAGATATGTGCTGGCTTGATGAACCAAAAGGGAGAGGAGGTCCCTTATATATATATAAAATGAAAAAACCATGGGGATTATGGAATTTGCCGGTGGTTTTGGAGTCTGGGGAGCCAATGGTTTTTTACAAAACATGACTTCACTGTCCTTGTAGAATCACATCGTGGTACTAATTAGGTAGGGGTAACTTCGGATTTTAAACAATCTGGTTTTCGATGATTACAAAGCAATCTTATCACTTCAGCTGAAATAATGCGCACACCGTTTTGAAGTATACAAACCCATCAAGTTGGGAGATTTGATGGACGCACACAAAAACGAAACCGCGCTTTGTTTACTTGCAAGTGAGTTTTTTTGGACTGATTTCGACTGCCCTTTCAAGATGGCTCTTTGGTGGAGTTAAAAATGGGAATTGAACAAAATTGGGCAAAATTCACGTACCTATCAAACTACCACTCAATTGACAATGTCCATTCCAAACTTTCAATTGCGACAATGTACTCCCAAACTATTAAAACATTGTCAATATCTTCCCCCAAGCTAGCAAAAAGATCAAAATGCCCCAATATATTTATCAATATGACAAAAATACCCCTAAAATTGAAAAAAAAAAAAAATTAAAATTAAAATTTTAATTTTTTTAAAAAAATTATTTTAATTTTTAAACGATTTTTTTTTAAACCAAAATTTTTATTTAAAAAAAAAAAATCAATTTTTTTTTTAAATGTGTTTTAAAAAACGAAAATTTTATTTTTTTTAAACGAAAATATTTTATTTTTTTTTTAAAACGGAAATTTTTATTTTAAAATTATAAAAGAAAACATTCTTTAAAAAGAAAAAAACAAACGAAAAATTTTCAATTTTTATTAAAAAAAAAAATCGAAATTTTTTAATTTTTATTTCTAATAAAAAGATTTTTTTTTTTTTTTTTAATTTTAGGTTTTTCCAGAAATTTTAATATATATATATATATATATATATATATATATATATATATATATATATTTTTAATTTTACTAAGGGTAGTTTCGTCAATGAGGGGGACATTGACAATTGAGTGGTAGTTTGAGGAGGGTATGTGGACTTTCCCCAACTAAATTTTAATATTAAAGTTTTGTTTGCCTATAAAAATGATGAGAAACTTTATTTAGTACGATGTTTCATTATTTTTGTAATTATACCCTTAATTTTTAATTTAAGTCAAGTAGTGTGTTTTATGGCTTTTTTTTTTGTTTTCTCAAAAAATATAATTATTAAATCTGGATAATTTTATTTTTCAAAGTTTTATAGAGGTATAAGAGATATTTCATTCATATACCATTAGATTTAATCTTAATCCTAAACCGTATGGATGAGATTGCAAAGTTTGCAAAGATAGTGACCTAGCATTACAAATTTTTAAAAAATAATTGTATGATTATAAAAGTGATAAAACATTAGGGGATAAGTGAAGTTTCCGATAAAAAAATCTAAAATAGTTATGTTCGAAGCAAAAATTAAAAAGCACCCCCCCAAGCCATCATGTGGTTCTGCCGGTAGGGGTGGACAAAATATATGATTGCCAGCTATCGTTCGATTACCGACTTCTTGCTATTGGCTATCAAAATAAAAAAATAAATAAAAATTTTTTAAAAAAAAAACTGTTTAGAGGTCGGTTTGGTTCGTAGGTGGTAGAATTTTTATTTCATCGTTTAACTAACTGAATCGACTTAACCAACTTTGACTCTTCATAATTTTTTGTATCACTTATTTAGTTCAAAAACATATCCAATAGACACTTCTTTAGACCAAAAAGCAACTATTTGAGCCGCCCAAAAAAATAAAAATCTATTTTTTGATCATAAAAAGAGGTTTGACCCAATATAGAATGTCCATGACTAATCGACTCAATCGACCGTCATTTAACTGGTTTCACCGAGTTAACCAATGTAACTGTAATAGTCGAAATTTATTTATGTCGGTATGAAGTCGGTGGACGAAAATACATCTACCATCACCGATTTAATTGATTTCCGGTCCTATCCTTGTATTTTAATTTTGGGATGAAGTGGATAAAGAAAAATTACTTCGTATCTCTAAATTATTTATTTTTTTGGGTCTGTCTCTTTCACTAGTTCATGCCCCTAGCTAGGATAAAAATTGAAGGTGTTACGCATTTATAATGATTGATAAGGCATCTCTAAATTGCGTCCAAGAAACATATAACGCTCTTAATTTGTTATACATAACAAAATTTGAAGGTACTTAATTAATTAGGGAAATTTTCGTTTGATTCCTGAACTTTCAAGCGATTTGACAAATTTCTTTTAAACTTTCAAATCTATTAATTTGAACCCTAAACTTTTAATTGCTCTCAATATAGATCTCTTTATCAATTTTAGTCATTAAAAATATCAAAAAAGACTAAAATATCTTTAATTTTTGTTTTTTTAAATAAAAAATGTTTTAAAAGAATAAAATTAAAATTTTATACAAAATTCAAGAGTATAACGCTAAATTGAGAGCAGTTGATAATTGATGGGTTAAACAAGTTTCTCTAATTGATTTGTTTGTTTCATCGACAGCTCTGCAAAATTGAAGTCATTACTTGGCATTCTTACTCATCCGTACGCTGACAAGCTTTGCAAGTTGCAACGGCCTAGTAGGAGCAGGAGCCGATTTATTATTAATTGTTAATATGCATATAAAATTCAAACTCGCCAAATAAATCATTAAGCTTGAATAAAATGAGCCTATCTTAAGCCTTATCTGGAATCTTTCGATTCTCGCAGGAAACAAAGACAATCAACCGTCCATGGAAAAAGCTAATTAAAATCATCAAAGAAGACAAAACAAATTTGTCATAAATCGTGTATGTATTAATCAGGGCAATTTCCATTTACACATTTACAAACTAGAATAGTTTTGCGTCATCCAAAATACTAAGCTCAATCCGCCTGACATTTCCCACTGCTATTTATGCTATATATGCATCTACAAAAAGTCTGGTAGCTAGTCTTCAAATATTCTTCCTTCATTCAACGAATCTCTACCAGAAATCAGTGGCTCCTCATCGTACGGTCACTATCTTCAGCTGAGTTGTGCTTCAATTGGGACCCCAACAGCTCAAGTACATGACCGTCCTCAGAGACTCCTCCGACTGCTTCAGTTTCTGCTCTCTTGCTTTGCTTAAAACCATTGCAGAAGTTGAAGGAGAAAGGTTGTTGGCCTGAGACAAGGACCTGAGATGGTTCTTTGCATTCTGCTGCGCTGATCTTAAGACATGATTCCACCTGCAGATCCCCAGCTGGTCTTTCATGGCCTCCACAACTCCAACAGTTGCTGCCACAAATGCTCTGCTTGTTTGACTCATCTTCTCTGCTCTTCACAATATCACTCTTCTTCTTTGCTTTGAACAAACTTTGTGTCACTGATGAAATTGATCCAAGACGGATATGTGCTAGGTTGATGAAGGAAATGGTAGGGGAGGTCCCTTATATATATATGTAATATATTGAGATAGAGGGTGAGCGATGGGAAGTTTGTTGAAAACCATGGGGATTATTATGGCATTTGCCGGTGGTTTTGGAGTCTGGGAAGCTAGTGGTTTTTTACAGAACATGACTGTACTGCCCCTGTAATACCACGTCGACGACGTCGTGACACCAATTACTAGGTAGGGGCAACTATGGTCTTTAAAAAATCTACCTTTCGATGACGACAAAGCAATCTAATCAGTTTGAAATGAGGATGCGCAATCCGCTTCAGATAACTAATGCGCTGCGCACACCGTTTTTTAAATATATAATAAACGCCCATCAAGTCCGGAGACATACAAAAACGAAAACCACACTTCGAAGTGAGACGTGGAGTTTTAGTTTAGTTAGACTGCCAGCTGTGTTCTCCATATTTCGTGTATCTATCCTCCACTGTCCTTTCAAGCACACTAGAAAGGGAATTGGACTAAAATTTATTTGAGAAACGATACAGTGCAATAAAATCTCATAAAAGTTTTGCCACGCAAGAGGGTACAGACTTTATTCATAGTTGGTGTGATTTTACTCACTTATGAATGACCTCTTGTCACCTAAAATTTTTATAGGGTAAAAATAATATTTTTATTGCACTATAACATATTTCAAATTTTTAATATTATAGGAAAAAAAGAAAGAAACTAATTTCTTTTTTTATGTTTTAAGGCTAACTTTCTTTTCTCTTATCAACTCTTATTTGCCACATCATCTAAACATTGATAATAAGCTTGTTGATCATTTTTTCAAAGTTTTAGGAATGTTTCTCTTTGATTATGAACTAAAGGAGCTTTGTCACTAAGCTCATTGTAGCATTTTTCTGCATTCTCTTAAACATCTTGTGATTCAAGTAATGTCTTCGTGTCAATATACTAATTATCAAAATTGTCTTTGAAAATGTGAAGAAATTGAAATGGAAATATTGAATTGGTCATTTCTTTAGGATTAAGAAACTGTGGTCGGATGCCACTTTGTTGAACAGTAAGATATAATATGGAAAAAGAAGTGAAACACTTAATTAATAGATGACTTTGTGTTATTTTTTATTCAACTTGATAAAAAGCAACTTGTTTACGTGAGTATTTATAGGATACAAATGACCATTCTAACTTCTTTACATTAATTTCATTAATTTACATCTCATATAACTCTTATGTAATTCTGGATCCGAATTCCCTCAAATTCTTAAAAAATTTGAATTTTTCAAATTTCTAAATCTAGTTGTCTATTATATACAAGAGTTAAAAAGAAAGTAACGTTTTGGTATTTTTAAGGAAACAAAATAATTCATTTTCATTCCAAAATAAAAAAGCAACGCACAAATGGTTTTTTTTTTAAGTGATTTATTTATTTTGTTTTCCTCTTGAAAAAAAAAAAAAAAAAGAAAGAAGGGGGGCTCAACTCTTAAGGTAGGTGAACAGGAACGTACTAGATTTGAAGTTGGACAACACTTGAACAAACGTATCTATTCAGCTTTTTCCATAAGAGGATTGTGTAATACTCGTTTCCAGATTTTTTTTTTTTCTCGGAATTTCTCTTACAAATACGGTTGGTTGTGCGTGAGGAAGAAGACCATTTGTGATTTGTGTGTTGCTTTTTTATTTTGGGAAGAAAATGAATTATTTCATTTCCTTAAAAAAAAAAGAAAAAAAAAAGAGGTGATTTTTTTTTTTTAACCCTTAAATATAATGGACTTCTAGATTTAGAAATTTGAAAAACTTGAATTCTCTAAATATTCGAGAGAATATGGTAAAAGATACAACATATTGAAGTCACTTAATAACATACAAATTATAGAAAGTTAAATTTAAGGGAAATTTTACTTTAGCCCCATGAACTTCCACCCGATTTTATAAACCCCTAAACTTTTAGTTACTCTCAATTAAAACCCTTATGTTAATTTTAACCGTTAAAAATGCAAGAAAAAGACCAAAATGTCCTTGATTTTCATTTTTTTTTAAAATAAAAAAACATTTTGAAAATTAAAATTTTATACAAAAGTTAAGGGTATAAACGTCATGTAACGTTTAAAATCTGACGGAGGGTCCACATTAAGAGTAATTAAAAGTTCAGAGATCCAAAATAAAAAATTTAAAAGTTTAAGAGAAATTTATAAAATCGAATAAAAGTTTAAGGCCAAAATAAAGTTTCCTCTTAAATTTATTATTCAACATGTAACTCGCAACAAACCAAAATAGTTATAATCCACTTTTAAAAGCTCTTGGAGTAATCGATAAGGCACGTTTACTCGCAAATTTATTATATATTTACTCTTATAATTCCTCTGCTTCTGATGTGATTCTGAATTTCTTGTTTTTTCCCGTAAACTTATTATTATGAATAAACCTCCTATGCGGTCCATTTCCAAAATGGGTCTTTTGCAGCAACTAATAGCACAAAGACACATCACCTAAAGTACAAAAAATGCACACAAATAATCTACAACTTAATGCACTGGATTTTGAACTCAAAAGCAAGAAAAAAGAGGCAGAAAGAAAGAGACCCCCGTGGGTCTCTGCTGAGACGCTGGCCATGGGTCTCGCCAGACCCACGGCCAGCCAGACCCAACCATCCGGCCAGACCCACAGCATGGGTCTCGCCGTGGGTCTGGCGCTGACGCCGTGAGTGGGGTTTTGGTCGTGGGTCTCGCGGCTCCGGTTGGGTTTTGAGGCATTAGTTTCTAAGGGTTAATCTTTTCCTCTAGGTTTTAGTTTTTAATCCAAAAACTATTTTTGAGGCATTAGAATCGATTTTTGTGGCATTAGAATCGATTTTGGAGGCATTATAATTGATTTTTGAGGCTGGATTTGCAGAAAAGTCGCCGGAAAGGGTGACCTAAAGTCACCGGAGAGGTGACCCACGGCTGGGTCACGGCCAGACCCTGCCGTGGGTCATGCCAGACCCACCGACCATTTCTTCTTCTCTGCCACACCCACGCCATTTCTTCTTTCTCCTTCTTTCTCTCTTTTCTTTCTTTCCCTTGTTTTCATCTGGTGTATTTGGTTGTAAGTTGTGTTTGTGCACTTAGCTTAGGTGGCAGTAGTTGATTGGGGGCTGCAAAAGTTAGGTTTTGCAGCCGACCGGATAGTAGGGGCTCTCTATTATTATTTTTCTAGGATGTGGGTCTTCGAAACAAGCCAGTTTTCTGGGGATTTGTCCGCCATTTGCCAAACCGGACAAATCAATATACTTGATAATCTATATATATACAGGCTCGTTATCCATAAATCAACAACCTTAATTAGTTTTATCTATGTAATAATTAACTGAGCCTACCTTAAGACTTACCATTTGCCACCAAGAAACAGTATCATCTCATTTCTCAACTTGATTTCCAATAGGCTTTACAAAATCAACAAAGAAGACAAAATTTCTTATAAATGGTGTATATATTTGAGCAATTTCCAGTTACACTTTACAATTTCAGAATAGTTTTGCAGAACCCAAATACTAAATTCAGTCCAACTCCGCCTGACATTTCCCTCTGCTATATATGGCATCTGCAAAACTTCTGGTGGGTAGCCTTCAAAACGAAGAAGAAAGGCTGTTTCCGTTTCTTCAGCTGAATTTTGCTTCAATTGGGACCCCAACAGCTCAAGTACATGACTGTCCTCAAAGACTCCTCCGATTCTCTTGCTTTGCTTAAAACCATTGCAGAAGTTGAAGGGGAAAGATTCTTGGCCTGAGAGAAGGACCTGAGATGGTTCTTTGCATTCTGCTGCGCTGATCTTATGACATGATTCCACCTGCAGATCCCCAGCTGGTCTTTCATGGCCTCCACAACTCCAACACTAGCCGCCACAAATGCTCTGCTTGTTTGACTCATCTTCTCTGCTCTTCACAATATCACTCTTCTTCGAATTGAACAAACTTTGTGTGACTGATAAAAACTTGATCCAAGAAAGATATGTGCTGGCTTGATGAACCAAAAGGGAGAGGAGGTCCCTTATATATATATAAAATGAAAAAACCATGGGGATTATGGAATTTGCCGGTGGTTTTGGAGTCTGGGGAGCCAATGGTTTTTTACAAAACATGACTTCACTGTCCTTGTAGAATCACATCGTGGTACTAATTAGGTAGGGGCAACTTCGGATTTTAAACAATCTGGTTTTCGATGATTACAAAGCAATGTTATCACTTCAGCTGCAATAATGCGCACACCGTTTTGAAATATACAAACCCATCAAGTTGGGAGATTTGATGGACGCACACAAAAACGAAACCACGCTTTGTTTACTTGCAAGTGAGTTTTTTTGGACTGATTTCGACTGCAAACTTTATTTAGTACCACGTTTCGTTACTTTTGTAATTATATTCTTAATTTTTAATTTAAGCCAAGTCATATATTCGATGGCTTAGTTTTTTTTTCTAAAAATATAATTATTAAATTAGGATCATTTTATTTTTAAAAGTTTTACAGAGGTAAAAAAATATTTCACTCATATACCGTTTGATTTAATCTTAATCCTAAACCGTATAGATGACATTGCAAAGTTTTCAAAGATAGTGACCCAGCATTACAAATTTTTTAAAAATAATTGTATGATTATAAAAGTGATAAAACATTAGGGGGTAAGTGAAGTTTTCCATAAAAAAATCTAAAAGAATTATGTTCAAAGCAAAAAATTAAAAGGCAACCCCCAAGCCATCATGTGGTTCTGCCTCGTGGGGATGGACAAAATATATGATTGCCAGCTATTGATTGGTTACCGACTTCCTGCTATTGGTAGTCGAAATAAAAAAACTATTTCGAGGTCGATTTAGTTTGGTAGGTGGTAGAATTTTTATTTCATCATTTAACTGAACTGAATCGACTTAACCAACTTTGGCTCTTCATGGTTTTTCTGTATCACTTATTTAGTTAAAAACATATCCAATAAACACTTCTTTAGACTAGAAGGCAACTATTTGAGCCCCTCCCAAAAAAAACATCTATTTTTTTTTTTATCATAAAAAAGGTTTGACCCAATATAGAATGCCCATGACTAATCGACTTAATCGACCGCCATTTAACTAGTTTCACCGAGTTAACCGACTTAACTATAATAGTCAAAATTTATTCATGTCGGTATAAAGTCGGTAGACGAAAATACATCTACAATCGCCAATTTAATTGATTTCCGGTCCTATCCTTGTATTTCAATTTTGGGATGAAGTGGATAAAGAAAAATTACTTCGCATCTCTAAATTATTTATTTTTTTGGGTCTGTCTCTTTCACTAGTTCTTGCCCTTAGCTAGGATAAAAATTGAAGGTGTTACGCATTTATAATGATTGATAAGGCATCTCTAAATTGCATCCAAAAAACATATAATGCTCTTAATTTGTTATGCATAACAAAGTTTAATTAGAGAAACTTTAATTTAACTCCATGAACTTTTATCTGATTTGACAAACCTCCTCTAAACTTTCAAATCTCTTAATTTGAATCCCGAACTTTCAATTGCTCTTAATGTAGATCTCTTTATCAATTTTAGCCATTAAAAATATTAAAAAAGACCAAAATATCTTTAATTTTTTTTAAAAAAAATAAAAAAACATCTTTCACTTAAAATTTTATACATAATTCAAGAATATAAACGTCAAATTGAGAGCAATTGAAAGTTGATGAGTTAAACAAGTTTCTCTAATTGATTTGTTTGTTTCGTCGTCAGCTCTGCAAAATTGAAGTCATCACTTGAGATTCTTACTCATCCGTACGCTGACAAGCTTTGCAAGTTGCCAGTTGCAACAGCCTAGGAGGAGCAGGAGCCGATTTATTATTAATTGTTAATATACATATATATATATATATAAAATTCAAACTCGCCAAATAAATCAATAAGCTTGTATAAAATGAGCCTATCTTAAGCCTTATCTGGAATCTTTGGATTCTCGCAGGAAACAAAGACAATCAACCGTCCATGGAAAAAGCTAATTAAAATCATCAAAGAAGACAAAACAAATTTGTCATAAATCGTGTATGTATTAATCAGGGCAATTTCCATTTACACACTTACAAACTAGGATAGTTTTGCATCATCCAAAATACTAAGCTCAATCCGCCTGACATTTCCCACTTCTATTTATGCTATATATGCATCTACAAAAAGTCTGGTAGCTAGTCTTCAAATATTCTTCCTTCATTCAACGAATCTCTACCAGAAATCAGTGGCTCCTCATCGTACGGTCACTATCTTCAGTTGAGTTGTGCTTCAATTGGGACCCCAACAGCTCAAGTACATGACCGTCCTCAAAGACTCCTCCGACTGCTTCAGTTTCTGCTCTCTTGCTTTGCTTAAAACCATTGCAGAAGTTGAAGGAGAAAGGTTGTTGGCCTGAGACAAGGACCTGAGATGGTTCTTTGCATTCTGCTGCGCTGATCTTAAGACATGATTCCACCTGCAGATCCCCAGCTGGTCTTTCATGGCCTCCACAACTCCAACAGTTGCTGCCACAAATGCTCTGCTTGTTTGACTCATCTTCTCTGCTGCTCTTCGCGTACAATATCACTCTTCTTCGAATTGAACAAACTTTGTGTAGCTGATGAATTTGATCCAAGAAGGATATGTGCTTGCTTAATGAAGTAAATGGTAGGGGGAGGTCCCTTATATATATAATATATTGAGATAGAGTGTGAGCGATGGGAAGTTTGTGAAAAACCATGGGGATTATGGCATTTGCCGGTGGTTTTGGAGTGCAAGGAGCAAATGGTTTTTTACAAAACATGACTGTACTGCCCCTGTAATTCCACGTCGTGAGTCGTGACACCAATTATTAGGTAGGGGCAACTATGGTCTGTAAAAAATCTACCTTTCGATGACGACAAAGCAATCTTATCACTTTGAATCGAGGATGCCCAATCCCTTGAGATAACGAATGCGCACACGGTATTTTAAAAATATAAAACCCAACAAGTCCGGAGACATACAAAAACGAAAACCAGACACTTTGGAGTGAGTTTTAGTTGGACTGCCAGCTGTGTTCTCCATATTTCGTGTATCTATCCTCCACTGTCCTTTCAAGCACACTAGAAAGGGTATTGATCTAAATTTTAATATTATAGGTAAAAAATAAAGGAACTAAATTTTTTTTTATGTTTTAAGGCCAACTTTCTTTTCTTTTATAGACTCTTATTTGCCGCATGATGAAAGGGCCTTTCTAACTTCTTTCCATTAAGGAAAAAATATAATTTAACCCTAAATTACAAGTCATTTTCATTTTAATTATTTAATATTTAAAAAATTAAAAAATAGTCCCTCAAACTATTAAACAGTTATAATTTGGCCACTCCGTTAATCATTACCGTCAAATAGGATGAAAAGTTCAAAATTACGTCGTCTTGGTAAGGTTAAGTTACTAAAATACCCTTAAAAAATCAATTTAAAAAAGCTCTCCAAAACAACGTTGTTTTGAAAAAAGAGAAAGAGAACGAAAGAAAAAAAAAAAAAAAAAAAAAAAAAGGAAATCCGGTGGTTTAGGGGTGGCTTGCCGGCCACCCCAGGCTTGTGGGGGTGTCTCGGCGGCCACCCCCATGGCCTATGGGGTGGCCGACAAGCCACCCATAAACTATTGTTTTTTTTTTTCCTCAAAATGATGTCGTTTTGGGGGCATTTTTAAATTGATTTTTTTTTTAAAAAAAAATGGCATTTTAGTACCTTAACTTTGCCAAAACGACATAATTTTGAATTTTTCATCATATTTGACGGTAATGACTAACAGAGTGGCCAAATTGCAACTATTTGGTAGTTTGTGGGCTACTTTATCACTTTTTGAACATTATAAGTCTAAAATGAAAATGACTGGTAGTTTGGGGGGCTAAATTATATTTTTCTCTTACATTAATTTCATTCATTTACATTTCATAATGTAATTCTGAATCCGGATCCACTTCAATTCTTAAAAACTTCGGGTTTCTCAAATTTCTAAATCTAGTCATTTATTTTATATAAGAGTTGAAAAAAAGTCACATTTTTGGTATTTTTAAGGAAACGAAATCACTCATTTTCTTTCCAAAATTAAAAAGCAACGTACAAATGTTTTTATTTTATTTTAAGTGATTTATTTATTTCGTTTTCCTCTCGAAACCCAAAAAAAAAAAAAAAGGGCTCAACTCTTAGGCTAGGTTAACAATAACTTACTAGATTTGAAGTTGGACGACTTGAGCAAACGTTTGTATTCAGCTTTTTCCATAAGAGGATTGTGTAATACTCGTTTCCAGATTTTTTTTTTTTTTTTTTCAGAATTTCTCTTACAGTAGGGCGTTTTATGTTGTGCATGAGGAAGAAGACCATTTATGTGTCGCTTTCTTTATTTTGGGAAGAAAAGGAATTATTTAATTTCCTTAATAAGAGAAAAAAAAAAAAAAAAAAAAAGACCTAATATTTTTTTTTAACCCTTAGATATAATAGACCTCTAGATTTAAAATTTTGAAAAAATTCGAATTCTCTAAGAATTCGGATCCTGTAAAAGATACAAAAGTCACTTAATAACATACAAAATGTAAAAAATTAAATTTATTATTGCACATGTAATTTGCAACAAACCTAAATAGTTATGATCCACTTTCAAAAGCTCATGGAGTAATCGATAAGGCACGTTTACTCGTAAATTTATTATGGGAAAAATATAAAATGGCCTCTCAAACTACCAGCCATTTGAAATTTAGCCCCTCAATGTTCAAAATGTGATAAAGTAGCCCCCCAAACTGTCAACATTTTGCAATTTGGCCACTCTGTTAGGCAGCACCGTTAAAATAGATGGAAAAGTTAAAATGATGTCGTTTTGTTGAGATAAAGTTACTGAAATGCCATTTTTAGAAGAAAAAATAAAATTAAAAAAAAGCCAACTATACGTCGTCGTTTTGCTTTCAAGCAACAAACCCCCTTCAACAAAAAAGTCGTCGTGTTGATTTGTTTCTCAAGCAAAGAAGGGAAGAACCCATTCCGGCAAATAACCCCTTTGTCCAGCAAAGAACCAAGAATCTCAGTAGCTATTGGATCTTCTTCGTCGGCAACTTCAAAGATTCACGTGCTTTTTGTTCCTTTCAAGATTTCACTTTGATTTCAACAGGCCAACTCCTTCAAAATTCAACAAATTTCAGCAAATGAAAGAACACCTTCCATCCGATTTCAGTTTTTAATGCCGTTTTCAGTTCGTCACTTCACTTCGCCTCATTTGCTGAAATCAAAGTGGAATCTTGAAAGGAACAAGAAGCACGTGAATCTTTGAAGTTACTGACGAAAAAGATCCAATAGCTACGGGGATTCTTGGTTCTTTGCTGGACATGGGGTTATTTGCCGGAATGGGTTCTTTGCTTGAGAAACAAATCAACACAACAACTTTTTTGTTGAAGGGGACTTGTTGCTTGAAAGCAAAACGACGACGTATAGTTGGTTTTTTTAAAACGACGTCATTTTAACTTTTCCATCCATTTTGATAGTGCTGTCTAACGGAGTGGCCGAATTACAAAATGTTGATAGTTTGAGAGGCTATTTTATTACATTTTAAATATTAAAAGACTAAATTACAAATGACTGGTAGTTTGAGGGACCATTTTATATTTTTCCCATTTATTATATATTTACTCTTATTATTCCTCTGCTTCTGATGTGATTCTGATTTTCTTGTTTTTTCCCGTAAACTTATTATTTTTCTAGGATGTGGATCTTCGAAAAAAGCCAGTTTTCTGGGGATTTGTCTGCCATTTGCCAAACCGGACAAATCAATATACGTGATAATCTATATATATACAGGCTCGTTATCCATAAATCAACAAGCTAATTAGTTTTATCTAATTAATAATTAACTGAGCCTACCTTAAGGCTTACCATTTGCCACCAAGACACAGTAATCAACTTGATTTCCAATAGGCTTTACAAAATCAACAAAGAAGACAAAATTTCTTATAAATCGTGTATAAATTTGGGCAATTTCCAGTTACACTTTACAATTTCAGAATAGTTTTGCAGAACCCAAATACTAAATTCAGTCCAAATCCGCCTGACATTTCCCTCTGCTATATATGGCATCTGCAAAACTTCTGGTCGGTAGTCTTCAAAACGAAGAAGAAAGGCTGTTTCCGTTTCTTCAGCTGAATTTTGCTTCAATTGGGACCCCAACAGCTCAAGTACATGACTGTCCTCAAAGACTCCTCTGATTCTCTTGCTTTGCTTAAAACCATTGCAGAAGTTGAAGGGGAAAGATTCTTGGCCTGAGAGAAGGACCTGAGATGGTTCTTTGCATTCTGCTGCGCTGATCTTATGACATGATTCCACCTGCAGATCCCCAGCTGGTCCTTCATGGCCTCCACAACTCCAACACTCGCTGCCACAAATGCTCTGCTTGTTTGACTCATCTTCTCTGCTCTTCACAATATCACTCTTCTTTGCTTTGAACAAACTTTGTGTTGAAAATGAAACTCAACCAAGAACAATATCTGTTTGATGAAGGAAATGGTATGGGGGAAGTCTTTTATATATAGAGAAGACTGAGTGATGGGAAGTTTGTGAAAAAAACATGGGGATTATGGCATTTGCCGGTGGTTTTGGTGTCTTTGGGAGCCAGTAGTTTTTGACAAAACATGACAGCACTGCCCTTGTAGAATCACATCATGGTACTAGTTAGGTAGGGGCAACTTGGGTTTTTAAACAATCTGGTTTTCGATGATGACAAAGCAAGCTCATCACTTCAGTTGAAATGCGCACACCGTTTTCAAAATACAAACCCATCTCAAGTCATGAGATCTGGATGGATGGATGGACACGTACAAAAACGAAAACCACACTTGTTTATTTTTGTCTCACTTTCAAGTAAGATTTGTTTGTTTGTTTTTTTTTTTTACCGGTTTCGTGTATCTAACTATCTATCTCGAGAGTGCCCTTTCAAGATGGCTCAATGGTGGAGTTAAAAATGGGAATGGCTATAAAAAAATTAAAAATTAAAAAAAAAAAAAAAAAAAGAAAAAAGGAATTGAACTAAATTTTTATAATAAAATTTTGTTTGTGTAAAAATTAGGACATAATTTTTAAGCATGTGAATAGTATTAAATTATCAGTTATCCCAAAAGCTTAAGCTAATAGGAAGAAGTAAATTTAATCACTTAATTCATACTTTAACACCATCTCACGTGTTTAATCACTTAATTAATACTTTAACACTCACTCTCACGTGTGAGCTCAAACTCCTTTTTTAATAGGTGATGCATAATACGTGAAATATTTTATTTAAATGGGGGTAAATGATGGAGTCAAGGTTCGATTTCATGACTTTTGGCTCTGATATCATATTAAATTATCAGTTGTCCTAAAAGCTTAATTTTATAGGAAGAGATAAATTTAATCACTTAATTCATACTTTAACACTCCCCTCACATGTTGGTTCAAACTCTCTTTTTAATAGGTAAGGCCTAACACGTAAAATATTTTATTTAAATGTGAGTAAATGATAGAGTCAAGGTTTGATCTCACGACTTCTGGCTCTGATATTATATTAAATTACCAGTTGTCCAAAAGTTTAAGATGATACGAAGATGTGAATTTAATCCCTTAATTCATATTTTAACACTCTCCCTCACGTGTTTAATCACTTAATTAATACTTTAATAAATAACGGAGATAAATTCAAAAGAAAATTTATTAGAAGAACATATGCATCTCACATGTTGTTAAAAAATCATGTGTTTTTCACATGTTAAAAGACACACGTCATTATTATAGATTAAGTTGGAGGAAATTCTTCCAACCAAGTTTAAAATAAAACTCAAGAAAAATTTGTCCTAAAAATTATAGGAAACTTCACTTACATGTTTCATCACTTTTGTAACTATACTCTCAATCTTCAAAAGTTACGATATTTGGTGTTTATCTTTGCAAACTTTGCAATGTCACCAATTCATTAGAATTTTCTACTAAATCTAGTTCGATTTGTTTCGTCGTAAAATGATTTTTGAAAAATATTTTTTGTATTTTTTGAAAAACAATAGTCAATGAAATATATTTTCAATATGACTAAAAAATACCTCTTTAATTTTCATAAAATGGTTTCTATTTTTTAAAAGGGAAATTATATTTAAACTCTTTAGGTCAACGCACTTTTATTAAAAACTCCCTAGGTGTTTTTTTTTCGAAAATTTAGTCCTTTGGTCAATCGGAAACTACAATAAACTCCCTACCGTCAATTTTTTTAACACCCGTTAGGGCCACTCAAACTCTATGTTTTATCTGATTAAAATATTAATTTAATTAAAAAAAAATCTTTAAAAAAAAAAAAAAAATTGAAGGATGGCCAGGGTGGCTTACGGCCACCCCATTGGGGTTCCTTCAAATTTTTTTTTATTATTTAATTTTTTTTTAAGATTTAATTCTTTAAATTAAATTAATAAAAAATTAATATTTTAATCAGATAAAACGGAGAGTTTTGAGTGGCCCTAACGGGTGTTAAAAAAAATTGATGGTAGGAAGTTTATTGTAGTTTCCGATGGACCCAAGGACTAAATTTTCGGAAAAAAAAAACACATAAGGAGTTTTTAATAAAAGCGCGTTGACCTAAAGAGTTTATATATAATTTTCCTTTTTAAAACCGTAAACAATTTTTCAAGTTTGACTTTCTCATTCTTAAACCATCAAGACTTCGTCATAACACTACCAGGACTTCACTAGGACTCGGTCGGGACACCACTGAGACTCTACCAGGACACCGCTAAAATTTCACTAAGACACCATCACCAGGACTCTGTCAAGACCTGTCGGGACCTGGCCGGGACTCCGTTAGGACACTGCTAGGACTTCACGGGGATACTGCCAAGAGTCCAAGGCTCCGTTGCGACACCACTGGGACTTCACTAGGACACTGACAGGACTCTGTCAAGATATTGTTGAGACCAGTCGGAACAACGCCACCAAGACCTAGCTGGGGCACATCTGGAACTTTGTCAAGATACCGTCACCAAGACTCCGTAGGGACATGGCCGAGACTCTGTTTGGACATTGTTCGGACTTTATTGGGACCTTGCCAGGACTTCACAAAGACATTACCAGGACTTTATCAAGATATTGTCGAGACCAACCAGGACACCGCCACCAAGACTTGACCAAGACAACGTCGAGACACTACTAGGACCCGATTTGGACACTGTCGTACCTCCACTAAGACTTGACTGTGACACTGCCGGGATAGACCATCAAGACCTAGTCGAGACATGTACTTGTGTGTGTTTATGGTGGGGTCCCATAGTATCTTGGTGATGTCCCGGTGGTGTCACAATCCACCACTATTGGAACTCAAATTTTTAGCTTTTTTTTTAATTTAAAAAAAAAAAAACTATATTAATATTTTTATGTTGTGAATAAATATTGATTTTAATAAGTTAATATGATTGAATAAAATTATAACCAATATTTGTAATTTTTTGTCCATGCCAAATACTAAAAAATGTTTTATTGAAATTAAGAGTATTATTTCCATGCTCAAGATTTAAATTTAGTATTTTATGGAAGAAGTTAACATTGACACATCTTTTAAAAAAATCAAATCAAATCATGTATATCATTTGATACAATAACTTTAAATCGTGTAACAACTTTAAATCGTGTGTATAAAATAAAAAGAATCTTATTCCAAGTTTTTCCATTGGCAACACCTGCATCCTATAAATGTATTAAGATTCGACATTAAGTTCTTTGTGCATGTTTTATTGAATTATTTTGATAAAAGTTTCAGAAACTCTTTTCACTTCACTTTTTGAACACTGAAAAAATATAACCACCATATAAAAGAAAAGAGAGAAAAAATAACTTCGTAACAGAGTTGATTAAGGATTGAAGAAAATTGTTTGTATCCTTGTCTTTCAATTTTGGAATGATAAAGCAGGGTGATGTATAGTGTTTCTCTCTCTCTCTCTCTCTTGAAATGGATAAAAATTACTTCATTTTTTTTTATTATTAAATGAGCTTAAATTATATGAACCTAGCTTGAGCCTTATCTGGAATCTTTGGAATCTCGCACGAATCAAAGACAATCAACCGTACATGGAACAAGCTG
Source organism: Corylus americana (assembly GCA_036287905.1). Taxonomy (NCBI): domain Eukaryota; kingdom Viridiplantae; phylum Streptophyta; class Magnoliopsida; order Fagales; family Betulaceae; genus Corylus; species Corylus americana. The sequence continues at coordinate 6,150,686 of CP125818.1, read as the reverse complement.
ATTAAAATCATCAAAAAGAGAAAAAGATTTGTCCTAAATCGTATAGATATTAACCAGAGCAATTTCCAGTTACATATTTACAAATTAGAATAGTTTTGCATCATCCAAATACTAATTAAGCTCCGTCTGACATTTCCCACTGATATGCCATCTGCAAAAACTCTGGTGGGTAGTCTTCAAATATTGTTCCTTCACTCAACCAAGTTGTACCAGAAATCAACGGCTTCTTGTACGGTCACCATCTTCAGCTAAATTTTGCTTCAATTGGGACCCCAACAGCTCAAGTACATGACTGTCCTCAAAGACTCCTCTGATTCTCTTGCTTTGCTTAAAACCATTGCAGAAGTTGAAGGGAAAAGATTCTTGGCCTGAGAAAAGGACCTGAGATGGTTCTTTGCATTCTGCTGCACTGATCTTAAGACATGATTCCACCTGCAGATCCCCAGCTGGTCTTTCATAGCCTCCACAACTCCAACACTCGCCGCCACAAATGCTCTGCTTGTTTGACTCATTTTCTCTGCTCTTCACAAAATATCACTCTTCTTCGAATTGAACAAACTTTGTGTCACTGATGAAATTGATCCAAGAAGGATATGTGCTTGCTTAATGAAGGAAATGGTAGGGGAGGTCCCTTATATATATATATAGTCTATAGAGAGGGAGAGCGATAGGAAGTTTGTGAAAAACCATGGGGATTATGGCATTGGCCGGTGGTTTTGGAGTCTGGGGAGCAAATGGTTTTTTACGTAACTTTACTGCACTGCCCCTGCAATACCACGTCGTGACACCAATTCCGTAGGGGCAACTTTGGTCTTTAAAAAATCTGCCTTTCGATGACGACAAAGCAATCTTATCCCTTGAATTGAAATGATGCGCACACCGTTTTTTCAATACAAAAGCCCATCAACTTCGGAGACATACAGAAACGAAAACCAGACTTGTTTACTTTCAAGCGTGTTTTTGTTGGAGTGCCAGCTGTCTTCTCCATATTTCGTGGGGTGAAGATAAATAGCATAGCACGCTGGCAATTTTTTTTTTTTATTAAAATATTAAAAGTAAATTTTTGCTGCTTGGCGTGCTCTGAATCAGAGCTCTATTTTGTGTATCTATCTCCACTGTCCTTTTAAGCCAACTAAAATGGGAATTCATCCAACTTTCTTCACTTTTATCGACGGGTGAAGTTAAATAGCACGCAGTGTAAAAAAAATTTTTTTAAAAAAATTTTACACTGGCGTGCCATACACGCAGCGTGCTGTGTATCACGGTCCTTTATCGACTCCTATTTGCCACGTCATTCAAACATTGATAAATAACATTGAAAGTTTGTTCATCATTCTTTCAAAATTTTTGTAAAGTCTCTTTTTGATTATGACTAAAAAGAGTTTTGTCACTAGGCTCATGGTAACATTTTTCTATATTCTCTTAAAATATCTTGCCATCCAAGTAATTCCTTCATATGAATAAATCAATTATCAAAATTATCTTAAAAAATGCGAGGAAATTAAAATAGAAATGTTGAATTGGCCGTTTCTCTAGAATTAAAAAACTGTGGCCAGATACCACTTTGTTAAAAATTACAAATTACACACACTAAAATAGAATATGGGAAAAAGAAGTGAAACACTTAATTAATAGAGGACTTTGTGTTTTTTTTATTCAACTTGATAAAACAACTTGTTTACATGAATATTAATAGGATACAAAGGGCCTTTCTAATTTTTTTAGATTAATTTCATTCATTTACATCTCATATAACTCGCATGTTATTCTGGATCCGGATCTCCTCGAATTCTCAAATTTTTGTCTCATTTTCAAATAAGAATTTATTTTTTTTATTATTATTTTTTTTTTGGTTACTGGTTTCGTGTATCTATCTCAAGAGTGCCCTTTCAAGATGGCTCTATGGTGTAGTTAAAAAACGGAATTGCTACAAACAAAAAAGGAATTGAACTAAATTTTAATATTAAAATTTTGTTTGTGTATAAAAATTAGGATAAAGTTTTTTTCTAAATGGGGTTGAAAAAATTTTCTTCAACCTAATATATAATAATAACATGTGTTATTTAAGCATGTGAATATCGGGAATAAATTTGGGAGAAAATTTATTAAAAAAACATGTGCATCTCACATGTTAAAAAATCATGTGTTTCTCACATGTTAAGAGACACACGTCTTTAATATAGATTAAGTTTGTGGAAATTCTTCCAACCAAGTTTAAAAGAAAACTCTATCCTAAAAAGTATAGGAAACTTCACTTACATATTTCATCACTTTTGTAACTATACTCTCAATCTTTAAAAGTTACGATATTTGGTGTTTATCTTTGCAAACTTTGCAATGTCATCAATTCATTAGGATTTTCTATTAAATCTAGTTTGATTTGTTTCGGCGTAAAAAAAATTTTGAATTTTTTTTTTTTTTGTATTTTCTAAAAAATAATAGTGAACGAAAAATATTTTAAATTTGACCGAAAACAACTTCTTTAATTTTCATAAAATAGTTTCCATTTTTTAAAACTGTAAACCATTTTTCAAGTTTGACTTTCTCATTCTTAAACCACCAATACTTCGTCGGAACACTACAAGGACTTCACTAGGACTCGGTCGGGACACCGCTGAGACTCGACCATGATACCGCTAGGACTTCATTGGACACCATCACCTGGACTCCATCAAGACCTAGCTGGGACTTCACGAGGATACTGCCAAGAGTCCAAGACTCCGTTGCGACACCAATAGGACTTCATTAGGACATTGACAGGACTCCGTCAAGATATTGCGAGACCAGCATGAACAACGCCACCAAGACCTGGCTGAGGCACCTCCAAAAATTTGTTGAGACACTGTTGCCAAGACTCCGTAGGGACCTGTTGGGACTTAGCTGAGACAATGTTGGGACACTGTCCGGACTTCATCAGGACCTCACCAGGACTTCACCAAGACATTACCAAGACTCTGTCAGGATATTGTTGAGACTAGCCAGGACACCGCCACCAAGACTTGACCAAGACACTGTCGAGACACTACTAGGACCCGATTTGGACACTGTCGAACCCCCACTAAGACTCGACTATAACACCGCCGGGACATGTACTTGTGTGTGTGTATGGTGGGGTCCCATAGTATCTTGGTGATGTCCCTGTGGTGTCTTGATCCACCATCGGCAGAATTCGAATTTTTAGATTTTTGTTTTTTAAATGATATTAATATTTTTATGTTATGAATAAATATTGATTTTAATAGGTTAATTTGATTGAATAAAATTATAAAAAAATATTTGTAATTTTTGGTCCATGTCAAACACTGAAAAATGTTTTATTGAAATTGAGAATATTATTTTCATGGTCAAGATTGAAGCATCTATTTTATGTAAAAAGTTAACATTGACACATCTGTATATCATTTGATACAACAACTTTAAATCGTGTGTAGAAAATAAAAAGAATCTTATTCCAAGTTCTTCCATTGGCAACACCTGCACCCTAGAAATGTATTAAGATTCGACATTAAGTTCTTTGTGCATGTTTTATTGAATTATTTTGATAAAAGTTTCAGAAACTCTTTTCAGTTCACTTTTTGAACACTGAAAAAATATAACCACCATATAAAAGAAAAGAGAGAAAAAATAACTTCGTAACAGAGTTGATTAAGGATTGAAGAAAATTGTTTGTATCCTTGTCTTTCAATTTTGGAATGATAAAGCAGGGTGATGTATAGTGTTTCTCTCTCTCTCTCTCTCTCACTTGAAATGGATAAAAATTACTTCATTTTTTTTATTATTAAATGAGCTTAAATTAAATGAACCTATCTTGAGCCTTATCTGGAATCTCGCACGAATCAAAGACAATCAACCGTGCATGGAAAAAGCTGATTAAAATCATCAAAGAAGAGAAAAAGATTTGTCATAAATCGTATAGATATTAATCAGAGCAATTTCCAGTTACATCTTTACAAATTAGAATAGTTTTGCATCATCCAAATACTAATTAAGCTCCGTCTGACATTTCCCACTGATATGCCATCTGCAAAAAACTCTGGTGGGTAGTCTTCAAATATTGTTCCTTCACTCAACCAAGTGCTACCAGAAATCAATGGCTTCTTGTTCGGTCACCATTTTCAGCTGAATTTTGCTTCAATTGGGACCCCAACAGCTCAAGTACATGACTGTCCTCAAAGACTCCTCTGATTCTCTTGCTTTGCTTAAAACCATTGCAGAAGTTGAAGAGGAAAGATTCTTGGCCTGAGAAAAGGACCTGAGATGGTTCTTTGCATTTTGCTGCGCTGATCTTATGACATGATTCCACCTGCAGATCCCCAGCTGGTCTTTCATGGCCTCCACAACTCCAACACTTGCCGCCACAAATGCTCTGCTTGTTTGACTCATCTTCTCTGCTCTTCACAAACTCACTTTTCTTCGAATTGAACAAACTTTGTGTGACTATTAAAGCTAATCAAAGAAAGAAATGTGCTTGATGAGGGAAATGGTAGGGAGGTCCCTTTTATATATATATATTGAGGGAGAGCGTGTGGTAAGTTTGTGAAAAACCATGGGGCCGGTGGTTTTGGAGTCTTGGGAGCCAGTGGTTTTATACAAAACATGACTGCACTGCCCCTGTAATACCACGTCGTGACACGGATTACGTAGGGGCAACTTTGGTTTTTAAAGAATCTGCCTTCCGATGATGAAAAAGCAATCTTATCACTTGAGTTGAAATGATGCCCAATCCGCTTCAGATAACTAATACGCACATCGTTTTTTGAATATAAACACCCATCATTCAACTACGGAGATTTGGATGGAGACATACAAAAAAGAAAACCAGACTTGTTTCTTACTTTGAAGTGAGTTTTTGTTGGACTACCAGCTGTGTTCCCCATATTCGTGCATCTATCTCCACTGTCCTTTCAAGCTGGCTCTTAGAAAAAATAAATTTCAACCTAAATAATAAGGTTCAAGTTATCATCTCTTCACGTATTTTCTTTTAATGTTATTAACAAATATTTATTGTTATTCCACTAATCTAAAAATTTAAACATTTATTTTGAAAAATTAAAATATGTTGAATAATAATATTTGTCGCTTATTAGAGTAAATTGAAGATTTTTTTTTTTTTTTTTTTTTAAACCAATTAGAGGAAATTTGTGTCCAACTCTATGGTGCACCATTATTTTTTTTTTCCTAATCCAATCGAGAAATGATTACAAGTAATCAAAATACTGAAAATGGGATGAACTCCCCTATAATAAACCAAAATACAAAAATTAACAGTGTATGTAACCGAAACAAAGTAGGAAATGGGCTAAATAATTACTCCGATCTTCTCTTAGGGATCGCATAAAGTAGTTTTAAAAACAAAAAGAGTATAAGAAGAGTCATAAATCTCAAGAGGTTTACAAACTCTAATTATATATGTAAGAACTTCATGAGGTCCAAACCCATATGCACCCCTATCACAGAACAACATCGACCACCCGAAGGAAGTCAATATAGGAATGACACTGATAAGATTCGAATCTGGAGCCAATGAGAAGGGAGTACTGTGTCTCTGAAAGCACTAGTCTCCATTACAAAATTAAACCCAAAACACAAAGGGAGACTAAAAACCACAAAACCCAAACAAAACAACAAGATATACATGGAAACAAAGGAAAAAATAGAAACGGTGGTGGAGAACCTCACAAAGAGGTGGTGTTTTCTCTACCTAGAGAGAAAGAGGAGCTTCTCTCACTAAAATGAGAGAAGCAAAAGTTTCCTATGTGCTCAACTTGTTCATACATGTTCAATAATTAGTGACGTAGGGTTCCATGAGGTAGCTAGAGTAGAGACTACTCTTTCATTGGAGGTGGCTCTCCTCTTCCCCCCTTCGCTGTCCATCCTCTCAAAGGGTGACGAGTGTGTGTAGTCCCATCCTCGTTGTCTTCTATTGGGTGAATATTTACTCCCTTCACCATAGAGGGCGACAAAAGTGGAACTGTGGAGCTAAATACCATTGCCACCATCTATGATGGTGGGGATCCATACTCACAAAAGACAGTGGTGAAGACCTCATCCCTCAATGCATCTTGCTTGCATGCATGGGATGGGTCTTCCCACCCCCGGCGCCTTTTGTGAAAGGGTGACATCAAAAGGAGGGAGGCGGAATCCAATGAAGTCAACGCATCTTGCTTGCACGCGTGGGATGGGTCTTCCCACCCCTTGCGCCTCTTGAAAGGGTGACTCCAAAAGGAGGGAGGGGGAGTCCAGTGAGGGGTGATGGCCTCCGCCCCTCACAATCTTTAATGTTCGAGACAAATAAATGTTAGAGAAAACTAGAAAATTTAAGATACCAAAATAGAATATTAAAGTAGGTTATATATTTTTATGCAATATAGAAGTAAGAATGTCTTGATTGTTGTGAGTGTTGAATCTTACACTGAGAAAATATAAAGAAAAATAACAGTTGATATGCTTAAGTGGACTCAAGCCCTTTAGCTTAGGCTTTTGGGTTAGACTAGTATTCTAATATATATATTAATGTACTCTTGGTAGAATTCTCAAACCGTTTATCTTCCCAGCATTGATAATGGTGCTTAATAAATAGGAATTTGAGATTAGAAGTAAGAGGAAATTTAGGAGGAGTGAGATATTCCTGAATAGAGGAAACTAGAAAGAAAACCCTAATCGCCTCAGAGAAAATGATTATTTTCTCAAAATGGTGATGATAACTTAAAATAGTGATTTAGAGGGGAAATGGTGGATTTTGGGCCTGAAAATGGCGTTCTCTACGGTGGCCACAATGTGTATGCTGAAAAACACATTTTTGATTGGGGTTACATAAGCAATTCTAATACTTGTAGCGAAAATTATTCATGATTTACTGTGGTGTGTACAGTAATGCCTAATTAGGCATTGGATCAATTATATGTCACCACTCAAATTAATTAACGCGATACTATAACACTTTTATTATAATTAAATGATAGTTAACTGGGAGCATTACCTATAACGACAAATATCAAATAGATTTAGCATGCTCATATAGTTGGAACCTGGTTGGAAGAGGATAAGCATGGAGATGTTTTTTCCTGTAACTTATTCTTATCTAGGATGTGGGTGATTAAAAAAAAGCCAGTTTTCTGGGGATTTGTCTGCCATTTGCCAAACCGGACGAATCAATAAACTTGATTATCAATAGGCTCGTAACCAATAAATCAACAAGATTAATTAAGTTATCTTTTTAATTATAATTAACTGAGCCTACCTCAAGGCTTACTTACCATTTGCCACCAATAAACGAAGACAATCAACCGCCCGTGGAAAAAGCTAATTAAAATCATCAAACAAGACAAAAAGATTTGTCATAATAGTGTATATGTTAGAGCAATTTCCAGTTACATATTTACAAATTAGAATAGTTTTGCATCATCCAAATACTAATTAAGCTCCGCCGCCTGACATTTCCCACTGATGTGCCATCTGCAAAAAGTCTGGTGGGTAGTCTTCAAAAATTCTTCCTTCTCAACCAAGTTGTACCAGAAATCAATGGCTTCTTGTACGACCACCATCTTCAGCTGACTTTTGCCTCAATTGGGACCCCAACAGCTCAAGTACATGACTGTCCTCAAAGACTCCTCCGATTCTCTTGCTTTGCTTAAAACCACTGCAGAAGTTGAAGAGGAAAGATTCTTGGCCTGAGAGAAGGACCTGAGATGGTTCTTTGCATTCTGCTGCGCTGATCTTATGACATGATTCCACCTGCAGATCCCCAGCTGGTCTTTCATGGCCTCCACAACTCCGACACTTGCCGCCACAAATGCTCTGCTTGTTTGACTCATCTTCTCTGCTCTTCACAATATCACTTTTCTTCGAATTGAACAAACGTGGTGTGATCCAAGAAAGATATGTGCTCGATGAAGGAAATGGTAGAGCAGGTCCCTTGTATATATATATATAACGAGAGAGAGAGACGGAGAGCGATGGGAAGTTTGTGAAAAACCATGGGGATTATGGCATTTGCCGGTGGTTTTGGAGTGCATGGAGCAAATGGTTTTTTACTTAACATGACTGCACTGCCCCTGTAATACCGGGTCGTGACACCAATTAGGTAGGGGCAACTTTGATTTTTAAACAATCTGCCTTTCGATTACGACAAAGCAATCTTATCACTTGAATTGAAATGATGCCCAATCCGCTTCAGATAACTAATGTGCTGCGCACACCGTTTTTTTAAATATATAATAAAAGCCCATCAAGTCCGGAGACATACAAAAACGAAAACCACACACAAAGTGAGAAGTGAGTTTTAGTTGGACTGCCAGTGCCAGCTGTGTTCTCCATATTTCGTGGGGTATGCATGGCACGCCGCGCGTGCAATTTTTTTTTTTATTAAAAAAAACAAACACGGACGTGCCACACACGCCGCGTGCCCTGTATCAATGCTCTATTTCGTGTATTTATCTTCCACTGTCCTTTCAAGCTTTTTATTTTATTTTATTTTTTATCTTAATTTTACGAATATAAAGCTCTTACATCATTGAACATATAACTCTAAAAAATTATAGTCAAAAGTTATAAAGTTTACAAAGTCATCAAAATGACTTCAAGCTTATGCTAAAATACAAATAAAAAAAAAAAACTAAAAATTAAAAATCCGGTCATGAGAGTTATGTCCCACACCTTTCTACTTGATCTTCAACCCGAAGGTCAAGACAACAATTTCATCTTCAACCCAAAGGCCAAGACAAAAAAAAAAAAAAAAAACCCACAAGCAGCAGCGGAGGAGCACGGCATCGTAGACATTTCTTCGGAAGACACGTATTCGTCAAAGAAGACGATCAAATCTAAGGTTGAAGAGACTAGATCTAAATCTAGATCTACAAACTAGATCTAAAACAATCCACCAAAAATAGAGACCGGAGGAGCCTACAGAGAAGACACCGAGTAATACTACCGTGGAAGGGGAAGAGGGAAGATTTAGAGCTCTTGAAATTCTTCTTGGTGTTGTCTAGAAGAAGGAGAGAGAAATTCTAGAGAGAAAAAATAGCCTCACTATCCTTTGATTCCTTTCAAGTTGGCTCTATGGTCAAGTTAAAAGGGAATTGAACTAAATTTTAATAGTAAAATCTTGTTTATGGTAAAAAACCCTAAAATAATTATGTTCGGTGTTAAAATTAAGGATTAAATGTAATTTTAGTACTTGTGGTTAGGGTTAAAATCAAATAGACGTCTTAGCTTACAAAAGTGTCACATCTGGCATGTGCACACAAAAACATTGGGTGTAAAATGAAAATGAAATTTGGAAGCCTCTTCGACCCAAACCCACTACCGCCGTATGCGAATCCGTGAAGCAAAGAGAAGAGGCAGAACAGAGCATGAGAACCTTGAATAGAACAAGAAAGAAGACCCAATACAAGTCACTTTTGAGGAAGAGGCCTTCGGGTTCTCGAAAGCACAACCACATTTTTTACCGCCGGCTAGGAACATTGGTGAGGTATGACCACCCTTCACGTTGCCGTTGTTTTTCAACCTTCGCCAAAGAACTAGAGAACCCGTTCGTATGAACTAGGGTTCAACCAATTTGGGGATAAAAAAGAGTTTGAACCAATTCTGTCAAAGTTTTATTTTTATTTTTTTGATAAAGTTTACTTATTTCCTTCAAACTGCCACCTCAATGACAATCTACCACCCAAACTATCAATTGCGACAATTTACCTCCCAAACTACTAAAACAATGACAATGTATCCCCCAATACTAGCAAAGTGACGAAATTACCCCTATATAATTTTCAATAAGACAAAAATATCCTTAAAATTTTGAAAAAAAAAAAAAATTAGTATTTTTGTTTTTATTTTAGTAATGGTAATTTAATTATTTTGTTAAAAGTGGGGGTGCATTGTCATTGTTTTGGTAGTTTACGATGTAAATTGTCGCAATTGATAGTTTAGGGGGTCGATTGTCATTAAGGTGATAGTTTGAGGGGATTAAGTGAACTTTTCTCTTTTTTTTTTTTTATTTTTTTTTTTTTTTATTTTCTGCAATCCACATGGCACCAAAAACGTAGACATCACGGCCACGTCATTTGATATGCTGATTTAGCTTAATTATCTGGCATTAGGGACATGTGTCACATTTTTACATGTACTAACGTGGAAATCCGTTAAAAATTTGGACGAAACATTTTTAAAATCGAATGGTCAATTTAACTTTGGCCATAACCACATGTACTAAAATTGCATTTAACCCTAAAATTAAAAAGCAAAAATATTTTAAAAATACATGCTCAACTTGTTCAAACATGGACAATAAATATTGGGGGGCCAGTTTTGTTATTTAAGAAAAAAAAAAGAAAAAAAATTGAAGCGTGCTTCCATGACTCCATGAGGTAGGTGGCTAGAGACAGCTCTTTTAGTGGTGAGTATCCCTTCCCACCTCTGATGTCCATCCCCACAAAGGATGACGATTGATGAGTGTGTGTAGTTCCATCTCCTGTCCTCTACGGAATCTTGATATTATATAGGCCCCAAGATTAATTGACTATGATAATTAACTCGAAATGTTACTTGAAGCGCTCATAAAATAATTAAATGGTAATTAATTGAAAGTAGAGGTGTCAAAAAATACTTGGAAACCGGAAAACTGATTCCGGTTCTGGTTGAAAAAAACCAAAAATCGGGTACTCCGGTTCCGGCTTTTGGCACCCGATTATAACCAGGTAATTGGGAACCAGGGTACCAATTTTATATATAATTATATATTAATATATATAACCCTAGGGTGTTTATATTTGTTTGGTTGATGAGAAAGTACAGAAAATTTGATGGAAAAATTTAGGGTTTAAGTTTTGGGTGATGGGGTAAATGATGGGTTTCGTTAATTTGATGTTTTGGGGATTTCGAGTTGTGGGTTCCTCACTTGATTTTGTCTATCATTTGTTTCTCATTGAAAACCTGATTGTCGACACATCTAGAATAGAATTTGATAGCTAATTACATATATAGGATCCAATTTCCTCAAGTTGTAAACATGCATTCTAATGATTAAAAAAGGGGTAATCTACGAAATTCAGTTAAATCAAAAGACACAGTTTTTGCAATTCGGCTCATATCACCAAAAAGCCAAAACTTTGTGAAACAAAACCGTCATAAACTAAAAGCAATAGAAAGAGAAAACATATAGAGGCAATGCTTGCACAAGTAGTATCTGTAGGTATAACACAATTTAACACGTTACATGAGAACGTATCTATAAGACTTAAACTAAACTGTATGAGCGATATTACTTGCCTTCAAATTCATAAAAAGATTTCACAGGAAAAAAAAAAAAAACACACACACACACACGAAAAAAAGAAGAAGCCAAAAATACAATATTTTTAAGAAAACCGGTTACCCGGTCCGGATAATCGGGTACAAACCGGAATCCGCTGATTAACTAGGACTCAGTTTCCCAAAACCAATAATCGGGGTACCCGGTTCCGGTTCCTGGTTTTGGCTAATAACCAGGAACTGATACCAAGTTGACACCCTTAATTGAAAGTAATACTTATAAGGAGAAATATCATAATGAGAAATATCATAATGAAATGTCACAAAAAGTGAAATATTGATATGATCTAGAAGACTAAATATTTCAATATCATTTCTATCATCAATACAAACTACAGCCTCTAAGTACAAAACAATTACAAATATGCAATACCATTTCCAATACAACTATCCACAAATTATATATAAATATACTTCTACCAAACTTTGCTCAGCGTCTCAAGCCTAATGAACAACCCTAATTCGCACTTTATGGGGTAACCATGTTGAGCTACTTATAAGTATAAAAGTAACTGCGTAAGTAAATCGCCAACCTTAGCTCATTTAGTGAACCTAGTTTAGCTGGAAATAAGTATAAAGAATTGACGTTTTAGAAATGTTATGATATTTGAATACATTATATATTGTGATTGTTTTCTTTACAGTTATACCAATTGAGAAAAAATAATACATTTATAAAGCAGGTAAGACATGATTTTGGAGACAACCAATTGTAGTTTAAGGCAAAAAAATCATGCAAATGAAATGTAAAGTATAATCTTTATAAATTATTTTACAGTACAAAATCATTCTCACATGGCCTACTTGTACCCACTTAATCCTCTTACGATGAGGTTTTCACAATACGATGAGGTTTGCACGTTCTTGTGAAACAACTAGTACAACGTCGGTGCCACATTAGGTACAGTGGCTAGCCACCACTAGTACCTGTGAGCGGGGAGATATTAACCACCATTTAATCTTATTAGGAATAGTGTAAAGTTTGATAGTGTTGGTAGAAAATAGGATACGCATGGATGTGATTCTGATTTTCTTGTTTTTACCTTCTAACTTATTCTTATCTAGGATGTGGGTGATTAAAAAAAGCCAGTTTTCTGGGGAGTTGTCTGCCATTTGCCAAACCGGACGAATCAATAAACTTGATTATCAATAGGCTCGTAACCAATAAATCAACAAGATTAATTAATTAAGTTACCTTTTTAATAATAATTAACTGAGCCTACCTCAAGGCTTACTTACCATTTGCCACCAAGAAACGAAGACAATCAACCGTCCGTGGAAAAAGCTAATTAAAAACATCAAAGAAGACAAAAAAAATTGTCATAAATCATGTATATATTAGAGCAATTTCCAGTTACATATTTACAAATTAGAATAGTTTTGCATCATCCAAATACTAATTAAGCTCCGCCTGACATTTCCCACTGGTATGCCATCTGCAAAAACTCTGGTGGGTAGTCTTCAAATATTCTTCCTTCACTCAACCAAGTTGTACCAGAAATCAATGGCTTCTTGTACGGCCACCATCTTCAGCTGACTTTTGCCTCAATTCGGACCCCAACAGCTCAAGTACATGACTGTCCTCAAAGACTCCTCTGATTCTCTTGCTTTGCTTAAAACCACTGCAGAAGTTGAAGAGGAAAGATTCTTCGCCTGAGAGAAGGACCTGAGATGGTTCTTTGCATTTTTCTGCGCTGATCTTATGACATGATTCCACCTGCAGATCCCTAGCTGGTCTTTCATGGCCTCCACAACTCCGACACTTGCCGCCACAAATGCTCTGCTTGTTTGACTCATCTTCTCTGCTCTTCACAATATCACTTTTTTTTCGAATTGAACAAACTTTGTGTGATCCAAGAAAGATATGTGCTCGATGAAGGAAATGGTAGAGGAGGTCCCTTTATATATATATTAAGGGAGAGCGATGGGAAGTTGGTGAAAAAACCATGGGGATTATGGCAGTTGCCGATGGTTTTGGAGTCTGGGGAGCCAATGGTTTCTAACATAACATGACTGCACTGCCCTTGTAGAACAACATCGTGGCACTAATTAGGAAGGGGCAACTTTGGCTTTTACATAATATGCTTTGGATGATTACAAGGCATCAAGGCAATGCTGTCACTTTAGTTGGTAATGCGCACACCGTTTTTAAGTCCAGAGTTTTGGAAGGAGATTGACAGAAAAAAAAGAAAAACCACTTGTTTTCTTGAAGGAGACATACAAAAGAAGGAAAAACCACTTGTTTTGTTAAAGTTTTTTGAACTCTAAAGTGCCATAACAAAAAAACAATGAAAGTTCAAAGAAATTAAGAAAATTATTATAAACATCCTAATCCTGGTTTTGTCCTGTATGTGATCTATTGTGAGGCTATACATATTGATCAATCATAAAGCAATTTGTCCATTATTGGAAGTGAAAAACTGCGCTCAAAAGTTAAAATGCAGAGAGGGAAGAGAGAAAAATAGTTAAAATGTATGTTCTTTTTGCTGTAATTAACAATTTATCATTACAATTTCCAATCTACTCAACCTGCCAAAATCTACATTTTTTTTTTCCCCTTAAATTTCAGGCATAAAACAAAATTGTTAATGACTTCAGAAATTTCGCTAATCATGTACAAAATCTTCTTTTTCTTATTAGCTTTAGTTGGGACCCCAACAACAGCATGAGGGGTGACAATTTGTGTTCATGTGTAAGGTTTGAGTCGTGTTAAGACATATGTATAAGATTATATAGGTCAACACTAACACGACTCATTTACTTAAACGGGCCAAACTCATACACCATAACCATCTAGTTTTGTATTGAGTTCGTATCGAGGTTGCAAGTCATATAAAAAATTGTTTACCAACATGTTGTGTGTCGGGTATGGGTCGTGTCGAAACATAAGTATATGACTATATAGGGCAATACTAATCCAACCATTTTAATTAAACTGTCAGATTCCTTAATTATAATCCTTTAATTTTATATTGAATTTGTATTGGGTTTAAAAATTGTCAACCTTACTGATATCTTTCAAATTCAATGATTGATTTCTTCTAATACTAGCAACTTGCTGGAAGAGTTTTAAATACAAGTGTGGAAATGGCAAAAAGTTTTGGAAAACCAGTGGACAGTGGCTCTAGCAGCTAGTTCTTGGTGGTTTGGGGGTCTCAGAAGCCAATGGTTTTTTTGGTGGCCACTTGGTCACATTTATCATATGGGAACAAAGTACCACTTGTTCTCTTGAAGGGTGGAGCCAAGAGGATAGGATAGGATAAATCATGCTTGATTAATAAAAGGTGATTGATTTAATAATTTAATATTTTTTTATTTGATGGATATAAAATTTAAATTCAAGATCTTTGTTTTTAATATCATATTAAATTACAACTTGTTCTATACATTTATTTCACCCATGACTATACTATTGAATATTAGAGATTTCAACAATTTTGTATTACAAATTGCTACTAATTCAAATATAAAATGCGAGAAAAAGTTTGCATTATTGATCTAGGAAAGAAAGAAGCCATGAATTAAGATGAATCAAGAGGCAAAAGTTTGTGAAGGATGTCAATTCATGAAGAAATTAAGATGAAATTCAGTGTTTAAGAAGCCAATACGCTTAAAATATCTTTTTTTATGCCACCAATCACAAACATCTGATAAGTAGTGATTTAAGACTTTCACGTACGTACACTGAAAAACAAACTTTCAAAAGAAATGAAGCCACACTAACATCATTGGAATGTAACTCTTTTTGAACCAATTGCTTCTCTAAGAAATCCTTTAACACGAGTAATTAGTGAATCGTAAATAATTTCCTTAACACATGATTAGATCTTATTTTACCAATTTGTTAATGTTAGGTTTTTGATTGATCTATTTAGTACTAAACAACAAGTGCCTTTATAATTTTTGGCTAGGATAGATTTGACGTACGTAGGATTTGGGCGGGGAACGCTTAATAAAATCAAGTACAAGAAGCTCTGTCTTCATACTTGTCCACTGATGTTCAGGTGAAATGCTGAGCCAGTGAGTTTCATTTGCAAGGTTGTTTGCTAATGTTCGGACGATTTGAAAAAACAAAAAATTTTGTCCCCTGGGTTGTTTGCATATGTTCAAACGATTTGAAGAAACTAAAAGTTTTGTCTAATGGGTCATTCTTTGAAGTTTGAACAAGCTGATGATATAAGAAGTGAAACCCTAAAGATATCTGGATGCCGCCATGGAAAACCTAAACCGTTAGTATGAGACTTTAAGTTTCAATCTCTTTGAGTGATCAAACCACAATTGGTTTTACATTAACATACTGCTTGAAGTTTACCGGTAGGTTGGTAATTAAGAAAATCAAGAAGAAAGATTGGCTAGTGAAGAGTTGGAGATCATGCTGCGGCAGGAGCCAAGTAGCCGCGGTGTTTGTCTTTGTACATATTGTCTAAACCGTTACAAAGGGTTGTGTCTTTCGCATGTACTCGGATCTTTCTTAGTATTAATTTCTTGTGTTTGATCACTCCATAGTGGTTTTACCTTTATGAGTTATTCAAAAGATTTTCACTTCGTCAACAAAATCTTGATGTTTTTATTTACAACACAACTAGAGTTGGAGTCTAAATTCCGCGTCTCAATTATGAATATAGATTGCATCCTTAGAAGTGTATATATGACCTTTGCTATTACTCTAAACTACATGAAATCTTTTCTTCCGAAAAGCCTCATACATGCATGGTTCTGAATATGGTTTTACTCAAAGGCCACACAATATCCCAAAAGTCAATATATTCTGCCAATAGTACGTCTTCATCTTTTTTTTGACATGGCCAATAGTCTTCATCTTACATGACCTTTGATGGAGTTAAAAAAAAAAAAAAGAAACTGTAAAATATTATTATTGATCTTCGAAGAAGATATTTATATCCTTCTCTTTATAATATATATATTGAACAATCTCCAAGTGAAGTGTTAGAGCAATTAAAAAGATGAGGGACCAGAATTCTGAGGGCTTGGCGGTAGAAACCAAGCCTTGTGTGGGAGTTGATGGATCAGAATCTTGCAAGTGTTCTCGTCTTAGGAGTAGTGTTCCTAGCTTCAGAGACTTGGTGAGGCTGGTTAGGACGATGGAGGAAAAACGCAGGTTGAGGGAGGCTGAGAAGGCTGAGAAAGTCATGAACCTCATCTGCTGGGGGCCCAAGTAGTCCTTACCTTACTTGTATATTTTCCCTCCCTTGGGAAATCATTTTTTTTTTTTTTCTCAATTATGTTTGTTAATATGTTTTGGGTGTTTTTTGTTTTTTTAGTTTGAAAATGGGTTTTGATGTAATATAAAAGTTTAAAGTACTCCACCTAAAAGGCTACATCAAACGGGGAGGGTTTAAAGGAATTGTGATGGTTAATTACTTCTTGTTTTGTAGCACATAAAAGTAAAAAAAAAAAGAAAAAAAAAAGGAATTTCATCAACCTATAAGGCTACATCAGCCTGTGATGCACTTTCAATGGCAAAATAAATAAATAAATAAAGGAAAGGGCACTGTTTGATGATCAAAAATTAAGACTTTCTTAATATTAAAAAAGAGGTGAATTCTTCAACAACAGATAAAAACGAAAATTACATTATATAAAGCACATACAAATAGTAAGAAATTTATCAAAAAATGACTGTCCTCTCAATAGGGGGCTGCATAAAGAGATGAAAACACAAACATAGAGAATATAGCCATATAGGCAAGGGCATAACAGTTGACGCGGACAAGGACATAACCTTCGAAATACGCTTTAACACTCCTCGAACTTTTACTTGGTAACAACAATAACCACGGGGCGGATGACGTGGGCCGCAAAAATCCGTACAGAATCTGTCAACAATGAGCAACAGGTACAAAGGAACATGGAAACTGTAACCCTAAAAAAATAAAATAAAAAATAAAAAATGAAAATGAAAAGAAGCAAACAACAGAACAGAAAAAGAAACGAGACAGAAAAAACTAGAAAACAACAAAAAGGTCACAAAAAACCCCAAACAACTGCAATCACCGGACCGGTGGATAGCACAGCAAGGAAGGAAAAACACTGCCGAGCACGTGGCAAATGCTTCTTCTTTAGGCAAATGAAGGAAGGTCAAGGAAATAAGATTCGCCTCCACAATTGCATTGGTAATGTTATTTAATTCCATTAATTACCAACCAACCCATGTGAATGACCAATTTTGAAATCACCATATGGACAATATATTGTACTATATATGTCGGTCCAACAATATTCAATCACATTAATAGTGGTAAAAAAAAACTGACTGCTTAATGTGAAGTGTAGCTATTATAATAATAATAATAATAATAATAATTTTTATTGCTTTTTTTTTTTATTATTATTATTTTTCATTACTAGTGAAATCAAAATAAAGTAAATAATATAGTTAGTTTGGTCCCATAATTAAGGTGCACCAGTCGTGGCCACATGCGCGTGTCAAGTAGAATCAATAAATGAACCGAAGAGAAACCAACTCTTTAATTTTTAATGGCAAAATTGGTTTTTCACTTTTTTTTTTTATTTGTTGGCAATTTTATCCTTAAAAATTAAAAAATCGGCTCTTTTGCATAATCACAAAACTGGAGAGTATCCAATTTCATTTCATGTCAAGTAGAACTAGATGAATAAACTAGAGAGAAACCGGCTTTTTAATTTTTAAGGCAGAAATCATTTTTTCACTTTTTTATTGACAATTTTGCCCTTAAAAATTAAGGAAACAACTGAAAAGTATCCGATTTTATGTCTAATTCGAAAGGGTGACTCCTATTGATCTCACTATAAGGGCCAAATTGTTTTTTCACTACGTTCTTTTTTTTCTTTTTTTTTTTTTGACAATTTTGCCCTTAAAAATTTTCATTTATATATGTGCGGTGTATGGAAACCCAAATATTGTATGATTGCATATAAATTAAGGGTCCTCTTTTTTTTTTTTTTTTTTTTTTTAATTTTTTTTTTAAAATAAAAATAAAAATCATAAATGCATTATTAAATTATACGTACTCACCAAGAAAGCACTCTGTTCTTTTGGTCTTGACTATGTGGTAAACACCAAGAAAGTAAGATCAAAGATTTGCCAACTTTTAATCAGAAACCCAAACCTCTCTGATCAAAGATGAGTTTGAGGTATCTGAGCAGGATTGGTGTTAGACTTGTTGAAGGAGTAAAAGATCAGGGCTCCAAAGGGTTTACTAGATCTCCTCCTCAATCAAAAATCAGATCGGATTCTGATAATTCCTCTCAGGTTAGATGGTTTTCCGGCACCGTGGAACCGATGAAGAAGGTTAATATGGCTCGTAGAAGAAGGCTGAGGAACGCTGAGAAGGCTGAGAATGTTGTGCACCTTATCTGTTGGGGACCCAAGTAGTCTTTTTTTCTTGTGTAAGACGTGCTTTTGAGGTTTGGTTTTCTGTTCTGTTTTATTTTGTGGGTTTCTGTTTTTTCTTTTTCTTTTTTTGATTGGAAAATTGATTTAATTTTTGAAAATCAAGTAATTAGAAGAATGAGAGGAGTTGATGACGTTCATTAAGCATAAACGTCAGGAAAAATAGATTAAGTGGTGATAAGATGGTCAAAACCATAATCAAATTTCATCCTATTGATCAATTAACCTAGATGGTCACATGGGAGATCGAGTATAAAAGTCAGCAATAGACTTCACAATCAAAAACTTCACTCCCTTGTCAATGGAAAAAGATATAGTAACTTTGCTTTTCAAATTATTAACAATTTAGACCGTAAATATACGGAGCCCACCTATTTGAGCAAATCTTACTTGCTCAGACAAGTGAGTTTCAAAAGAGCTCTCTCACAAATTACAATGAATCCAAATTCCTATTGATGTAAGTAATCCGAACAGCAAATCGTTAAAAATCCGAATCTTTGTTGATAATATTAATAATAGGTTTTTGTGCTAGGATATGATTCTACCATTCATGGTTCTTCTTAGCCCCCCATCATGATTATTTTTGATGAACTAATCTATAAAAGCTTCTTACAAATATGACACTTACTACCGACCACTAAATTGTGAGATTCTCACATAACACTCATTTTCATGTAACTTGCATTTGTAAGAAATTATAATAAAAGCAAAAGTATACTAAGCATATATATATATATATATATATATATATATAGTAAGTTGTCTTAAGCATATATTAGTGCTTGATACTTGGATCTTAGCCGAAGAAAAAAGCAATTTATGCTTTTGTCAAAGGACATCTTTCTTAACTAGTTGGTCACAGAGTATCATAGATTGTTGATTCTGGTCCTTTTTTTTTTGAACGTATCATGTTGTAGTGAGCAACTTCACTTGCAGTTCAATGGCTTTTCAAGTGATGGAGATCAAGAAGTAACATTTCTTGCAAGAACCATGAGATTACTCACCTGCTCTGCTCTGATAGCAAATCAAGGATGATGCAAAAAAGACACGACTGATTATTACTGAAGACGACCAGAAGAAGAAACATAGATAGATAGTCATACATGTGATTCCCATATTTCGAACATCATATAAACACACTATATTTACACTAGGCTACACAAAAATCTACAGAACTTTCGAGTTTCTTTGAAAACTTTTGGTTAAGATATCAATTAGGACCCCAGCAACTCAAGTACATGACAGTCCGAAGGGACTCCTCAGCCTGTTTAATCTTAGCATCCCTGCTGGTTTTTGCAGCTTTAGCAGAGGTATCAGCATTGAAGGCACCTGAGGATCTTCTTACTTGCTTAGAAGAAGCAGAAGAAGTAGATGTACAAGCAGAGCCCTTAAAAGATTTGATGGTGGAGTCAGTAGTAGTATTAGGAGCCTGATCTCTAAATCTTTGCATCATTTGTGAACCTGCTTGGAAGAATTCCCTGCTCATGTACATCAAGATCATCTCCAGCCAGTAGACCAACCCAAATGCTTTTCTTTTCGTTGTGGGACAGAGAAAGAGAGAGAGAGATGATAAGTTCAAGTAGGAGAGAGGGAGGAGGTGACTTCGAACTGAGCTTATCTATATATATTGGAAGGAAATGGAAGGGTGGTTTTGCTTTGATGATTCCTGGTTTCAGAAAAGTCATGCTGGAATGTATCTCCACTGTCGGATCAAATATCAGTACAGAGATCATAATCATCCACTTGGCAAAATCTATTTCCTTCTAGTTTTTATATTCTGCAGCTTTAAAGCCCCCATTATATGACCCTAGGTCCCTAGCTGTAAATATTGACAGTTTTATATTCTAATTCTGAACCATTATTTTAAGGGAAACAGTTCCTCTCCGAGAGGATCAAGTTAGAGGATTTAGGAGGGGGTAATATCATTTTACCTCTTCTCCTGTATCAAGGGGAGTTTATATTTGATACTATTCGTAAATTTGCTACGAATTCAATAAAAAATTAGTTGGTTTATTAAGGAGTTTGATATATTTAATAAAATGAGTGGAATTAGAGTTGACATATATAATTTTATATTCATACTTGAATACAAGCCGAACTCAACACGCGATATAAATGCTAATAATTTTTGACATGACATTTAAATCCGACATAAACTTAACATGAAATCAGCAGATTACAATTATGGGGTCTGACCTATTTAATTAAATGGGTCATGCTAGGATTAGTTTATATAATTTTCTATTCATGTCTTGACACGATCCAATCCTAACATGCCAACACAAATTGTCACCACTAATTTTATCTCATAGTGGGCTATGAGACATTGAGACAGCTTACTGACCCATCAATGGGAATACTATACACGCACGCACACTCATATTCTATTATCATTGAATCTAAAATTTAATATTAAGTCTTGGAGCAAGAGTAAAAATGTAAAATACACACCTTCGCCTTTAGTGTCTATGCATAAATATTAGGGGCTAGATTCGGTCACAAAGGTGAGCATTGACAGGCAGAGACATTGTTACTTTATATCCTCTCACTCTTTACCCAGAGACTTTTTCCTGTTTGTTGCTTTGACAGGTTCAGAATTTGTTTAATTACAGAAAAATATATCTACTAGTCTACTAGACTACTTGTTCCCTCTCCATAATTAATTTCTTCTTGCTTTGAGATAAAAATACAATTTCCTAAAAGATTGTTGCAATTCAGAAAGACAACTAGCACGTTGCTTCCATAAACATTGGAGCAGAAGGCATATTAGCATGTGAAACCTCAAATAGCATGCACACGTTTCAGTCACTTTGGATAAGATCGACACATAACCAGTACTGTCGCAAGTTGCAAGCGTAGCTTATTTGTTTTTTTCCCTGTTTTGCTTGTGTGTTGCAATGTGTTCCTTGACCTCCATGTGCGTGTATATGACGGGAATACACGTATCAAGAGGATTAATCAAAAATGAAATTTCCAAATATATATCCATACATCTTTGGGCAAATTAGCTGGATGTTAATCATTCATACCATCCGCAAATTCAATGTGAACATAATACTAAATTAGAGGGGTAGATAAGATTTATTTTGAAATAAATTGATTTCATTCCTCATAAAAAGATAAGTAATCAAAAGCATAATGCTCTAAACAGCCAGAGCATATTGCTTTAATAAGACAATATCATAAATACATCTAGGAATTTTTTTCATCCATATTTGCTCCGTAGAACATATAAGAGCAAATTTCGCTAGATTATGAGCCGCTGAGTTTGCTTCTCACTTGACATGAGAAACCATCCAGCTCTGATGCCTGCCTAAGACAACTCGTGCATCATCAGCAATTTGTCCATATGGCCTCAAATTTGGTCTTGCCTCACGAAAAGCTTGAATTACTTGAAGAGAATCTCCCTCCAAAATAATATCTGGAATTCTCAAATCCTTGCTAAATTCCACTACAACCAGAGATGTAAAAGCTTCTGCAATCACCGGTTCTTGAATAATATCTAACCTCTTACACAGTGCTGCAATGATAGAACCCCTATGATCCCGAACAATTGCCCCACAACCCAGACATTTTCGGTGGACATCAACTGACACATCCCAATTAACCTTGAATCTCCCAAACAGAGGTGTAGCCCATCTAACCACCGACTGGACTGCTTCACCACTTGGCAAAACTTATCTTTCTGGAACTGAATGGAAAGTATGAAGTGTCGTTTTAGCCTCCAGAACAATGCGGTTTGGGTGTGTAAAAACACCCCCGTGGACTACCTCATTTCGGCGAGCCCAGATCTTCTTTGCAATGATAGCTACTAAAAACAACTCATCCCTACTACACCGTGATATAACCATATCCAGCACATCCAACATCGTAGGATATTGAACTTGAAGTTTTTGAATTCTTTTATCACATGCACCCCAGACGTCCATTGATGAAGGACACTCCCAAATAATATGAAAAATTGTTTCAATTTCTTGTTGGTAGAAAATGCACTTACCCTCTTTGACCACTCCACGCCTCAATAAATTTTCCTTCATCGGGAGAATATTTGCACACGCCCTCCACAAGAAGACCTTAACAACATTTGAGACTTGTAAACCCCAAATGGATTTCCATCTATGAGAAAAGCTCAACGTAGAAGAACCCTCCCCATTCAATGAATCAATCCTCTCCTTCTCCAAAAAATATGCACTCCTCACATTAAGAGATCCATTCTTGGTTGCCCTCCAAATTAACTTATCTTCTTGACGATATCTGCTAAGAGGTAAATTACATATAAGTTCTGTTTCACTTGCCTCAAAAATTTCCCGTATAAGGCTTTTATTCCAACCCCCAGTATTACTGTCCATATGCTCCTTAATTTTTGCACTTCTATTTAACCGGTGACATGGAGATTGAACTGCATATGATGAAGGCTTCGGCAACCATTTATCACCCCATATATGAGCAGTGCCCCCATCCCCAATCCGCCATATCAACCCCTCTTGAAGAAAAGCCTTTGCTACTAATAAACTACGCCAAGTAAACGAAGGCCTACTTCCAATTTTTGCACCCAACAAAGACCCACGTGGATAATATTTTGCTTTTAAAATTCTACCTACCAAGCTCCTTGGATCCTGAATAAGTCGCCAACATTGCTTTGCTAACAAAGCTTTGTTAAAACAAATGAGGTCCCGGAAACCCATCCCACCTTAGGATTTAGCAATCCCCATCTTCTCCCAACTCATCTAGTGAATCTTCTTATCATTTTCCTTATGTCCCCACCAGAAATTTCTTATAAGAGAATTTAATTCCTTGCACAAATCTTTAGGCAACAGAAAAATACTCATACTATAAGTGGGTGTAGCTTGTATTACGGCTTTTATGAGAATTTCCTTTCTTGCCTGGGAAAGAAATTGTGACTTCCAATCCTTAATTCTCCTTTTAACTCTTTCAATAATAGACTAAAATTAACTGATACAAGACCTCCCCACTAAAGCAGGCAAACCCAAATATGTATCAAAACGCTGTGAAGTGGGGACCCCTGTCATGTGAAATATTAGATCTCGGGCTTCCTGCTTTGTATTTTTGCTAAAGAAAATTCCTGTCTTGTCTTTGTTGAGCCGCTGTCTCGAAGCCATCTCATACACCTCCAAAATTCCAGACAAACAATTTCAATCCTCCCTGCTAGCCTTACAAAACAGTAGGTTGTCGTCAGCAAAAAATAAATGATTTATTTTTTATCCTCCCACTAATGTTGGAACTCCTTTTAGGACCCCTACATGATCCGCTCTGTGAAGTAAAGAACTTAAAGCTTCTGCACAAATAAGAAATAAATAGGGAGATAGAGGATTTCCCTGTCATATTCCTCGAGATGGATGAATAAGTCCAACCGATTCTCCATTAATAAGAATGGAATATTGTACAATGGTAATGCACTTCATTATCATATCAATCCATTTATGATCAAACCCCAATTGCTTCATCACTGCTTCCTAAAAAACCCATTCTACCCTATCATAAGCCTTGCTCATGTCAATCTTTAGAGCCATGTAACACTCCCTTCCCCACATACAAGAATTCATTGTATGAAGTGTCTCATAAGCAGTAAAATATTATCAAAAATCAAACGCTCCGGGATAAAAGCACTATGATTACTAGATATAATATGAGAAAGAATAACTTTTAACCGATTAGGTAGCACTTTCTAGAGAATATTGTAAACAACATTACATAGGCTAATTGGACGAAAGTTAGTGACTCTAGTAGGATTTTTTGATTTCGGGATCAAGAAAATATGAGTAAAATTAATTTCCTCATCAAAGCAACCAGTGTGAAAAAAATTCAGAATTGTATCACAAACCTCTTTGCCAACCACTTCCCATTGCTCTTGATAAAAACTCCACAGGAAAACCGTCCGGTCCTTGAGCTTTAAATGGCACCATTTGATGAAGGGCATAAAACACCTCCTCCTTAGTGAATTCACTCAACAGCTGCCCATTCATAATTGGAGACACCTTTTGTGGTAAGAACTCAAGGCACTAATCCAGCTGGTCGGAAGTGACGTAGAAAATAATCTATCATAATACCCAACAAAAGCTCTTTCAATATCTGCAGGATTGAAGTGAAAAAGCCCTCCATCATCAAAGATACCATGAATTTTGTTTGCCCGACAGCGTTGCTATACACAAGCATGAAAATACTTTGTGTTTTTGTCCCCTAATTTAAGCCAATGTTCATTTGCCATTTGTCGCCACTTCAGATCTTCTACCTCCATCAGCTCATTAACTTCAGTTTGAAGACGTTGGATTGACTCCAAATTTGGTAAGCCCTCCACCTCTTGGAGATTTTTGATACCTTGGGTTTTCTGGTTTATGGATCTCTCAGTAGAACTCATATTCTCCTTGTTCCAACTTGTAAGGCTTTCTTTGCTACATTCCAAATTTCATTTGACTACCCTCCAAACCCCCTCTGATGGATATTTCTTTTTCCACACTTGGTGAATAATAGCCCTTGCTTGTTCCTTCTTTCCCCAACTTGACATATACCTGAAATGCTAGATTCATGATTTTTGCACTCCATGCAGCTTGTGGTAAGATAAAGCTATTGGTGCATGGTTCAAATTTCGAGTTGCTATAACCTCTACCTTCACAACCGGAAACTTATCACACCATTCCTCATTAGCCAAGGCTCGGTCCAAATGTTCCCTTATGATATTTCCTCCCTCCCTAAAATTACACCACATGAACTTGGGGCCTATAAAACCCAAATCTTACAAATGACAAAAATTCAACGTGGTTCTAAAAGCATCCATCTGTCGCCAAGATTTTCTACATGCTCCAAACTTTTCGTGTGCTTCTAAAATTTCATTGAAATCTCCTATGCACATCCAAGCCATTGGAACAAATGACCTTAAATGGCAAAGGAGATCCTATGCTTCATTCCGTCTATCAACCTTCGAGTGCCCATAAAAGCCTGTAAATTTCCATGGCTGTCCATCCACTTTAGACTGAATCACTGCATTGATGTGCCTTTTACTATAGTTTTGAATATCCACCGTAGCATCTTTTCTCCATAGCAAAGCTAACTCACCACTACGACTGACACTGTCTACTGTGAATACACTCCCAAACCCGATTTTTGCTTTTATTACTTCCATTTTACAAGCTTTTAATTTAGTTTCCATTAAGAAAACCAAACTGGGTTTCTTCTTCTTTACCAACCGGCAAAGATCCCTGACTGTTCGAAGGTTCCCAATCCCCCAACAGTTCAAACTTAAAATATTCATTTGATTTGGCGAAGCTGTTCAATAGCCTCCGCCAAAACCTTGGTATCTAAATCTGAACGTTGCCCATTACTATTTTCCTTCTTCTTCTTTCTTGCTTTCAGTTTACTCCCCCTACCCCTTGCTCCTTCCTTTTACTCCTCAAAACATTTGACTGAATAATGGTAGCATTGTTCCCCGATGGCTTACGAGCTGTCCTCTTCCAACTCTTAATAGTACGACTGCCAATGGGACCCCCCCTGCACTCCAATTTTTTCAACACACAGCCCCTGCTCCCCCCCCACTGGATAGCATAGAATTATTCTCAACCGGACCCCGCCCAATAGAATCAATTTCAAACTCCATACATGTTGTCTCATGTACCAAAGGCTCCAACACGTCATGACCCTCGCCCATATATTTTTGTACTGCCACGTTACTTTTTAAAAGGTCCCCACTTTGTATAGAATTATGAGAATCACTAACTTCATCCCCTAAAACCAAACCACTAGCCCGAATCCCCACCTCATCTTGCTCTTTTGGACCTCCACTAACACCCAATTTTTCTTTCCCTTTTTTTCCCACCAAAAGATCAGGACCTTGATCTCCTCCATCTGTACCCAAATCGAGATTCAAAGTTTGAAAACTACAAACCTCTCGCCCACTTTCCTGCTTCCCAGAGACACCACTACTATCAGTTGTAGTGGGTTGATTTAAATGGGACGTGATCCCATGAAACCCGAGACTAATATCATGGTTTTGCTTAGGTGGACTGGTCCTCCCAACCGGCATCGTATGGTTGTCTGAGAAAGAAGACCCACCCCCACTGCCTTGTCGAAAATATCCCTGCCTCTTCGAAAGCCTCCACCCTTAGCGACATTCCCCATTCCTTTTCTTCATCTCCATCACTCATCATTTTTTGTGATCTAACAGGACAACCCTTCATACCATGGATCATACGCCCACATTTGAAGCAAAACAATGATAGTTTTTCATATTTAAATATCACCCAAAAATCCTTACCACCAACGTTCAATGTTCTACCCCGTTCCAAAGGCCGCGTTAGATCAATCGAAACCCGGATGCGAAGATATCTCCCCTAGCCCGCTCTGTCCCCAACCACATCTATGTCTTCTAGAACCCCAAAAGAATCACCAATCTTCTTACCCACCCCTCTATTCATACAAAGAAGCGGCAATTCGTGCACTTGGACCCAAAATGGTGATTTCGTGAAATCCATTCGGGATGGTGGACATTGGTTGTCAAACTCGTTTCACACTAAAATCTGCCTGTCAAAAGACTAAGGCCTTCCTTCCATCACCCTTTCCTTATCCGCCTCCTCCGAGAACTCAAAGAGCCAAATATTATCTTGCACCTCCTTGAAGACCATTGATCCCGCCAACCGCCATAATCTAGACATAAAAGATTTGAAAGCTTCACGATTTACCGGTTTTTCAGTTCCTATTCTCCAGATCAAGCACCTCCCCCCAATCTCCTGAACTGTTGCAATTTCACCCTCTGTAACAGAGATCCCACATTTTTCTCCATCCGACAAAGAAATCTTACTACATAACTTCTCCAAACCAGAATCCATCATTACGACCAACCTCGATTACCCTTTCCACGCCACCTCCTACCCTCCACTTGTAGAAAAGGAGCCTATACCCTTAACCTTAGAGAATCTCAGAGAGAAAAACGAGAGAGAAGGCTCAAAGCCACACCCCAGATTTTGACTTATAGATAAGATTTATTATAATAGTGTTTGGGTCAAATTGGGTTGATTTGATTAGACACGATTAATTAACATGTCAAATTCATGTTAGCTCACTTAACCTGCAATTAGCCCACATAATTTGTGTAATGAAATTACATTTTTTTTGTCCCTTAAAATATAAAAACACCATTAGACAACATTTTGAAACCCTCTTGATTCATCTTGCCGCTTTTGCCTTTGTCTTTGCTCTCAACCTCACTCATTGAGCCTCCATGCTGCCTTCCTCTCTCCTCGCCGTGAAGTCCACACAACTGCCTTTCTATTTTCTCGCTCGTTGAGCACTTCGTGAAGCGAGCCTAGGCTCTCCAGGTTAGCTAAAGAAAAATGATATTTTGCATTCTTTCAACATTCTCTTAAAATATTCACTTGACTTGGCATGTTCAATCTACCACAGGTTTTTTTATTTTTTTATTTTATTATTATTATTTTTTTAAAAAAATTAAGATTGATCTAATGGTGAATTGAGCATACCACGTACGTTAGCTTAGTATGCTAGGGTAACACAAAATAGCATTTCTCTTAGTTAAATATGTCGTGTCAAGGTTGAGAGGTTTTACACGATTAATTAAATGGGTAATATTTGGGTCAACCTATATAATAGTATACCCATGACTCGATATGATACGAACCTGACTCGTAAACCTGAATTGCCACCCTATTCCATTAATCTGATATGGCAACACCCCTTAGCTCTTATTATTATTATTATTAACAAAGGGCAGATGGACACTAGCTTTGATGTGGCAATGCCCATTAACTTTGAAGCAATCCAAGAAATTGACTAGCTGAAAACCTACAATATGCACTAGGAGGAAGCAGTTAGAGGAGAAGCATTGTCGTATTCTAATCAAGAGCCTTCGGAGAGGAGGAATGAACTTTGATTACAAAAGTCTCTACCACTAGATAAAACCACATAGGAATAGGGAGAGAAAAACCAACAAAAACCAACAATAAAAGAAAACCAAAAAACAGTAGCATCGGTAGAGCCATAGAGGTAAGTGGCCATGGGGTGGTGGGTGGGATCCACTGGTGGTTGCGTGAGATCTACGCTCAGGCGCATGGGGACCACTTGGTTGCATGTGGTGGATGCATGGAGGCATGAAGAATGGCAGAGAAGCGAGGAGAGGTTGAGGAAGACGATGGTGAGGCGCGTTGGTGCATAGGACTGACAAATGAGGACATATTTGAGTAGGAAAGACCATGATCTAGGCTCCATATATGTCTCGAGTGCAAGCCACCGGGAGGGAGCAGAATACGAAGAAGGTGACACGACAAACAGTGGTGGTGGAAGGGCTAATGTTGTAATTTTAGGAGGAAGAGGTGCCAAAAAACTGAAAAAAAAAAAAAAAGGAAAAAAAAAATAGTGAGAGAACTTAGAGAGCAAATGCAGAAGGGGGGAAGGGAGGAGGGAGAGAAAAGAATCCGTCTCTCCTCCCTTATTGCACTCGTTGAAGATGATGGAGAGCCGCCTCACAAGAAGGTGGAAAAGCTTCTAGAGAGAAGAGAGAGTTTCACTCTCTAAAATAATTATTCTCTCCCTAAAATAATAAAGAAGCATGAAATTTCAAATTTATTAGCCATAGTTGAACATCATTGACATTAAAAAAAGAAAATGTATATATTTGTTATCCATACATCTTTGAGCAATGTGGTGATGAACATAATAAGCTTCACATGTAGTGAACTTAGCTTGATCTACATCACACTCTTGTATCAAAGAGTCTTATGCATTCAAAGAGAGAAATAATAAGAATATTTTGAAAAGCATAAATAATTTTTTCATGATCCCTACAAATAAATTAAACATGAAAATTTCATATTTTTAAGAATCCTATAAGATCTTTAATCATTCCCAAATATGGGTTTAGTCAAGAAAATGCAACTCATCGTATGTCAACCTCAGACAATGAGAGAAGTAAGAGAGAGCGAGAAAGGTTAGAGACTTGTCGAAGTTTCTAGCCGGAGATATCTTTGGTGTTTAAGTTAGCAAAAATAAGAAATGAATTTTTTCAAAGAAAGTAGTAGCTTAAGAGAAAGTGCAATGCCAATGATTGTGTGTATGTACTTAGATAGGTTGCATGCCACTCTAATGCGAAGTGCCGGTTAACAATGTAGGTCTTATGCTCTAGCTAGGCGTGGCGTCAAATCCCTCTTTCCTAGAGAGGTTTGTCGAATTGGCCAGATGTCTTTTGCTAATGGGGTATAACCTTGACCGATTGTGGCGTTGAATTCTTTGCTAATCATGTCAAATTGCGTGCTCTCACTAGCATGCTAAAGTCATTGTTTGATTTCCTATCGAGAATAGTGGGACAATTATTATCTGCAATCGTTATCCAAGCAATTGGAAGATTGGTGGGTATACCATATACGGTATATCAACTCATATTCTCGGGAATCCATATCTTCAACGTCACATTCTTAGAAATGTAAATTCCAGGAAAATATAATTTCCGAAACCAATTGCCATGAAATGTTGAAATACCAAATTGTTTTTCTTCACCAAAGCAACAGTTTCTTTTGTCGCATAAACATCGTATCGTTTCTGTCACCCAAAAACGACAAACCCTTTTTAGTTACGTAAACAAGTCTCGTCCTCTAATGCCAAAATGCCATACTGTTTAAGAATAAATTAATTAATTAATTTAAAAAATTAGTATTTACTGTTTAGTACACAATTACACTAACCAAACAAACTGCTAATGCTAACCATTCTAATCAATAGAGGCCCAATACAGCTAACCAAAACAGGCCCACTAACCAAACTAACACAGCCCAATACATTACCATCCATACTATCTATATATATATATATATATAGATAGTATGGATGGTAATGTATTGGGCTGTTGTTTGGTTAGTGGGCCTGTTTTGGTTAGCTGTATTTATATATATAAGACATGTAATTAGAGAAGATGAGGTGGTCAAATTGTCATCAATATTGTTAGAATATATTATTTCATTTATTAAAATATTTTATATTTTTTTTATTTTATTTTCTTCGTAGGGTTTATTTATTGAGAAGTGTTAGGAGCTAAACAAATGAACCCAGAAAAATTTTCAAACTGACATGACAAGAGTTTTTAAATTAAAAAAAAATGCAATTCTTTCTTCATTGTCTGCCACTCATGGCCTGCCACGTCATTTTGAAAATTTTTTTAGGTTCATTTATTTGACTCCCTAGGACTCCCCATATTTATTTCTTTATGTATTTTAGAGTTGATGAATACTAGGCTTATAAACAAATTTTAAAGAAAAAACTTTTACAAATTGATGTGGCACAACATGATTGGATATAACATAAGTTCAAATTTTAAAAAACTTAATCATGTTTCAGTTTGTAAAAATTTTTCTATAAAATTTGTTTGTAAGCCTACCATTCATCTTTAGGGTTTATTTTAGGTTTCTTACTCACTACTCACTGTCTCTCAATAAATAGAAATCTATGTAAAAGTTTAAGACAATTCAAAAAATTCAACAATTATATAAGAGTCAGAATATACAAGATGTAGCACAAATGTCTCTCTTCGCTTCCACTCTCTTTTCTTTCTCTTTCTTATTTTAGCATTTTATATTTTATAGATATTTCAACAAATATCTCATATAATTGGTAATATTTGATGATTTTCAACAATAAATAAATAGAAACAATTCATTGGAATAATTAGAAAACATGGAAATAAACCTATAATTGACTAATTGTACTTTACATTTTCTTTGTTTTTGTTTTTTTGTTTTTTTGTTTTCATTGAATTGGATCTCAACGGGTTCACAGTCACGGACTCAGTCACTCAGCTTTCAAGTAAAACGAGAAAATCACCATCATTACAACAAGAGGAATGATAGGGACCCAACTTTTTTGCCCAACAAAAGTCCAACTTTTGCCTTATTTATTTTTAAAAAATAAAATAAAATAAAAAATGAAAAAAATGTTTGAAGCAACCCTATCTATTTTTTGTCTTTCTTTTATTTGGTATTTTTTAAAAAATGAAAAATGGTATTTTTTTCATAATGATGTCATTTTTTTCAAGAAAATGTCATTATTATGAAGAAAAATACTATTTTTCATTTTTAAAAAAATACTAAATAAAAGAAAGGCCAAAAATAGATAGGGTTGCTTCAGACATTTTTTCCATTTTTCATTTTGTTTTTTTTAGAAAAAAAATAAAGGGTAAAAGTTGGACTTTTGTTGGGCAAAAAAGTTGGGCCTTTAGCATTTCTCTTACAACAACCACCAATACCACGTGTCAGTAAATTAGAGGCTCCTCCGTAACACCCTCACAACTTTCAATTTCACACATACTGGATAAGCCTCTATCGTGCACTTCTCTCCCTCTCTCTTTCTCTCTCCCTGTCCCTCTCTCTATTTTTCCCGAGAAAATTTTAGTATGAACCACATTTTCCTGGAAAACCTCTAAATATAACTTTCTCTTCAATTGCTTTTTTTATACAATGGCAGCTGTGACTTCGTTTTTCTCAGCACCAAGTCAGTGTTCTGAAAGAAAAGCAATCGTTTCGTCTGCTCGTACTTTTGCTGCGAATTCTGAAGGGTTTCGGTTCCGTACGAGCTTTTCGTGTCACTATGTGGGCGTTCGAACTTCGGCTTCGAGTTCTCGTATGGTTATTCATTGCATGTCCGCCTCCACAGGTGATTTTCAATTTTTCGTTTGATTGCTGAGAAAATGAGTGAACAAGAAATATAAAGTGTAATAGAAGAAAAAAAATATAGAAGTGAAGTTTCTAATTTAATTTAAGATAGAGGTAGGAAATAATTTTCCTTTTCCTATTCTTTGGTGCAAGTAATTGAAATATATGATTGGGTTTGTAAATTTGAATTTTTCACATTTTCACACCTTTTCTGGTTCTTTAATCTTTTGGAGTATTATTGGTTGGAATTACTGGATTGGTGGTTTAGTTATTTTATTAAAGCTAAGTAATTTCAGTAAAAACATATTGAAAATTTATATTTTTGTATGAAATTAAGCTTGTAATTAATGATATTCGTCTTTGAAAATTGTACGTGTGGAAAAAAAGAATGAATTTTGAGTTCGAATATAGGCATAAGACTCAGGGAGCTTCATTTTGCGAAAAGATTCATAACTGAACTATTTCTTTCTAATGGGTATTCGTTAGACTCTTTGTTGAGATTTGAGATTATGTTAATGATTAGGTTAGTTACCTCCTTAGATTGGTTAATTTTAGTGCCCTTAGTACCTTGAAGATATGTGGAAAGCAATGAAGGAGGAATGTGATTGCTGGTTGTAGTGCTAGTGTTATTCTTGCTATTATACATATTGTAGACTTTGGAGTAGTCACTGGTTGTACTAAAGTGGCACTTGACAGATTCCAAATTAATTTCGATGCCCTGCCTAATCATATGAAGTATAATCTCATATCCTGATCTAATAGTGGCTAATTGGAAAAAAATTTCATTGTTATGGAATATTCTTTAGATATTTTTTTCTGTTTTGAAAAAGCCTGGTTGAAGTTTCTATGGTCATTCTGTTTATAATGAACTGGGCACTTTTCGAACTTATGTTTCTACTGGATAAATTATTAATGTAGCCAGTTTTCCTTTAAGTGAATCAAACCTCGATGAGACAGTCTATTTTGTTATGGCATGCTGATATCGTCCGAGAGTTTCCATTTAAAAACCCATAATCCTTTAATTCTATCAGAGTAATGCTATGTTATGTAGTATGAAATTTTCTTCGTTCGATTCCTTTATTATTCTTAGTCGGGGAAAAAAGAGAGATCCTTAATATTTTTCTCTGTTATGATTTCTTTTATTTACTTTATTTGCAGAACCAGCCACAGTAGCTGAGACGAAGTTGAATTTCCTCAAAGCGTATAGGCGACCAATTCCTAATGTCTACAACAATGTTCTGCAGGAGCTGATTGTCCAGCAACATTTGATGAGGTACAAGAGAACATACCGTTATGACCCCGTGTTTGCCCTTGGTTTTGTTACTGTGTATGATCAACTCATGGAAGGATACCCTAGTGATGAGGATCGAGAGGCCATCTTCCAAGCGTACATAAAAGCACTGAAGGAGGACCCGGAGCAATATAGGTTTGACTATAATGTTTTTTTTTCTTCCTTCAGTGACTCTTGTTTTTGTAGTTTAATTTTAATTTGTGACAAGATGATGCAGCAATAATCATTATTAAGACTAGAACACTATGAAATTTGGTGATCTTGTATGCTTGCTAAGATTGTGTTATTGCAATATCCTTCTTCCTGTGTGTGTGTTTGTCATCATAATTAATAGAAATCCAACTAAGAAGATAGATGGATCATTCAAACTACATAACGTTAATATATAAAGCTCTAGCTAGAAGACAAATAAGTTAAGGGGCAAGTGAGTAGTAATCTGCCTGAAACCTAAGATGGATTCTTACAAAAATTAGAGGCCCTTCCACTTAAAAAGATACTGTCCTGACTATGTGACCATCATCAATTTCCTCTTCAGAAGATTAATTGCGGAAAGAAAGCAATTCTTAGTCAACATTTCGATAAGCTCTTGAGTGAATTGTTCTAATAGGAATTTTGAGGTGCATACTTTATGAATGTTTGTGTTGTATTTTTTCAAGCTCTTTCATATATATATGAGAACGATTCTCAATCTTGCAGTGAATAATTTTCCTGTCTTATGCACTGCAGAACTGATGCACAAAAGTTGGAAGAGTGGGCTCGGGCTCAGACTGCCAGTTCATTAGTTGAGTTTCCAACCAGAGAAGGAGAAGTTGAGGGGATATTAAAGGACATTGCAGAAAGAGCCGGTGGTAAGGGAAGTTTCTGCTACAGCCGTTTCTTTGCTGTTGGGCTCTTTCGTCTTCTTGAGTTGGCAAATGCAACTGAACCCACAATTTTAGAAAAGGTTTGAGCATTAAATTTACAACCCTAGGATCTTAACCTTGTTTTGCCTTGAATTGGCATCAGTTTTGTATTAGATCATTGGGGTTTTTGGGCCATGTGGTGGAATTTTACTGGTCGATTTATAACAAATCAATGGAATTGCTTGCTCTTCAAGATTATAAAGAAATTAGACCCATGAATTAATTTATGCGAGAATTCCGAGACTAGTAAGCCACAAATATGCTAAGAAGTATTAGTTGATGTAGAGAGAAGAACTTCCACTGACAAATAGCAAAGTGAAAAATCTCTCATCATCCTATGTTAACTCTAGGCTTGCTCAACCAAGAATCACTTCATAGAATTCCCTGGTGGATATGGCATGTGATATATATGGTGCAGATGCAAGTATTCTCATACATTACTTGGAAATGGTAAGTAGGAGTATTTATTTTAGTTGGGAAGATCAACTTTTTACTATATTCTACTTGCTGTGGTTGACGAAATTGTTGAAAATATTGATGCCGAAAATGGTATGTGGCATTCTGCCCTTTCTTTTTATGTCATTAAGAATTGATTCCTTACAGGAGTTGATACTTCATTTATACAATAAAATTGTCATGTACAATGTAGTCTGTCAATGTGCAATAGTGTAGATGTGGCTGTAGGTGTGGGTAAGAGGGTGTACCTGCATGGATATCCATATTTGCAGGGCAGGCAACACATTCGGCTTCATTCTCGTCCTTTTAACGAGTTTACATTTTTCAGCAATAGATATGCTCAAGTTTGTATTAGGGTTATAACTACTATTTGTGTCTAGTTTTACCGTGCAATGTGTACCTTCTATTGAAAAAAAGAAGAAAGAAATTTAAAAATACCTGAAGTTCAGATGAAAATGGGAGTTAAATCTAAACACAGAATCATACTGGTCTTAAAATTTATAAGTTTGTTGAGTTTCAAAGTATTTGCAAGACTGAAGTTTAACGTGGTGGTGATGCATAAATTTTTTCTTTAATTTCCTTGAGGAGAGGTTTCAACTCATGGTTTGACAATAACTCTTTTGTTAACAGCTTTGTGCAGCCTTGAATGTTAACAAAAGAAGTGTGGATCGGGACCTTGATGTATATCGCAATCTCCTTTCCAAGCTGGTTCAGGCAAAAGAGCTACTAAAAGAATATGTGGATAGGTAAACAAAATCCTTCAGTAAAATCTCTGTTCTATACTTCTTCAGTTTGAGCTACTATATGATTACACATGGCTGGTATAGTACCCGAGCATGATAATTATACCTATGTCTGGACTGGATAAAGTCTCTGAATTCATAAATTGCTAAATCTGGAAGATTAAACAGTCTTCTGTTTGAACATTTGTACAAGCATGAGAATTTGCACACATTACCCTACCACAAAGGAAGGTAATCCTATTGTAATCATTCCTTAGGCATGAGACTTGTCGAATTTTGAAACTCATAACTGAAAAAGTCTTATTGGAAGGTATTGTTGTGTCTTGATAGCTATATTTCTTGCTTTTTGGTGGATTAATCATAATATTTCTCTGCTATGAATTTCAGGGAGAAGAAAAAAATAGTGGAGCGGGCAGAAGAAGCGCAGAAGGCTAGTGAGGCCGTCAGAAAATGTTTGGGGGAGTACAGTATGCAAGCCACAGCAGATTTTGTACTGCTTCCTCCAATTGCAAATGACCCTCTGTGAAGCTTCAGACCACTAATTTGGTTTTTAGTGGTTTTAAGGTAGAGTTGGGGTTTTTCACAGTTCAGGCATCTTTTATCAGCTGGTTAGTTGGCATTTTTTGTGTATTGTTGGAAATGGTGATATAGCTACATCATATATTTCTCCTCTTATATATTATCCTTTTTTTTTTTGCTTACTCCAAATGTATTTGATAATTCATAATTGTAATACTCAAAATGCATATAATAGCTATTCTTCATGGTAATCCAATTTTCTCAACTACTCTACTCTCTCTCTCTATCATTTTTTTTGTGTCATTCATTCTCTTGAGATTTTCATTACCCCTTGTTTACTCCACAAGACAACTTTCTATTCAATCATGGGATCCGGGAGGTCGTGGGGTACCACGGCGATCTGGCCAGCCCAGGGGACCACCGTGACTCCTCATTTCTAGAGAATCCATCCCTTATTGGTATATGGATAGCAATGGTAAAGTATATCCAGATTATTCTCTGATTAGAGATGAAGTTCTTAAAGAATGCCCTGCGTTTGATTCCCCCTAGGGAAGAATTCTCCTGAGTTCCAAATGCATCATGTCACAAACCATTTAATAAGTGCAATAAGATGGCTACCAAACATTTATTAAGTCGGTTTAGGTTTACAATTTTTAAAAAAGTGCGATTAGAAAATAGGGATCTTAAAACATGCGATTTGAAAATGGAAATTTTAAAAATGCAATTAAGCCGCAATTGATAAAATCGTGGTATGGCCTTTAAAATGGTACTTTAACTTTTAAAATAATGCATTTTTAAAAACACATCACCTTTCTTGGGATTTGAGAAAATAATTCTTCTAACATTTTCAAACCATAATTATTTTTTAAATACTTTTCCAAACAGTATGCTATATGCGATTTGATTTACAATCACACTTTTAACCTTCAAAATGGTAAAATCCCAAACACACCAAGCGCCTTGTTGAAGAAAAATATCTGAAGAACTCCTAATAGATAATACAATGAGTGGTCGATATTATTAGGTTTAAGTTAATATTTACATAAGGTTGTCCAAGTGTTTACCACCCTATCATATAGGTCACTATTTAGATATCTTGGCTTGCAATTGAAAAATCATAGGATTTTGAAAAGAGGCGTGTTTGATGTCATTTTTCTACACATTTTTTGTTATTTATTTATTATTATTATTATTATTATTATTTTAACAAGCCACTGTCATAAAATCCTAATTTTATTTTTTATTCAAAAGTGAAATTTTTGATTTTATTCTCCGACATATACATCTGTTGTCTATCTTCGTACAAAAAGATAAACAAATTACTAAATGGAGAAATTCTTCTTATTCCAAGGAAAAAGAGAAAGAAAAAGATATGAGAATCGTATGCAAGCATCCCAAGACTCGCCTCGGCCTGCTGAGCACAACTTTGTGTTGTGTAAACCGGCATGTTAACAACAATGAGCTTAAACTAATACAAAAATATTACAAGTAGGAGGAGAAGCCGGCCTTTTTTCCACACCATATTTCGGCTTCTTTGATGGGTTTTTCACCTATAAATTACACTCCACCGTTTCCTCAACTCACTACCCAAACAAAAAGAGCAAGGAAAAAGAGCGAGAGATCATCATGGCAAAGTGCAACAACAAAACAGCAACTGTTCTCAACATCATTCTACTGCTCTCTCTTCTTCTCATGGTCTCCATCACAGAGTGCAGAACAGTGTTCGGGAGTGAGTTCTATAATCATACATCCTCTGACATTAATATACATTAATCAATTTCTTATTACTTTAGTTGTTTTGTTTTTGTTTTTAAAGTTTTGATATATACTACATATATATGTTGTGCAGTTGGGTTCGAAAAGGAGGAAACAACTCCAGAATGCAATTCTGTGTATGGAGCACAAGATGGCGATACTTGCTCTACAATTATCCAAAAGTTGAGTCTCACTGCAGACTTCTTCACTGCCATCAATCCTAATCTCAATTGCGACAAAATCTTTGTTGGTCAATGGCTTTGCATCAATGGGATTCTCAACTAAGTTGCCCGAAAGTTCATCCATCTTTAAGCTTTTAAGTTTCAAATAAAGAGCATGAATTTTATGTTTTTGTTTTTGTTTTTCGGTCTCAAGTATTGTTATTTTATATTGTTACTTGTAATTTCATATGAGTGTAACCAGATTGTACTCTTCCTATTCAAAAGTTCAAAATAAAACTCCCATTGAGGATATAATTTGCTGCTTCAAACATTTAGTTTTGTTGGGAAAGGGTACCACTGCATCTATAAAAAGAGAGAAATGTTACACATTTTCACTTCCACACTTCCAAGTCCACACTCCTTAACGTGGTAGTAAATATAGTCATTTGATTCAAAATCCAGTAGTGATTCATTCAAAATCTAATGGTGATATTCAATGCCACATCAAAAAATGTGAATTTGAAAGTGTGGGAGTAAGAATGTATATAGCATTTCTAATAAAAGGGTGCAGTGGCCCATGCTTTAACTCCATTCCAAGCCCTCAATAAATTCTCCCATATGACCAATATCCTAACAGGATTATCACGAATCTTTGATTCAATTTTCTTCAGCAATATCAGATCCAAGCAAACAAGTCATATCTTGTCTAAATTAAAATACCCAAAATAGTTCATCGATGATCGAACACAAACACTTAATTGAATTGTTGACTCCTTACTGATATGAGAATTAAGATCCTCTCCATTTAGAGTAAAATTAGTGGTAATTTTGTAAATTGTACACTAATTTTACAATAAATGGATATTAATTAATTTAATTTCAAATAAAATGGAGATAATTATATTCCACTGATCTAAGGAGCATTATCTCATATTTATATAACATTTATGCATATCGGTTACAAGCGAATTACTCATGTAATAATCACAAAACGACATCGTATACTTGTCGGTTACAACCGATATTTAAGTTTGGTAAATATTAATTAAATAATTAAAATTTACTTATTCTTATCGCCTTAAACTTTTGGGATAAGTAATGATTTAACATGATATCAAGTCTAGAGGTTATGAGTTCAAACCCTTACTCTATCAATTTACTCCTATTTCAATTAAATATTTCATGCAATAAATGATTGAATTTACAAATTCCTATCAGTTTAAGCTTTTGGAATAAGTGGTTTCCCAACTCAAAAAAGATTCAAGGTAACTTTTGAGGAAGGGCAAAGATCAAAGCAACAGCTCCCTATTTCATCTCGTGTGTTGAAAGGTTGAAGAACTTGATGGTAAAAAAGACGTTTTGTCAAATGATTCTTCTTTAAAAGAAAGGAAAAACTTAAATTATTGCTCTGATCTTTTATTACTTTCTCAATTATACCCTTAAATTTTAAAATGTATCAATTTATGGTTACTATCTTTCAGAAGTGTGCAATGTTAACCCTCCCGTCAAAATTAAACGTTAAATCAAATGGTTGATGAGTGAAATCCCCAAAATATTCTTAAAATGTTTATAAAATTACAAAAATACTTTGAATTTGGACATAAGTATTTTGGGGATTTCACTTCCTTCATTAGGATTTAATGTTAAAGTTGGACGGAATGGTTGACATTACAAACTTTTAAAAGATGATAACCCTAAATTGACATTTTTTAAAGTTCAATTGTAAAATTTATGAAAAGTGATGTTTTCCCTTAAAAAAATTTCCTATTGAGGGAATCAATGTCATTCCACTTTCAGTTGGATGATGTTGTTTCACGCCCCAAGCCCGCATATTTTTATGTGCAAAATGATGTTGTTTCGAAGTAGGTCTCAAACGATATCGTTATGTGGATATTAGAGACATTTTGTATGGTCCAAAACGACGATGTTTCAGCCCGTGTATTAGGTCCATTCCAAATCAGCTAAAAGGGAAGATTTACAACTAGAAGTCTTTGCTTTAAGCCACCCAAATTAAGTCAAGCCTAAGATCAAACTCGAGTATTGGTAAACGGGTGTCTCCACCAAACTAAGGTTGGCATACTAGGGCTTATCTAAACAAGTATCTTTTTAGGGCTTCTCTCTATAAGTATTTTAATTTAACAACCAACTTTTTAGGGTTATCTAAAATGCAAGTTATGACCATACTTAACAACCTTCTTTTATCATGTGAGGTTATAATTAGAGTAGAAAAATATTACACACACTTACACTCACACTAACAAGTGCACACTCTCTGATTTAATACTGAAAATTACTATTGAATTTTGAACCCAATGATAACTTTCAATATTAGGTCAGAGAATTTGCACTTGAGAGTATTGAAAGTGTGTACACGTTGCATTTCACTTTCTGGATGAGAATAATATGCAGCATATCCAAGTCAAAAGTTATAAGAATCCTGTGCAAGGGAACCAAGTTTCAAGTAGTGCAAACAACCATGTTAACAATGAGCTTAAACTAATACAAAAATACTCTCAAAATCTAACAGCATTCGACAATTTTTATATACAACACGTACAATTAATTAGAGGAAGCCGGCCTTTTTTCATAAAGCTATTGACAACGTTGTAGTCTGGTACCACACATTTGGGCTTTCACCTATAAACTACACTCCACCGTTTCCTCAACTCACTACCCATAGAAAAAGAGCGAGGGATAATGGCAAAGTGCAACAACAAAACAACCACTTTTCTCAATATCATCCTTTGTGGGGATCTTCAGCATATCAAATTGATGAGGATTTTTATAAGAATAATCCAAAGCCAACCACTATAATTGTAACTTCAACTATTGTGAAAGCTTTCAGAGGTAATCATTTAACTTAGCATATACATTCAAAAACAATAAAATGCATTTTTATCAATAAGGTTATTAATGAATCTCTCTTTGAACTTTTTTGTAGGCGAGTACAACATATCATCAATAAGTGCAATAAGGATGTACATCAATCTTGACATTCTTGAAGTTACCAAAGTTCTAGACAAGTAAAAACACTCACTATATTATGTATTTATTAAAAAGAAAACTACTAACCCCCATTTCTTTTAATGAATAGTGTCTCCTTAACTGAAGTTAAGGAGTTGAAGATTGAACAACCACCAATAATACCAGATGAAGAACTTGCTTTGAAAAACCGAAAGACAATTGCAGAAGTAAAACAAATAGAATTAGATATCCTATAATAATTATGTTTCATAATTAGGAGATGAATATAATTATTACAGGATATTCAAATTCTATTTGTTTTATTTATGCAATTGTCTTTCTGTTTTGCAAGGCAAGTTCTTCATCTGGTATTATTGGCGGTTGTTCAATCTTCAACTCCTTAACTTCAGTTAAGGTGACATTGTTCAACCTATTCATTAAAAAAAAAAAAAAAAAAAAAATTGGGGGTTAGTAATTTTCTTTTTAATAAATATATAATATAGTGTGCGAGTGTTTTTACTTGTCAATTTAGAACTTTGGTAACTTCAAAAATGTCAAGATTGATGTATGTCCTTAATGTACTTGTTGAGAATAAGTTGTACTCATCTACAAAAAAGTT
Organism: Corylus americana; assembly: GCA_036287905.1. Lineage (NCBI taxonomy): Eukaryota > Viridiplantae > Streptophyta > Magnoliopsida > Fagales > Betulaceae > Corylus > Corylus americana. The sequence continues at coordinate 6,108,918 of CP125818.1, read as the reverse complement.
CAAAGAGAGATTCATTATATTGATAAAAAGGTATTTTATTGTTTTTGAATATGCTAAGCTAAATGATTACCTTTCAAAGTAACTCTTGTAACTCTTGAAATAGCGACATACAGTTGGCTATGGCTAAATACATGTTTATGTAGGAAAAGGCCTACATGTTGCAATGATAAAGATTTCCTTATATACAATATTTTTTTTATGGTATTGATCACCATAATGTGTATCTACTTGTAACTCTTAAAATAGCAACATACAGTTGGCTATGGCTAAATACATGTTTACGTAGGAAAAATGCCTACATGTTGCAATGAAAAATTCCATTTTTTTGTACTATTTGTTTAATTTATGTGCTTCTGGTTTTATGTGTGAATCTTCTATAGATGGAGCATTTTGATAAGTAATAGTGTTTGATTTATGTGGCTCTATATAAAAAATAATTTTTTGGTGGGTTTTGTTCTATTTGGTTGTAGGAATTGTATTGTACTATTTGTTTAATTTCTGCGGGCGTGGTTTTATTATGTGTGACTCTTTTGTAACTTTATAAACTTTGCTAAAATTCTTCTATTTTTTTTTTTTGCAAAGCAACAACTTGAGAAAGAAAATCAGTTGTTCTAACATAAAAGCTTATTGATAGTGTCACTATGAACTGATAAATATGTCCTATTTTGAATATTAATCCCAATAGCCTTTTGTTTTTGAACTGATAAGTAAATACCCTATTATTATTATTATTATTATTATTATTATTATTATATTACCTTGTTGGAGAAGAAAACACGGTCGTTTTTGTATTTGTCTGCAGGATAAACCCATGAGTTGCAAACAAAGTGGATCCGACCTTGGCCTGGAACATCTCCGAGTGTAAGAGTTTTGAGGGAGAATTTAGTATGATGATTGTTTTTTATTAAGAATGCTCCCGGAATTCCCATCTGCTCGTTCCACTCAAAGGTAACCTTGAATGTAGAGTCGGCTATCAAGGGGCAGGCACGCGGTTGTGCTTATCTACAGTTTCCAGACTGCTAGATTTGCAACAAAAACACAACAAAATAATTGTGTTATCATTAGTTATCTTAAAATGTTAAGCTAATAAGAAGAGGTAAATTTAATCACTTAATCATTACTTTAATAGTTTCCCTCACGTGTGGACTCAAACTCCATTTCATATAATTGAATTGGGAGATAAATTAACGGAGTCATGTTTCAAATAAGAAGCATGAATTTTATGTTTTTTTTTTGTTGCTTGTAATTTCATATGAGTGAAACCAGATTGTATTCTTCCTATTCAAAAGTTCAAAATAAAACCCCCACCTATTGGAAAAGGGTACCACTGCATCTATAAAAATAGAGAAATGTTACACACTTTCACTCCTACACTATTAAGTCCACACTCCCTAATATGGCAGTAAATATAATCATTTGATTCAAAATCTAGTAATGATCCATACAAAATTTAATGGTGATATCAATGTCTCGTCAAAAAATGTGAAATTAAAAGTGTGAGAGTAAAAATGTGTATAGCACTTCTAATAAAAGGATGCAGTGGCCCATGCTTTTACTCCATTCCAAGCCTCAATAAATTCTCCCATATAATGGTCCAAAACGACGCTGTTTCAGCCAGTGTGCTAGGCCCAGTCCAAATCAGCTAAAAAGGAGATTTACGACAAGAAGTCTTTGCTTTAAGCCACCCAAAGTCAAGCCTAAACCCGAATATAGGTAAACAGGCCGTCTCCACCAAACTAAGGTTGGCTTATCTAAATAAGTATATATCTTTTTAGGGTTCTCTCATACATCAATTTTTTGAATCAATCATTATATGGGTTCTACATATCCAATTGTAGATTTTTTTTTTTAAAAAAAACAATGTAGATGGACCAGAGATGTACTGGAGAATTGCAGTGTCAGTTTATAGTGTCATTAATGATGATGAAGCCATGGCACTCCATTTCAAATAACGTGGATAATATCCATTTCATAGTCAAAATTTAAATCATGTAATATTATATACACCATCTATATATTAGATGGATGCACCAGGTTTAAATCTTGACCATCATTAAAAATAGAAGGGAGCTAGGAAAGAACCATACTAACCAGCAGCTGGGTCAGCCTTAGCAGGAATGTTAATGAGCTGCAAAGAAACGTTTCGGCATAAAGCGGAAACATTGATCTTCTTCATCAACACTACACTGCCTTCAATCTTCGTGGACTTACCGCCATCATCGGGGATCTCTTAGTTCAAGCACTAAGAAAATTAAGAAGAACACGATATATATAGAAGTTTTTGAGGGAAAAGATTGTTGGGTTTGGAAAAACATAAGACGGGTTTATGGTATTTATAGGGAAAAGAATGAGCAATATTGTAGCATGATGCTTCACTTGTTCATATCAATACTGTTTTCCTATTATCATGTTTTAATAGTTATTTATTTTAAATAAATAATTGTTTCTCCTATTATCATGTTTGATTAGTTACAACTACTGCTTCAATTTCTCCAATTACCATTGCAACACTCACATTTAAAAACAGTCTGTTATAAATTGCTTCCGTGATTATATAAAACTAGCACATAACCTATGTTACACATCACATCTTACTTTTAATTATAAGTTAAAATAGGTATGTGAAAAAATCTATCATACATCTTTTAATGAAAATACATACTAAAGGTTATACACAATACATTACTGAACATGTATTTTTTTTTTGTCTTGAAATGTACCAAACATGTACTTAATGAAAATTATAAAAGAAAAAAAGTATCAAGAAGGACACTTGAATTCTTATGATCAGAATATTAATAGAAAATTAGTAGGAAACTCTTATATTGTTAATAACTCGTATACTTTTGAACATTCGAAGAAAAAAAAAGGGAAGAAAAAATAAACACAGAGAAAAAGAAACAAACAATATTTTTGTGGATACAAAATAATACAAAATGTTTTACTCAAACGTTTAATATAATCAAATAAAGCTTCTCACATCAGATTTAATGCTTAATTTATCTATTTTGTATTTCCAAAAAATGAAAATCTTTTTTTTTTTTTTTTTTTTTTTGCACAGTAATCAAATAATTTTTTGCTTTCTATTGCCTAAAAATTTGAGTATAACACACACACACACAAAATCTTATAAAACATTCAAATGAATTACAACATATTTGTAAAAATGTTAAAATAGTTGTTCTCATGTGAGTAGTTTAAAATGAAAATAATAGTAAGAAGAAAACATGTGGATTTTGATTATCAAAGAATTAGTTTTTAATATTATTGGTTTGATACCTATTATATTAATTTCAATAAAAATTAAAATTCATATAATTCTAAACATTCTAAAAAAATACAAAGCAAACTAAACAAAGTATTTTTTTATGAATACAAAATAAAACAAAATCTTCCACTAAACCTTTAACGCAATCAAATCAATCCTCACCACATAAGGTGCAATGCTTAATATTTCTTTGGTGTTACGAAAGTATTTATGTTTGATTTTTGCTTATTAATCAATAAATGTTTTCCTTGGTTTGCTTTCAAAAGCATAAAAACACTTTCAAAAATGGTCAAAAATCGACTAAATCACATAAACAAAACAAAAAATGAGTAGAACATAAGAGCCTTTATTTTAGTTTAATTCATATACATTAAAACATGTTTAAATATTTGTTCGTATAAGTATATGTGATTTGAAATGAAAAGTATAAAAAATAAAAAAGCAAGAAGAATACATGAATTATAATATAAAAAATTAGTAGGAATATTTACTACTTTTAATGTGATATCTATTGAAAAAAACATATCAGCACTTTGGTAATCCGTTTCCAATCTCCTAGCACCAAATCCTATATTGTTAATTTTTTTTTTGAAAAAAAGCATATATATGGTTATATATATATCAAGAGCTATATGTACTACGATTTGAAAAAAAAAATAGTAAGAAGAATACATGGATTATAATATAGAAAATTAGCATGAATATTTAATATTTTTAGTATGGCATCATCTATAATATTTCAATACAAATCAAACGCATATAACTTTGAACATTTGAAAAAAAGTACAGAGGAAAATAAACAATTCTTTTTTTAATAAAAAATTGTTCCTATAGATATACATGGTTTAAAATGAAAATTATAAAGGAAAAAAAAATAGCATTTAAAAAAAAAGGGCTATTTGGCCGATTTTGCTTTTTGTTTTTTAGTTTGTTTTTGTTTTTTGTTTTATGACTTATACGGCTGATTATGAATAGTTAATTAATGTAGTCTGTTTTTAAATTCTAAATATTGTCTTTATATAGTTTTAGAAAGTAATAAATTTTGAGAAAATAATATTGTACATTAAATGTTTGAACTTAATGAAATCACATATAAGGAAAATTATTGAAATATAATTAAAAGCTCTTAATTAAGCTAATTTAATGACCGGTTCACTCTTAAAAAACCAGTTCAAAAATTATGCCATAAAAAACCGGTTTAGCTTTTAAAAAAAATTGGTTCACGCCACATGTCGCGATTCTATACTACCTCTAAAGACTGTTTCAACTTATATATATTCCAGCATTTTATTATAGACATTTTTTTTTCTCTCTCTCTTTTTTTTTTTTTTTTTTTTTTTTTCTTCTTTATCACGGTTGTTACAAAATTTTCTTGTTGCAAAAAGTGTTTAGAATTTTGCAATTTGCACACTACATTCGGACAGTATTGTATCATAAGGATAAATTTGCTTTGATTCCCTTTTGCAAAACTCCTGATACACGTGGGAGGCAATATCTATCTAATTAAGAGATAGAGTAACAATCACCTTACTGTCCAGACTTCAACAAATTATCATTATGTTTATATTCTATGTTTATTAATTCTTTCATTCCCACATCATTATTTTTTCATCAATTCTTAGATAAATAGCTTGCATTCTTTCAATGGCACTTCCAATTATGAATTTTGCTATTACTTCTATAATGTGATGCCACAAGACCCTCTCCAAAGTGGATAGTTTTGATGGCAACAACTACAAACTCTCAAAGGAAAAAGTGAAATATCTACTAACAACATTGAAGGTTCGTTATGTGCTCGACACGTTTGATTATTACCCGTTATGACAAAAGTTTGTTCAACAGTTTTAACAGAATATTCAGATCTAAAGACATATTTAGACCAAGAAGTAGTATAAACTTCTTTGTTAGAAAGCTTGGGAATATTCCATTTATCAAAAATAAAATTATTATCACTTTCAACAGAAAATTGTTCAGGATTAACCACGTCAGGTGGCAAACTGGAATTAGAGCTAACAGAAGAATTAGATCTCCACATTATGACACACAAACTAAACTCAAAATCACACACTGGAAAAAAGTCTTATAGGATCTCATCCTAGGTACTCACTCACAAGGCAAACTCTCTAAGCATGTCCTTCCTAGACGCTAAAGTATCCACACATACCCTTGGACGCGAAACGGCTGAAACCAGAACTATTCACACATACCCTTGGCCAACACTCAGCACCTACTACCCGCCCTTCACCCTCCTCCCTCTTGGTATCAGAGGCATAAGAGTTGCGGTCTATTTGGTGGCTTGATGTACACCCTGCTCTCTCTTGACCCCCCTGAGTATAGTCTTGTTCTTCTCCTTTTTATTTACTCCCTTGTTAACCTTTCTCTGTGTCGAGATCCTAGCTGTTGAATGGTAGTCCACCACCCCATCAGTTGTGGTTGTAAGGAACGGTAGTTCACCACCCCGTCTAGTCAATTTGCGAATCCGTAAGTCCCGTTGAAAAGCTTGGGTTGGCGTGTCAAGGGCAGGTAGTAGGTGCTGAGTGTTGGCCAAGGGTATGTGTGAATAGTTCTGGTTTTAGCTGTTTCGCCTCCAAGGGTATGTGTGGATACTTTAGCGTCTAGGAAGGACATGCTTAGAGAGTTTGCCTTGTGAGTGAGTACCTAGGATGAGATCCTATAAGACTTTGCCCAGTGTGTGATTTTGAGTTTAGTTTGTGTGTCATAATGTGGAGATCTAATTCTTCTGTTAGCTCTAATTCCAGTTTGCCACCTGACGTGGTTAATCCTGAACAATTTTCTGTTGAAAGTGATAGTAATTTTATTTTTGATAAATGGAATATTCCCAAGCTTTCTAACAAAGATGTTTATACTACTTCTTGGTCTAAATATGTCTTTAGATCTGAATATTCTGTTAAAACTGTTGAACAAACTTTTGCCATAACGGGTAATAATCAAACTATTACCTTATTTAATAAGAAATTTGTCAATGATGCTCTTGCTAGAAGTTACAAATTCCTGCATATTGGTTTTGTTCAAGTTGCTGTTAAGCCTTTGACTCGACTTGGCATTAAGGCCTCTGTTTTGCTTTGTTTGCGTAATGCTAGATTTGTTGATTTTAAAGCCAGTATTCTTGGCATGATTCAATCTTCTCTGTTTAGTGGTCCTGTCCACTTTGATGTTTTCCCCAATATTTCTCTTGCTTTGAATGATATTCATATTTTGAAAGCTTTGACGCTTAATATTTTGACATCTGGTTATAATATGGAAGAAGGTAGCAGACCCCTTGCTATCATCTACCGTATTTATTATAAATTGATGAAGATAAATCTTGATCCACAAGCTGTGATCAAGAATCTAGGTGAATCTATTTTGTTGATTCAAATTTCTACTCAGAATGCTAATATCAAAACCCCAAAGATGATTCGATGGGCGGAGATTGACCTCCCCAACGAATGGTTTTTGGAGAATGTTGCAAAATCTTCTCGAGTAGTTAATGATGCCTCTAATCTTGATTACATCCAACAATATATGGATGGATTTGTCAAAATCAATTTTTCTGATTTAGGACTTCCAAACAGAATCGAAAGACCTCTGTTGGTTAACGAACGAAGGAATTTTTTTGCGGGTTCTACAACCTCAGAAGGAATCCGACGTCGTGATAAGGAAGTGGATGAGTCCCTTAATACTCCTCCTCCTCTTTATCCTCCTGTTAGCCCTGATTTGAAACTCAAAGGAATTTCTACCGATTCCCAAGTTTCTTCTGCTTTTTACTCTACTAGAAATCATCCTCAGACGGATGACGAAGGTGGATCTCTTTCTCCTTCAGCTTTTGATTTTAATGCTCCTCTTCCCACTGCTCATCATCATCAGTGTAATGTTATCACTGCTACTGCTCCCATCAAAGATTTCTTTTCTATTATTGATTGGCCTGCTTTGAACAAAGATTTTAAATCTTCTGAAAATTGTGCTTTTCGGCATGCTTACCGTGCCAAATATTCAGAAAAGGAACAAAATCTCATTAAGGTCAAATGGGCTGAGATGATGATTAAGTCCCAAAAACATATTTTGTTTTTTGATTACCTTTAAAAACATTTCCCTGTCGATAATTTTTTAAATGTTGTCAAAAAGATTTTTGTCAGAGAAGATAAATCTGTTGTCAAATCTTCTCATCCTCCCCTTGAAAACACTCTTCTTGATGTCAACAAAATTGTTGTTAAATGTTCTCCTTTCAAAACTCATGATGATAAGAATCCTATTATTAACAATAGGAAAATTATCGAACAAAATAATTTTGTCTCCCACTCCCTTCATATTTTAGGACAACAATTGGACTGTATCGAAGATAAAATTCCCTCTCTCTCTTCTGATCCAAAAGTTTCCTCTACTCCTTCTAAAATTGAAAACCTCTGATTTCTCTCCCTGATTTGACGAAATCCTCTGGTTTGAAAATGACTTCTCAAATGAACCTTGAGAAGGTCAACAAATTGCTTTCTGAGTTAACTAATGCTCGTGCCAGTTCTTCTGGACAGAATTTTGGCATCAAAAAAGTTTCCTCTTCTTCTGATTCTGAAATTTCTTCCCAAGATTCTATTGATTCTGATATTAGAATTCTTGAACAAAACTTTGGTAAGATTGAGTTGGAGCCAAAGCTCCAAAGGATCTTTGACGGATCTAAACCCTTTAATCTTACAAAGAATTTTTATTCAAAACCCACTCATCCTAATTTACAATTTGAGGAAAGGTTTCTCCAATCCCAATTCTCTGTCTCTGCTGATAAATTGTATGAATGGAATATAGATGGTTTGTCTGAGCAAGAACTGCTTAATAAGATGAATCACATGTCCATGGTTGCTAATGCCTATCTCACTAATCACAATAAAAGCCAAGCTGATATTGTGGATTTACTTGCTACTGGTTTTTCTAGTACTCTTAGAAATTGGTGGGACAATTATCTCACTGAACTAAGAAGAGATCAGATCAGGAAAGCAGTAAAGAGTGATGAAGAAGGAATACCCATTTTCAATGAACAAATTGGTATGGGTGAACCTGATGGTGTTAACTTCTTGATTTATACAATTATCAAACATTTTGTTGGTACTCCTTCTAATATTACTTCCAGAATTTCTGATTATTTGAATAATATTCGATGCCCTACTATGTCTAACTATAGATGGTATCAAGATGTCTTTCTTTCCCGTGTCATGGTTAGACCTGATAGTCAAAAACCTTATTGGAAAGAAAAGTTTATTGATGGGTTGCCTTCATTATTTGCTCACAAAGTTAAAGATGAATTGATCAGCTCTGACACTGGTCTTATTGATTTTGAAAATTTGACTTATGGTGGTTTATTCTCTACTATCAAAAAACTTGGTATTAAGATGTGCATCGATCAAAAGATGATCAGACAGCAGCTTAAGAACGCCAAGAAAGCTAAGTATGAAATGGGAAATTTCTATGAACAGTTTGGATTACCTCCTATGGCTCCCTCCAAAATGCATAGGAAGAAATCTAAAGCTTTCATGAAATCACCCCCTCCATATTACAACAGTCATAAGAGAAGAAAATTTAATAAACCTAAATTTTCTAAACCTCCTAAAAAGAGTAAAGACTCTAAATTTGAAAAATATTTTTCTAAAAATAAATGTTTCAATTGTGGAGAAACAGGACACTATGCTGACAAGTGCCCAAAACCTCCTAAAAAGATTAAAAAAGAGATTAATGCTTTAAACATCAATGACGATGAAAAGCAAAAAATCTTTAGAATTTTCCAAAACAATGATTTTTCTGATTATTCTTCTGATAATGATATTCTATCTTCCTCTGATTTTGACTATCTTTCTGCTTCTGATATTTCTAGAAATTGTGTTAAATTTGAAAATTGTGCTGGTTCTTGCTACAGCGCAAAAACTTGTTCTGTCCTGACCAAATCAGAAGAACAAGAAGATTTACTTCTTACCCTGATTTCAAAAATTGAAAATCTTGATTTAAAAGAAGAGTATCTTAAAAAACTTAAGAAACTCATGATTAAAGATGTTGTTGAAAAGCATGTTGGCACTAAAATCTCTCTTGAAGATACCTTGAAACGGTTTTCAAAACAAAAATCCAAGGTTGTTACTATCTCAGATTTGCAGCATGAGATTAGTATCATCAAGAAAGATATTGTCAACTTGCAAATTGCCTTGCAAGATGTTAATACAGAAAACAAACAAAAGCTTTTGTTTTTAAATCTTAACCAATTTTTTCCAAGAAGTGTTTCTGATAACGAAACGACTGAGCATAATGATGAGGCTGAATCCAGTCACAAATGTTTGTCCAATGAAGTTAAGATTGTCAGTATGATCAGTAAAATTGTTCCTCCCAGATGGGGTATTTGAAAGTCAGAATTACCATTTCCCTTGATTATACCTTTGATGTCTTTGCTTTAATTGATTCTGGTTCTGATTTGAATTGTATTCAAGAAGGATTTATTCCTAGTAAATATTTTGAAAAATCCACTCAGAAACTTGACTCTGCAAGTGGAAACAAACTGCACATTGATTTTGAATTAAATAATGCTTATGTCCATTATGATAATATTCATTTCATATTCCTGCTGTTCTTGTCAAAAATATGAGTGAAAGAGTAATTCTTGGAATGCCTTTTCTTGCTTTGCTTTATCCATTCTCTGTTGACGAGATTGGAGTTTCAACTGTTAAATTTGGTATTAATATTCAAGTACATTTTTCTTCTAAATTTGAAATTGATATTAATAGGTTAGATATTAAGTTTAGGCAGTCCCCAGTCCTAGAGTCAGATAAGGACCCTAACCCCATCAGAATTTTATCCTGCTTAAACACCCCCCTGACGGTTGTGTTTTCCCAGAATTCTTTGTTGATACCTATTCCCAACACATGGTGCATATTATTATTTCATTTTTGCAAAAAAATAATTTTGACATTATTTTGCATATATTTTATAAAAGTTTTAACCATTCTGGTTCTGATTACCCCAGAAGATACTTTACCATAGTGTCTATTTCAAAAGAATTATCATTGAAAAGGAATGGGGAATTCATCCCTTTGTCGCAAAATCCCTTAACGGATTTTCTATCCCTTGCACTTATTATGACTATGTTGATGCCTGGTTTAAATTCTTGCTTTATCAAACCTCGATTTTTGATCATTCCTGGTTTGTTAATTTTGACAAAAATTTCTCCGGTATCCTTCCTCTCTGGTTCTCCAGATGGTGGAACCAATTTGGTCTTTTCCCTGATATCCTCCCTCTCTAACTAGTTGAAGCTTTTCAAATGTTCAAGAACAACTACAAAGTTGATTCTTATGGTTCCAAGTTTTCAACTATGCTTTATTTTGTCAAGAAATACAAAATTCCATGGATTCTGATATGGCAATATCACCTTTCAGAAGACAAAATCCAACGACAATGGTTTGTCAAATGGTGGGATAAATGCTTACTAACTGATTCCATTGTCATCTCTGTCAAAGAAATGTCTCAGGCCCCCAAGGCTCATGCTTTGCCACTAACGGCTAAATCACCACATCTGATTACCCCCAGTGTTTTCTCCTCCCCAAAAGAAGAAAAGGAAATATCCCCTGTTTCTTCCTCTTCTGCTTCTTCAAGTTCTTCAAAGAAGAAATCTTCTAAGAAGAAAGATAAGATTATGGCCCTCCTTGCTACCCTGGATGACTCCGATGATGAAGAGGAAGAAAAGCCTAAACCATTATCCGAAAAGCCCATTCAGGCTCTTTTGTATTATGAAGACACACAGGACTACTATCCCTACCCAGGGATAGAAGACATGTGACCCAATGGCCTCTTAACGGCTAGTTTTCTCAGGTTTTCTCAGAATGGCTCCATAACAGCCATAAGATTTCATGATTGCCTCATAACGGCTCTTTGCTGCTTGAAGACCGGCTCATAACGGCTGGTTGCAAGATGTTTTCCCTGATTCGAAGATTTTCCTCTAATTCAAGAATTTTAGAAGGGAGGTGGGTGGAAGTGCAGTATGCATATAGATGCAGGGAGTAGGGGAGAGTGATGTACATGCAATAAGATAATTTAAAGATAAGCAGTAAAACCAGCCATGAGGCGGTAATGACAGTTGTATAATCAAAATAAATAACTGAAATTAAAGATAGTTAAGAAGCTGGATAAACAAAGCTTGATATAAGCTGAAATCGTTACAGATTTAGATAAAGCTTACAAAAGTAAGTTATAGTGCTTATTGAAGTAAGTGACAGAGAAGGAGAGGAAATAAGAACAGGGGAATGGCTAGAGAGCAAAGGAGCTTCAGAGGATAGAAGACTCTGGTAAATTGCTTCTGCCTTACAATGGGGAAGGGGTGCCCGTTATATAGGCAAATTACAAAGCATAAAACAAATTACAATCATGTTCAAAATAGTAAAAGAGGAATCCGCATTACTGTGGAGTCCGTTAGTCAAAAGTGAACAGTGAAGGCACGTTTGGTGCCAATCTGGTACAGTGAAAGTAGTCAATCTGGAACAATAGCTGTCGGCACTGTAGTGTCGGCAGATAAATCTTGAACAGTGAAGTGAATAGTGCAACTAAACAGTAAAAGTGAACAGTAACTTCAAATAGTAATGAATAGTGATCCGGAGAAAATTCTTGAACTAGAGGAAAATCTTCGAATCAGAGAAAACATCTTGCAACCAGCTGTTATGAGCCAATTTGAAGTCTGAACATTGAGGGCCTCATAATTAGGAAATCATAAGCCATTATGGGTGCTGTCTCTAAATTGCAAAAAGCCATCAGTTCTGGGCTCGTCAAGAGTCTTCTTCATCATCATCAGAAGTGGAGTTAAGAAAGGTTTCAATCCATTGTTTCTTTTTGGAAACAGTTGAAGAAGAGAACTTTGGCACTGAAGGTGGAGGAGGTGCTAAAATTGGCATGGCAGCAGCAACTCTTTGAGTTAAAATTTCAATCTTTTTGACAATGGGGTCAATCTTGGGGGACATTTCCCAAGTTTTAGCTTGAAACCAATGTCTTTCAATCTTTTCATCGTTCCTAATGTATTTCCATTTTAGAAACCATGGAACTCTGAACTTTTTGGCAAAATGAAGCATTGGGGGGAAAATAGGATTATAATCATCACAGCAACTGTCACAGGTGATATGAGATGAAAATAAGTGGTAGGCATAAACAAGCTGAGGAGGGAGAACATCTAGGGTAAGACCAAACTGGGTCCACCACTGATTAAACCAAGCTGGGAGAAAACCATTAAATTCTTTATCAAAGCTGATAAACCAAAAGTGTTTATCGTCAGGATTATGGAACAGTAAAAATTGGAACTAGGCATTTACATAATCATAATAGGAGTAAGGAATTTGAGAGTTGGAAGAAGGCATAAGGGTAGAAGGGTGAGAGCCCCAATCATCGACGGAGATGAAATTATCAAAATATGCAATAGTACCAACAATCGTTTGGGGATTGCCATGTTTGGCAATGGATCAAAACCAGACAGATTTGGTTTGAATCAAAATATTAGTAAGAAATGACAAATCTTTCAAAGGATGTTCAGGGATCCAATGAAAATGACAAGGAAAGTAAGAATGAGCCAGTTGCTCCGGGGTTTTAGAAAGATCTTCGGAAGAGAATAAATACTGAGAAAAGGGGAAGGTAACCCAAGGAAAGGAAATATTGACAGGGGGATTAGGTTCCTTAGGAGGAGCCAAAGAACTAGGCTTAACAAACTGACTAAAAGCAGAAGTAACTGACTGGGTAATCTGAGAGTGAAATCGGGGAGGATTTGAGAAATGAGTATCAATAGGATCAAGAGGAATAGAAGGTTTAGGTTTCAAAACAGTATTAACTTTTTCCTTGCCCTTTTTGTTGGCCATTGTGGCACTGCAAAAATTCACGAGTAAGAAAATCAGGGATTGAATTGTTAGCACCTTTAATATATTCAATATCAAAATCGAAAACACTTAAGATGGCTTGCCATCTAGCAAAAATCTGTTTTGATGCAATGTTTTCAACATCTTTTTTCAAAATGTATTTAGCAGATTTACAATCAATGCGTAAAAGAAATTTTTGATTCAGCAAATCAGACTGAAATTTAGTAATGCATAAAACAACAGAAAGAATTTCTTTCTTAATAGTACTATAATTAATCTGCGTAGTATTCCAAGATCCAGAATGGAAACGAACAATTTGTTCGGGAGACTCTAGAGAAGATCCTGGGGAAACAACCTGTTTTAGAATACCTCCAAATCCAATTTCAGAGGCGTCAGTGTCAACAATCTTGAAAGAATTATCAGAAGGGATGCCTAAACAAGGGAGAGTTTTGACATGAAGCTTGATTTCTTGAACAAGAGAGGTATGAATATCAGACCAAGGTGGAGGATTGCCTTGTAACCTTTCAAACAAAGGTTTACAATGTTTTCGCAAATCCTTGTAGAAATTAGTAATATAATTCAGAGAACCAAGAAATCTTTGAAGTTGGGATTTCTCAGTGATAACATCAGGAAATTTATCAGCAAATTGAATAGCCCTGTCAATAGGACAAATCTGACCTTTTGAGATGTCAAACCCAAGAAATCTAATCTTATCTTGGAAGAGTTTGATCTTTTTAGCAGAAACAACAAGCCCATTATGTTTGATAGTTTCTAGAAACCATTTCAAATGTTTCCAGTGTTCATCAATAGACTTTGAGAAAAAAAGGACATCATCAATATAGACAATAGTGAAATGGCTGAAAAGGTTGAAAATATCGTTCATGATATTTTGAAATTCACTAGGAGCATTTTTTAAACCAAAAGGCATGACATTCCATTCAAAGTGTCCAAAAGGGGTAGTAAAGGCCATCTTGTACCAATCACTATCCTTAATCTGGACTTGCCAAAATTCTGACTTCATATCAAACTTGGAGAAAACAACAGCGTCGTTAAGACGACTGACCAAATCTTTCCTATTGGGAATAGGATATCTAATCCATTCTAAAACATCATTGAGAGGCTTGTAGTTGATAACCAACCTAGGGGCGCCTAGTTCTAACTCGGCATTTTTCATAACATAAAAAGCAGTACAAGACCAAGGAGACTTACTCTTACGAATAATTCCCTTAGTAAGCAAATCAGCAATTTCTTTTTGACAAAATTCTAAAGTTTCGGCATTCATTTGAATGGGCCTAGCTTTAGTTGGAATTTTGTTTTCAGAAAAATCTTTAACATAAGGTAAAGAAACAATATGCTTTTTCTTATGCCAAAAAGCATTAGGAAGTTCAGAGCAAACAGAATCAATAATTAGGGTATTGAAAGCAGAAATCCTTGATTGCAAAAGCTTGTCAGAAAGCTGTTCAGCAATCTTTTTGTATCTTAAATCTTGTTGCAGAAAATTAAGTTGTTTATGCTTGGCAGAAATCAGATTCAAACAACTATCATCAATTTCAGATTTGGAAGCAAAATGAAATTTTACTTCAAATCTCATTTTAATAGTTGCAACACCAGTATCATCAACAGTTAATGGATAGAGCATGGCAATAAAAAGGAAGACCAATAATTACTTTATCAGTCATATTCTTGACGAGAACAACAGGAATATGGAAACAAACATTATTTTGACAAACATGAACATCATTCAACTCATACTTAATATGCAATTTGTTTCCACTAGCTGAATTCAACCGTTCTATGGATTTTTCAAAATATTTGCTAGGAATAGAACCTTCTTGAATGCAATTTAAATCAGCACCAGAATCAATCAATGCAATGACATCGAGGGTAAAATCTGGGGAAACAAGGATATGTACTTTAGAATGCCATTTGGGAGGAATAACTTTGTTGGTCAAATTGACAAAATTATCATTATTAGAAACAGGTATGGGCTTATTATTTTTTAAAGTAATAATATCTTTCCTTATGTTACTAATCTCATGTTGCAAATCTGAGACTGTAACTACCTTGGATTTTTGTGTTAAAACTTTTCCCAAAGTATTTTCAGGAGAGATTTTAGTACTATTTTGTCCTTCGGATTTGGTCAGAACAGAACAAGTACTAGTTTTTTGCAAATCAGGAGGGGTACATTTTGGATAAAAATTCTTTGTAAGATTAAAGGATTTAGATCTGTCAAAGATCCTTTGGAGTTTTGGCTCCATCTCAATCTTACCAAAGTTTTGTTCAAGGATTCTAATATCAGAATCAGTAGAATCCTGGGAAGAAGTTTCAGAATCAGAAGAAGAGGAAACTTTTTTGATGCCGAAATTTTGTCCAGAAGAACTGGCACGAGCAGTAGTTAGTTCAAAAAGCAATTTGTTGACTTTCTCAAGGTTCATTTGAGAAGTAGTTTTTAAACCAGAAGATTTTGTTAAATCAGGGAGAGAAATCAGAGGTTTTTCAATTTTTGAATGAGTGGAGGAAACTTTTGGATCATAAGAGAGAGAGGGAATTTTCTCTTCGATACGGTCCAATTGTTGTCCTAAAATATGGAGAGAATGAGAAACAAAATTATTTTGTTCGATAATCTTCCGATTGTTATTAATAGGATTCCTATCATCATGGGTTTTGAAAGGTGAACATTTAACAACAATTTTGTTGACATCAAGAAGAGTATTTTAAAGAGGGGGATGAGAAGATTTGACAACAGATCTATCTTCTTTGGTAAAATTCTTTTTCACAACATTCAAAGCATTATCGACAGGGAAATGTTTTTGAAGGTAATCAAAAAACGAAATATGTTTTTGGGACTTAATCATCATCTCAGCCCATTTGACTTTAATGAGATTTTGTTCCTTTTCTGAATATTTGGCACGGTAAGCATGCCAAAAAGCACGATTTTCAGAAGATTTAAAATCTTTGTTCAAAGCAGGCCAATCAATGATAGAAAAGAAATCTTTGATGGGAGCAGTAGCAGTGATAACATTACACTGATGATGATGAGCAGTGGGAAGAGGAGCATTAAAATCAGAAGCTGAAGGAGAAAGAGATCCACCTTCGTCATCCGTCTGAGGATGATTTCTAGTAGAATAAAAAGCAAAAGAAACTTGAAAATCGGTAGAAATTCCTTTGAGTTTCAAATCAGGGTTAACAGCAGGATAAAGAGGAGGAGGAGCGTTAAGGGACTCATCCACATCTTTATCATGACGTTGAAATCCTTCTGAGGTTGTAGAACCACCAAAAGAATTCCTTTGTTCGTTAACCAATAGAGGTCTTTTGAACTGAGGTCTTTCGATTCTGTTTGAAAGCCCTAAATCAGAAAAAATGATTTTGACATATCGATCCATATATTGTTGGATGTAATCAAGATTAGAGGCATCGTTAACTACTCGAGAAGGTTTTGCAACATTCTCCAAAAACCATTCGTTGGGGAGGTCAATCTTCGCCCATCGAATCATCTTTAGGGTTTTGATATTAGCATTCTGAGTAGAACTTTGAATCAACAAAGTAGATTCACCTGGATTCTTGATCACAGCTTGTGGATCTAGATTTGTCTTCATCAATTTATAATAAATATGATAGATGATAACAAGGGGTCTGCTACCTTCTTCCATATTATAACCAGATGTCAAAATATTAAGCGTCAAAGCTTTCAAAATATAAATATCATTCAAAGCAAGAGAAATATTGGGGAAAACATCAAAGTGGACAGGGCCACTAAACAGAGAAGATTGAATCATGCCAAGAATACTGGTTTTAAAATCAACAAATCTAGCATCACGCAAACAAAACAAAACAGAGGCATTAATGCCAAGTCGAGTCAAAGGCTTAACAACAACTTAAACAGAACCAATATGCAGGAATTTGTAACTTCTAGCAAGAGCATCGTTGACAAATTTCTTATTAAACAAGGTAATAGTTTGATTATTACCCGTTATGGCAAAAGTTTGTTCAACAGTTTTAACAGAATATTCAGATCTAAAGACATATTTAGACCAAGAAGTAGTATAAACATCTTTGTTAGAAAGCTTGGGAATATTCCATTTATCAAAAATAAAATTATTATCACTTTCGACAGAAAATTGTTCAGAATTAACCACGTCAGGTGGTAAACTGGAATTAGAGCTAACAAAAGAAGTAGATCTCCACATCCAAGGGTATCCACACATACCCTTGGATGCGAAATGGCTGAAGCCAGAACTATTCACACATACCCTTGGCCAACACTCAGCACCTACTACCTACCCTTCACACGCCAACCCAGGCTTTTCAACGGGACTTACGGATTCGCAAACTGACTAGACGGGGTGGTGAACTACCGTTCCTTACAACCACAACTGACGGGGTGGTGGACTACTGTTCAATAGCTAGGATCTCGACACAGAGAAAGGTTAACAGGGAAGTAAATAAAAAGGAGAAGAACAAGACTATTCTCAGGGGGGTCAAGAGTGAGCAGGGTGTACATCAAGGCAGCAAAGAGACCGCAACTCTTTTGGCTCTGATACCAAGAAGGGAGGAGGGTCAAGAAGGGAGGAGGGTGGAAGCGCCACATGTGGCAGGATAAAGAGGAGGAGCGTTAAGGGACTCATCCACATCTTTATCACGACTTTGAAATCCTTCTAAGGTTGTAGAACCGGCAAAAGTATTCCTTCATTCGTTAACCAACAGATATATATATATATAATTGATATAAAGCTTTTTATTAATATATACTTGCAATTATTATGCTTTATATTAAGCTTAGTAATTGATAAGTTGATACATATATATATATAACGTGCCACATGTGGCACGTTACTCTTGTAGTAACGTGCCTTATGTGGCAAGTTACTATTGCCCTTGGGAATAGGCACCAAGCTGGCCGTGCCAGCTTCTTCTTTCTTCCTCTCCTTTTCTCTTTTTTTCCCCCTCTTTTTCTCCTCTTCTCTCCTGCGTGAAGTGCTTCTCCTGATCTCCATTCCAAAATTTTTCTCTCTTCTTCTCACATACCTGATCTCCATTCTTTCACCTGCATGTGAACTGAGCTTCTTCTTCGGATTTTGTAGCTGGGCAGCTCAGCTCTTCCTCATCGATCAGCCACCACCGCGCGTCTTCTCTCTCCGCCAGCGAATTCATCTCCGGCTGGCAACTCACCGGCAACCCACCTCTCACACATTTTCCAGCCATCTCCCACCTCATCATCAATCAGGTATATATATATATAATTTTTTTTATAGTATATATTTATAGTTTTTTTCTCAGCATATATTGTATATATATATGATCAAAATTTTTTGTTAGCTAATTGACTGATTAATTTGGTTGAAATATATTATTTTTAGGGTCCTATGTTTGTATGATAGGTACATACGTAGGAATGTAGAATTGTTCAATATGAGCATGCATGCAAAATATTTATATCTATATTGTTAGGTAGGTAGTTTGAAATTAGCTAAATTTTTTGATTTTGTGTAGGTTTTACCAACCTATTATATAAATGATCATTTATATAATAAATAAAAAATAGAAAAAAGATTTATATAAATCATTTATAAAAATGATTGCAAAAATAATAATAAAAAATAGAGAATGATAAAAAATTAAAATTTTAATTTTTTTTTAAAAAAAACCTACCTAGGTAGTTAGATGAATTTTATTTAGGGTCCCCATATGAAGTTCAAATTATGTAACTTTATTTTTTAACAAAAATTGCGACAAAAACATAACTTAAATTTATTTTATTTAGGGCCCCCTTCACAAATTATGCTTTTCAATTTGTTTAATATAATTTGGTTTAGGTTTTTGCAAATTTATATTAGAGTACATGTTATTAAATAAACAACAAACATAGATTTTTTATTTTTTATTTTTTATTTTTTATTTTATTTATTTTTTATTTTTTATGTACGGTACCCATGACACGTAGTTTTAATTTTGATTATAATGTGGTTTAAGGTTTGAAAATTTAGATTTCGTAAATTATATAAAATAGATAAAGATAATAAATAAAAGTACATTTGAAAAAAAAAAATCAATTAACCTAGAAATATTTTATTTAGGATCCCCGTAACAAAGGCGATATAAAATAGGAAAATATAAAATGTAGATTATGTTTAGGGTTATAAAAAACCTATAGGACACAAACCGAAAACAAATAACAAACCGATATTTATTTTATTTAGGGTCCAAATATATACATACCAAATGCATTTAACTTTTGGGCTTCAATTTTTTATTTGGGTTACTTGCAAGTTTACTTTATAAATTTGAAGCAGAAAAAAAAAAATGAAAGAAAAGAATAACAAAAAAGTAATGAACCTAGTTTTACTTATTCACCGTTAGGGTCCCCTTGGGCCATACTAATGCATTTTTGTTTTAGTTTAGCGTAATTCTTATATATTTATGTTTCTAATGTATGTAGTAACACTATGGACAAGAGTTAGATGAAGAAGTCTAGGGGTACGAAGGAATACAGAGACAGATGTAAAGCGTTTGTGGACTTCGCAGTTAGGAACTGTGACACTCCAGACAAACTTATTATGTGCCCCTGTAAGACGTGTTGTTGTAATAGGAGACACCCCTCAGGTTTGGTATACGACCACTTGACATGGGGGAAAGGAATGTGGCCCCAATACACATTTTGGATTTATCATGCCGAAAGGCTTGTTCGAGCTCCTGTTGAAGGCTCGAATTCATCTCGTTCGGCCACAGCTATCGTTGCAAGCACTGAACAAGGTGGAAATATGCGCGCCATGTTGCGTGATGCATTCGGCATGCACGAAGTTAGAGATGATAATAGTGAGCCTCGGGTTGAGGTGCATGGAGAGGAAGAACACATTATGCATGACGAAGCCGATGGAGGTGGCGTACGAAAGTACGAGGAATTGCTTAAAAAGGCAGATAAACTGCTTCATGATAAGACCAAACATAGCAAACTGATTGCTACTGTACATATGTACAATTTGAAGTGTGTGGGTGGAGTTAGTAACACGATATTCTCGTGTTTCCTCGAGCTAATCAATCAGTTGCTATCTACAGATGATGGAGCTCTGCCAGTTAGTACATATGAGGCCAAACAGTTTCTAAGGGACATGGGACTCGGGTATGAGAAGATTTTGGCTTGTCGCAATGATTGTATGTTGTTCTGGAAGGGCAATAAGGACTTAGATTCATGTGTGAAATGTGGAAAATCTAAATGGAAGGACGAAATTCATTTGGACGAAATTCATTTGGACGAGGATGGCCACCCCATATCGTCGAGTAAGAGATGTCCGGTCAGGGTTTTGCAATGGTTTCCCATCATACCATGACTACAGAGGCTTTTTATGTTAGAGTATACTGCACCCTATATGAGGTGGCATGCAGAAGGCCGCACTAAGGACGGCGTATTGAGGCATCCAGCCGACGGCGAAGCATGGAAGTCATTTGACAATTTATATCCAGAGTTTTCAGCGGACAGTAGGTATGTAAGACTTGGCCTAACCTTAGATGGATTTAATCTTTTGGGAACATGAGCACATCCCACAGTACTTGGCCTGTAATACTTGTACCGTACAACCTGCCTCCTTGGATGTGCATAAAACAAGCGTCTTTCATATTATCCCTGATTATTCCAGGCCCCAGTTCACCTGGAATGGATATGGATGTCTACATGCAACTATTAACTGAGGAATTATAGCAACTATGGAGTGTAGGGGTACGAACATTTGATGTCTTCCTGAAAAAGAATTTCATGCTCCGAGCGCAACTGATGTGGACAATTAATGACTTCCCGGCATACGCGGACTTGTCTAGGTGGCCTACAAGGGGCAGAAAGGCATGCCCTTGTTATATGCATGCAACAACGTTTAGACGGTTAAAACACGGAAATAAGTTTTGCTTTATGGGGCATAGGCGATACTTGCCCATGGATCATCCGTGGAGGCGAAATAAAAGTACATTTGACAGTAACCAAGAACTAAAATGTACCCCCGATGTGCCAGATGGAGATGAAATCCTAAAACAGTTAGAAAGGATGGTATTTGGGGATGAGAGCGTTGGTAAGTCAATTAACATTGATAATTCACATGTAAAGAGGAAGAGGACTGATAATGTATTATGGAAGAGGAAAAATATTTTCTTTCGGTTGCCATACTGGAAGGATAATTTATTGCGGCATAACCTTGATGTCATGCACATAGAGAAAAATGTGATGGACAATATAATTGGCACAATACTCGACATTAAAGGAAAAACGAAGGACATCCTTCAAGCCCGTAAAGATTTGCAAGAAATGGGTTTGAGACCAGCACTTCATCCTTTCACAGGTGATGATGGGAGAATTTATATGCCTTATGCTTACCACACGATGTCGAAAGAGGATAAAACTAGTTTCCTAAAAGTGCTTTGAAATATAAGGGTGCCAGACGGATATGCCTCGAACATTTTCCGATGTGTAAAACTTAAGGACCGGACAATATCGGGTTTGAAGAGTCATGACAGTCACGTATTGATGCAACAGCTTCTCCTGATTGCATTGCATGGATCACTGCCCGGTAACGTGGTTAGACTGCTGATTGAGATGTCTGCATTCTTCATGGGCATATGTTCAATGGCGTTGACCCAAGAGGATATGGCCCGACTTGAGGCTAGCATCTATATCACTCTGTGCAAGATGAAACAGATATTCACCCTCAGTTTTTTCACCAGCATGATTTATGTTGTGGTGCATCTTGTCCTTGAATGCCGACTCGGTGAAGCGGTACAGTATAGGTGGATGTATCTGGCAGAGAGGTAACATTTCTCGTAAAAAATTAAAACTAAAATTTTGTTGCCATTTATTTATTGAAAAACAATTGTTAGATGTAATGATTGACTAGTTTTGATATGTAGGAGCCTCGGGGGTTCAAATCTTCTGTGCGCAATAAAACGGCTCTTGAGGGCTGCCTTCCGGAGGGCTACATAGCAACCGAGTTGGTGATGTTCTGTTTGATGTATTTAGAGAACGCACTGACATTTCACAATAGGCCGCAACAAAACCCGGATGGGCCTAAAGAGGCTGGAACTCGAGTCGTCCTCGACCGACTCATGTTGACACAAATTCACTGTTATATTATGTTTAACTCAGATGACTTCCTCCAATTGCGGACGTGAGTATTATGTAATCAAGATATGCATGCTCATATCCTGCAATAGCGTTAGTTGTGAATTAAAATTAATTGATTTTATTTCAAAATATAGGATGCACAAGGATTTGATAAGACAAACTGCAAACAGGGGGTGAACGACGGACGATCAGTTGGAAACCCAACATTTTGAGCAATTTTGGCAATTAGTACTGTGACTACGTAAGACTAATGTCATGCACACCTTGAAAATTCCATAATGTTTCCTCATTGTACTTACTACACTTCGTCATTGTATATGATTCGTACGTCGATTGTTCGAACGATCGACGCAGGAAGGATATGGGTGACAAACTAGTAATGCATTGTAGAGGGCCGATGGTCTTAGTTGTCCAATATAACAGATATGTGGTCAACGGCAAGTTCTTTCGCACTGTCTCACATGATGTGGGAAAGAGGTCTCAGAATAGTGGCGTGTGCGTGCCGACTGTTGATGGCGAAACATACCACGGGAAGGTAACTCAAATACTTGAGGTGGAGTATTACGACAGGACAAAGTATGTTATATTCAGTGTGATTGGACGGACACCACAAGGGACAGGGGATATAAGGTGGACAAGTATGGCCTAACGCTTGTCAATTTCAAAAACCTTGTCCATAAGGGGAGCTGATTAGTGATGAGCTGTATGTACTAGTTTCCCAAGTGGAACAAGTTTTTTACATCGAAGATGAAAGGAACCCAGATTGGGCTTGCGCGATAATGACTAAACCTAGAAATGTATACGACGTTAGTTAGGGTCAAGCGTTAGATGATGATCATGCCAACTATCACGAGAGTGAGCCACTCACTTTAATTAATAATCAGCTGTACGATCCACATGATGACATCCAATATGTCTGACCCGGCTTCGCACCAATCGAGGCATATGTCATTCCATATGAATTAAATAGTGTACATTGATTGGTTTGTTGTTATTTATTTGTACATTGATTGTCAATTTTTCTTCATATAAGCGGTGAATATTTCTTACACTATACACATAACTAATTGGGTGCGTGCTGTATTTCGCAGGTTGATATGAGTACTCGGGGGAAGTCAAGAGGATGGAGGGCACAATCTTCTGGGTCGAGATTGCATCATGGCCTTATCGACAGTGAGTCGTAGGAAGCTGCTATGCTTCTCCAGCAGCAATCAGGGTATCAGAGGGCACAATCTTCTGGGTCGAGATTGCGTGATGGCCTTCCGAATAGTGAGTCACAGAAAGCTGCTATGCTTCTCCAGGAGCAATCAGGTTATCAATCGATACTTCCAGAGCATGTGGAAGGGTAGATACCTGCGAGAGACGATTATGTCTTCGACATTCCCAGCACTTCTGCTGAGATAGCCCAAATACTCCATGACCAATCTCGTCCGACAGGCCTTACCCAGCTAGGGTATCGATATGAGCCTAGTCCTTGCGACCTTGATGACTCCATGCATTTGCCATCCCCGCCACCCACGTTGACCCAGAGGGGTATATTGCCACACGACTTTTTCGATCGACCACCACACAGCAGTTCACTTGTGGATGATAGTGAGACACAGGCCCCCAATGACATGTATGATAGGAGAGATGACGCGCACAATGAGCAGGACAATGACCCTGCTTGGCCAATATTGGCTTTCGACCAGGTTCGCATGATAGGTATGTATGTATGCTTTTTCGAACCATAAATATGTGCATATTTACGCATAATGATACATATAGTTAATTAGTACATAAATTCAAATAATATATGTTTCACCATTTGTGTGTTAATACTTCATCATTGCAGATAGCCAGAATAACTTCGAAGTGTTGACCGTAAATGACTCACACAAGTTGTGGGACATTCTCGATGGGAAAATGATCGTCATGGAATATAATGGCGCGTGGCAGCCTGTAGGACAAAGCGACAAAAAATTTAGACGGATGATGGGCAAGACTTGCAAGAGCGGGTCCTTTATCAGGCTATTTGACAACTGGAAGGATGTACCAGAACAATGCAAGGAGGATTTATTTGAGTCATTGATGGTAAGTGTAGATTAGATGTTCTTAATTTATGATATGTAGCATTTGTATATTAAATTTTGTAAACTAACCAGTGCTTTAATACCCTAGTTTTAAATTGATGCAGAATTACTTCTACATCATGCCTGGGTCGGATATGACGCAAATAAAAAAAGACGCTTTCAGAGACATGAGCGAGAAGTAGAAGCTTTTGAGGCACAAGTTAAGGAAAAAGCTCATGATTCAGAGCGGCGACACTCCCACGACAGTGGCGGCAAGGATGGGCCAGACCATTGCAAAGTACAACCCCGCAGACGTGGAAATATTGTTAGTGAAATGGTGTGATCCCGCTTATCAAGTACGTCACTTCACACTATTTGTGTTTCATTAATTGTAATTATTCGATGGCTTAGCTATTAATAACGTCTACATGTTGTGTTCGTAGGATTATTGTGTGCGCATGAAAGACATACGAGCACAGAATCAAACACCACACTACATTGGCTCGAAGAGCTTCACAAGGGTGGCACATGAGGATGCACTGACATATATATATATATATATATATATATATATATATATATATATATATATATATATATATATATATATGTCATATATTGCGTAGTATATAGACAAACGTTTCATTGATGGTTTGAACTTATTGCAGGTAATTACTTCGGGCAAGGCTCCTACGTGAGCAAAGGCTTACATCAAGACCCATACAAAGAAAGATGGTAGCTGCCCAAATCCGGTGGTCGCAGAGAGAATTGTAAGTGGCAGACACCTTGTCATAAATTTTTATTTATGTATTAACTTATTGAGTCTTAACAATTATATATATATAACAATGATCATGTACAGGCACGGATGGAGGAGTTATTGGAAACTGACCTTGCGGAACTGGTAGATGGGCCCTAGGGGATGATTAGGTGGACACCGAATGACGCTTATGCTCAGGCGCACGACAATAAGCCTAAGTATGCGGGTTGTGTTCGATGGGTCAGTAAGAATATTCTGCCTGCACGCAGCACCACCCACTCATACTATACACCATCCCAAGCACAGTTGTAGAACAATGGAGGGACGATGGTCTTGCGTGAAGAACTTGAAAGAGCCATTGAAGCTAAGAGGGAGAAGCACAGGAAGCAAATGGATGCGAGTCTGGCGCTGCAGAGGGACGAGATTACTGCGGTGGTGACCGCGCAGGTGACTCAGCAGATGGCTGCTCAGTTGGTGGCGTATGAGGCCCGGTTTCGCAGCCTTGAGGGATCGAGACGTATGGGCTCCGAGCCGGAGGTGACGACTTTCAGGAATCCGTAAGATGCGGAGTCCCCAACCGGAGTGATTGTAAGATCCTCAGTTGATAGCCGATCAGGAAACAATATATTCTTATTGTTTCTATTTGAGTAACACAATTATCTTACGAGATGAATATCATTTTGATGGCTAGTATTTTTGTTTGGTAAATAAACTTTGTTCGTATCTAACACAATAGTATATAACACAATTGCAACGTAATATGTGTAGATGATGTAAGAGTAGAAGCTGAGGACGACGATCACAATGAAATCCAACACCAGACGCCGGCTGGACAGAAGTCTCGATTGTCAAGACATTATACCCGTCGTTCAGCAACCCCGTGAGTATATATATAATCGAGTAGCTTATATATATATAAACTCAAAATAATCTACTTTGTTGTTCTTGATTGGTTTGGTTGTGATTGGAGCTTTGCATAGTTAATCTTACCATATTTGTTGAAGCCGCTTCATTGAATAAATGCATATCACTACAAAAAACCAATTTTTTGCTGACATAAGTTTTCTGACATGTCAGGTGGTCTGACACGTCAAAAAATCCTCCTGACGGGGCAGTTTTGACGTGTTTCAGGCGTTAAGATTATGGGTGTTAGAAACAGAAAATTTCTGACGTGTTAGATTTAACACGTCAGAAGTTTCTGACGGGTTAAAAGTGATATGTCAGAAAAAATTCTGACTAGTCAATAAAGACACGTCAGAAAATATTCTGACGTGTCATTAGAGTCATGTCAAAATTTTTTCTGACATGTCAATTTGCCACGTCAGAAAAATTTTTGACGTGGCTCTATTGACACGTCAGAAAAGTTCTGACGTGTCAGAAAGTGACATGTCAGAAACTTTTGACATGTCAGAGACCATGACATGTCAGGAATTTCTGACATGTCATAACACGACACATCAGAAAATTTGGTTATTTTTTTTAATTTTTTTCCCCTATATATTTTTTGAATTTTTTTCGGGACTATGCCTGAATTTTGGATTACAATTAACCAAATATAAAATTTATCCATCGATCCAAGCAAATAATATACAATTTTTCCATCAATCACAAAGTCATATCCCACAATTTTTCCATCAAATAACATAAGTCATATCCATTAACATCAATCACAAACTATCCACTAAAACTAGCTTCAAGACACAAAAAATGACCTATATACCAAGTGCGAATGGCCAACCACAAATAACATAATATACGCCTATTTAACTATCTATGTTATCATCAAGAAAACTATTACAAATACAATTACATCAACAAAGTAACTTATATACAACAAGTGTGAATGGCCAACCTGACGTTCAATGCTGATCATTGACATCGATAGCATCCTATCCATGATGTCCATTACCTACAAATGATACAACAAATAATCACCAAACAATATTCACCGATAAAACAATCAACAAACAATATTCACCAAACAAATGAAATCCACTAGCTGCAAATGATAATACAAACAATCATTGAGCAACGTCACTATGTAAAGTGAAAGAATAATGCCCGAATATTCACCCAACTCAGTTATTGATTCTTCCACAATAAATAATATAACAAAAATAAGTAAATTGTTAAAGTTAGCAGAAAATTCATATAAAAAAGAAAAAAAAAAATTAAGTCAATGGAAGAGATGATAAAGAAAAAGGAAAAGCTCCAACAAGCCTGCGAAAGTGAAAGCTTCATCCCTCTCTAGAATTGAGTGCTAGGTAGCTGCAATCCTATAAGGGTGATTTCATATAATTAACTACTAACTCCCGATTATCTAAAACACCATTCCTTATTCTATTTTATCTAAAAATATATTTCAAAAACACCATATATACTACTCTCTAAATATTTCTCTACTCCAACAATATATGTACTCTTTCTCAATGAGATTGATTTAACATGTAAAGTTAGAATCAAAAGCACAACCAAGATAGAATAAGTATGGAAGAGGAACCACTAACCCCATTTTTGTTTTAATGACAGATATTTAGCTTAGATTTATTAATTATATAGACTATGCATCTATTTATTACGAAATATTGCAAGGCTAACCTCCATTTAAATGTTTAACTAATTAAGTCTCGAATTGGTTATGTACAACTACATGTACTGTTAAGTTAAACTAATATAGATTACAAAACAAGTTTTCTTTTCATATGATAATTAGAAGGTTAATTAGACTCTTTAGATCCAAGAAACACACACTTGAATTGCATCTATTCATGGCAAGAGGGGCCAAAGAAATTTTCTAACTAATGTGAGATCGATTTGTACCGTGATACAATTCATTTTTCTTAAGAGATTGTCTCTAACTTAATTTATGATTTTATAACTTATTATGCTATAACAATATACTTTTACAGCCCCATTAATTTTATTTCAAAAAATTTGTCAATTGCCTTCCATCTTATAAGATTAATAAAATAGATACATACATACTCTTAGATTTTTAATTGACCGATTCAATGTTCAAAGCATATAGATGTAAAACATGGTGGGGTAGTTTTTTACTCAAGGTTAAGTGTCAAATTCCTACATACATGTCAAGTACAATTGTGTCCAATCTATGGCTCGTTGAGCATTACTCCGCTCAAGATTGGATTGTCAAACATACAAAGCTACTCAACCTAGGTACTTTTACCCCCATGCATTTATATCCATTTATATTTAAAGTTACAAAATTAAGTTTCTGAACAACTGTTCTTGATGATATTGATTTGCATGTATTGCTTTGTACCATGCAGTTATATCCATCTATACGCCCATGAATAACTCTAAATAATTATCTCAACCAACACTATTTCATACCAGACCAAATTAAAGCCAACAATTTGAAATATAAATATAATGCTTGTAGCATTTTGATAATCTTCCAGTAATATTTTAATTTGTTGAGGAGATTAACACATAGGAGTTTATATATATTTAAATCATGTTATATTAACTACTTAAAATTATGATATTCATCTAGTGTAGACTTGATCGTTTCATACTCTCACACAATCACATACACTAGATTCTTAATA
This sequence comes from Corylus americana, assembly GCA_036287905.1. NCBI lineage: Eukaryota > Viridiplantae > Streptophyta > Magnoliopsida > Fagales > Betulaceae > Corylus > Corylus americana. Next base: position 6,080,319 of record CP125818.1, on the reverse strand, counting down.
TTCTACAAGGACCATAGTGGTCCATCTCATAATACCAATAAACACTTCAAATGCAAAGCTCTAACCCACATCCACCACCAAACCAACCATGATATATAAACCAAATTCAACAGAATTTACAACATCATTAATTAATAAGAATGACTACAACATATCAAAACTCTAAATTTAGAAGTTCACATAAATACATGGGGAAAATACAGTTTACCCCCCTGAAGTTTCAGGAGTTTTTCAATTTTAACCCCAAAATTCAAAAATTGGCAATCTACCCCCCCTGAAGTTTCAAAAATTGGCAATTTAAACCCTCAGTTTAATTTTTCCGTCTAAATGGACAGAAATTTATGAAATTACATCATTACCCTCGGGCTTTTTTTTAAAAAACATTTCGTCAAATTTAACTTAAATTAATAACGGAAGCTTTAAATTGTCAATTTTTGAAACTTCAGGGGGGTAGATTGCCAATTTTTAAACTTTTGGGTTAAAATTGAAAAACCCCTGAAACTTTAGGGGGGTAAACTGCATTTTCCCCTAAATACATAGACACAGTTCTAAAACCACATTGGCCATTAAAAAATGTCATTACCTGATCCACTATCGACAAACGATCGCACCATCGCAAAGGGTGGGGAAGCTCTGTCTGGTACGGTGCTCGACCGCTCATTTCCTCAAGTTGGTGAAAATAGGAGTTAAACATTGCTTGACGTTCAGCCCCCTGTTGAGCAAACCGCGCATTGTTCGTAGCCATCTGCTCCGCCATTTGCTAAGCTACCCGCGCATTGTTCTCGGCCAACAAGGCATCTATCTCTACCTTGTGCTTTGCCCTCTTCGCCTCAAGCGCTCTGTCAAGTGTTTCTTGTAATATCGTGGAGTGCCTGGCGTTTTCTGACCATTCCTGTGATGGTGTATAGTATGAGTGTATGTACCCCCGCACAGGCAAAATGTTCGGTCCAGCTTGCCGAACCCTACCAGCATACTCAGGCTTATTTCCAAGCGCTTGGGCGTACGCGTCATTCGGCGCCCACCTGACTGTTCCTTTTGTGACGCTAGACGATGCTGCAAGGTCGGTGGGTATAAGCTCTGCCATCCTTTCCTGTATGTTACATTAATTATTGGGTCAGTGGGTCATACAACTGTTAATTGCAAATAATTTATCAAATATATAAGCAAAACAACATATGAAAGGTGAGTAGCATACACATCTTTCCTTCAATATATCATTTGGATATGTACTGTCCTTTTTCGTGTGTGTGCGGATGTAATTCTGTGCACAAGTAGGATGAGTGCCCAGACAGATGGCCTGCCAAAAAATAGGATATACAGATATGTTTAAATATATTAAATGATAACATGTTTACATCTATAAGTATAGGGTAAATTACACACTGACTTCCTCATGTGTCACCCTGGCATAGCTCTTCGATCCGATGCAATGTGACGTATTATTCAATGCTTGCAAGCTCTTCATTTTCAACGCATAAGCCTATACAGTTAACATTTTTAATATGTTAATACTAACACAATTACAATTAATGACACTACACAAAATGAAGAGTTTAACTCATGACCTACCTTATTCTCCCGGCTACACCATCTCTCCAATAAGATCTTGAAGTCGACGGCATTGTACACGAAGAATGTTTCTTCCTCCACTCTTGCCCGTACAGTGGCCGGAGTATCTTCCTCTGTAATGGCACAAACTTTTTTAAGCTCGTGCCTCAAAGTCCGCAGCTTGGAGCCCATCCCGGAATGCTTCATTCTTTACGGCTTTCAAGTTGCATTCGGGCGGGACGAAAAAGTATGCCTGCACAAGTTCAAAATTGATAAATTAAAAAAACCTAAAATATATGTGTATATGTAAATAGATATAAACACACACACACACACACACACACACATACACACACACACACACACACACACACACACACACATATATATATATATATATATATGTGCAATTTAGAGCGTATATATACATATATACATTAGGAGTGTTTGACATAATATGCAACACATACCATCAAGGCGTCCCAAATATCCTCCTTGATACGCTGTGGTACCTTCGTCCGATCGTCTGGTATTCGGACATAATTTCCGCTCCTTATTACGTCTCCAGTCATCCGTCTAAACCTCATGGCGCTAAAGCTGGCAGGCTGCCACGATGCATTGTACTCCAATATGATCTGTTTGCCGACGGGGACTCCCGACAACCTGTGCGAGTCAAGAATGGTAAACACCTCAATAATGGTGTTTCCATCTGAATTGGTACCTATTAGATTAAAAATTACCAATGTAAGTTATTTCGAATTCAATACTAACTACAAGTAAATAAAGACCTATATGCATGACATTCGAGCATATACACTTACTTATGGTCCAAACCTGCGGAGGGCCTAACCGGTCTTCGGGAGCAGGGTCGGTGTGCTGCGGGTCATCTGTGGCCTGTGTCCCACCAGTCATGTCTTCTTGGGCCTCTGTCTCACTGTCCTCGGGACCTGCTTTGTATTTTTTTTAAATGTTTAGAATTCTATGAAGTTGTAGTTGTAGTTAAATATAATTGATATCGCACCAAAAAAAGTTAAAAACTTTCAAAACTTTCAATCTTTTAAACAAACTTTCGGCCGTACCTGCGCTATGCTGGCTGTATAGCCACTCGACATGGCCCTGAGAACTCTATCCTAACTAGCTGTATGATGGATACTCCATCTGGGCCATGTCTGCCTGACCATATGGATTATGGAGAGGGATCGCCCCTTCCATATCATCTGGAAGTACTGGTCGATATCCGTCCTGCATCCCCAGAAGCTGAGGAACGTCTTGTTGCTCATTGTCATCAAGGTGGTTTGAGGGAGACCCATGCGACATAGATTGCCGCACTAAAGACGAGCCCCTGCGTGCTCTTGTCTTCCCCCTAGTACTCATGGTAACCTGTGAAAAACATCACAAACTCAATTAATTACGTATACAATGTATAAAATATTCACTACCTTATGTATACATGACTCATATATTAAAAATAACATATATACTAGATTTTACCCAATGCATAGCTTAATTAAGTGTGTTGATGTAATGTGCATGTAGTGAACAACTACCAATCAAAACATATATATATATATATATATATATATATATATATATATATATATATATATATATATATATATATATATTCAGCTTTTATTCAATCACATACGCTTGGGTTGGATCTAAGTCGGGTGTGACGTATTCGATATGATCCTGCAGATCGTGATCAAAATTTCTGGTCAATAGGAGCAGTTCACACTCGTGATAATTGGCACATGAATCCTGACGCCCTTCACCCTGACCAACGTTGTATATGTTTCTAGGTTTGGTCCTTACTACGCAAGCCCAATCTGGGTACCTATCATCTTGTACGTAAAATACGTAATCAACTTGTAAAGTTAGCACATACGGCTTATCAGTAACTAGCTCTCCCGTGTGGACAAGGTTTTTGAAGTTGACAAGTATTATGCCATACTCATCCACCTTGTACCCCTTGTCCCTCATGTTGTCTACCTAATCACACCTGAACATAACATACTTAGTCCTGTCGTAGTAGTCAATCTCAAGTACTTCCGTTAACTTCCCATAGTATGCTTCGTCATCAAGAGTCGCCACACACACTCTGCTGTTCTGAGTCCTGTTTTCGGCATTTGATGCAATAGTGCGAAACAGCTTACCATTAACCACATATCTATTGTATCTGACTGCTGACTCCCTCGGCCCTCTACAGTGCATAACCAATTTGTCACCAAGTTCCTTCCTGGATCAATCGTCCAATCGATCGACCTGTGAAAATATTACGTACAATGAAAACGCACGGTTAGTTGCTTTAGTTGATTTGAAAAACAGCATGCAAATATACTCCGACAATTGCTTTTGTTAAACATCACATCATTCTTACGTAGTCACGGTACCACTTGCAAAACAAATCATAATGTTGGCTTTCCAACTCATCCTTTGTTGTTTGCCCTCTATTGCATGATCGCCTAAGCGTATCCATGTGCATCCTACAATTTGAAATTATGTTAATTATAATTCAATACAGGAAATGTTACAAGTTTATTGAACATACAATATGCCAGTGAAGGACCTCGACTTACGTCTGCAATTGAAGGAACTCGTCCGAGTTGAACATAATATACTGGTGAATCTGTGTCATTGTGATTCGGTCGAGTTGGACTCGTGTTCCATGTCCCTTTGAACCATCTGAATTTTTTTGTATCTTATTGTGAAAGGTTGGTGTGTTATCTAAATATCTCGAACAGAACGTCACCAACTCAGTTGTTATGTAGCCCTCCGCAATGCAGCCCTTAGGAGCCGCTTTGTTGCGCACATTAGATTTGAATACTCCAAGGCTCTTAAATATGAACCAATACAATGAATCAGTTCAGTTAGTACTTGTCTTGTATGGGAGTGAAACCAAAAAATTAGGAATATCAGTAAACAAATTTTACCTCTCTGCCGAATACATCCACCTATACTGCACTGGTCTACCGAGTCGGCATTAACAGATAAGATGCACGACCACATGAACCATGCTAGTAAAAAAGCTGGAGGAAAAAACTTGTTCCATCTTGCACAACGTGATACAGATGTCACCCTGTAGTGAGTCAATATCCTCTTGTGTCAATGTTGTTGAACATAGGCGCTGAAGAATGCAGACATCTCAACAAGAGGTCTAACCACATTGCTTGGAAGTGATCCACGCAATGCAATAGGTAGAAGCTGCTGCATCAGTACGTGACTGTCACGACTTTTTAACCCCGATATTGTATGGTCCGTAAGTCGTATACAACAGAAAATGTTCGAGGCATATCCGTCGGCCACCTTTACATTTTGTAGCACTTTCAAAAAATGTGTTTTATCATCCTTGGACATCGTGTAGGTAGCTTGCCGTATATAGGTCTTACCATCCTCGCCAGTGTAGGGATGAAGTGTACGTCTCAAACTCATTTCATGCAAATCTAAGCAGGCGGCGAGGTTGTCCTTCATTTTCCCTGGAATGTCCAGTATTGTACCAAGTATGTTGTTCATCACATTTTTTTCTATGTGCATAACATTAAAATTGTGCCGCAATAAATTATCTTTCCAATACGGCAACCTAAAAAAAATATTTTTCTTCTTTCACACTACATTAGAAGTATTCATCTTCTGCTTCTTTCCTTTTTCTTTGTCAGCCTGCCTTGCCTGATCGGCGTTTTCATCCCCAAACACCATCCCTTCTTATTGGTTCATGATTTTATCTCCACTTGGCACATCAGGGGCATATTCTAGTTCTACGTTGCCGTCAAATATTCTTTTATTCCACCTCCACAGATGATCCATGGGCAAGTATCGTTTGTGTCCCATAAAACACCATTTATGGCTATGTTTTAACCATTTCGACCTTGTCGAGTGCATACAGCAAAGACATGCCTTCTCACCCCTGGTAGACCATCCAAACAAATCTGCGTATGCAGGGAAGTCATTGATTGTCCATATCAACTATGCTCGCATAACAAAATTATTTTTCTTTGAGACGTCATATGTGCGTACCCCTACATTCCATAGTTCTTGTAACTCTTCAATTAAGGGTTGAAGGTAGGCATCTATATCCATTCCAGGTGAACTTGGGCCGGGGATAATCAATGATAGTATGAAAGACATTTGTTTCATGCACATCCAAGGAGGTAAGTTGTAGGGTACAAGCATTACATGCCAAGTGTTGTGAGATGTGCTCATGTTCCCAAATGGATTAAATCCATTCGAGGTTAATCCGAGCCTTACGTTCCTGCTGTCTGCTGAAAACTCCGGATGTAAATTGTCGAATGATTTCCATGCTTTGCCGTCGGCCGGATGCCTCAATACGTCGTCCTTAGTGCGGCCTTCTACATGCCACTTCATAAAGCGAGCAGTATGCTCTGATATAAACAACCTCTGTAGTCGTGGTATGAGTGGAAACCACCGCAACACATTCATCAGACGTTTCTTGCCTGACGATATGGGTTGACCATCCTCATCTAAATTGATTGCGTCCATCCATTTAGATTTTTCACATACGGTACATGAATCAAACTCCTTATTGCCCTTCTAAAATAACATACAGTCATTACGACACGCTGAAATCTTCTCATACCCAAGTCCCATGTCTCGTAAATTTTTTTTTTTTCTCATATGTATTAACTGGCAGAGTTTCATTACTCTCAAGCAATAACTGATTGATGAACTCTAGGAAAGCCAAGGATATTGCGTTACTAAGTCCACCAACGCACTTCAAGTTGTACAGGTGTACAGTCGCACTTAGTTTGCTATGTTTTGTCCCACTATGAAGTGGTTTCTTTGCCTTTTTAAGGTCGTAATACTTTAGTGCGTCACCTCCAGCGGCTTCTTCATTCACAATTTCTTCACCCCCTTGCACCATGACTTAAGGCTGACAATTGTCTTCCCTGACTACTTCGTGCATGCTGAATAAATCACGCAACATTGCGTGCATGTCTCCACCCTGATTTTCACTTGCACCTGCATCTGAGGCCGAGCGATTCGAATGAGACCCTGTATCAAGACCCTGTACATGCTTTTCACCGTGATAGTACCATAGTGTGTATTCCGGCATCATTCCTTTTTCCCCTGTCAAGTGGTCGAATACGAAACTTGGTGGGTGGCGCCGGTTATTTCGACAAATCTTACAAGGGCAATAGATAAATCCATCAGGGGTTCTACAGTTACTAACTGCAAACTCCACGAACAATCTACACCTGTTTCTATATTCCCTCGTACCCCTAGAGTTTGTCATCCAACTCTTGTCTATTTTTCTCTACATACATAAATTAGGAATAAATATATAAGACTTAAAAAATATATATCTAATTTCAAGCACATACATATATATAAACCTAAATATTTCAACCACATAAAAAATATAAACCTATATATTCTCATATAGGTTTAAATTTTTTATGTGCAAATATATTACATATTCATGCATGTGTATATATATATATATATATATATATATATATGCATTTGTTATATATATATGGCGACCCAAAAATAAAACAAAACTAGGTTAGTTATTTAATTAACAAATATATCCAATATTCATGGATATGAATTTGTTATATAAGGGGATAGTACCAAAGTGTGTGTTTATAAAACTTATCTAATATAATTAATCTTGAAAAACCAAAAAAAAAAAAAAAAAACTCGATCCAAATTTAAGCATTTTGTTTGGTGGAGACCCTAAACAAAATAATTATAGCTAGGTTATTTTATAAGGTTGTTCTATAACATCTACCGAGCTAGGTTCATTATGGGGACCCTAAATACAATAAATCTAGGTTAAATGTCACTCTTTGACATTAGTAGGTGATGACATGCATGGGTGATACAACTCTTTTGTTTGGTTTATTTATTTATTTATTCTTTATATGATATACATAAAGGTTAAAAAAAATTTGAGTGTCTTGCAAATATTGTAAATGGTTTCTTAATATTTTTTGTTGGGATGTTTCTTGGGTTATTGACACATTGGATTAATTTCTTTCATATTAATCAGAATTTTAAGAAAATTTCAATTCGTTTTTAGGTAATATTAATTTTAATGCGTTATATTTCAACTTGAAAAATCTAAGTACCTCAAACCAAAAGTTTAATCCTTTTTGGATGGTTTTTTTTGTTTGAAAAAATAATTTATGTGGGATAGAATTAAGTAAAAATCGTATTGAATATATTTTGCATGTGTTTTAGGTTATGTGTTTAATTATGATTAGATTTGTTTTAAAAACTTAAAACAAAAGTGTGAAAGAAAAAAATAGTCTAAAAAACAAAGTCATGACTTTTTACTTATTCATTTGGAGTCTCTCTAAGTTTGACAAGGTTTGCACTTTTGCCAACTCTTTTTCCCGCTAAATCCATGGAATTCGGATTGAATCCTCGCGTTGTGTGAATTTGTAACTTACAAATTAATAAGGGATCAATGTACGTTTATGATGTTTGAATATAAATCATTCCTTTCAATATCAAGACTTATTAAATTTTAATATTAATTAAACAAAGTCTTAAATTAAATCTCTATAATTATCACCACGTACTACACGTACTTAGAAGGTCAAATGATTGAAAGGAATGATTAAAATTGACATAATGTTCTATAAATTCCTTAGGCCAACTTTTTCAGGTAAAAAAAAAAAAAAAAGACAAGAAGCCACATTTAAAAAACTATTATATTTTGAAACAAAAACCTAGCTAGCATGAGAAACATCATTTTGCATGCATGTGCATATAAAACGTACAATAAGTAGTAGATATAAAAAAAATAAAAGAAACACCTAAATTAAATGCTCACAAATAGAACATCTAGTGCATTAACGAAATAGCATGCAGATTCATGACAAAATAAAACATAAATATAAAACATATATATAAAACAAAACAATATATATAAATATATATATTTATGTGAATATATAGACATATATGCATATATAGGTATATATATATATATATACCTGCTGGAGAGATGATATTGCCAGAGAAGTTGAGGTGGGAGAATTGCCGGAGACGACAACGGCGACGTATTGGAGCTGGTCCGCAGGAGATGAGAGTGAGCTTGAGAGAGAGTGTGGTAGCTACTGTTCCAAGTTGAGAGATAGAGCTGAGAGAGAGAGATTGGGAGATGAGGGAGCTGAGGAAGAGTGAGGGAGAGACGGATCGAAGCTGAGGGAGGAGAAGAAAAGAAAGAAAAATGGGGGAGGGAGGGGTTTTGGTCTGGGCGGGAGAGAAGAAAAAGTGGGGAGGGAGAGAGGGGAAAAACCAAGAAAAGAAGGAGCATGTCCGCGTGATGGGACGGCCAGCAGGCGCTGGCCTTCCCAAGGCACGGATCCTAACGTGCCATGTCAGAATAAATTTTCTGACGTGCCGCATGTGGCATGTCAGAAATTCCTGACATGCCACATGTGGCACATCAGGATCCATGCAAATATTTATTAATTGGCTTCCATTAAATATCTTTTTGGTTAATTTATTAATGTTAAGTCTCAAACTTAATTTGTTAGCAGAATATAATCAATTTATTTATTTCTTAATTTGCAGAAGTACTTCAAATCTGCGGGAAGATTAAAATTAACTCTATTTTACATAGGAGTCGATCTCCAAATGAGGCCTTGATATATATTAATCTTAACCCAAATGTCATGGTTTTATTAATTACTTGATGTTGGATTCCATCACATGTGAAACTCCAACGCTTGTTGAATGTATATAAGAACATAAAATTAAAACACAAGTCAAACAAAATGCATCGTTCAATACTTCAATGGAAGATATTAATTCACTCAATAAGTAAGATGTGGTTAACCCACACTGATCTAATACTAAATAAAAATTTATTAACGTGCATGGTTCAAACCTAAAGGATATATAACATTTTCCTCGTTCATTTGGAATCTCACTAAAATAATTAAATTAACATTATTCATATTGAAGTTTTGACATATATATATATATATATATATATATATATATATATAACAAGAAAATATCAAATTCTCATCGTGCCCATATTATATTTGTAAAATGGTCTGATTGATTGACAATAAAAGAAGAAGAAGACGAGGAAGCTAGAAAGAATTGAAGAAGAAAACCTAGTAGTAGATGCAACGACAAATTCATTTCATGTTTCTTTGTTTTATCTTTAAATAAATAGTGTTTTTTCGCGAAAAAAAAAAAAAAAAAAAGACAGAGCATTCAACATATTTTTTTTATATTTTTTTTAAATTTCTATACTAAGCTAGCGAATGGAGAATAATAAATCAAAGAAATCCGGATCGGAAGGCCAAAAGATTTTGAGTCTCAACTTCATTTAAAATCCTTCCTAATAAAAAACAAAAATAAGATGAAATATATATAATATAAAATAAACATGATATATATAAAATTAAAAAAAAAAATTAAAAAAAAAAAAAGTTAAAAGAAATTCTAACGTGCCAAAGATGACACGTCAGAAATTTCTGACGTGCTACATGTGGCACGTCAGGAATTTCTGACTTGCTATATGTGGCCATCTTTGGCACGTTAGAATTTCTTTTAACTATTTTTTTTTTCTTTGTTGGCAAATTCAAAATAATTAATAAGGTGATGGTGAAAATTATTAACAAGAGTAAATAAGATGAATGAAAATATTAATTCACTCAATAAGCAAGATGTACATGGTTAACCCACACTGATCTAATTAAACCTGATAATGTTGGGATCATATTATATATTATTTATAAATATAATATAAATAAACCTGATATATATATATATATATATATATATATATATATATATATATATATATATATATATATTGACGTATCAAAGTGACACGTCAATATTTACTGACGTGTCTAACTTGGACACGTCAGTACATATTAAATTATTAAGTTATTTAAATAAAATGTTTTAAAATTAAATTGAATTAAAATTTATTGATGTATCAAATATTGACACGTCAAGATTTACTGACGTATTAGAGTCAACACGTCAATAAATGTCAAAAAGAAATTTGTTGACGTGCCAAAATTGGCACGTCAACATTTACTGACGTGGCAAAAATTGGATACTGTTTGCCACATCAAAATATGGCCGTTTTTTTTTTTTTTTTTTTTTTTTTTTTTTTGTAGTGTATGTAGATGTATATGTGTTTGTGCATAGGTCGTGCAAATATGTATGTCGAGGTTGTTTATGTGACAATCATTCGATTTTTCTCTTACTTACTTGGACATTGCTCATCTCTTAGGAGTTGATAAGATTATATCACAAGTGTCAATTAGCTGATTGATTGTTTGTTTTATCATTTGCAGTTAGTGTGGAGAAATCGGGAGACAATGGTCATGATGATGTTCACTCGGCTTTAGTTGGAGTAGTGTTTGTTTGATAGTCCACATGTATAATTTAAGGCTTAAGTTTTTTGTATTTGTGTATAACGTTAGTTGTATTGTATTTTACTATTTCCTACGTTGATGTGTGTATATATATATATATATATATATATATATATATATATATATATATTTAGAGTTGGATTATTTGTGGTAATTGGATTGTGATTATATATAGTTGAATTGATAGATTATTGTGATGTTGGATTGATGTTGGATTATTTATATATAGATTATTGGATTTTGGATTAGTTGAATTATATAATGTAATTCGTATATCAAGTGCAGACTGGAGAAAATTGAAAAAAAAAAAAAAAAAAATTTCCTGCCAACTTTAGTAATGTGTCAAATATTGACACGTTACCATTTGGTAACTTGTCAATATTTGACACGTTACAATCGCTTTGTAACGTGTCAAATATTAACACGTTACCAAATGGTAATATGTCAATACTGACATGCTACTAAAGTTGAAATAGCTACGTCCAATTTCATAACCCGTCAAACACGTTACCATAGACACGGTGCTAAACTTTAGTAACGTGTTAACACCGTTTACACGTTACTAATGGTTCGTGACACAAAAAATTGATTCTTGTAGTGAAAAGACGATTATTAAAGGCCACAGAAAAGTGGCTCTGATACCAAGTTAGAATAGCTCTGATACCATGTTAGAATGCTTTGATAGCATGTTGAAATAATGAAGAGATATATAAGAGCGGAAGAATAATAGGGAGAACAAAAACACACAATGGACTACATTGTATTAATATTTTGTTATGATGATGAATACAAAAACCTCTATTTATAGAGAGGCAAGTAACCTAATAGACTAAGGAAAGGTAAACCTAATAGACTAAGAAAAAGTAAACCTAGTAGACTAATAATACCTAATGAAGTAAATAACAAGTAAATAACTTTAACATAATATTCTTAACACTAAACATCATTCTACTGCTCTCTTTGTCTCATGGTCTCCATCACAGGGTGCAGAACAGTGCTAGGGAGTGAGTTCTATAATCATACATACTCTGGCATTAATATACATTAATCAATTTCTTGTTACTTCAGTTGTTTTGTTTTTTAAGTTTTTATATATAATATTATTAAGTATATGTGGTGCAGTTGGGTTTGAAAAGGAGGAAACAACTCCAGAATGCAATTCTGTGTATGGAGCACAAGATGGCGACACTTGCTCTACAATTATCCAAAAGTTGAGTCTCACTGCCGACTTCTTCACTGGCATCAATCCTAATCTCAATTGCGACAAAATGTTTGTTGGTCAATGGCTTTGCATCAATGGGATTCTCAACTTAGTTGCCCGAAAGTTCATCCATCTATAAGCTTTTAAGTTTCAAATAAAGAACTAGCATGAATTTTATGTTGTCTCAAGTACTGTTATTTTATATTGTTACTTATAATTTCATTTAAAAAATTTGAATGTCACCAGACTCCCATTCAGGTTAATTATAATTCGCTTCTTCAAACATTTATTAGTTCTGTTTGGAAAGGGGCACCACCACTGCATCTATAAAATGGGAGAAATTGATGCAGCGTACGTAAGACCAAGTATGCAGAAAACACACATGAACATTAACGTGAAAAAAAAAAAAAAAAAAAAAAAAAAAACTGTTTTGGTAATAAAATTAACGGTAAAGGAAACATAGTAGACTCAATACACACAACAATCCACAATGGAGTCTCACCTGCTTATTGAAGATAAAACTATAGAAAGAAACAATAACAATGGACTTAGAAGATAAATCGGGTACTCTCGTTCTTCATCTGATTAGTGCAAGTGAATAATAGTAGTTGTTCTAAGACACTTCTCTTCCTCTCCCAGCTGATAACCACGAACAAGTGTAGTTGCTCCAGGCCAGGGCTCCTCATAAACGCAACCACTAGCCTTCAGAAAAGGATAATAAATAATGAGATGGGATGGAATGGGATGGGATGGGATTCATCTTCCACGTCAAACACACAAAGCCCACCAACAAACATCAGACAACTTGGACACACAAATGCAGGTGATGGAATGGAGAAGCAAAGTTTTAGATTGAGACACTATTGGGAATTCCCTTGCCAGTAATTCCAGCTTCACTAGTGCGATAGAGCAAAGTATATGGCACCTTGACTGGTCCATCTCTGTTTTTCCATGTCTTGTCATTGTTCATTTCTAGAATTTTCTTCTCAATTTCGGTCAGCTTCTTTCCGAATCTCTCAAAGGCTTTCAATGCTTCTTCGTCCGCCGTCCATTCACGAGTATCTCTTTGCCCAAGATACACCTCATCGGAAGAATGCCTTGACAGAGTCTCAATGAGGGAGACACCAAGAAGTGTCTGGAGGCGGGCAGTAATTGTTTTCAAGAAAACCTTTTCAGGGTCCGACTCGAGTTCCTCATATTCAGGAGTGCCTTCTTTCGGCATGAACCGACGGCTGATTGTTGGGCGATTTGGGAGGTACCCTGCATAAGGGTACTGTCCAAAATTGACGGCCGCATGGAGCGCAGAAGCAATCCATATGATGATAGTGCATGTTTGTACAAGCTCTTCTCGCTTTTCCATTTTAGGCCACCAGGTCTCATTTTTCTTGTCACCATGACCCTCCTTCCTAAGTTCCTTCCACCATTCCCGCAGTTCGCAGTCCTCTTCTACCATTTTATCACTCTTGTAATAGAAGAAGCAGTATTCGTTAACCCATGTTTCGATTGCTGACCAGATTTCTAGTCCATCAACAGCATATGGATAGTCCTCAATCAGTAGGCGAAGACCATGTGAGGATTTTGGATCCTTAACTGCCATTCCCCTAAATGCAGCAAAAAGAGAAGCACAAACGTCATTTGAGTTTGCATTTCTGATTAATTATAATGCGAAATATCTCCTACACCATGATCACTACTGTACGTGTCATTTTGTTATGGAGTAGTAGAATAACATTTACCTCTTGATGAGATCTGCAGGAAGTGCTTGCTCTGTGAAAACCCAGTTCTTATAAACTGCTGACGACATCTCCATCGAATACTTTCCTGGAAAAACTGTCGATTCCATAAACCCACCAGCATTGAGGAGGATGTGCCGACCAAATGCATTTATATACATGGTGTCACGGAAGTGAGGATGCAGAAGCTTGTGAATTGGGTGAAGCACGCTCAGTTGTCTGTTGGTTGCTATCACAAATGGCTCAATCACTGCATGGGTATTTAACCTGTGACCAGCCAGTAGCAAAGGTATTCAAAATAATCATCATAAAATATGGACTGAATTAATAATTTTCTAAGCTTTCTTTGAGAGATCGAGAGAGGTCTACCAGTGGCTAATGAGCTGATGATAGCCAGAGTCATTTACAGCCACATAAGCTTTTGCCAGTTGCCAAATAGAACTTTGAACACCTTGTTCAGCTGGTGTGCACACTTCGCTAAGGGGACCAAATTTATCTCCATTAGGATGGGGCAAGCTTAATTCAATAGCCAATGGTTTCAAAGTCCCATCGTTCTTCAAGTAAAGGATAGTCCTGCTGGCGTAAGTCTTTGTGGAAGGTAATGAGTTTATATTTCTCAGATACGGCATGAAAGCATCATGGTGATCTAATATGAAAAGCTTGTTCTGCTTGATTGCCTACAATCAAATTAAGACGTTTCAATCACTCTAATTGCAAAGCACCTGCAGACTATTTCATACCAAATCATTCCGTGGAATATTATTACCTCATCTATGCTGTCCTCAGCTATGTGCTTTTTAATGTTTTCTTTGGTTATTTTACTGGTCTGATCACCATATGCTTCAGGATCTAGCTTGCTTGCCGGTGGGAATTCCTGCAATATTGGTTCAGAGTTAATTATAAGTAAAGATAAAAAGCAATGATCCTCTATTTGGCTGTTGAGAAGATACACAAGTTTTACACCCAGAACAAAAGAAAAGAAAAGAAAAAATCTAAAATTTACTTTTCTTTACATCCATTAATACCATTTGGAACATTAATTGAAATGCAACTGATAATAGAAGTTTAAGATTACTTCAAGACGACGAATGCTGACAGGGTTTACTCCAGCCAGCATCTCTCTTGCAAACTCTTCGTCAGTCCTCCATGCAGACTTATCCCCTGCTCCAAATCATTGAAACACCACTGTTAATTCAAGGCACATACATAGATCCTAAGCTCTTGAATATGAAGGAAATTAAATGCTGCTATATATATTTCCCAAATTTTCTCTTCAAAAGTTGGTTTCTAAATGATGTGTCATTATCTCATAAAATCTATTATTTTGAAAAAAAGAAATGATTAGCGCACGTCAATAATTTGCCCATATTTTCTTATAAATTCAATAGATTAACCATTAAATTTCTGGAGTTTACTATTGACTTACGTAAAAATCACATAAATTCACAAATCTAATGATTAATTTATAAGATAATATAGGAAAAATATTAGCAAAATATTGTCACCAATAATTTTTGGTATTACATTTCTCGAATATGAAATGACAATAAAACACAAATTTCCAAAATTTGTCATTAATTAAGACTGTACCTTCACTTATATATATATATATATATATATATGGCTTTGCCAAAAGAGTTTATGGCTTAATTGGGCAAATCCACTCATCTTATTTTAACTTCTTTAAAACAAACAAACATATTTTTAAAACTATTTTGTTTTTCACTTTTCTTTCACAAAAGTCAATATTTTATTTTACATTTATATCACATCAATAATTTTTTATTATTATTCAAACAAAATAATTCACCAAACACACCATACCTTTTATCACCTGGGGCATTGGATATTTGAGGAATCCTTCGCCATCGGTTGGGAAAATTCCCCTGAACATATGTGGATCCACTGGGAAGTTGTCCCTAATATTCTCAAGTAAGCCGTCAGGTACGCTAAATGTTCCTCCATAGAGATTAAGTACACCTTCAAAGCTGTCAAACTCACTGGGTGCGATGCCAAATATAGATTCCAGCTCAGGTTTAAGGAATTGAGCTATGGATTTCAGTCCATAAGAAAGGAAGTCTGACATCTTCAAGAGACCAAAACGCTCATCGCTTGGGACATAAATGTTTAAGCCCATAAGAGGATTCAGTCTGCTCTCGCTTTTAGGATCTGTTAAGGTTATTACATAAATATCTTAACCACAATAATCACAATGGTCATAGCTAATTTCTTATCATATTATTTTTAATTTGTAGTATGATTTTGTTAAAGTAATGGTTAAGTGATTAAATTTATTTCTTTCTATCAGCTTAAACTTTTGGAATATATGATAGTTTAACATGGTATATATCAGAGCCTACCACAAGACATATGGGTCGGGGCCCACACTATTTACCTCATGACAAGGACAAGAAAAAATACCGGCCTCCACATGAGGGAGGGTATTGAGGAATAATCCTATATTGCCTGTAAACAAGACCTTGGACATATTTATAAGGAATGAACAACCTTCTCCTATAGAATCGGTTTTATGAGATTAATTAGGCCCACAGAATTCTTGGTATCAGAGCCAAAGGTTATGGGATCAAACCTAGCTTGACTCCGTCAAATCACTCAATTTAAATTAAATATTTCACGTGTTGGACTAAGGGAGAGTGTTAAGGTAATGGTTAAGTTTAAGCTTTTAAAATAAATGGTAGTTTAACAGATTTTTGTCCTGAATATTTCTTGTACAAGTTGCTGAAAATTGAAAGAAAAATGTCTAACCTGCTTTCGTTGGTGGTCGTCCTGTTCTTCCCCTACGAGGGTAAGGGTAATCACTAGACCCTCCCAGAACTTGACGGGCATATGTACGGCCCTGATCTGGATTTCCCAAATCGTTGTAGGTAGCATAGTCATAGACCCTATCCCATTCCTGAAGCTGGTCTCCTTTTTCATCTCCTTCTCCATCTCTTTTTGCATCTCCTCTCAAATTCTCAAGTTCTTCATATCTGTACTTTTTCAGTGTCTCCGGTGTTTGACTTGGAAGACATGCCTGCAAAAATATGAACGCATGCATCAACTTGTTCACGTTCCCACACTTAGCTTATGCCAACTTTGCTATATATATATATATATTACCTTGTTGGAGAAGAAAACACGGTCGTTTTTGTATTTGTCTGCAGGATAAACCCATGAGTTGCAAACAAAGTGGATCCGACCTTGGTCTGGAACATCTTCGAGTGTAAGAGTTTTGAGGTAGAATCTAGTATCATGATTGTTCTTTATTAAGAATGCTCCCGGAATTCCCATCTGCTCGTTCCACTCAAAGGTAACCTTAAATGTAGACTCGGCTATCAAGGGGAAGGCGGTTGTGCATATCCACTGTTCGCAGTGCGCTAGATTTGCAACAAAAACAGAACAAATTCAATAATTGGTTCTATATATAGTGATTTAATTAGAAGCCAAATACCATTCATTGT
Organism: Corylus americana; assembly: GCA_036287905.1. Taxonomy (NCBI): domain Eukaryota; kingdom Viridiplantae; phylum Streptophyta; class Magnoliopsida; order Fagales; family Betulaceae; genus Corylus; species Corylus americana. The sequence goes on along the minus strand of CP125818.1, from coordinate 6,062,993 downwards.
GTCATTTGCAAAGACACAGTAATTTTAGATGGAAGGCTACAAAAAGGATGGATATTATTCATGCATGACCATCCAAAATATTGTTTATTGATATTTTTTCAAATTACCACCTACACAGATCCGACCGGTGAAGCAATGAAAGAGATGATCCATGGCAGTGGTGAAGCGGGAGGAAACGATCCATTACGGATGCTGTTTCGTGAGGGTTAAAGATAAATCGTCAAAGAAGATAGATAGATCTAAAGAAATTTCTAGAGAGAAATGAGTTTTCTCAAGAAGAGAGAAGCTCAATCAAAGAAAAAGGAGCTAGCAATAAGAAAAGGGACACTACAAGAAATCCATTTTTTTCTGACGTACTTTTTCTGACGTGTCAGACTGTCTGACACGTCAGAAAACGTCCCTGACGTGGTGTTCCTGACGTGTCTCGCGCGTGAATATTATAAGTGTCAGAAATGGAAAATTTCTGACGTGTCGATTTACAACACGTCAGAAATTTCTGACGTGTTAGAAATCGACACGTCAGAAATTTTTTTTCTGACGTGTCAAATTAAACACGTCAGAATTTTCTGACGTGTGGAAACTAGACACGTCAGAAAATTTTCTGACGTGTCAATTTGTGACACGTCAGAAATTTTCTGACGTGTCAAATTGTGACACGTCAGAAATTTCTGACCTGTCACAATTTGACACGTCAGAAAATTTGGTTAATTTTTTAAATTCTTTTCCACCCCCCAATATATTTTTCTTTAGTTTTTTTGGGACTATACCCGAATTTTCGATTGCAATTAACCTGATATACAATTTATCCATCAATCATTGCAAATAATTCTAGCAATTTTTCCGTCAATCTATACAAATAACATAAGTCATGTATATCCTAATAAGTTAACACATCAAACTATTTTTCCATCAATCTTAACACACACAAAATAACATATATATACCAATTAAAGTGTCAATAACCAACCACAATTATCAAAAAACTATCTCTGTTGTTATAAAAAGGGATATCATAAATACAATTACATCAACAAAGTAACTTTTATACAAGTATGAATGGCAAACCAGACGGTCAATGCTGATTATTGACATTCATAGCATCCTCTCCATCACCTGCAAGTCGATAAAAACAAACAATCACCAAACAATATTGACTATGTAAGGGCAATTCATTTATGTCCAAATATTCACCCAACTCAGTTGTTGAGTCTAACACAGTAAATGATATAACAACAAGAGGTAAAACGATGATGAAGTTAATTAGCCAAAAATGCATATAAAAAAAATCTAAAATTTATTCCACAGAGCAATCAATGTTGACGTTAAATTTATAGACTTCATTTTTGCCATGGCAATTATGTGAGATATTTATTAACATTTTAATTTGTTGAGGATATTAACACATAGGACTTTACATATATTCAAATCATGTTATATTATTTCCAAAAAATTATGATATTCATCTAGTTAATACTTGATCATTTCATACTCTCACACAATCACAAACACTAGATTGTTAATATTCTACAAGGACCATAGTTGTATATTGATCTCATAATACCAATAAAACAGTTCAAAAGCAACGCTCGTACGTACCCACATCCACCACCAAACCAACAATGATATATAAACCAAATTCAACAAGAATTACACAACATTAATTAAGAGAATGACTATAACATATATATACATACTCTAAATTTATAAGTTGACATATATATAGGTTTTAGAAGTTCACATGATATAGCTAAAGTTCTAAAAACACATTTGACCATTAAAAATAGAAGCAAGCAAGTTAATTCAAGAAAAGGTGGCCACTATTTTCTATCTCCTAAGGCAGCCCAATTGGAATGCTGTATGTGACAAGTCACGCAAGAATTAGTATATGGGTAACAATGCTTTCTGATTTAATACACATGAGGGATTTCTTCTTCAAAAATAATACATGAGGGAGGGATCCTCGGCCCCGCTACTCTAATCTAGGAAACAGTAGGCCCCTCCATAAAACTGAAAAGGTCATAAGCTAACACAATTCCATATATATAGGTCATAAGTTATAAGTTATAAGGTCATAAGTTATAACTGAAAATGTCATAAGTTATAAGTTAACATATATATAGGTTATAGAAGTTCACATATATATAGGTAAAGGTCTAAAAACACAAATGACCATTAAAAAATGTCAGTACCTGCTTCGCCGTCGATCGACGATGGCACCACCGCAATATGTGGGGAAGCTCCATCTGGTGCAGAGCTGAACCGCATCATTGCCTCGATCTGGCGCAATCGGGCGTCAAACGCTTCCTGACGTGCATTGTTCGCGGCCACCAATGCATCTATCTCTTCCTTGTGCTTCGCCCTCTCCGCCTCAAGAGCTCTGTCAAGCGTTTCTTGTGATATCATGGAGTGGCTGGTGTTTTATGACCTTGCTTGTGAAGGGGTATAGTATGAACGTATGGAGCCCCGCACGGGCAAAATACCCGATCCAAGCTGCCGAACCCTACCGGCGTATTCAGGCTTATTTCCAAAGGCCTGTGCATACGCGTCGTTTGGCGCCCACTTGACCGTTCCCTCTGTGATGCTAGACGACGCTGCAGGGTCGGTGGGTATCAGTTCCTTCATCCTTTTCTGTATGTTACATTCATTATTGGGTCAGTGGGTCATACAACTGTTAATTGCAGATAATTTTAAAGTATATAAACAAAGAATTAAATTGTAGCATACACATCTTTCTTCCACTATCTCATTCGGATAGCTTTTGTCCGCCTTCGTGTGCGTGCTGATGTAACTCTCTGCACGAGTAGGATACTTGCCCAGACGTATGGCCTGCCGAAAAATAGGACATACAAATATTTTTAAATATATCAAATGATTTGTTGTTTACATGTTAAATTACACACTTACCTCCTCATTTGTCGCTCTGGCATAGCTCTTCGATCCGGTGCAATGGGGCTCTGTATTTAATGCTCACAAGCGCTTCATTTTGTTCGCATAGTCCTACACAGTTACCATATTGATATGTTAATAATGTAAGGAAATTTGGTTTTAGTACTGTTTATATGCAACACTACACAATAAAGAGGCAATTTCGTTTTACATGACACTCGTACATATTAATAAAACCATATAATAACACTACACAAAATGAAGAATTTAACTCATGACCTACCTTATTCTGACGAGTACACCATCTCTCCAATAAGATCTCCACGTCTTCGGCATTGTACTCGTCAAGTGTTTTTTCCCCCACTCTTGCCCGTATAGTATCCGGAGTATCTTCCTCCGTAATTGCACAGCGTCTTTTAAGCTCGTACCTCCAAGTCCGCAGCTTTGATCCCATATCCTTGAATGCTTCATTCTTTATGGCTTTCAAATTGAATTCAGGCGGGACGAAAAAGTATGCCTGCACATGTTCAAAATTATTGAATTACAAAAACTAAAATATATGTGTGCAACTTAGAGCGTATATATACATATATACATTATGAGTGTTTTAACATATATGCAACACATACCATCAAGGCGTCCCAAATATCCTCTTTGGTACGCTGCGGTACCTTCGTCCAATCGTCCGGTATTCGGACATAATTGGAGCTCCTTACGATATCTCCAGCCATCCGTTTAAACCTCATGGAGCTAACGCCGACGAGCTGGCATGCAGCATTGTACTCCATAATGATCCGCTTGCCGGCGGGGACTCCCGGCAACCTATGCGAGTCACGGATGGTAAACACCTCAATAACTTCGTTTCCCTCTGAATCGGTACCTAATAGATTAAAAAATTACCGATGTAAGTTATGTCGAATTCAATACTAATTACAACTAAATTAAGACATATATACACAACATTCGAACATATCCACTTACTTATGGTGCGGACCTGCCGAGGGAGTAAGTGGTCGCCGGGAGCAGGGTCGGTTGGCTGCGGGTCAGCCGTGTCCTGTGTCGCACCAATACAGTCCTCCTCGGCCGATGTGTCACTGTCGTCGGGACCTGCTAAATATGTTTTTTAGAATATTTAGAATTATATGAAATTGTAGTTGTAGTTAAATAATATAATTGATATCGCACCAATACATTTAGAAATTTTCAAAAAACTTGCAATCTTTTCAAAAAAAAATTCGGTCATACCTGCGCTATGCTGGCTATCATCAAGGTGCTCTACATGTCCCTGCATACTTTGTCCAAGCTGGCTCTCTGGCAAATACCCCATCTGGGCCATGCCTGCCCGACCGTATGGATTATGGAGAGGGATCTCCCCTTCCATATCGCCTGGAAGTACCGGTCGATATCCGTCCTGAATACCCAAAAGCTGAGCAACGTCTTGTTGCTCGCTATCATCAAGGTGGACTGACGGAGAGCCAAGCGACATAGGCTGTCGCTTGAGAGACGAGCCCCTGCGTGCTCTTCTCTTCCCCCTATGGCTCATAGTAACCTGCAAAAAATACCATAAATTCAATTAATCACGTATACAATGTATGAAATATTCACTACGTTATGTATGCATGACTCACACGTATGAAATAAGATATACTGACGTTTTTTCTCAATTAAACAACTCTATTAAATGCGTTGATGGGCATATAGTGAACAACTACCAATCTAAACATATATATATATATATATATATATATATATATATATATATATAGCTTTTATTCAATCACATACGCTTCAATTGGATCTAAGTTGGGTCTGACGTATTGGATATGATCCTGCAGATCCTGATCACAATTTCTGGTCAATATGAGCGGCTCACACTCGTGATAATTGGCACCTGAATCCTGATGCCCTTCACTCTGACCAACGTCGTATATATTTCTTGGTTTGGTCCTTACTGCGCAAACCCAATCCGGGTATCTACCATCTTCTACGTAAAACACTTGATCAACTTGTGAGGTTAGCACATATGGCTCATCAGTAATCAATTCTCCCGTGTGAACAAGGTTTTTGAAGTTCACAAGTATCATGCCATACTCATCCACCTTGTACCCCTTGTCCCTCGTGGTGTCCGCCCAATCACACCTGAACATAACGTACGTAGTTCTGTCGTAGTACTCAATCTCAAGTACTTCCGTCAACTTTCCGTAGTACGTTTCGCCATCAACAGTCGGCACACACACCCCGCTGTTCTGAGTCCTCTTTCCGGCATCAGATGCAATTGTACGAAACAACTTGCCGTTAACCACATATCTATTGTATCTGACTGCTGACTCCCGCGGCCCTCTACAATGCATTATCAATTTCTCACCAAGTTCCTTCCTACATCGATCATCCAATCGATCGACCTGTGAATATTTACAATACAATGTTAACACTTGGTTAAAGAGTGTTTCAGTTCATTTAGAAAACATTATGCATGCAAATATAATCCGACAAGTGATTTTGTTAACATCACGTCATTCTTACGTAGTCACGGTACCAGTCGCAGAACAGCTCATAATGTTGGGTTTCCAACTGATCCTCTGTTGTTCGCCCCCTAAGCGTATCCATGTGCATTCTACAATTTGATGATGAAGTTAATTATAATTCGATACGGGAAATGTTACAAGTTCATTGACTATACAATATGGCGAAGAATGACATCGGCTTACGTTCGCAATTGAAGGAAGTCGTCCGAATTGAACATAATATACCGGTGTATCTGTGTCATTGTGATTCGGTCGAGCCGGACTCGTGTTCCATGTCCCTTTGAACCATCCGGATTTCTTTGTATCCTATTGTGAAATGTTGGTGTATTATCTAAATATCTCGAACAGAACGTCACCAACTCAGTAGCTATGTAACCCTCCGCAATGCAGCCTTCAGGGGCCGCTTTGTTACGCACATTAGACTTGAAAACTCCAAGGCTCCTAAATATGAACGAATATACAATCAATCAGTTCAGTTAATACTTGTCTTGTATTATAGTTAAACCACAAAATATGAAATATTCGTAAACAAAGTTTACCTCTCTGCCGGATACATCCACCTATACTGTACTGGTCCACCGAGTCGGCATTCACCGATAAGATGCACGACCACATGAACCATGCTTGTGAAAAAGCTGGGGGGAAAAACCTGTTCCATCTTGCACAACGTGATATAGACGTCACACTGTAGTCGGTCAATATCCTCTTGTGTCAATGTTGTTGAACATAGTCCCCTGAAGAATGCAGACATCTCAACAAGTGGTCTAACCACGTTGCTTGGAAGTGATCCACGCAATGCAATAGGTAGAAGCTGCTGCATCAATACGTGACTGTCATGACTCTTTAACCCCGATATCGTACAGTCCTTAAGTCGTATACAACGGGAAATGTTCGAGGCATATCCATCGGGCACCCTTACATTCCGTAACACTTTCAAAAAATGTGTCTTATCATCCTTGGACATCGTGTGGGTAGCTTGCCGCATATATGTCTTACCATTGTCGCCAGTGTAGGGATGAAGTGTACGTCTCAAACCCATTTCTTGCAAATCTAAGCGGGCGGCGAAGTTGTCCTTCGTTTTCCCTGGAATGTCCAGTATTGTACCAAGTATGTTGTCCATCACGTTTTTCTCTATGTGCATAACATCAAGGTTGTGCCGTAATAAATTATCTTTCCAATACGGCAACCTAAAGAAAATATTTTTCTTCTTGAATACTACATTAGAAGTATTCGTCTTCTGCTTCTTTCCTTTTTCTTTCGCAGCCTCCCTTGCCTGACCAGCGTTCTCATCCCCAAACACCATCCCTTCTAATTGGTTCATGATTTCGTTTCCACTTGGGACATCAGGGGCACATTCTAATTCTACGTTGCCGTCAAATGTTCTTTTGTTCCTCCTCCATGGATGATCCATGGGCAAGTATCGTCTGTGCCCCATATAACACCATTTATGACCATGTTTTAACCACTTCGACCATGTCGAGTTCATACAGCACGGACATGCCTTCTCACCCCTGGTAGACCATCCAGACAAATCTGCATATGCTGGAAAGTCATTAATTGTCCACATCAACTGCGCTCGTAGGACAAAATTTTTTTTCTTTGAGACGTCGTATGTGGGCACCCCTACATTCCATAGTTCTTGTAACTCCTCAATTAAGGGTTGAAGGTAGACATCTATATCCATTCCAGGTGAACTTGGGCCTGGAATAATCAATGATAGTATAAAAGATGTCTGTTTCATGCACATCCAAGGAGGCAAGTTATAGGGCATAAGCAGTACAGGCCAAGTGCTGTGAGATGTGCTCATGTTTCCAAATGGATTAAATCCATCAGAGGTTAGTCCGAGCCTTACATTCTTGCTGTCCGCTGAAAACTCCGGATGTAAATTGTCAAATGACTTCCATGCTTCGCCATCAGCCGGATGCCTCAATACGCCGTCCTTTGTGCGGCCTTCTGCATGCCACCTCATAAAGCGTGCAGTATGCTCTGACATAAACAACCTCTGTAGTCGTGGTACAAGTGGAAACCACCGCAACACCTTTACCGGACGTTTCTTGCCCGACGATATAGGTTGACCATCCTCATCTAAATTGATTGCATCCATCCATTTAGATTTTCCACATACGGTACATGAATCCAACTCCTTTGTGCCCTTCCAGAATAACATACAGTCATTACGACACGCCGGTATCTTCTCATACCCAAGTCCCATATCTCGTAAAAACTTTTTCGCCTCATATGTATTACGAGGCAGCTTTTCATCACTCTTAGGCAACAACTGGTTGATGAACTCTAGGAAGGCCGAGAAGCTTGCGTTACTTACTCCACCAACGCACTTCAGGTTGTACAAGTGTACAGTCGCACTTAGTTTGGTATGTTTTGTTCCGTTATGAAGTGGTTTCTCCGCCTTTTTCATAAGCATATAATACTTTGCTGCGTCACCTTCAGCGGCTTCTTCGTTTACAATGTCTTCACCCCCTTGCACTACGACTTGAGGCTCACAATTGTCTTCCCTGACCACTTCGTGCATGCCGAATAAGTCACGCAACATACCGTGCATGTCTCCACCCTGATTTGCAGTTGCACCCGCATCTGAAGCCGGGCGATTCGAACCAGACGGTCTATCAGGACCCTGTACATGCTTCTCACCATGATAGTACCATAATGTATATTCCGGCATCATTCCTTTTCCCCCTGTCAAGTGGTCGAATACGAAATCCGGCGGGTGGCGCCGGTAATTTCGACAAATCTTGCAAGGGCAATTGATTTTTCCATCAGGGGTTCTACAGTTACTAACTGCAAACTCCACGAACAGTCTACACCCGTCTCTGTATTCCCTCGTACCCCTAGACTTTGTCATCCAACTCTTGTCCATTTTTCGCTACGTACATAAATTACGAATCAATATAAAAGACTTAAAAAATATATACCTCATTTCAAGCACATGCATATATATAAACCTAAATATTTCAACCACGTTAAAAATATAAACCTATATATACATTATCATATAGGTTTAAATTTTTTATGTGCAAATATATAATGCATATTCATGCATTATATATATATATATATATATATATATATATATATATATATATATATATATATATATATATATATATATATATGGGGACCCTAAAATAATTAAATAACTAGGTTAGTTATTTAATTAATATGAAGTTCCAATATTCATGGATATGAATTTGTTAGAAAAATTAAGAGGATAGTACCAAAGTGTGTATTTATTTGGAGTCTCTATAAGTTTCACAATGTTTGCAGTTTTGCAATTCAAAAGTGCAAACTTCGTGATAATGTATAGGTATTAATATATACCTAGTAGTGTGTGCATTTGTTATATATGATCGAAGACCCTAAAATAATTAAAGAACTGGGTTAGTTATTTAATTAATATTCATATCCAATATTCATGGATATGAATTTGTTAGAAAAAATAAGGGGATAGTACCAATTAAAGTGTGTATTCATTTGGAGTACTGTCTCTATTTAATTAATATTCATGTATAACTTACAAATTAATAAGAGATTTAATGTACGTCTCAATATTAAGACTCATTCAATTTAAGTATTAATTAAACAAAGTATGGAATTAAATCTCTATAATTATCACTACGTACTACACGTACTTAATTAGAAGGTCAAATGATTAAAATTGAAATTAAATAATGTTCTATAAATTATTTACTAATTAATAAGCCAACATTTTTCAGCTAAACAAACAAAAAATAAAAAAAATAAAACAACAATCCGGCGACATTTTAAAAACTATTATATTATGAAACAAAAACCTAGCTATCATCAAAAACATCATCTTGCATGCATGCATGTGCATATACAGCGAACGTACAATAAGTAAATAACATTTCAAGCAAAAAAAAAAAAAACACAAACACCTCCATCAATTAATACCTACTCACAAATGCTCGATCAATCCAATATATATATTAACCAAATATCATACGGATTCATGACAAAATAAAACATAAATTTGATTAAACAAGACAAAATATATATATATATATATATATATATATATATATATATATATATATATATACCTGCAGGAGATCGAGCTGGAGTTGATCGACGACGGAGAAGTTTCAGCCGGCGAAGTGATGGAGATGGCCGGCCGGAGCACGTCACGTGAGCTGGAGAGAGATATATAGAGCGAGAGAGAGAGAGAGAGCGCGGGAGAGGGAGCGCGCTGAGAGAGAGAGAGAGCGCGGGAGAGAGAGCTGAGAGAGAGAGAGAGCGCGGGAGAGGGAGCTGTGGGCGCCGGAGGAGAGAAGAAAAAAAAGAATGGGAGGGAAGAAGAAGGCAGCCGGCGGGAGAGGTATAGCTGGAGGGAAAAAAAAAAAAAGAAATGGGAGAAATCCCAAATTTTAAAGCCACCTGCCGCAAGGCGTGGCCGATGGGACGGCCAGCAGGCGCTGGCCTTCCCAAGGCCACGCCTGACGCGCCACGTTCCTGACGTGCCAAGTGGCGCGTCAGGATATATATATATATATAAATATAATAAATATAATTGTATTATATTTATAAATATAATTGTATGATATATATAATTAATTACGTTAATATACTTAATTATATCCTATAAATATAATATTCTAAGTATATAGTATTTAATTATTGTAAGTATAATATATAATATATTGTAATTAACTTAATTATAGCAAAGGTTCTAATATTAATCTAAGTATTTTTCAAAAATCAAAGAAGAAGAAAAAAGGTTTGTAAATTAATATATAGTATTTAATCACAAAAGATTTTGTGTTTTCATCCCTTGAAGTTCCAATATCTCCAAATTTATTGAAAATGACATTTTATACAAATTAAAAATAGTATATCGACATGTTTTTATATATATATATATAATTAATATGTTTTGGAACGATTGGTTTTGTAAAGCAAATTTTCCAAATCAAAGTTATAAAAATGACATGTACGTGTACGTCAAACTTAAATTAAGGATATATAACGTACATTATCCTATAATTTAGCTCGTTCAATATTTTGGAATCTCCTTAAAATAATAAAATTAAGTAATTAACATGCATTAGGCATATTGAAGTATATAAATATTAAATAAGTTGTATAAACAAAAACAAAAAACCAAAAGAAAACAAAAATAATAATAATAATAATAAACATAATAATAATTATAGAAATAAAAATTTCTGACTTGTCAACGTTCGACACGTCAGCAATTTCTGACGTGCCGAATGTTGGCACGTCAGAAATTAATAATTTTTATTTCTAATTAAAAAAATTGAAGAAAAAATATAGCAAAGGTTCTAATATTAATCTAAGTATTTTTCAAAAATCAAAGAAGAAGAAAAAAGGTTTGTAAATTAATATATAGTATTTAATCACAAAAGATTTTGTGTTTTCATCCCTTGAAGTTCCAATATCTCCAAATTTATTGAAAATGACATTTTATACAAAAATAGTATATCGACATGTTTATATATATATATATAATATGCTTTGGAATGATTGGTTTTGTAAAGCAAATTTTCCAAATCAAAGTTATAAAAATGACATGTACGTGTACGTCAAACTTAAATTAAGGATATATAACGTACATTATCCTATATTAATTTAGCTCGTTCAATATTTTGGAATCTCCTTAAAATAATAAAATTAAGTAATTAACATGCATTAGGCATATTGAAGTATATAAATATTAAATAAGTTGTATAAACAAAAACAAAAAACCAAAAGAAAACAAAAATAATAATAATAATAATAAACATAATAATAATTATAGAAATAAAAATTTCTGACGTGTCAAAACGGCACGTCAGAAATTGCTGACGTGTCGTTTTGACACGTCAGAAATTTCTGACGTGTCAAAACGACACGTCAGAAATTTCTGACGTGCCGAATGTTGGCACGTCAAAAATTAATTATTTTTATTTCTAATTAAAAAAATTGCGTCAAAATTAAATTTGGCTAAATTTTTACTGACGCGTCAAGAATTAACACGTCAGTAAATCCTGACGTGTTAACTTTAACACGTTAGAAAATAATTTTGCTGACGTGTCTAATTCGCACGTCAGAAATTACTGACGTGGCAAAAAAAAGACACTGTTTGCCACGTCAGAAACTCCCCTTTTTTTTTTAGTGGGAGTAGGAGGAGGAGGGAAACCAAAAGGCTTGCCCTCCTCCTCAAGGTTGTGCGGCTGAGCTTGAGACAGGAGAGAGAAGAGAGGTTTTTCGGCTATTAGGGTTTCTCTTTTATGATACCTTGTGGCACATCGCTTAGATATGCTTAAAAATGGACAAATCTTTTTCTTTACTTTAATAACATAACAATACATATTAATTACTGTATTATCAACATACACCATGATATATTAGTAGGTTAAAATGAAAATAATCTTACAAAAAGAAAGAGCCATGCATATATATAAAAACCTAGTAAACATGGGAGGAAAGAACTATACTAACCATTTGCGACAGCCTCAGCAGTAATGAACCGCAAAGAAACTTTTTTTCTCACTATAACCGATTCAACAAAGGCTTCGGAGTCCGAAGCATTCTTCTTCACCAACACCACAGTGCCTTCAATCTTCGTGGACTTAGAGCTGTCCTTACCCATCTCTTAGTTCAAACACTAAGCAAATTAAGAACACGATATATATAAAAGTTTTTGAAGGAAAAGATTGTTGGGTTTGGTATTTATAGGGAAAAAAATGAGCAATGTAGCATGAAGCTTCACTTGTTCACATCAATACGTTGTTACGTTTTTCAGCGTTGGAAAATTATGACAGAAGTTGGTTGGTTGGTTGTAATCATTATTGCTGCATAATTTTGAGACGGGGTCTAAATTTTGCATTTTTCAAATTGGTACCAGAGTTTGTTTGAATTAATTTCTTGATCTTTGATGAATACTGTAATCATGTGATGTAATACGAATTAATATGGAAGTTAGTACTTATCAGTATTTTTAGAATTCATCAACTTCATGATTGCTACTCATCTTTCGAAAGTAGGCTTGAAGTGTTACATTCCTCGATCAAGTTACTTCAAGTAGTGTAACTTTATTTTATTTTTTTTATTTTAAAAAAAAAACAAACACTAATGAGACTTCAATAGTTTCAAAGGAGAAAAGTTAGAATAGAAAAAAAAACAAAAAAATGGTGGGAGGATGAAAAGTTAGAAAATTCATAATAACAACACAAAAGAAAACACTTTGTCAATGATACTCTCATTTGATCCTAATGCAGCGTGATTTAGTGGGTTGCAGCAAAGCTGCTTACGGTGGTAGTGCATGCATTTGTCCCGAATTTAGGCACTACTTGGACGGGATTGACTGAGTCGACTCACTGAGTCTGAGCCGCTGCTCTGCTACTTGGATTGCTGTTGCTTGTGGGTCAAGAACCCGAGCTTGCTGGTGAAAGCATTGAGCACCGACCCGGAGTAATTGAGAAACAAAGCGAGCGAGTCGGACTCGGTGGTGGATTTCAAGGACTGGCAAGTGGGTACGGGTCGAAAATTCAAGTCGCTCCGTCTTTGGCTCGTGCTTCGCAGCTACGGCGTTGCGAATCTCCAGAGCCACATCCGGTCCGACGTGCGGATGGCGAAGATGTTCGAGGGGCTCGTGAAATCCGACCCGCGGTTCGAAATCGTGGTGCCAGGTGGTTCGCGCTGGTGTGCTTCAGGCTAAACCCGCTTTCATGGGCCGGGTCGGGTAACACAGAAGTCCTGAACCGGAAGCTACTGGAGTGGGTCAACTCAAGCGGGCGCGTTTACATGACCCACACAATAGTCGGTGGGGTATACCTCCTGAGGTTCGCGGTGGGGGCCACACTTACAGAAGAGCACCACGTGGTTGCCGCGTGGAAGCAGATCAAAGAAGGAGCTGGTGCCGTTCTTGAGGGCAGATGCAATTGATGATAATCTTTTGTCACCTTTTGTGCCTTAAAACAAACTGGTTTCTGGTTGATTTTTTTTTTTTTTTTTTTTTTTTTTGTATATTTCCATTGAAGCAAATTGTGAAGGAAAGGGTGTAAAAGTGCAGTAGCAAATATAACTACTTAAAAACCCTTGAAATAAAAAAGGAAAGACAAATAAAACTTAATAAATATTTTAACAACTCTTTACTCTCGATCTCTTTGAAGCCGAGCAGATGGATAAATAATAATAATAATCATAATAATAAAGAAGAAAGAAATCACGTTGAGTATTTATAAGGAAGCAAAATTTGTTGGGTGAGCCGAAAGTGCCTTAATTAATTAGAATGGTCTAGAAATGGACCTACTGTCTTCAATATTCACAACTAATTAGGCAAAAAAGTCGCCTACTCATGAAAAGTATGGAAACCCTCGTGGCTTTTCATGTGATGATATGAATCCCAGGCCAATCTCCAATATATATTCAATTAATTAGGAGCAAAAATAAGAACAAATATCTTCCCAAGGAGCATGCATGATTTATTATTTAGCCTTTTAGGGGGCACTTCTTTCAGATAAGGCAGCTAAGCTTCCAGCTGGCCAAACACGGAAATGAGTATTGAGACAATTAATTATATTGCCTTAAATGAGAAGATGTGCCATCTAAAAGATAATTATCAATTCAAATTGACAGCAAAGGCGCAAATCACGTTGACAGAAATGGAGCAACGGCACCTTGCCTTTCCTAGCCTTATTTTCCTTATGTTTATTATTTTACATACTGGGCTGTAAATTTTCCTTTCATACAATATGTTTCATTTCCTGTAACTTCTTGTACAACTAGTATAAATACAAATTACGCCCAACATTACAATTGGGCTGTTTTCATCACACTTATATTGTCATTATATGGTATCAGAGCCTACACGACAAACGTCTTTTTTTTCCCATGGCTACTCCCACAGATTCTAATGCCCTCCCCTTAGCCAACTTCACTCATCATATCACCTTCAAATTAACCAGAGACAATTACATGCTATGGCAATATCTGATGACTTCTTATCTTGAAGCACAGGAACTTTTTGGATATGTAGATGGCTCCATTCCATGCCCTCCCAAACTTGTCTCATCTACCAGCCCCACTTCAACTACTCAAGTCTCTAATCCAGAGTACCATGTTTGGGTTCGTCAAGACAAATTGCTCTTGAGTGCCATTATTTCCACTCTGTCCGAAGTTGTCCTTGCCCATGTTGTTGGGTTACAAAAATCACGTGCAGTATGGACTACCTTGGAGACGATGTTCGCCTCTCAGTCCAAAGCACGTATTGTTCAGATTCGGTATAAACTTGCTACACTTAAGAAGGGAGCCTCCTCTATTGCTGACTATTTTCAAAAGGCACAGACTTTGGCCCAGACGTTGTCTGCCATTGCAGAGCCTCTCAAGGATTCTAAAATTGTCTCCTACATTCTGGCTGGTTTGGGCACTGACTATGACCCATTGGTCACTTCAGTCACAACTCGTATTGAACCCATCAAACTAGAAGAACTCTATGGGCATCTTTTGAACCATGAACAGCGAATTGAACTCCACAACACAGCTCCAGACATATCTTCTTCCAGCGTGAATGTGGCACAATGTCACCCCTCTTCATCACATCATGGTCCCCGTGGCTCCTATCATTCACGTGGTTACTCCTATGCTGGACGTAGGAAAGGGCGTGGCAGAGGACGTGGTCCTCCTCGTGGTCCCTCTACCCATGGGCATTTCTCATCTTCCAATTCCAGCAACCAGCCCCTATGCCAAATTTGTGGTAAGCTTGGTCATTTTGCTGCTAAATGCTACAATCGATTTGACCACTCTTTTCAAGGTGCCTCGCAGGGTCCAACTGCCTATTACACTGCCACTCATGTGCCCTTGGATCCCTCGTAGTATCATGATACAGGCTCTACACATCACTTAACGAATGACCTCTCCAATCTCAACATTCAGGCAAACGAGTATACAGGCAATGATCAAATCAGAGTCGGTAATGGGCAAAGTTTGCAAATATCCCACACTGGTCATGCTTCTATTCCGTCTCCTACTAAAAATTTCTCATTACACTCATTACTTCATGTACCAAAAATTCAGAAAAACTTGATTTCAGTTAATAAATTTACACGTGACAATCAAGGTTTTTTTGAATTTCATCCTACCTATTTTTATGTTAAGGATCTCAAGTCGAGGAAATTATTGCTCCAAGGCCCGAGTAAGGGTGGTCTCTACCCGTGGCCCTCTCGGCTGTCATCTTTCAATTCTCCATCAGCCCTTGTTGGTGAACGAGTCTCTGTTGATCAATGGCACTCTCGATTGGGTCATCCAGCCTTGCAGGTCGTTCGTCGTGTTCTTCAATCTCATCAGCTTCCTGTTATGTCTAATAAATCTTCTGCGGTGTGTTCCTCCTGTCAACTTGGCAACTTCATAAATTACATTTTTCTGTCAATCCCTCTGTGTCCACTAATCCTTTGGATCTTCTCTTTATAGATGTATGGGGCCCTACTCCTCTATTTTCCAATAATAATAAACATTACTTCCTTTGTATTGTGGATGATTTTTCTCGTTACTCGTGGATTTTTCCTCTTACATGCAAGTCCGATGTTCTCAATGTGTTCATTCATTTAAAAAAGTTAGTGGAAAATTTTTTTAGTTGTTCTATAAAATCTGTGCAAACCGATGGGGGAGGAGAATTTATTCGTGTCCAAAAATTACTCATGTCCACCGGTGTTGCCTATCGCCAAACATGCCCACATACTCACCATCAAAATGGGAGTGTAGAGAGAAAGCTTCGTCATATCGTTGATACTGGCCTTGCTCTTCTTGCTCACTCTCATGTTCCTTTCAAATTTTGGGATGATGCTTTTGAAACGGCTTGCTATTTGATTAATCGTTTACCATCTTCTATCAATAGCATTAAGTCCCCATTTGAATTACTTTTCAATAAAATTCCAGATTTTCATCTTCTCAAAGTGTTTGGATGTGAATGTTGGCCATATCTTCGACCTTACAACACTCACAAAATGTCTTTTCGATCTCTGTCTTGTGTATTTTTGGGATATAGCAAACCTCACGTTGGCTATAAATACCTCCATATTCCCACTGGTAGAGTCTATATTGCACGGCATGTTATCTTCCATGAGACCAAATTTCCTTTCCAAGTGTCCTCCGCACCAGTTATTCCCAAAAATCCAGCCCCTACAAATGTGACAGCTACCTTGTGTCTGACACGTATCTCTCCAAACTTATCCTCATCACACATGACACTTACCTCACCTACAAGTCCTCCTTTGATCTCTTCCCCTGTCCAAGTAGCTAACCCAATCCATATTTCTCAAATCTTATCCTCAACACACACGTCACCCACCTCACCTTCACATTCTACTTCAATAATACCTCCTGCACAAGTACACAACCCACCCACCTCTCCTTCAAATTCTACCTGAAGAATACCTCCTGCACAAGTACCCAACCCACCCACCTCACCTTCAGCTTCTACTTTAATAATACCTCCTGCACAAGTACCTAACCCACCCATGTCAACCACTCACCCACATTCAATGTCCCCACCTCACTTGGACTCTACCACTCCTCCATCTTCTGTATCCCTTCATGAGTCTCCAACCTCTCCAACACCCATGCCCTCTCCTCCTCCTACACCCCCAACACGTCGGCATCACATGGTCACTAGAGCTTAAAATCAAATCCATCAGCCCAAATGTTACACTGATGGCTCTGTGCAGTATCCCTTGCCCCGTGCCTACACTGCCTCTCTCACTTGTGAGGACATTGAGCCCACTTCCTATACTCACGTTGCCAAGAATGTTAAGTGGAGAGTTGCTATGGCAGATGAATTTAATGCGCTCATTAAAACTGGTACATGGACATTGGTTCCAAAAACTTCATCTATGAATATTGTTGGTTCTAAGTGGGTCTTTCGCATCAAGCGTAAGGCCGATGGCAGTATTGAGCGCTACAAGGCACACTTAGTTGCAAAAGGTTTTCATCAACAAGAAGGTGTTGATTTTTTTGAGACATATAGTCCTGTTGTGAAACCTATTACTATTCGTACCGTGCTCTCTTTAGCTGTTTCTACAGGTTGGTGCATTAAGCAGGTTGATGTGAGTAACGCCTTTCTTCATGGTCATCTACAAGAGAAGGTATACATGTCACCACCGCCTGGCTTTGTCAATCCCATGTATCCTGATGCAGTGTGCCTTCTCAAGAAGGCTTTGTACGGTCTTAAACAAGCTCCATGCGCTTGGTATCACCGGTTGAGCTCTTGTCTTTTGGAGTTGGGGTTCCACGATTCAAAATCAGACAGCTCCTTATTTATATTTAAATCTCCTTCTGTTACCCTGTTGGCACTAGTGTATGTGGATGACTTAATTCTTACTGGGTCACATTTGGGTGCTATTGATGAACTCATCCATACTCTCTCACGTGATTTTCCTATGAAGGATTTGGGAGAACTTAACTTCTTTCTTGGCATCTCTGTTACTCGTGTTCGTGAAGGTCTCCACCTATCCCAATCACAGTACATATCTGATCTCCTTGCCCACACCAAAATGTCACATGCCAAGCCCATTACCTCCCCCATGGCAGCCAACACGTCCCTCAGTCAATTTTTTGGTTCTACTTTCAGTGATGTTACACTTTATCGAAGTACTGTGGTAGCGTTACAATATCTCTCATTTACCCGTCCCGACATTGCCTTTGTTGTCAATAAAGTGTCTCAATTTATGCATGCTCCCCGTGATGTTCATTGGTCTGCTGTCAAAAGGATTCTGCGCTACTTAACATCCACAATTGATCATGGTTTATTAATAAAGAGGTGCTCCTCCAAACAATTATTTACTTATTCGGATGCAGATTGGGCTGGATGTCTGGATGACCGCAAATCTACTTTTGGATATTGTATTTTTCTGGGTTCCAATATTCTGTCCTGGAGTTCTAAAAAGCAACCTACTGTCTCTAGATCTTCCACAGAAGCTGAGTACAAAGCTGTAGCAAATGCTGCTGCTAAACTCATATGGATTCAAGCTTTATTTCAAGAACTTGGTGTATTTCTCTCATCTGCTCCTATCTTATTTTGTGACAATATAGGTGCCACTTATCTCTCCTCCAACCTTGCATTTCATGCTCGTACTAAGCACATCGCTATTGACTACCACTTTGTGAGAGAACGTGTAGCCTCCAAGACTCTTGTGGTGAAATTTCTTTCCGGCAAAGATCAAGTTGCTGACATTTTAACGAAACCCTTAGTGTCTCACACGTTTCATCAACTCAAGACCAATCTCAACGTGTGGTCTCCAACGTTGCAATTGCAGGGGCGTATTGAGACAATTAATGATATTGCCTTAAATGAGAAGATGTGCCAGCTAAAAGATAATCCAACAATTCAAATTGACAGCAAAGGCGCAGATCACGTTGACAGAAATGGAGCAACAGCTCCTTGCCTTTCCTAGCCTTATTTTCCTTATGTTTATTATTTTATATACTGGGCTATATATTTTCCTTTCATACAATATGTTTCATTTCCTGTAACTTCTTGTACAACTAGTATAAATACAAATTACGCCCAACATTACAATTAGGCTGTTTTCATCACACTTATATTGTCATTATAATGAGTACCAATTAAGGAGCAAAAATTTGGCCCAAGTTCGCCTTCTTCTGCCTTCTCTCTGGTCACCACTCTGCAGCCTTCTTCTTTGAGTCATTTCCTCCATTACGGGCTTAGGGTCCATTTGACCTTAGGTCAAACGCGGTATTTTTAAATAAAATTGTAGAAAATGTCTGGTTTGGAAATTGTGTTTTTTTTTTTAAAAAAAAAAAAGGATAATCATGTTTGTAAATCACATATTTTAAAATATTAATGGCAATACAATTTGTCCCGGATAAATGATCACTTAGTTTTAATTACTTTTCAAGTATTGGGTTGTATTGTTTAAAATTTTGAGTTGATTTATTTTATATAGTTTTAGTATATCAGTTTATTATAAAATCAAGACGAATAATTTTTAAATAAATTTGTTAATATTTTCATATTAAGTTATTATAATTAAAACTTATTTAGAATTTTTGCCTTCACAAACTCTTGAGAAATAAAAAAGATACAAAGAATGGAGGGGCAAGTACTTATTTAACATGGTATATTGAATTTGAACATTATTTCCGTCATTCACATTGAAAAGAAACTCGAGCAGAAATGCACAGCCAACTAGCACCTGATCATCTTGCTTGAATATACAATAAAGCATGACGAGTCGAGGAAGAGATCACAGTAGATAAACACTTTTAGATCTTGATTTTGTCAATGATCTAAGAAATCTTTTTGACAAAAGTAGATACTCTATATGTTTTGAAGGAAAATAAAGGAATAAACTCAACTCTGAGTAATTCTCATTAATAAAAATCAATAATCAACATAAACCCTCTTTCTCTGGAGGCTATAAGCATATATTTATAGCATAAAACCCAAAACCTAATAAAATATGACATAAATACCCGTCCAAAACCCTAAACCTAATAAAATAACGAAATAAAGACTCACAAAACCCTAACCCTAATAAAATAACAACATAAAGTCGGCTAAAAAATAAAACAAACTAATGGCGCTCGTCAGGACGGCCACGATACTTAAACGACAAAAACATGAAATAACATATAGGTTCGAAATACACTCCGATCTACATCATTCTTCCCAAGTTGGAGAGAATTCGTCCTTGAACTCGGCCGGTTCTTCCTGCGGTCCTTCGGGCACCCTGTCAACTCGTTCCATTCGCCCTTCCTCAAGATCAAGACATGGCAACGCCCCACAATACACATGACGCGCCTAATCATCGAGAGACGGTGATGATAATCCTGAATGCCATGCGCATCACTTTGCCAAATGTCAAGCTTGTCGTGCTCTTCTCGACTCTCTCTCGCCATACAGATCTTATCATAAATTTAGTTAGAAGAATTTGACAAAATATCATCTACCCCGATGAAATCAACATAGTTAATTGGCACTACACTTAAATCAAAGGCTTTATCTTCAGGGCTCTTATCAAGCACATGGTGTATATCCGAGAGATTTATCTTTTTTAACGACTCCTCTTCATCGGGATAGATGTCATAGATTGGTGGAGAGACCCAATCTACAGAACAATATTCCTCAATAAAGCCATCTTCCTCATCCACGACCGATTGACTCCTAATCTCTACCGCCTCTTTAGGAACCTTCTTTTTGTAGATTTTTTCTATTTTTTTTGTCACAAGGAAATCTTTGGGTTGCAAGCAACCTTGTAATTTTGGTATATCGAGTCTGAATCTACTCACCGGCCGATTGGCATGAGCTTGTGCAAAGTGCTAACGTCCGTGTGTTCGGCGCTCCGCAAACGGGTTTCTAGATCCATTCCCGTTGTGACCACACATGTTGGATATTTGGGTAGAGAGGTCTTCAATTTGATCCCTCATAGCCCTGAATCGATCCTTCACATGTTGCCAACGTTCAGCGATAGATTTACCTTCTGCCTCCACGTACCGCAGTCTTGGTTAGCAATGACAACGGTTTGGCCCACCACTCATGTGCCGCAAGCGAATTGCCGGTTGCTCCTTACGTGCTGTCTCCATGAGCACGTGCACCTTGTTCATGTCTGCAAAGTGGTTGCTCCTCTCCATTCATGGAAAGTAATTGAGCTCTGATACCAATTGATGCAGCGTGATTTAATGGGTTGCAGCGAAGAACATCAATAAGCAGCGGATAAATACTTATAGATCTGGATTCTATTAATGATCTAATAAATCTTATTGACAAAACTAGATACTCTCTAGGTTTTGAAGGAAAATAGAGGAATAAACTCAACTCTAAGAAATTCTCCTTAATAAAAATCAATAATCAACATAAACTCCCTTTCTCTGGAGGCTATAAACATATATTTATAGCCCAAAACCCAAAACCTAATAAAATATGACATAAATACCCCCCAAAACCCTAAACCTAATAAAATAAGAAAATAAAAACTCCCAAAACCCTAACCTTAATAAAATAACAATATAAAGTAGGCTAGAAAATAAAACAAACTAGCGGCGCCAGTCCAGACAACCACAACACTTAAACAACAAAAACATGAAATAACATATGAGTTCGGAATACACTCCGATCTACATCAGATCCAAAATCCTAGAAAGCATTTGTTTACAAACCTTAATATCCAACCATGTGAAAGGCTTCCAACCTTAAAGGACGCATTGTTTCTTACTCAAAATGTAGCTGAAGATGGCGGGACTAATATTAATGAAAGATCTTAACTTCTTTTGTACAAAGTCTCCTAAGCCATATATTTTAGAAAAATGCTGTTTTTCATATCTTTATTTATATTTTTTTAAAAAAAATTTATTATTGAATTTGCAGGACCTACATGTGGGTCCTATAAATATAATGATAAATTAAAAAAAAAAAACAAAAATTGAATTGAAAATGAAAGGGAGATGAAGGAAAAGCAATGAAATACCCAGAAAATAGCTACATTTATTTCTTCAACAACCACGAGAAGAAAGAGAGGAATCTGCTTTAAAGAGAGAAAAATGTGATTTTTTGTGAGGCTTCATCCTCAAGCGAAGTAGCCCCTAAACTTCAATCTCGTTTTTACTGTATTAAAATGTTTTCTTATTTTTATTTATTTATTTATTTATTTTTGGTTGTTAAACAAAAGCATGAACTGATGCATGTGATTTTAGGATAAAACTAGTGGTTAGCTCTCAGCTACTCGTTTTCATGAATTGAATTGCTTGTGCAGCTTTTGTAGGTACTAGCGGTCAACTTTGCTTTCATTGTATTTTTGTATATTTGTTTACAGGGATATTATACACATATATAGAGAGATTTGATATGCTATTCTTGGCTATACAGATCTTTAGGACTAGAATCATGGGTGAAAATTATAAGACTAGAATCATGGGTGACAATTATAATTATTCCTATAATCTCTCTCATTTGATTCTTAATTGACAACTCATGCCAACACTCCCCCTCAAGTGGAAGCATCCAATTCTTCAATGCGCAACTTGTCTAATGAGTTGTAGAAATCCTTGCTTGATACGGCCTTTGTAAGAATATCTGCCAATTGGTCTTCTGACTTCACAAAAGGAAACCGAATTATTTTAGCTTCAAGATTTTCTTTAATGAAGTGTCTGTCAATCTCTACATGTTTAGTGCGATCATGCTGAATAGGATTTTGAGCAATAGCAATAGCTGCCTTGTTATTGCAAAAAAGGTCCATCTCGGAGGTAGAGGCAAATCCAATTTCTGTTAGAAGTCTTCTGAGCCATAAAAGCTCACAAAGCCCTTTAGCCATTCCACGAAACTCTGCTTCAGCACTTGACAATGCTACCACCTTTTGCTTCTTACTTCTCCATGTAACAAGATTCCCTCCAACAAACATGAAGTAGCCTGAGGTGGATCTCCTGTCCGTGGTGTTCCCCGCCCAATCTGCGTCTGTATAACCATTAACTTTGAGATGGTAGTTTTTGGGAAACATAAGCCCTTTTCCCGGGGAGGATTTTAAGTATCGTAAAATCCGGATTACTGCTTCCATATGATCCTTACTAGGTTGGTGCATAAATTGACTTACTACACTCACTGCGTAAGCAATATCAGGATGGGTATATGAGAGGTAAATAAGTTTCCCAACTAACCTCTGGTATCTTCCTTTGTCTGCTGGCATTTTGCTTGGATATTCTCCGAGCTTGTGATTTTGAACAATTGGGGTGTCTGCTGGCTTACAATCCAACATTCCAACCTCGCATAGTAAATCTAATATATATTTTTTCTGAGAAAGAAATATACCTCGTTCTGATCTAGCAACCTCTATTCCCAGGAAATATTTAAGTCCTCCTAGATTTTTCATCTCAAATTCGGTTGCCAATTGTTTTTGAAGCTTAGCAATTTCCTCTGTATCATCCCCTGTGATGATCATATCATCGACATATACGATTAAAGCTGTTACCTTGCCCCGTTGGTGCTTCAGAAATAATGTATGATCTGAATTACTTTGGCAGAAGCCATACTTCTTCATTGCTTGACTAAACTGCCCAAACCATGCTCGAGGTGATTGTTTCAGTCCATACAGTGCACGCTGCAATTTGCACACAACTTCAGTCTTTGAAGATGCTGTGTAGCCTGAAGGGATATCCATGTAGACTTCTTCTTCAAGGTCACCGTGGAGAAATGCGTTCTTTACATCTAACTGGTGCAATGGCCAGTCCAGGTTGGCTGCTAGAGATAGCAGAACCCTGACTGTATTTAGTTTAGCTACTGGTGAAAAGGTCTCTTGATAATCTACACCATATGTCTGAGTGTATCCTTTTGCAACTAGCCTCGCCTTATATCGTTCTATAGATCCATCTGCCTTATGTTTAACAGAGAAAACCCATTTGCACCCGACTGTCTTCTTTCCTTGGGGTAGTGGAACCAAGGTCCATGTTTGATTTTTTAGTAGTGCTTCCATTTCTTCCTCCATCGCTTTAGTCCACTTGGGATCCATTAATGCTTCCTGAATTGTAGTGGGGATATGACATGCAGACAGCTCATGTGAAAATGTCTTGAGAGGTTCAGGTAGCTTTTCAGTGGAGACATAGTAGGCAATTGGGTACCTTGATCTTCTTTGCTCAATATCTGGAGAATATCTGTTTGGTGGCTTGCCTCGGTTATGCCTGAAAGGTAAGTTATATCCAACAGAAGTATCTATGTCATTTATATAGGAGGGTGTACCGATATTGCTTACCTCAGGAATATTCTCAGGAGATGGACCTGTAGGTACTAAGGGGCGGGGGGATTCTGGTTCTTCTCATGATGGTGGAGGCTCCGTTTCCTGAGACCCTCTAGATTCAAAGGATATGTCTTGCCCCGAAGATGTATTTGTTGATTTTTCGCCACCTATTTGTGTGTTATTCTGATCTTCAAACCATTCAAATGTTAGCCACTTCAACTCTTCATCTAGTGTCTCCCCCTGAAGAGAAGAAGTGAAGGCCGAGGAGGGGTAGAATGGTGCGGCCTCCAGAAAGGTGACACCCATGGTCACATAGGTACGCTGAGTAACGGGGTCATAGCAGCGGTAGCCTTTTTGATGCGCAGCATAGCCCAAGAATAGGCACCGAAGAGCACATGGGTCAAGTTTTGTACGCTGGTTCTTAGGCAGGTGTACATACGCCACCCATCCAAATATATGAGGAGGGAGCATGAGGGCTGGAGGTAGAGAGACCGAGGCTGATAGGGACTGTAATGGGGTTTGAAAATTTAATATTTTGGAAGGGAGGCGGTTGATCAGGTAAACAGTAGTGGAAATAGCATCGGGCCAATGTCGTGTGGGGACATGAGCGCCAAGGAGGAGGGCCCGGGCAGTCTCAAGAATATGTCAATTTTTTCGTTCAGCTACCCCATTTTGTTATGGGGTTTGGGGACATGAGGTCTCGTGTATAAGGCCATGTTGTTGAAAATAGGAGTGAAAGTGGTGATTAACATATTCACCACCGTTGTCTGAACAGAGAATCCGGATCTGAGCGGAAAACTGGGTGTGAACCATAGCATGAAATGACTGAAAGACCTTAAATACTTCATCCTTATGTTTCAGCAGATATAACCACGTCATGCAGGTGCAATCATCAACAAATATCACAAACCAACGTACACCAGATACAATAGGTATGGGAGATGGTCCCCATACATCATAATGAATTAAAGCAAATGGGGTATCACTTTTATTCATGCTTAATGGATAAGTAGCCCTATGACTTTTGGCTAAAATACAAGTATCACAATTAAATTCAGAGGTCTCTACATGGGAAAATAAATTAGGAAACAAATGCCTTAGATACCCGAATGATGGATGTCCCAAACGACGATACCATAGCCAAATCTGTTGAGGCTTTGAACCAGGCAGGGAAGACACGTGATGCGCTCGACCCAAACTGAAATCTTCCATGTAGTACAATCCCCCCTTCTTAGTACCACGCCCAATTATCTCCTTGGTGAGAATATCCTGAATAAGACAAAAATCGGAAAACATTAGCACCACACAATTTAGTTCTGTAGTAATTTGACTAACAGACAATAACTTGTGGGACAAGGAGGGAACAAGTAAAGTATTAGATAAATGAAGAGAGGGTGATAGGGTCACAGTTCCGGCCCCTGTGACCGGTGAGATCATTCCATTGGCATTTGCAATGCTAGTGCGCCTTGGAGATGAGTGGTGAGAGAGGTCTGCGGGGTCAAAAGTCATATGGTCTGTGGCCTCAGAGTCGAGAAGCCAATCTCCATGGTCGACATCATGGCTATCACTAAGCAAGGCATGACAGAGATTACCTTGATCCACAAGAGAGCCATCCGGTTGAGAAGAGGCAGTGGGTGGTATTAGAGAGAGATATGGTTTGGCTGCCGCTATAGCAGCCTTGCCCGTGCCTTCAGCCATACCCCAAGTATCCCCTTTTTTTCGAGCTTGGAGTTCATGCCACCAATCAGGATATCCATGCAACTTAAAACAATTTTCACGTGTGTGCTTCATATTACCACAATGAGAGGATTTGAGAGTGTCAGATGAGGGGCGGGATTTAGGAGCAGATTTCCCAGTATGTTGGGGAGCCAATCCTGAGAACCCAAGCTTGAGGCCTCTTGAAGCCAGCACTGCTCCTGACGGTGGTTCATGGTCCCCAGCGTTCATTACCGCTTGGCGAAGGGCCTCTCTGCGGACATGAGCATACGCTTGCTCCACTGTGGGAAACGGGTGCAGTTGTAACACGTCGCTGCGAATATTGTCCACTTTGTCATCAAGGCCATCCAAGAATACATACACCCTTTCTTCTTGGAGAAGATTATTATATCGTTGAATATCAGCAGGGCACTCCATCGGATTTGGACGACGAAAGTCAATCTCACGCCAGAGACCTTGCAAGCCGGTGTAGTATTTTTCCAGGGAACCACCTGCTTGGCGGAGACGTGAGACACGGCGCCGGAGATCATAGACTTGGGAGGTATCACCACCGTCAAAATAGGTGGTAGCAACAGAGTCCCAAACCTGTTTAGCTGTGGGAAAGCGAATAAAATTGCCGATTAATGCCAGATCCATGGAGTTGATCAGCCAGCCCTTGACAATGGCGTTGTCAGTGCGCCATTTACGAAAGGATGGGTCAGTCAGAGATGGCGAGGTTAGTTCGCCATTGATGTAACGCAACTTGTCTTTGCCGGATGTACACCTCGACAACTTGGGACCATAGGGCATAGTTGGAACCATCCAACTTGATGCCAATCGGTAGGGCCGCAGGTTCAGAGGTCACGGTAGGAGCCTGAGCTTTGGACAAAGCTTCGGCCATCGTGGTGGTGAATAATTCAGAGAGGAGTGTTTTCGGGTTGGTGGGAGATTCTTCCATCTGGATTTGGGTTTCAGTGGCTGAGAGGGGTGTATTCTGGTTGGTGGGAGATTCCTCCATTTGGTTTGGGATTGGGATTGGGATTTCGGTGGGTGCCATAGGAGAGGGTGGTGGGTGGAAGGAGGCTAGAAGCTAGTGATGGACGTGAACAGGGACCCAGATCGTAAGATGCTTTGATACCATGTCATCTTTGCTTTCATTATATTTTTGTATATTTGTTTACAGGGATATTATACACATATATAGAGAGATTTGATATGCTATTCTTGGCTATACAGATCTTTAGGAGTAGAATCATGGGTGACAATTATAAGACTAGAATCATGGGTGACAATTATAATTATTCCTATAATCTCTCTCATTTGATTCTTAATTGACAACTCATGCCAACACTAGCTAGGTACTAGGTACCATTGTCATTATTTTGGCATTTAAAATTTTAAGAGAAAGTCTTGTATCCCTCTCAAATAATCACTCAATTGGTAATTTTCTATCAAACTTTTAATTGTGATAATGTCTTCCTAAACTATAAAAAATTATCAATGTTCTCCTCAATGACGAAACTACCTTAGTAAAATTAAAAACAAAAAAATACTAAAAAAAAAAAAAATCCAAAGGGTGGAAAATGTAAAAGTAAAAGAAAAATCCCTTTATAAGAAAAAATTCGATTCTTTTAATTATAAAAATTGAAAATTTTTGTTTTGTTTTATAACTTTTTTAAATAAAAAATTTCGTTTTAAATCAATTAACAATTTTAGTTGAAGAAAATAAAAATTTTCGTTTTTTATAACAAAATTAAAAAAAATAAATTAAAAAAAATAAAAAATAAAAAATTCTGTTTAAAAAAGTATATATACGTTTAAAGAAAATTCTTTTTTTAAAATAAAAATAAAAATTTTCGTTTAAAAAATAAAAAAATTTGGAATTTATTGGGGTATTTTGTCTTATTAAGAAATATATAAGGGCATTTTTATCGTTTTGCTAGCCATGGGGGACATTGATAATGTTTTGGTAGTTTAGACTTTAAGAGAGACATTGTCACAATTAAAAGTTTGGGAGATATTGTCAATTGGGTAAAAGTTTTAGGGGGATTTGTGGAGTTTACACAAAATTCTAATAAGAACTTTCTCACCAACTAGCAGAAATAGTACTTTGTCCCTTTGCTCCCATAAGCAGCCTCATCAAAACTATTTTTAGATTATTTTGGTGAGACAATTTGGTAAAAGTAGCTAAAATCCTCCCCTTTTAGCCTCACCATTTTAACCCAAAATAAATGGTGAGTGAACAATACTCACTATTTTTATTTTTATTTTTATTTTTTGACATGACCAATACTCACTATTAATTGTGAGTACTATTCACCATCAAGGATTCAATGGCCTAAGGAAATTCTCAAGTGGTGATCAGGGCATATACGAGGGCGTGGGTTCGAATTTTCGCAATGGAGAATCCTCACATATGCTTGATTAGTATTAGCCGCCTTGAATTTTCATTGATACCCTGGTAAAGCTGAGTCAAGCTATGACTTAGTCGGACTTAAGGAAGTACCTATAGTTATGACCGTTTAGGCCCCTCATATGCGGCTTTCAGTGGGTAAGTGCTACTATGATCACCCCCAAGTACCATTAGCCACAATTGGTCTCCTCGGTGGGTAGTTAAAATAGGAAAAAAAAATGTACTTTTAGTTATTTTGATGAGAAAAATTTAGTGAGGTTGCTAATAATGCTCTAATAATCCTAATGTTGAGCTTTTTTTTATTTTTTTTTATATGTGTCTAACTGAGCAGTTTCTTTAGCATGTTCTTATAGTGTGAACAATAAATAATCTCTTCTGCTTATTTATTATTTACACTATAAAATGTTTTTTGTTATTTTTTTAATTTTGATTTCTAAATAATGTGTCATAATCTCATAAGATGGTGACATATTTTTTTTAAAATAATAAATTACATAAAATTGTAACGCATCATGTAAAAACTCTATTTTGAAGAAATGTACGTTTGGGGATTTTGTGACATTAATTTTTGCAAATGGGATTTGGCCGATGGAGTCTTGTTCGTTGTTGATTTGATCGAATACTTCCTATGTTCAATTTGGCTGTTTGTTTGTTGCAATAATACTATTCTAGATTTTGCTAAGTTGTTTGAATTTGTTATAAATTCTCCATTTCCTTCAGAGTGAGATCAAAGTAAGAGCTGCAATAGAGAGAGACGACAGAGATGGGAAGAAAAATGGTAAGGTTGAAAAACAATAAAATAAACATCGAAAAGAAAACGGTGTATTTTAAATAGCTAAGATAGTCACTAGACTCACTACTATTGAAGATGTTTTTATGTATCTATTTATAAATTAATGCTCGGGAAAATATTTATCTATGGAGTTGTGGCACAAACTCCCTCTTTTGTGCCTTCTAATGAAAAATTGACACATTAGCCTAGTACAACTTCAAGAAAATAAAACAAGCACACCATCACATTCAAATCTATTAAAATTTAAAAAGTCTCATATCTCGCATATGAATGTAATCTGGTGTTTTTATTTTCTTTTATTAAGTTATACTAAGTTGAGGTATCAATCTCTCCTTGAATAACACGAAAGAGTGAGTTTATGACACAACCCCATAGAAGTAGATCACATCCAATGTTTTTGAAATTATATATCTCAAATTACAAAATTTAATCCGTTTTTAAGCATTAAGATGCTTGAAAAATACTACATATTAAAATGATGGCATATTATCGAGACAATCAAAAAGAATTTTCATTTGAAATGCAAACGAATATTATGTAAAAGTGAAGAAGATGCATTTTTAAGTATGGCCATCTGCTGGCCCATGAATTACGATTGGAACACCACCAAACTTGTTTGTTGCAGGTGTCAAACTTGCAGCTCGTGGTCAACCTTGGCATTTATGGCAATTTCAATAGCAATGCACGCATCATTTTGCCGTGGCTTCTCGCACGATGCGTCCAAGCTGAAAGAAACTAATAATGGAAGTAATAAAGCAGAAATAATACAGTAGCGACACAGATTTATTTGGTTCGGTTTATGAATTACATTTACATAATAAAGTTTTAAGGCTGTATTAAACTCTTATTTCTCTAAGTAATATTTACAATATAACATACTTCATTTATAAGAGAATCATGTTTGATGGAAATAGGCTTTACTCTAACTAAGTTAGTTAGGTAATAATCTGTAACTATAGCTAGACTTCAACTATAACTCAGTGATAGTCTTCAAGTGTAATTCAATGATATTCTTCAAGTACTACAAGTTCAACTGTAACTCAGTAATAATTTTTAACTGTTACTATTATTCTTGAACTCTATTATATACTTGACCCCTCTGCATCTTTGGGTCTTGCATAGCCCATATTGTGCTTGATTGCTACAATTGGTTCAATGAATCTTTCTCCCGGGGATCCCATTCTCCACCACATGCTTATCTCTTTGCCCTTTCCAATGGTCTAGATATGAATTGGTACTCAGACTCTAGAGCTACGCACCACTTGACCTCTCACAAGGCCAGCTTCAATCTCAAGGCTGAGGAGTTCACTGGCTCCAACCATATAACAATCGGCAATCGTAAAGGGCCATCCATCCATCATATTGGAAACACCCATTTTTTCCCCCATCCTCCTCTTCACTTTGATCTTTTAGATGTTTTGCATGTTCCCAACATCGCTAAAAACTTCCTATTTGTCCATCGTTTTATGATGCAGCGTAGGATCGTGATGAACAAGAATTAACAGCAAGTAGAAGGGATAAATACTTCTATGATTGTGAGACTATCAACGAATCAAAAAAAAAATCTTCTTAAAACAATAGTTGCCATCTAAGGTTTAAGGAAAAAACACAAAAGAAACACAACTTTGAGTATTCTTATTGAAGAAAACCATATAATAATAAAAGCTACGTTCTCAGGGTTCTCAGTGTAGGATCGTGATGAACAAGAATTAACAGCAAGTAGAAGGGATAAATACTCCTATGATTGTGAGACTATCAACGAATCAAAAAAAAATCTTCTTAAAACAATAGTTGCTATCTAAGGTTTAAGGAAAAAACATAAAAGAAACTCAACTTTGAGTATTTTTATTGAAGAAAACCATATAATAATGAAAAGCTACGTTCTCAGGGTTATAAGCATGTATTTATAGCCCCAAGAGTCCTAAACCTAGAACGAAACAGAATTAAAGTCATTTTAAGGTACAGCTACACTGGCCGTCCGAACGGGCAAAGGAAAAAAACAGTAAATTGCAAAAAATAACATAGGCGTCCAGACTTGCGGTAGACGAACCCCAGATGAGGACTTCCTAGTTGGACCCCGTCCAGAAGAGGTTACAGACGAGCTTGAGACGAAGACTCTCCGGTTGAACGTCGTTTGGACTTGTGGCAAACAAGCTTCAAATGGAGCTTTCTGGATCACGGGCGCTTGGACGGATGTTGTAACGACCTCAATGGGCAAATCAATTAACTAGTACATGGTTTGTCTCCCAACCCTATTTCTCACATGACAAGACTCAGGGATTACAACCTCTCATAAGCAAGAGACCTTAGAGGAAGACATTCTAAACTATAGAAATAGAGAGTAATAATGAAGCAATCACACATTCATACACCAGAGTAAACATAATTCCTCATAATATAAAAGTAGTCGCCAAATGTATTGGTCATCAGACCATCATCAAAATAAAAGGTTGCATCCCATAACATAATTGTCTTATAAAAGATCAACATATCAAATCCTAAATTTAAGCAATTCTAAAGAGATAATAATCTCGATCATGTCTGCCCAGATAGTTCCTCCGTCATCCCACATGGACTTCAACCAAACTGAGTCCATATCCTCAAAAATGACTCAGATCAAATCCTATACAATCACCCATGTCCGGTCTGTAGGCGTCCTCATCTATGCTAGCTAAAACGAGCAATTATTCGTAATGGATGGGGAAAGACATAAAATAAATGGGGTAAGTTTAAAGACTTAGTGAATGTTAATGCAGATAATACCCATGCCAATTTAGTGATGAACTCTAATTTATAAAGTATGCAACAATTCCATCATGACAGTTTTCCATAAGTGAGATATAAATATATGATATATGCATATGATATAGAGTAACAGTGATAGTTCAACAGTATGATCTACCTGAGATATTATCCTTTCTCAGCAGGGTTGGAGCTGTATCGAGGGACCTGTAATACAACACTGGTGCCCCGAATATTATACGCTACTGTACATCCCATTAGCGGCACGACCGAGTCCGACTGCGCCGGTCAAGAAACAACCATTGGATCCAAGACTCATATAACACACACATTTGACCATAAAGTTAACATGTATAGTAAGCACATGGCTGTTATCCCGCACGTATCGGTGTACCATGTTATACGATGCAATTAATCTTGTCTGTATTTTACATGCATGCCCTTTTTACAAGTCTCACTTTCACTAACATGTTAAGCACAACGTTTTCCACAAAAAGCTAGAGTTTATATGTAATAAAGTGTATATCATGAGAGTTGCAAATATGCATGTTTTGGTACACAAAATAGACGTGCAATGTGGGAAGATAAATGGCGAGCATTATGTGAGTTAAAACTCACCTAAGTCGAACAAAGTCTCCAAATATTCCTCCAAACAGTTTGGGTTCTCCAAATTTGTGGAAAACTTTCTATTAGTCCTAAGTCTAACTTAAAACAAACCTAAAACATGAAAACAGGAACTATTGGACGGCTGGCCAAAATAGGGTTCCTCGGAATGCTTCTGACCGTACATTTGGGCTTGAGGCCGTATGTCCGTCCTGAAGGTTTTCAGGTGGAATCTCATTTTGTCCATGCGTCCTCCTATCCTCCCAAACCAATTTCTAAGGTTACCAAAAGGCTTTCCAAGACTTCCTATCTCAAAATAAGGTCTCCATGCATACAAAAACACGTTTGATCATAACGAAATGCTAGCTCGACTTTAAACAAGATCAAAGGCAAAACCTAGCTAAAGTTTCAAACCAACAATTAAGCTAATCTAGAAGGCATTAAAAGAGTATGGCTCAAAGGTTACCTCCTTGAAGCCAAGCTTTCACGAAATCACTTCCCCTTCTCCACAAAACACACAATCTCACAAGAACACACTCACAAGGGTTTATGGGAGCATAGGGGAGAGTTTGAACGAGAAAGGGGTGAGGGTGTAGAGGTATTTATAGGTGAGAAAAAGCAGAGGGCGCTACCAACTATTCTGAAAAGTAGCGGATGTCCAGTACTAATGGGGAGTACATCTAGTACTATTTACACAGCAGTCCAAAGGCTGTAGCATACATAAAGGTATTATCTAGAGGTTTTTCAAAAAGCAACGTATGTCTGGTGGTCCCCCATCGTGCGTCCTTGTACTTTTTGTAGGCGTACGTGCGGTGCCCCCCCGCATACATCCTCTACTAACTACAAGAGCATACATCCGGTGCTGATGGGTGTACGTCCGGTCAAAAAGTCCAAAATTCCCAAAATGCCTCTTCACTCATCCTTAATGACCCAAAACCCAATTTAACCCTCTAATTAAGCTACCTAAGCTTAGTTAACTATTTAGGTCACTACAGATGCTCTCTCCGCCTGGACGGGTTTCAACTTTTTTGCGCGCTTATGATCTAATCTTGATTCTTCGAGGTGCCTCGACACTCACATATGCTCGGGTCTTCTTCATGTAATCCTGAGCACTCCTATCTACATCATCCTCCCCAGGTTGGAGAGAATTCGCCCTCAAATTTGCATCCTCATTTGAGGATTTCCCGTGAACGGCATAATGTCTTTGACATTAAAGACATAAGACGTCATGATGTGGCTAGGTAACTTCAACCAGTAGGCATTCGAGTTGATCTTCTCAATAATCTCTACCGGACCAATCTTGCGTGCAGCCAGCTTATTGTATTCCCCAGCAAGAAACCTTTCTTTTGTCAAGACTGCCCACACGAACTCCCCTTCTTCAAACTCTAAAGCACGGCGCTTCTTGTCTGCATCCGCTTTATTCTTCGCCGTCGACTCTTGTATATGGGAAATAAGATCTTTAGCTGTGGCCAGTGTCCGCCACATATCGGGAATAGGAGCCAAGTCGAATGGGACACGAGGGTTGCACCCATAATTGTTGGTGAACGGACTGAAGTCGGTGCTCCGATTGGTTTAGTTGTTGAAGGCAAACTCGACTTGAAACAACTTCTAGTCCCATAACTTGAGGTTCTCCTCCACTAAGCTCCGAAGTAAAGCTCCTAATGATCAGTTAACAACCTCCATTTGCCCTTCCGTCTATGGATGGTAGGCACTATTGAAATCAAACTTTGTGCGCGACAACTGCCACAAGCATCGCCAAAAGTGGCTAAGGAACCTTGTGTCGTAGTCTAAAACTATGGACAATGGTAATCCATGAAGACGGTAAACCTCTTGGAAATATAATTGTGCCACATTCACCGCATCAGTCGTCTTCTTGTAAGCAATGAAATGATTGAGTCATCACCTTTTTGGGTCCTCGGTAAGCCCAATACGAAGTCCATGCTCACATTGGTCCATGTCCCCTCCAGGATAAGAAAGGGCATATACAACCTAGCATTAGTAGCCAATCCCTTGGACACTTGACATACTCTCCAGCTCTTCACAAGTTTGTCCACTTCTTTCCGCATGCTTGGCCAATAGAATTGCTCCACCACTGGTTGTAGTGTTTTATCTCGCCCCATATGACCTTCATTATCTCGTTCTTGGAGAATCTTCAATCGCAAACTACCCTCGAAACTGCATAGTTGAGAACCTTTGAATAGGAACCCATTATACAGCCTGAAGTCCCCCCACACTCCATAGGACACCTCATCCACAATAAGACCAAAAAAGGGATCAATAGATAAAGAATCTTTTAAAAATTCAAACCCAATTACCTCCAAATTCATGGTGACTAGTAATGTAGTTTTCCGGCTGAGGGCGTCGGCCACTTTGTTCAATACTCCCAATTTGTGCTTGATTATACAGGAGACTTGTTGTACGAAGGAGGCCCATTTGGCATACCGAGATGACAGCTTATCTTGACTATTAAGGAGCTTCAACACCTCGTGGTCCGAGTACAAGATAAAGTCATTGTAGGCAATGTATAAGCTCCAATGTTTCATTGATTGTATCAATGCATAGAACTCAATATGATAGGTATTGTAGTTGAGTTGCGCGCTCTTCAATTTCTCATTGAAATAGGCTACTAGCTAGCCCCCTTGGCTGAGTACAGCTCCAATGCCTATCTTCGATGCATCACAATGCAACTCAAAAGATAGGTCAAAATCTGGAAGGACTAGTAATGGAGCTGTGGTCAATTTGAGCTTGATCAACTCGAAGGTGATAGTGGCTGCATCATTCCACAAGAATTTGCCGCCTTCCTACCCACCATAATTGGTACCAATATGGTACTAAAATTATGAATAAAGTGTCGATAAAAAGAGACCAACCCATAGAAACTGCATACCTCATGGAGTGTAGTAGGGAGAGGCCAATCCAGTACCGCCGCTACCTTTGACTCATCCACCGCAAACCCCTCTTTTGACACCACATAACCAAGGAAAAGGATCAAGTCGGTCATGAAAGAACACTTGGCTGGTGCCATATAAAACTTCTCCCTCTACAACATAAGTAGTACTTCCAGTACATGTTGAATGTATGCCTCATGGTTGGAGCTATATATAAGGATGTTGTCAAAGTAGACAACTACAAACTTTCTAATGAATGAGCGGAATGCCTGATTCATAACCCTTATGAAGGTGCTAGGAGCATTTGATAACCCGAACGGCATCACTTACCATTCGTAGAGTCCCTCTCGCATTTTGAATGTGGTCTACCACTCACCACTAACCCGAACCCGAATATGATGATACCCACTCTTCAAATCTAGTTTTATAAACATCGTTGCCCCACTCAGTTGGTCCAATAAATCATCTAATCGGGGGATGAGAAATCTGTACTTCACTGTGATTTTATTGATGGCTCGGCTATCTACACACATCCTCCAAGTTCCATCTTTCTTAGGTGTAAGCAAGACTGGAATTGCACATGGGCTCAAGCTCTCTCGGATAAGTCCCTTGGCAAGTAATTCCTCCACTTATCTCCTCTACTCTTCGTGCTCCTTGGAGCTCATACGGTAGTGTGGTCAGTTGGGAAGACTAGAATCGAGCACCAAGTCGGTTTGGTGTTGAATGTCGCAAAGATGCGGTGATAAAATGCTAAAATATTTATATTATAGCCCCTTAATTTACATTTGTTAATTTCTTATTCTTGTTATTTTGTGTTATTTTATTTCTTTTTCTTTTTTTTTGTGTTTTCCATGTTTTTCCAGGTCATGAAATTAAAGGAAGCAATTTTGGAAAGTCGAGAATAAAGGGCAATTCGAAAAAAGCTAGAAGTCTTTGGATCAAGCTCAAGAATCCACGTGCAGTGCGATCAAGCACACTACACCTAAGCTTGAGCGCATCAGCGCTCAAGCACCCAAGCCAAGGATCGAGCACAACATGCGCTTGGGCGCACAAGAAGAACACTCGATCGCATCAGCGATCGAGCGCAGAATACATGAGATCGAGGGTAGCGTTGCACTTGAGCGCACAAACCTGAGATTGAGCGCACTCGTGCGTACGAGCGAAAAGGACATGCAGCCAGACTCCTTTTTCACCCCAAATTAGGTTTTCCTAATCCTTTTAGACTAGGAAAGTTAGACCTCCGATTTACTAGGTTTACTAAGGTTTGTAGGTCTTTCCTAAACTTATAAATAGACCTCTAAGCCTCATAAAAAGGGGAGAAGAATTCAATACACAATTCCAGAGAAGAGAATTTGGAGGCCACTTCTAGGAGTCGTTTCGGTTCTTTCTTTTCCCTTTATTTTAATTATGTGTAACTAACTCTTTAGTTAGGGGCCTTTGCTATAATCATATTTTGGTATATTTAAATTGATTATTCCCTGCTTTATTAAATTCTTCATATGAATGTGCCTGATCAACATATGCATATGGTATGAATTTGTTATTTAAGTCAATTTGGATGACCGAATCGTGGGCTTAATAGAGTGACAAGGAATCTCGTCATTGGGGTTCTTGGATTAATCAACATGGAAAATCGGGAGTAGACACCCATACCCTAGGCTTCAAGTGTTTGTCGATTTCCATAAATTTATGCTTTCTTAAAGAACATCTTAGTAGACACCCATGCTAAATCCTTTGAGAAATAAAATAATTAGAGTAGATACCCATGCCTAATTCGTTGCTTAGAGAAATCTGTAACTTAAGGAGTATACGCCCATGCCCTTATGTTGGCAAACATTAAATATACCGGTATAATTGGTGCATTGGCATATTGTTATCTTAATTAGTCTGATTAATGGTGGATGTCAAAACCCTAACACTTGCATTTATCTTTATCTCTTTTCATTATATCAATTTCGTTACAATCTTGATATTTAATTAAGAAAATCAATTCTAAGCAAAATCAACAATCTTCGTGGGAATGATCTCATATTTGCCGCACTATACTATCATTTGATCTTGTGCACTTGCGAGTTAAAACATACCAAATAT
Source organism: Corylus americana (assembly GCA_036287905.1). Lineage (NCBI taxonomy): Eukaryota > Viridiplantae > Streptophyta > Magnoliopsida > Fagales > Betulaceae > Corylus > Corylus americana. The sequence continues at coordinate 6,025,644 of CP125818.1, read as the reverse complement.
TTGCCTATTAATTTAGGTAGTATTTGGCACAACAGGCGGTAGCTCCTCGGGTAATTCGACTGGGAACATATCAGAAAACTCCTCCAACAAACCCTTATTTGCTTTTGACACCACCTCCGTGGAATTGCTCTCCTTGCCCAATAGTAGATACGCACAATTGGAGTATAGCATCTCCTTAATGAACTCAAGCTTAGCCAACAGAGTTTGACCTACTCCTTTAGAAGGTTTGGTTCCGTCTCCCGGATTAGGTAGGAGAGTGAGCTTCGCATTGTCCACCAAAAAGATATAGGTGTTCTTCCTTCCGTCATGATAAGCATTCTTGTCATATTGCCATGGTCTCCCAAGTAATAAGTGGCATGCATCCGTGGCCACCACGTCACACCATGTCTTATCCTTATACTTGGTTCCAATGAAAAAATTCATAAGGCAACGTTTAGATACTATTACCCCGTTTCATTTTTTGAGTCACTTCAAGCGATATGGTGTAGGGTGTTTCTCCGTCTCAAGGGCCAACTTCCGGACCACTTCTTCTGTCATTACGTTCTCACAACAGTCCCCATCAATGACAAGCTTGCATCCCTTACCCCCAATAGTACATGTCATATGGAAGAGATTGTGCCGCTGCCCATCGTCACCCTCTACCTTATGTGGTGTAAAACATACCCTCCTAACTATCAATAGAGGATTGTCATCCCCGATAACAAAATCTCCATCGACCCCACCGTAGTCGTCGAAATTTGCCTCTTGTTCCTCATCTTCTCCTCGCTCATCAATGCCCTCTCCCGAGTCAACAAGTAGACCTCTGCCATATTTCTCCCCTTTGCAGCAATCCACCATCCGATGGCCCGGTTCGCCACATCAAAAAGCACTTCTGCCCATTAGTTGCTCTAACTCGGCTAGGCACTCCTGGTGTAGTTGGAACCCTACTTTGGTTTGGGCTTTGAGTGGTGCTTCGAGACGTGAATGGCCCACTTGATTGGTCTGTGCTCCCCCAGTTCCACGGCCAAATAGGCCAAAAGGCCCTCGTGAGGCCGTCTTCTCTAGCAATAACGCCATTTGATGGGCCTCCGACACCGTGTGTGGATCAAAGAGGTTTAAAGAATCCTGAATGTGTTGTCGCAAAACCCCAATGTATCGGGACACTAGTTGATCTTTGGTATCGACTAGGTCAACACGTGTCAAGCATTTGTAAAATTCTTCCGTGTATTCATCCACGGACTTCAAACCTTGGCTTTAATTCTGTAGCCGTTGGTACATGGTTTGGGTATAGTTGTAAGGTGAAAAGGTCGGCCGCATGTGTTTCAACAATTTCTCCCACATGTTGATCTTCCTCTTTCCCTGTTGCTCTCTCGATTGCTTCAATTGTTTCCACCATGTCGCTGCTCTACCCTAGAACTTGGTTGCGACCAAAGAAACTCGTTGATCCCCGAGCACCCCCTTAAAATCAAGAATTTCTCCAACTTTTGCTACCCAATCCAAAAACTCTTCGGGTTGGAGACCCCCTTGAAATTCTAGAATATTAAGTTTTAAAGCTCTCCCACAGATTGGCATTGGCTTGCACATGGGTTTGACGCCCATGTGCTCTGCGCCTTGCAAAAGGGTTCCTGGCTTCATCCTTCGTACCTTGTTCGTCTTCCTCTTCCGAGCCGGGTGGTGAGGGGTGATGACGATGCTCGCGCTGACCATCTGGATTGGGCAATCGGGTAATGAAGGCTGCAAGTTGCTCCTTCATCTCCACAATTGCCTCCTCCATGAGTTGCCAACATGCTACCGCTTGTTCTCCACGAATTGTCTATTCATGATCATACATGTCTTCCAAGTTTGCGAATTGGTTGCCCCTTCCCTTTGTGATTGGCGGCACCATGAAAAGAAATTTGGGCTCTGATACCAACTGATGCAGTGTAGGATTGTGATGAACAAGAATTAACGGCAAGTAGAAGGGATAAATACTTTTATGATCGTGGGACTATCAACGGATCAAAGAAATCTTCTTAAGACAATAGATGCTATCTAAAGTTTAAGAAAAAAAAAACACAAAATAAACTCAACTCTAAGTATTCTTATTGAAAAAAAACCATATAATAATCAAAAGCTACGTTATCGGGGTTATAAGCATGTATTTATAGCCCTAAGAGTCCTAAACCTAGAAGGAAACATAATTAAAGTCGGTTTAAGCTACAGCTACGCTGGCCGTCCAGACGGGTAGAGGAAAAAAAATTGTAAATTGCAGAAAATAACATGGGCGTCCGGACTTGCAGCAGAGGAATGCCAGACAAGGACTTCCTAGTTGGACCCTATCCGAACTAGGTTGCAGACGAGCTCCAGAAGAAGACTCTTGGGTTGAACCTCATTTGGACTTGTTGCAAACGAGCTACAGACGAAGCTCTCTGGATCACGGGCGCCGGAAAGAATTCTCTCTTCGTCCGGATGGGCTTCAGTGTCCTTGCACGTTTGTGATCTAGTCTTGATTCTTCGAGGCACCTCAACACTCACATCTGCTTGGGACTTCTTCATGTAATCCTAAGCACTCCTATCTACATCATTTTACCTAATGGCATTCACGGATGGGCCACCCAACTCTCAAAGTGGTGTGTCGTGTTCTTTCTTCCATCAAGCTTCCTGTTGCTAGGGGTGAAATGACGGTTACCGCTAACCGCTTATGCAGTTAACAGTTAATAACCTTACTAACCACTTGTAAGAAAAATTAAAAAAAAAAAAAAAAACCGAAACGACGTTGTTTATATGGTAATATATATGATAATACCCTACTATATACGACATCATTTCTAAATTTTTATATATATTTAAACACAAAAACGACGTCGTTTCATATATTTTTATATATATAAACGTTCCATGTATTTTTATAGGGATAAATGCAAAATTGGTCAACGTTATAGTGTTGTACTACACATTTGGGCTTTCACCTATAAACTACACTCCACCGTTTCCTCAACTCACTACCCAAAGAAAAAGAGCGAGAGAGAATGGCAAAGTGCAACAACAAAACAGCCACTTTTCTCAACATCATCCTTTGTGGGGATCTTCAGCACATCAAATAGATGAAGATTTTTATTAGAATAATCCAAAGCCAACCACTATAATTGTAACTTCAACTATTGTGAAAACTTTCAGAGGTAATCATTTAACTTAGCATATATATATATATATATATATATATATATATATATATATATATATATTCAAAGACAATAAAATACATTTTTATCAATAAGGTTAATGAATCTCTCTTTGAACTTTTTTGTAGGCGAGTACAACTTATCATCAACAAGTTCAACAAGGATGTACATCAATCTCGACAATATTCCTGAAGTTACCAAAGTTCTAGACAAGTAAAAACACTCACACTATGTTATGTATTTATTAAAAAGAAAACTACTGACCCCATTTCTTTTAATGTATAGTGTCTCCTTAACTAAAGTTAAGGAGTTGAAGATTGAACAACCACCAATAATACCAGATGAAGAACTTGCTTTGCAAAACCGAAAGACAATCGCAGAAATAAAACAAATAGATCGAATTGGAGTATCCTGTAATAATTATATTTCATTAGGATACTCCAATTCGATCTATTTGTTTTATTTCTGCAATTGTCTTTCGGTTTTGCAAAGCAAGTTCTTCATCTGGTATTATTGGTGGTTGTTCAATCTTCAACTCCTTAACTTCAGTTAAGGTGACATTGTTCAACCCATTCATTAAAAAAAAAAAAAATGGGGGTTAGTAATTTTCTTTTTAATAAATATATAATACAGTGTGCGAGTGCTTTTACTTGTCGATCTAGAACTTTGGTAACTTTAGGAATGTCAAGATTGATGTACATCCTTATTGCACTTGTTGATAATAAGTTGTACTCATCTACAAAAAAATTCAAAGACAGATTCATTAATGTTATTGATAAAAGGTATTTTATTGTTTTTGAATATGCTAAGCTAAATGATTACTTCCGAAAGTTTTCACAATAGTTGAAGTTACAATAATAATGGCTGGCTTCGGATTATTCTGATCAAAACCTCATCTATTTGATGTGCTGAAGATCCCCACAAAGTTGCCTGCAAGAATTTGTTTATGAAATAGTACATAACTAAGAAATTAGTTTGACATTTTTTTATTTTTTATTTTGTATTTTTTATTTTAAGTTCAATTGTTCATTGTATTACCCTTGGAATTCAAATATGTTCTTACCCTCCCAATAAGAGTTGGATTTTTATTGGGTGACCTTTTGTCTTGACCTCTTTAATAAATCCAACTGATTCCAATTTGCCGTTCACATCTGCATATCCATGAAACAGATTTACACCATAATTTGTATTATTCACGCCATAATTTCTAATCTACATTTAAAAATGAATGTAAATTAAGTATCAATATACCTGTCAAATAAGTTGTGTCATTGCACCGACTAATTATTGTCTAGTAGTCAGCAAGTTCAAATCCCTAGAGGTATGGATTGATTCATTTCATGGATCTTGGGTGTTATTCGATTTAGAGTTGTGTAATTCATGTTTTAATGATTCAATAACACCTGCAAAAAAAATTAAATTAGTAAGATTTAAATATATATGTAAATATTATAATATATTATTAAAAATAATTCATATTAACGATAATTGTTACCTCTAAGTAAGTTGTTAAATATTTCCTTATATACAATATTTTTTGTATGGTATTGATCACCATAATGTGTATCTACTTGTAACTCTCTTGAAATAGCGACATACAGTTGGCTATGGCTAAATACATGTTTACGTAGGAAAAGGCCTACATGTTGCAATGAAAAATTCCTTTTTTGTGCTATTTGTTTAATTTATGTGGTTCTGGTTTTATGTGTGAATCTTCTATAGATGGAGCATTTTGATAAGTAATAGTGTTTGATTTATGTGGCTCTATATAAAAAATAATTTTTTTGGTGAGTTTTGTTCTATTTGGTTGTAGGAATTGTATTGTACTATTTAAAAAAAAAAAAAAAACAAATTCTGCTGGCGTGGTTTTATTATGTGTGACTCTTTTGTAACTTTATAAACTTTATTAAAATTATTCTGTTTCTAAATTTTTTTTGCAAAGCAACAACTTGAGAAAGAAAATCAGTTGTTCTAACATAAAAGCTTATTGATAGCTAGTGTCACTATGAACTGATAAGTATGTCCTATTTTGAATATTAATCCCAATAGCCTTTTGTTTTTGAACTGATAAGTAAATACCCTATTGTTATTATTATTATTATTATTATTATTATTATTATATATTAATTACCTTGTCGGAGAAGAAAACACGGTCGTTTTTGTATTTGTCTGCAGGATAAACCCATGAGTTGCAAACAAAGTGGATCCGACCTTGTTGGCCTGGAACATCATCGAGTGTAAGAGTTTTGAGGTAGAATTTAGTGTGATGATTGTTTTTTATTAAGAATGCTCCCGGAATTCCCATCTGCTCGTTCCACTCAAAGGTAACCTTGAATGTAGAGTCGGCTATCAATTAAGGGGCACGCACGCGGTTGTGCTTATCCACAGTTTCCAGACAGCTAGATTTGCAACAAAAACACAACAAATTCAATAATTGTGTTAAATAATCAATTATTCTAAAAGCTTAAGCTGATAAGAACAGATAAATTTAATCATTACTTTAACAGTCCCTCTCACGTGTGGACTCAGACTCTATTTTATATAATAGAATTTGGGAGATAAACTAACGAAGTCAAGTTTCAAATAAGGAGAATGAATTTTATGTTTTTTTTTTTTTTTTTTGTTACTTGTAATTTCATATGAGTGTAACCAGATTGTATTCTTCCTATTCAAAAGTTCAAAATAAAACTCCCACCTGTTTGGAAAGGGTACCACTGCATCTATAAAAAGAGAGAAGTGTTACACACTTTCACTCACACACTTTTTAAGTCCACACTCCCTAACATGGCTGTAAATATAATCATTTGATTCAAAATCTAGTAATAATCCATACAAAATTTAATGGTGATATCAATGTCACATCAAAAAATGTGAAATTAAAAGTGTGGGAGTAAAAATGTGTATAGCACTTCTAATAAAAGGATGCAGTGGCCCATGCTTTTACTCCATTCCAAGCGCTCAATAAATTCTCCCATATGACCAATACCCTAGCAGGATGTTATAGATAGCCTGTATGGTCCAAAACGACGTTGTTTCAGCCTGTGTGCTAGGCCTAGTCCAAAACAGCTAAAAAGGAAGATTTACGACCAGAAGTGACATCGTTTAGGAATAAGATCTTCTCAATTTCAAAAGAAATGATAGTATTCAATTTATGGTTAGGATTTTAAAGTTGATATATTTAACCGTATATATGAAGTCATTGTTGACACTTCTTTTAAAAAATTTAAATAATTTAGAATCGTGTACACTGTTAAATGCACAAATTTCAAATCGTGATCACGAAATTAAATCAATTCATCCGGACAATTGTAGTGTTAGTTTATAGTGTCATTAATGATGATGAAGCCATGGCTCTCCATTTCAAATAACATGGATAATATCCATTTCATAGTCAAAATTTAAATAATGTAATATTATATACACTAGCTATATATTAGATGGATGCACCAGGTTTAAATCTTGACCATCATTTAAAATGGAAGGGAGCTAGGAAAGAACTATACTAAGCAGCAGCTGGGTCAGCCTTAGCAGCAATGTTAATGAGCTGCTAAGAAACGTTTCGGCATAAAGCCGAAACATTGATCTTCTTCATCAACAGAACTACACTGCCTTCAATCTTCGTGGACTTACCGCCATCATCGAGGATCTCTTAGTTCAAGCACTAAGCAAATTAATAAGAACACGATATATATAGAAGTTTTTGAGGGAAAAGATTAATGTTGGGTTTGGAAAAACATAAGATAGGTTTGTGGTATTTATAGGGAAAAGAATGAGCAATATTGTAGCACGATGCTTCAATTCACATCGATAACGGTTTTCCTATTATCATGTTTTAATAGTTATTTATTTTAAATAAATAATTGTTTATCCTATTATCATGTTTGATCAGTTTCAACCACTGCTTCAATTTCTCCTATTACCATGTTTTATCAGTTACACCCGTTGTTGCAACACTGCATTTTAAAACCGTATGTAATTGCTATTTCAACTTTTATAAATTGCTTTCATGATTATATAAAATTAATATTTTTTTTCCAGCATTTTATTATAGACATATTTTATTATTATTTTCTCCCTTTTCTTTATCACGGTTGTTACAAAATTTTCTTGTTCCGGAAGTGTTCAGAGTTTTGCAATTTGCACACTACATTCTGTTAGTATTGTATTCGAAGGATAAAATTGCTTTGATTCTATTTTGCAAAACTTCTGATACAAGTGAGAGGCAATATCTATCTAATTAAGAGATAGAGTAACAATCACCTTATTGTCCATACTTCAACAAATTAATTCTCATTATGTTTATATTCTATGTTTATTAATTCCTTCATTCTCACATCATTATTCTTTCATCAATTCTTAGATAAATAGTTTGCATTCTTTCAATGGCACTTCCAATTATGAATTTTGCTATTACTTCTATGATGTGATGCCACAAGACCCTCTCCAAAGTGGATCGTTTTGATGGCAACAACTACAAACTCTCGAAGGAAAAAGTGGAATTTCTACTAACAACATTGAAGGTTTGTTATGTGCTTAACACACTTTGTTTGGTCATGCCTGTTGAAGAAGCAACTGATGAACAAATTGATGTAAAGTTCACATGGGAGGAAGACTACTACACATACTGTTGGAATATCCTCAACACCCTCACTGGTCTTTTGTTCGATATGTTAATGCACCAAAGAAATTTGCAAGAGAGATTGGGAGGCATTGGAGAACAAATACAAAACTAAGGATTCTGGCAACAAATGATATATCTTAAGTAATTATTTTGATTTTAAAATGATGAATAATAAGTGATGCAGGAGAAAATTGATAGACTTGTTGGACAATGTCATTCCCTTTAAAAAAAACTTCCTATTGAGGGAAACAATATTGTCTCCACTTTCGGTTAGACGATGTCATTTCACGCTCCAAGCCCGCGTAATTTTTATGGGCAAAATGATGCTGTTTCAAAGTAACTCTCAAAACGACGTTGTTTCAGCCCGTGTGCTAGGCCCAGTCCAAATCAGCTAAAAAGGAAGATTTAAGACCAAAAGTCTTTGCTTTAAGCCACCCAAAGTCAAGCCTAAGATCAAACCCGAATATTGGTAAATTGACACCAAACTAAGGTTGGCATACTAGGGCTTATCTGAATACGTATCTTTTTAGGGCTTCTCTCTAGAAGTTTTTTAAATTAACAACTAACTTTTTAGGGCTTATCTAAAATGCAATTTACAACCATACGACTTAACAACCTTCTCTTATCATGTGAGGTTATAATTAGAGTAGAGAAATATTACACATACTCCCACTCTCACTCACAAGTGTAAACTCTTTGATCTGACACTGACACTGAAAATTACTATTAAATTTTGAATTCAATAGTGATTTTCAATATTAGATTAGAGATTTTGCACTTGAGAGCTTGAGAGTACATAAAGTGTGTGTAGCATTTCACTTTCTTGGTGAGAATAATAAGCCGCATATTCAAGGCAAAAGTGATAAGAATCCTATGCAAGGGAACCAAGTCTCAAGTAGGCCTGCTCAGCACAACTTTCCTTTAAGTTGTGCAAACCGCAATGTTAACAATGAGCTTAAACTAATACAAAAATACTCTCAAAATCTAACGGCATTCGGCAATTTTTATATACCACAAAAACAAGTAGAAGAAGCCGGCCTTTTTTTCTTATACCAAAGCTATTGACAATGTTGTACCACACATTTGGGCTTTCACCTATAAATTACACACCCCCCCCCCCCCCCCCCCCCCCCCCCCCCCCCCCCCCCCCCCCCCGGGTTTCCTCAACTCACTACGCAAAGAAACAGAGCTAGCGAGAGATAATGGCAAAGTGTAACAACAAAACAGCAACTTTTCTCAACATCATTCTACTGCTCTCTCTTCTTCTCATGATCTCCATCACAGAGTGTAGAATAGTACTCGGGAGTGAGTTCTATAATCATACATCCTCTGACATTAATACATTAATCAATCTCTTGTTACTTCAGTTGTTTTGTTTTGTTTTTTTTTTGAAGTTTTTATATATAATATTATTATGTATATGTGGTGCAGTTGGGTTTGAAAAGGAGGAAACAGCTCCAGAATGAAATTCTGTGTATGGAGAACAAGATGGCGATACTTGCTCTACAATTATCCAAAAGTTGAGTCTCACTGCCGACTTCTTCACTGCCATCAATCGTAATCTCAATTGCGACAAAATCTTTGTTGGTCAATGGCTTTGCATCAATGGGATTCTCAACTAAGTTGCCCGAAAGTTCATCCATCTTTAAGCTTTTAAGTTTCAAATAAAGAGCATGAATTTATATTGATACTCTGTCATCAGATTGTATTCCAAGTGCAGGGTTCATGCATTCACTTTGTTTTTTCGTCCAACTAATCAATTTGGACAATTTTTTATGATTAATAAAAATAAAAAGGGCAACAAATTGTGTTGGGTGTTTTGTCTAAAGTCTTGTAATCACAAGCATCGTGTCATATGGCTGCTGAAAATCTTATCACTCAGTCATCATGAAGTTCATGTACTGTGATGAATTGATCTCACATTCATTGGGAAGGTGGGAAGACTTAGAGAAGTAGGAATATTGGAAATCTTAGGTACCTTTTGCCTAGTTTGGATTGGTCAAATTATGAATCCACATTCAAACAGTAGCATTGCTCTGTATTAAAAAATAATGCCTTGTACCACACTTTTATTTTAATTTTATCTTACATTATATTAACGTTGTAGTTAGGGTGTAGTAGCTGTAGAAATTTGTAAGGAAATATAAAATGTGAGAATTATAGCGAAAACAAGAGAATGAAAAGAGAGAAAGAATCACGGGTGGTTTGGCTACATTGTGCTCTCATTAGCTTAATTATTTACAATACAAAAGTTCATATTTATGAGGCAGTGACTAAATATAAGTATTACAATTCCAAGATTTGATTGCAATCAACAATTAAATAGAGAATATTCCGATATCAACCTAACATGAAAAATATAATGCATTTCCCATATATACTAACATCCCTTCAAACTCAAAGTAGAAGATTTTGATAGCTTGAGTTTGGAAACATAAACAATGATTTTTTTTTTCTTGACAACAGTAGCCGGGAACGATCTGGATCAATTGAGGTTAGCGGTGGATGGCAGTGGTTATGGGTTATTGGAGACGGTGGCAAGTAGTGGCTATTTTCCATATATATATATATATATATATATGGAAGATACATTCTATTTTGCCATATATTCTAACATTACCCATTGGATTAACCCTTTTTTCCAAGGACTAGTACAACCTCCCATGTCAACGTTGTGGGACAAATGTACAGTATATAGCATTAATACCACATTTTTATCTTACAATTATCTTATATTGTGGTGTGACAGTTTTAACCAACTATTAATCTGTATTTTTTAAAGATTCAAAAATTAGATGAGATTGACACACATTGTGAGATAATTATGAGATAAAAATATATTGACGTATCGAATTCATGTGTTGGATTGATTATTGGAACTTGAGCCATAATTTTAAAAGAAACTTATTCACCTGACTGTTATAGGTTTGTAGATTGAAGTATTTTGTTGGAATTTGAAGAAGAATGTATAAAACTTAGGGGTGTTGATGCGGTTTTTATTAATCACTTTGTAACCGCTAACCGCATTAACTGATAACCGCTTTTAAAAGCGGTTAGTAAAAACCGCAAACTGTTTTATATATATATATATATATATATATATATATATATAAGACCAAATGGTGATGGAAGTAGAATTGAATATGTTTGTGTTTGTGTTCCTTGTTTAGGATATCTACTTTTAGGCTTTTTAACAACTGAGTTTTCCTTGATTTTTATATTTGTATTACTTTGGGTTAGGAATTTGATCATCTTGATGATTTTCATATAACTATGTTTTTTTTTTTTTTTTTTTTTTTTTTTTGATGCTGATAGCATTTGGGTTTTTTTAAGTACCCTTTACATTTTTTTTTATATTGGCTCATGTTGGAGCAAGCCCAATGTGGTATATCACGACCTATATGCTTGTTAAATAGTGCATATTTTGATGTTAAAAAGGCACATAAAAGGCCAAAAAGGGCAAAATAAGCCCAAAACTGAAAATCAGACCAAAAGGCAAAATGCAAAAAAAAATTAAAAAAAAAAAGTGGGAAAAAACGTTTAAAGTGAGCCCAAAAAAAGCCTAATTCTCAAATTTGGCCCAAAAAGAAAACCCAAAAAAAGCGGTTAGCCGGATGCGGTTAACCACTAACCGGACGGTTAACAACCTAGTGGTTAGCATTTTACTAACCGCTTAAGCGGTTGCGGTTAGCAGTTTTAGCCACTAATCGCTAACTGCAACTGCATGATCACCACTAATAAAACTGATCAAGTGATTGCAATAGACTAATCGAATTTGGAAGCACTAAAAGGTATAAGAAAATGAGTTTAGGACTGTCAACTCAAATACATGAATCCACTAAAAATACAAAAATAAAATAAAAGGGGTCTACGACTCTTTCGGCAAAGTTCTACAATATGCTTCAGGTTCTTTGTTGGGCTTTCACCTATAAATTAGAACACTAAACGGTTTTCTCAAGTCATTTAGGCTGTAATTTGCTTCTTTAATCTTTTTATGCGGTGGGAACATTAAGTCGGTTTTGACACCGTTTTTTACTACTTATTCTGCTACTTTGGGCTGCAAGTCAATACAAACACCAAGGCGGTTTCTCACTTTCTAACCCATTTTATTTTTCTAGGGTTTGGCGATTCAAGCTTGCGTGTCGAGTTCATATTGTATTGAGGCATATATATATAAAATTATACACGTCAATTCTAATTCGACCCATTTAATTAAACGAGTTAAACCCCTTAATCCTCTAATTTTGTATTAAGTTCGTTCATGGGTTATGTCAAAAATTAACTTTTTTATTATGTCGATCAAATCTAATCTGACCCATTTGATTAAACACGCCAGACTTCTTAACCTTACCCTAACCTTGTTGGGTTCGTTTCGTCAGCCCTACCCTTTGCCGAGCTTTCTCAACATTACTAGTGAGGAACAGGGAAGAAGAGAAGGTGAAAATAAAAGGTAGACATGAATTTAGTAATAACATGTCTTACTTTCTTACAATCCACAAAAAATGTATACATAAATTTCATCAGAAGGCATAAGAATGGAAGTCCCCAGGAAAGGGACTGTTCTGTAGAGCCTGCTTCAAATGCATTGACAATGCATAATTGTTGACCTCCATTGTTCTCAACTTCTCCCTCAGCTGCGGCACCACCACATCCTTCACATGCTGCAACTCTCCGTCCTTGTTCTCGCACTCTTTCCGGCGTTCATGTTGGATCACCACAGCGCGTTTGAGCATCGTGTTTTCCTCTGTTAGCCGTTCAGCTTGCTCCTTCAACGACATAAATTCCTGGTTGAGATGGGCTTCAATCCGCGCACCAATGCTTCTTTCAAAATCCCCCAGCACTCCGGTTGTACAAACCATGGCGTCCTCCACGCTCTTTGCGGCCATGAGTTTATTGATCAGAGAATGCGTCCATTCTACGCCGTTCTTCGGGGCCGATAGATCAATTTCTGCTGGATTTTCCTCGGCAGATCCTGGGTTTTTGATGGCGGTGCTTGAATTGTTGTGGGGGATTTGGGTGTTAATCGGCGAAGTAGAACATGAATAGCGAACCCTCTTGCAAACGAGAGGAGAGGGAGATAAGTCTTCAAAATTTCTCTTGATCCCGCACACCGCCATTGTTGTGCTTCGGAGAGAGTTAGCGTTGGCTTTGGTTGGGTTGGAGGAAGGAAAAAGATAATGATGGGTTTCTTTTGGGTTTAGGTTTGGTCCATTTATAGGCTCACCCGAGTTAACTTTCCGTCCAAGTCAAGGAGAATGAGAGGGAGATGACCCACCGAATCCAAATCCAAAAGAGGTCGGTCTATTATATATATATATATATATATATATATATATATATATAATTGTATTTACGCCGTTAAAAGCACATTTTCAATTTCTATTAAAAGACATGGAGGCTGTGTTAGGCAAAGGGCACACCAGACCGGACTCAAAAATAAAAAAACATTTTCTCAAAATTAACTCTAACATTCATATTTTTTACATTACATCAACCACTTTTTATTACTATTCAAATAAAAAAATCACTACAAAACTAATTTTTTCACTTTTTTATACAAAACATTCTTACTTTTTTTTTCTCATATTAATCAAATCTGCTACAGTACCATTCCATTGCCAAGTACATCCGGAAATAAAAAGCTATAGTACCAAAATTGTCCCTTTTACAATTATACCCTTACAATTTAAAAAGATGCAATGTCGAATTCTCGTGTTTAAAAATTTTGCAATGTTATCCATGTGTTATGATTTTTCTGTTTAATCCTGACAACTACACCAAAATACTCATTTTTTTTTAAAAAAAAAAAAATCACTAATGCTATTATGCTAATGAGCATTTCCATTTTTTTAAAAAATTAATTAAGGTAATTTTGTATTTTTATAAGTTTTAAAGAACTACAATGAACATTTCACCTATTAACCATTTGATTTTGATAGGAGTGATATTGAAAACTTTTAAAACATGAGAACCCAGCATTACAACTTTTTAACTTTTCTATATCCATTCCCTCTCCGTAATTCACTTCTCTTTCTATCCTCTTCCCGCATTTAAGAGTCTACAAAATAACCCTAAGAGTAATGCTACATCCTACATTCTTATTTCACTCCATCCTCTTGGCCACATTAACCTATCGAGATATAGGAGTGATAAAAGAGGATTAGAATTGTCATTGAATCCTCTCAAATATAATGTGACTTCTAAAATCATTATTGAATTTGAGATGATTATTATTGAATTTTGATTTATTTGTAATTTTAAAAACTATATCACATTTGAAAATTGCACATGAGGACTTTCTAGTCCTCCTTATTGCACTCGTAGTATGTAGCATTACCCGACACCTAAAACAGAAAATTACAAATGAAGAAAAGTATGAATAGAAACCCTCGGCTCGGGCTACCTTTCGCACAAAGTTGCAAATGAGCTTTGTAGATATCTAAAAGGTTGCCTGGTTTCATAATTATAAATTACTAAGAACAAAATTCTAGAGGTAAAGGTTCCATCTCCTTTGTATTCATTCATTGGGGAAAAAAAAAAGCTTGGTTAAGGTATTCTCAAGAGAGAGAGAGAGAGAGAGAGAGAGAGAGAGAGAGAATCAGACAAGACTGCACCTAGTACGAGAATAAACACAGATGAACAAAAGAAACTACATAATTGATCAATGTGGATCTTACAGGCAGGCTCTCTCATCCTGAATGAAATCCACCCATGATCCTTGCTAACTTAAAAAAGAAAGAATAAACGCCAATCCACACTTGGTTTTATTAGGAATCCAAATCCACATGTTTGTAGCCAGTCCATGGCTACAACTACATCAAGAGTGATTGCAATGCTTTATCACTTTATTGCAAAGATAGAATAACTAAGTAGAATCAGCACTTAAAAATTACTTTCACAATTCTATGATGCTCTCAAATAAAAAATCCCCCGGCTCTCAACAAATTACTACTAAGGATTTAGAAGACATTACTAGCATGATGGCTGTTATGCTTCAATTGACCCAAATTGTGACCAAGCCATTATGTAGACGAGCTGGAACTGAAAAATTATATTGGAAATCCAGGACTAAGACAAATTACTGATTAGGGAAAGGGCATGCTCTTGATAGAAGCCGATGGATGAACGGTTGAATAATTTAACTGAGATGGGAAATATCAACCTCATCAGGGATCCTAAATGTATCTGCAGCACCAAACTTCCTAAACTCTTCCCCCTCTTGTGCAGAGTCTTCTTCATTGCTATCTTCTTCCTCATCATTGTTATGGCTATGTGTTGAGGGATCACGGACACTTTTAGACCTAGACTCATGGGTGGCAAGCATGTTCACTTGGCCAAGGTGAGAGATTTCTACCACAACTGTGTCATCGTCAACTGGGAGTGGTTGTTTCCAAGGTTCCCCATCAATTCTCATGTATGTATGATCATATGCAGCTTTGTGAAACTCAAAGCGAATTCGGTGCGCCTGATGCCCAAAGAAAGACAAAAATAAGAAAAACAAAGGTGCCATTCAGTGGGATTAAGTTATCCTTTTATTGAGTTATCCAAAACAATATAATTCAGATGGTACCTTGTGGAAGTCATTCATCTATACACCCAAACCTTATAACTAAGTGATACCTCTTTCCCTTTAATAAAAGGAAGGTTTTAGGTTTAACCCACAACAACAGAGTCATCTCTCTTAAGAGAGCCATTCTCCCAAGGACCAAAATAAAAATGGCCACTTCTCCTCCACACAGGTATTTCTTATTTTTGTGGGGTGTGAGCTCATGAGTTCAATCCCATGTAGAGACGTAAGTTGTGTTTAACTAAGGTTAAATATATATAATAAAAAAATAAAAAAAGACTAACAAGTCAATGGTCATTCTCCTCATTACCATGATGTATATGGAAACTTCTGATGTTTTTGGAATTTTAACTGACCATCAAGTTAGTGATTCTCTTAGCCATGAGGTCCAATCCCATATACCGCCAAGTATACAGATGTATAGCTTATAAGGCTTGTGAATTCATCCGAAGTCGTGTCATTTCTTGTGCATGATTCTTTTGTGGGATTTGTGACTCTTGACTTCTCTAGGAAACTACGAAATATTGAGGCTAATCAAAGTTTATTTCTAACCTGTGCAAGACGAGTCCCATGTCCCTTTGGGGCAAGCAAAACAAGCCCGTGCCAACCATCTCTAAATCCAACAATCTCAAGAAGGCCATCATCTACATATGGCGGAGTCAAGTCCCTCTGTAATTCATATTCCATTAGGATATTTTTATTAGATCTATGTAAGCAGAAACAACTAGCATGAAATTAATCAAGATCGACACATGGATATTGGGGTGGGGGGAAGAAAAAGGAAAAGAATAAGTATTGGGAGCAACATCACGGCGCATGAGTGTGCTTGGTGTCCCCCAAGGATTTAGTCCACCAGAAAAGCTAGGCAAGTTCAAACATATAATAGACCTGATGCTGTATTTACATAAAAAGAAAAAAGAAAAAAAAAAAAGAAGGATTAATAGAAGCATAATGAGGTGTAATTTTGGAAGTCATTAGATTGAAACTTACATAGAGCAGCAGAGAAAACATATTAAAAAAAAAATTAAAAAAAACCTTGTTTGATTACCAACAATTATGAAATAGATCTATCCCATTATGATAGCAAATGAATCTGAGTAATGATATAAAGAGGACTAGAGTTATCCTAGAGTTTTTCCGAATATTATGTGGCTTTTAAAATGATCAATAGATCGAAATTCAATAATGACGATCTCAAACTCAAAGATGATTTTAAAAGCCACATTATATTTGGGAGGGCTCTAAGAGGACTCTAGTCCTCCTTATATTATTACTCGATGAATCTTGTAATGATCAAAGCAGTAGTGACAGAAAAACAAGATCATTCTTTCTATATTCCACCAACCAAGAAATTGAGAGAGTATTTACAGGAGCGTAACTGGTAAAAGGATGGTGGACTATAGATTAACCCTTTTACATGAAAAAAACAAAGAAAAATAAAAGAAATTTTATTAATCGTGAGATCCGACAAACTAAAGCATTGGGGCACCGTAGATAAATAGATGCTCGTCAGGCATTAATATATGGGAATGACTAATAAGACACTTCTTCCACATCATTGTGAGTGCAAACAGCACAGGATGGAAAGTCCAACAACATCCACCGAAAATATTATATGTTCTTTTCTAAATTGTAATACAGAGTAGATGGGATTTTTTTTACCTGCAAAACAACTTCCAACATCTACGGAAAATATTTTTCCAAAAAGTAAAAGTAGATAGACATGAAATTCATGTAATTTCCCATTGATCACAGTAGCTAAGATTGCATCCATATCTCATATAAATAAAGAACGTATGGAAGAAAGCTCGACGCATGACCTTTTTCTACAAACAATATACTGCCCAAATGGTCTATAAGCTGTAAGCAGCAACTAGAATAAGCAAACTAAACTGAATTTGACGAACTGATACTTTACCTGTGAGGTATGTTGAGTTCTTGCCACGGACCATGTTTCTTCATGATCTTTACTTTTGCAAGTTGTGCTATGTTCCTGTATTAAAAGAAAACACTTAAAATTTACTAAAACTGTTAAAAATAGCTAGCAAACCTACTTAGGATCCAACCAAGAATATGGACAATAGGACAATGACAGACAACCAGATATGTCGCATCATCTATTTTGAAATGACTGGCAGCGGTGCAAAAAATGGATGAGGGAAGAAGACACCATTGAAGAACAGGGGAATGATTCTAAGGACTAAAACTCGAACAGATTGAATACCCTAAGGAGTCAATCAAAACACAGCATTTTTGGGGTGATTTGTTGTCCTTTTTTTTTTTTTTTTAATTTAAATTTTGATGACATGGCATGGTGTGGCAAACCAGAGTTGTTCAAACAGAGTAGTCATGCTGACTGTGATATTGTGAGACATATTGGCTTTTAATTGGCTATTAGGCAGCATGGACGTTAAAAAATTAACAGAGCCCTAGTGGAAGGATCTATGTGATAATAATTGGAACTGTGGGGAGTAAATTGATAAAACTTAAACCTTATGGAGTGATTTGATAAAAAGTGATACCTCAGAGACCTCATAAGCATTATATTTCCTTGTTTAATGAGCCATATCTTTGTACTCACCCGGAAGGATGAAAAAGTGGAGCCATAAACCATCCTTGCGTACATCCAAGCTTTGCATAAGTACTCTGATTTTGAAAATTGAGTAATAATAATAAAAGGAGGGAATAAGTAGCACTTATGTTTAAGAAATATAACTTTAATGTGAAAACATGCAGGAACCCGTTAATAACTAAATGATAACAAGTTCCTTAACAAACCAATAAAAAAAAAAAAAAAAGCACATTTTGCAGGATTTACATCAGACAAGGTTATGTCAAATTCCAAATAATTTATTTACAACAAATCAAACAAAATAACACTGTATGGAAATATTGTAAGAAGGCTAAAGAATTCATCTTTGTACATAACAAAACTCCAATCTTAGGGCCCGTTTGGTTGTTTCATGAAATTTTAATGGCTCTATTAATTTTGTCTATAGTATCCAAGGCAAACATGTATATCATCTTCTGAGTCCATCAAAATAAAAATTCTCAATTTATAAGTTGCATTATTCGTAGTAACAAATTTGCTCAAAAAAGTATATACAAAACATAACAAACCAATTTAAATGTCAATGGGACAACCAGGGAAGCCCTCAAAGGACGAAAGGCATAAGAACTATTTAAACAGCATTGTTATGCAATACAATCCCATCCAAGTTTCTCAAAGTGTAGGTCAAGCAAATTTGGAGATAGAAACCACACATCCATCATCAGTCTTCTAGATTTAGCAAAGAACTTAAATGCATTATCAACTGTTAACATCTTAATAAAGAAATTAATGCAAGTCATCAGAGAAGTACCAATCAAGCTACATAAACACTGCATAAACTTAGACAAGGAAATTATAAGGAAAATTCCTTTGAAATTACTTGACTTTACTCTTGTACAAAAATACGATCACAATTATGGTTAAATAAGGCAAGAACAATCACACAAAATAACACCAAGATTTAAGTTTTCCCTCAATGTGAGGTATGTCCACTGGCGAAGGCAATCACGAATAAATTCACTATGAAAAATGGAGTACAAAAATATAGTAGAAAGAAAATCACTCAGACCCCAAAGCCCTAATACATCCAAATCTCACTATCAAACAATAGAGATTTTTCTCAAATGAGAAAACAAAAGACAGGAATACAACCTCTTCTTCCTTTGCTTGGACAAGATGGTAGCTGGTCTCTTCTATTTTTTTTTTTTCTCTTCTATAGTAGCACCATTTCTTTTTCTCTCTTGTTTAGGCTCCACCAAAGCCAAAAAGAAAACAGTCAGCGCCCTCTTCTATCACACACAGCAGCCCACCTTTTCTCAAAGTTAACAGCTTGATTTTGTGCGACTCTGTGTTGATTGTCGTGTGGCGCTTCAATCCCAAAAAGAAAATAGGATCCTCCTTTTTCTTTCATGCATGGCAAGCAATAAGAACTAATTCTCAACTCTGCGGCTCACACTAAGCACCCACTCTACAAGGTTGAAAACACAACCTTATATATAAAGGGTAAAGTCGGTTAGTAGCCCTTCCTAATACAAGTCTATCTTGGATTTGTCTCCAAAACCCAAAAGCAAAAAGGAATAGCAGTAGGGCCCACACATAAGATTCAAGGCACACCGTCAACATATACAAATGTGGACAGTGATACAAAGTCCATATCTTTTATGTATGATTATAATCAATTGACCAAAAGTGGCAAGCAGATATTTGATCATGGAAAAGGTAGACATATCACTGCATTCTATAAATTCTTATTGTCTTGCAGGCATTCAATGCAATTATCCATACTAAAATGTACATTCCAGGCACATCCATGCCACAAGTGTCATCTGAATATTTTGCTTATTAATATCGTCCATCAAGCCATCTAATTACAAATATGTGTATTCTCAAACTTCAAAAACGTCTCAGTAAATCCATATGGAAGAGCAACTGACATCAACAGTTGACATCCTACCCTCAAAAAAAAAAAAAAATCTTTAATAAAAGTATTAGATTTCTTCATTTAATTTTTTTTTTTCTTCTGAAAATCATAATGTAGTAAATTACCAAACACTGCAAGAAAAAATAAAAAATAAAGAGATTTAACACAAAAAAGTTCTACATGTCCATTTTGAGTATAAATATTGTAGATGTTCAAGAATCAGCATTAAAAGGACAGAAAGAAGAGCAATACCTGATTAATTAACTGGTTCTTAAATTTTTCAGGATGCAACTTTCGCTCAGAATGAAATGCGTATGAAACTTGAGCGTCCATTCCTGCAGACAACAGATCACAAGTTATTCTAAAACTTGATATACTGATGAAAAGTCTACAAGATAGTTAAAAGATTTTAATCATAAAAATTAAGTGGGGAGTAAAGAAAGAAAGAAACTTATAATTCTAAGTTCCTAATCTCTTTTGTTATAAAATATAATGATGAACAAGAGGCAATTAACTGAAATTCCAAACTAACGCTCACAAAGGAATTTAATGTTTCTATTATTGGCTGTTATTTTATAAAGATGTCATATGAATAACTAGGCTCCTTTTGAATGTTAAAACTTATCTCCTCTACAACATCATATGTATTGGAAAAAAGGATAAAAGGAATCTGAGGAAAAAAGGATAAAAGGAAAGGAAATTTTGAAATGCGAAGAATATTAGACATTGTAATACACTTTAAATGCATTCATAATTAGGAAAAATAAAAATTTTACAGCCTAACTATGTTACAGTTTTTGTCCAGGACTCCAAGGGAGTACCCTTACCCATGCTAAAGTAGTTCCAAAATCCCCCACGAAATGTGTGGCAACCTTCCTGAGGAGACGACAGAAATTTGCACGTTAGAATTTAAAGAGCACAAGAATGCAGTATATACGAAAAGGAGACAACTTTCCAAAATGAAAGTCAAGCAACAAAACAGAATGTTATTTTTTATGGTTTATTGTTTCTTCTGCATGCCACTACTCAAAATTCAAGTTGGGAATATTTATTCACAGTTAATACAGAAATTGAGATTGAGGTGCTCAACGTGGTTAGTTCAATAATGATCAATTGGGTTTGAGAGAGATTTCATTAAAAATATAAAATACTAGTGAAAGTATAAGTCATTCTACATAATAAAGAGGCAGGTAAAACCACGAAATACCATAAGAAGAATTATTGTATTTTGAATCATTCCATATTGTTCTCATAAGAAAGTTGCCACCTGTAACCAATAGGGAAGGTCCTTTAAAGATAGCATGACTAGATGGTGCTGTAAATCATATTAAAATTCTGCTAACCCATGAAATTTATTTCTTGCTCAAATCTTGGCTGAGACAGATAATTTTGTTTTTTTTGATAAGTTGGCTGAGACAGATAAATAATAGTTGTAAAATAAGGCCTAGGCATTTTTCGAGCCAAATCAAAGAATCTATCATATGAACTCAACATATCACAAAACAAGCATTGCAAACTGTAAAAGAGACTTACATCCACTCCAATGTTGCCACCCTAATTTTTATTTATTTTTTAATATTAACTTTAATGTCATAAGCATCCCACATGAATGACATTCAGCCTACTTTTTTGCATTATTGCCATAGATCTGCACATGCCTAGAAAAAGAATCTTGTATTTGGCTGTATAGTTGTTGTACATAATAAGTTGGGTGAACCTGGTAGACAACCGGAGACATTCACAAAATAGAAGTGCATATATTCAAACATTACCATTAAGGATTTTTTTTTTTGATAAGTAACATTACCATTAAGGATTTTAATAAGGCAAATTATTAAGACACAAAAAATTTAATATAGGGTGAAGGGAAAGATGGTTATTTTTTATTTCATATGCTTGCGTGCAAGATATAGTTTCTAGATTTGGTAGCAGCACAGGGTTAGAGATATGTTTTAAGTTCTTTTAGGTGCAACATAGTGACTAGACTATTACCACATTCATTTTGTCTCCCTCAGAGACACGATGAAATGCATGCAAAGAATGTGGTAGCTCAAGAGGTGCAATGGGATCACAGGAACCTTCTTTTGGAGCCCTCATCCTCATGCAAATATGCCAGCTGGATCACAACAAACAAAATCAATAACTATATATTGGGTGGAAAAAGGTAAGAGAAAATGAATGAATGCAAATGTTATGAAATGTGAACTAGGCTACCCTGTCCATTGTCCAGATGTAAGCTAACAGTAACTATCACCCGTACACAGAAGACACCAAAACCACCCCCTCCCCCCCAAACGCAAAGAAAGAAATATGATAATGAATATTTAATCGTAATCTGAGATTCAGCAACTAAATTGGACAGACACACAATGCAGGAACTAAGGAGCACAGCCGCAAAATGGCGGTTTAAGATTCAGGCACTAGATTCAAAGATATCTAGGAATTGATACTTTCATAAAGCATTTTCCCTCTACAAAATGGCAGTTCAAGATTAAGGCACTAGATTCAAGGACATCTAGGAATTGATACTTTGATAGAGCATCTTCCAGAGAGCAGAACTAAAATTTATGAATAATAAATCACCAAGGAAATAATATAACATAATTAGATCTAAGTCATCCAAGCAGCAACATAATGTGTCTATTTTAAATGCTTAAAAAAGAGAAACCATGCTAGCTGCATAACTTGTCTATTTTCATTTCCTTGGCTTTCATTACTTGACTCAAAAATGATTTCACAGAATGACGATTTGTCCCTGGATTCTTCTTTCCCTGTAAAAGCAAACGAGACATTACACATTTGACATGCCCAATTCAAATTGTCAACGCTCTTATTGCTTAAACATCAAATTGGAGAAACTTCATGGAATACACACTAAAATACAGACATTGTGAGAAACGTGAGGCTTTAAAGGATAATAAGCAAGCTTCAGAAGTGGATGATGACATATCTTCCAGCTCAGAGATAGCATTAGCAAAGTTAAGAAAAAGTTTCAGATGCTACTGGCTACTGCAACATACAAGCTGACATGATATATTTAAGATGCTTGACTAATGACTGTGCTAAACCATAACAGTAACATAGAAAGTATACAAGACATTCATATTAGAAATGTTTGCATGCAAACGCAAACAGATAGTTTAAAACTACAGCATTTGAGCTTGGAAAACCAAGATGGCTCATCCAGTCATTATAACATTTTAGAGATACTCTGAAGTTATAAACCCTACTGAGACAGGTTATTTCTTACCCATCCAAATGCAAATGGAAGATTATTTCCTGTTCCCAAGGGAACTGTAGCTATTGGTGGTGGATGGGATAATTTTAAATCACAAACAACTCCAAGAAGCCATCCAGCTGTTCCGTCACCACCTGCAACCTAAAAGGGCAACTACAAGTCAGGAACATCAAATGGCAACAGCATACAAGGCCAATAATAAAATGCAAAATTAAAAATCTTACATATAGGAACCATACACCAAAAAGTATCAACCATTACTCAACTCACAATTAATCTCAGCCTCTCCTTAATCTTAACAGCAAACTCATCTCCATTGAGCTTTTCTAGATTTACATAGATTCTGCGCAGGACCTTATCAGGGGACTCTTTCTCCAGATCAAAAACCTGAAAATGAAATCACTTTAAAGTCAGCCCTCAGGACACAATAAATGATTAATTATAAGAAAGCTACCACACTTCACATGAGACTAAAGGCACCTGATTTTCATTTAGAAGGCTGCGAAATGTGACAAGAAGATCCCCGCCCAGCTGACCGCCACTCTTGGAATTGACGAACACTACCACTGGACATGGGGGCACAGGATGAACATTCACAACCTTCGATTCAGGTACAAGTATGTAAGTGGGGATTTTGAAATCCTTCAAGAAATCAGACTCGGAATTAGAATCTGCCATTATTTCTTCTATCTGCAGTATCACATCATTGTAGGTTATCAAGCTTAGGGACCAACAAATAATCAAAACACACTCTCTCTATAAAAAAGAACATGAGAAAAACCATCCACACCACCAACATATTTCACAGCCAAGAACAAAATCTTTATTTCATTAGAAACATGCAACACTGACTCAAATACTTCAATTCCAGGATCCACAGGAGATGAGCGGACCAAAAAAAAAAAAAAAACTTTGACAGTGTTATCAAAATTTTAGTATGAAATAACAAAGTAGGCTCATCTTGACTACAAAAAGGGCAAAAAATGAATAAAGGAACAAACGAAGACAACAAATTCGTGAACTACGAACGTGTATTAGTAATAGTTCATACAATTGAAACCCAAAAGACCATTTGATGGTCCTTTGGTAATTTTTTTCCGATAAGTAATATGAAATTTTGGTAATAAGAGAATATACTTGTGCATACGTGGTCCTAAAATCAACAAAAGAAATACAAAAACACTATCAATAAAAGAACTTCATAACAAATTTCATCTCAAAATAAGACTTCTCAAAAGTGAGAATATTCCTCTCTCTCCAAATCTGCCACATAAGAAAAAGAGGAGCTGAGACTATTTGCATCTTTTAGACGAATATTTTGCAAAATTGAATAAAAATTCGAGAATTCCTCGCGTAGCTTTCATTTTCTTAGCAACCAAACAAATAAGGTTCATATCATACAATTGACAATCTAAAACAGTATTGCCAGTGTGATTCTTTGAAGCCATGACATGAAATTCACATTGGAATTGACAGAGGCTAAGCCTTTGTCGATCCGGTTCAAGCGAAAGAACAGTCAAAATTACCTGGAAAGCGAATTCTTGGGAAATCAAGTGGAGGGATCAGAATCTGATTTCAGATTCAGCTCGGAATTCAGGTCCAGAAATACGTGTTTTTCTAAGAAAGATGAGGTACAGAGGGACGCGTTGACCTCCTCAGAAACCTATAACTACGTGAATCTTGCACCAAAATAATACTCATAAATTAATTATTTAAAGAAAAGAAAAAAGACGGAACATGAAATTAAAAAAAAAGAAAAAAAAGAAAAAAAAAAGAAAAAAGAAATCAGAGTGCATTATTGTAAATTATCTACTCAGGAATGTGAACATAATCTAGAGGAATTATTGCTGTTAATCAACCTGAAGGTGACAGTTAAAGGAGGAAATTGCTTGGTATTTTCACAGGTATGTTCTGTTTGTGACTTTGTGGGAGTGGGATCTTCTATGAATGGATAGAGAGATTCATCAGTGTGACACGTCGAATTTCCAGCTCTGCAAGTGCACTGGGCCCCGCTGGCACGTGAAGCATTGTTAGGCTATGGTTGGAGACGCATCATCCTCGGAGAAGGTTGTTTCATAATTAAAAAGGGTAATTACTTTTTGCCTGGGTAGTAATTTTTGGTATACCGATGTGTTTAAACAGAGTATATCGGTATTAAAATATTATTTTATTTTATTTTTTACTATTTAAATATTATTTTAATAATATTTTAACACCGACGTGTTTGAACAGATTACTACTCCTTTTGCCCCCATCAATTATAGGGTCTTAACACTTTTTTTCTTAAACTATTAACTATGACATTTGACCCCATCAAATTACTAACTTATAATACTTTCCCCCTTTCTATGAGTGAAAGGAGTTAAATCTAATGGTCAACGGTCATGTGACTTACATGTGTCATTTTTCATTTTTTTTTTCATTTTTGCCCTTACTTCAAATCAATGAAATGAGACTTATACCTTCCTAAACCCTAATCCAAAACGCATGAAAATATCTTCTCATCCCTATAGATGACAATGTAATTACATTTTTTATTAAAACCAAAAATGACCCTAATAATGTACCCTGTTGGACCTAATTGACACTTACAGGGAAACTAATTCCCCCCTTGTCCCCAACAAACAGTTCATGCACGCAACTCACAGCCCCATTGCCGATTCTCGCCGTCCCTCCTTCTTCTTCATCTTCTTCCTCCTCCTCTTGTGCCACTTCTGGTTCCACCACTTTCTTTGAGTGGACCCCACCTCATCACAAAGAGCACCACCATCAAGATATCTCCTTAGACGCCATAACAGGTACTTTTCTGTATGACTTTATGTCTTGCATTGCATTCTTTCTCTCTCTAGCTTTCTTCGTGTCAGCGTGTGGGATTGTGGGGATTTTAGTTTTGTCTTGTACGTATATTGATGTTCTGTAGACCAGAGATACCCACCTACACGGCTACACTTTTTTCAAACTTTTTACTTCTGAGTTGTTTGGATGTTCGGCTTGACAAAAAAAAAAAAAAAAGGCTTGAAGGAAGAAGGAAGAGGACGAGACAGAGAAGAGAAAAAAATAGGAATTCGCTTGAGGAGAACGACGACTGACGACTGAGTTGTGGTCCTGATTTTTTTGTTTTTCAAATTGTTAAACCCTACACGTGGCAAATTGTGGTCCACTAATCTGAAGTAGGGCAAAAATGAAAAAAATAAAATAAAAATGGCACATGCAAGTCACATGACCATTGACCTTTAGATTTAACTCTTTTAACTGACGAAATGGAAGAAAGTATCATAAATTAGTAGTTTGATAAGGTCAAGTATTATAGTTGATAGTTCATACAAAAAAAATGCTAAGGTCATGTAGTTCATAAGGGCAAAAAATAATCATCCCTAATTAAAATAAATTAAGAGTTTTCATATTCAAGATAAGAAACAAACAAAGTTATTTCATAATTAAAATAAGTTAAGAAGTTTTCATATTTAAGATAAGTTGTTCTTACTGCACAAAAGGTTCCACTTGGTGGATTTACTAGACGTGACTTTTGGAATTGTGTCACACAAGTTGATTGTTGAGATGGGTTAGGCCGAATAACAATTATAATTTTACGTGTAAATTCTTGAATATCTTGTTTACTTGCAACAAAATATTTTTTTGTGAGCTACCATGCTGCTCTTGTGACTGGCTCTGTATTCACCGAGAGCTTGAATGAATGCATCATGGGTTCATGGCCATGGGAGGCCTGCAGGGGTGGTGGCCATTCCATCTTCTCTTTAGTTTTTAATTTTTTTTTCAAAAGAATATTAGTTTTATATATTTATATTTTTTTATTATTAATGACATGTATTGTAATTTTATTGGTTCTAGCAAAATATCTTAATAGAATCTATTAATTTTTTTTTTTTTTTTTAACGAAATTTGATAACAGTGAGTAATTTTTTTATTTATACATATCCATATAGTTATTGAAATATTTTAATACTATATAAAACTAATTACAAATCAAGTAAATCACATGTACTAATTCACATTTTTTCTAAACAGTTTTAGAAAGGGATAAAATTAGTCTTTTATAAGATGAGGGCTAGATATGTTCGCCAGTTGGAAAAAATAAATAAATAAATAAATCATATAAGAACCATCAAATGTTGCCCATTGAGGTTCTTGGAGTGCTCAAGTCAATGCTCGTTCTTAGGTGTCAGGCGAGGGCGGCACAAAGGAGTCGATCCAAAAAATGAGAGCTTGGAGAAGACGGAGAAGGGGATCCTCCGCTATCCACCTATTGTAGGACGTGAGGAGGTTGTCGGAATGTGGGGGTCCGCGGCAACCCACCCAAGCGCAGGAGAAGGTGGGTTGTAGCCTTGTAGGGGACCCCCCTCCTCCACGACCCACCTTGTGAGGTGGTCGCGAAGGCGGAGCTCCCTTGTACGTGAGCTGCCTCAGCAAAGGAGAAGCTAGATTGTGGGGGACCCGACTCTACGATCGACCACCTTAGATCTACAGGGTGGAGGTTCTCCATGAGCTGGCTCTGTGGGTACGTGGGTGAGTTGCTGGAGAATCCACCACCACTTGCAAAAATTTTGGTCATGCTTATATGATGAATTTCGCCCAATGTTATTGAATGTAAGGTAAACTATATAATGACAATTAATTTGATGATCTACGACTCTATAGAACAACTTGGCTACCTAACTTCGCCCAATTTTTTTTGTGCTTAGAAATTCAATGATATGGACATCAAGATCAAATGGCTTGAAAAGACTTCAAATCTTCAATGATTATCTAGAAAAATGTCTTAATATGCTGGCAGCCATGAACTCACACCAAACAAGGTCCAAGAAAAGATCTAGCTAGATGCTGTCCTGGAATGCGGAGCTTCACTTTGGGTTCCTTTTTAACCTTTTTTCTCTTTATATATATATATATATATATATATATATATATATATTTGTGCAAAAAACACGCAATCACAATTATGGTTAAATAAGGCGAGAACAATCACACACAAGATAACACCAAGGTTTAAGTGGTTCCCTCGATATGAGGTACGTCCACTGGCAGAGGCAATCACGAAGAAATTCACTATGAAAGATGGAGTACAAAAAAATATAGTACAGAGAAAATCACTCAGACCCAAATCTCACTATCACACAATAAAGATTATTTTCAAAGGAAAAAACAAAAGAAAGGAATACAAACTTTTCGTCTTTTGCTAGGATACAATGGCGGCTAGTCTCTTCTATTTTTCTCCCCTACTGTGCAGTGTTTTTCTCTCTTATTTTCTTTAGGGTTAAATACTAAATACCCCATGGGGTTTAGTTACTTTATTTTTTTCTCTCTTAGGGTTTGATTTTTATCACAGGAGGTCCATGTGGTTTTGATAATAGACAAAATTAGTCCTTCTGTCAGTTAGTTGACTTAACGGACTCCACGTGAACCAATCAAATGTTGACACGTGGCACCTACTTAATTTTTTTTTAAATTAAAAAAAAAAAAAAATTGGGGTGGCCGAGCCACCCCCATCTGGCCGGATGGGGGTGGCTCCTTTGGCACCAAGTGGGTGGCCATCTGGCCTGAGCCACCCCCTTGGCTCCAAGGGGGTGGCTCGGCCACCCCCTTGGTGCCAAAGGGGGGTGGCTCCCACTGGGGGTGGTTTCGGCCACCCCCATTCGACCAGATGGGGGTGGCCATGGCCAAAAGGGGTGGCCGAGCCACCCCCAAATGGCCAAGAGCCACCTGCAATTTTTTTTTAAAAAAAATAAAATAAAATGCATTTTTTTTAATTTAAAAAAAATTAAGTTGGTGCCACATGTCAATATTTGATTGGTCCACATGGAGTTCTATTAAGTTAACTAACGATCAACTGACAGAATGACTAATTTGGTCTATTATCAAAACCACAGAGACCTCTTATGATAAAAATCAAACCCTAGAGAGAAAAAAATAAAGCAATTAAACTCCAGGTGGATATTTAGTATTTAACCATTTTTTTTATGGCAGCCCGCCCTTTGTCTCTATATGCGCGCGGCTCCTTGAGAAAATCAAGAAGAAAAACTTTCTCTGCTACTTCTTTCTACTTGTGCGGCACTACAAAAAGACAACCACTGTTTCTTTCTTGCATGTGGAGCCACAATAGAATTGAGGGCTTCTTGTGTTTTTGCTTTTCACCCTACCTCAAGACTATATGTCACTTGCGTTTTATAATGGAGTAAAGTCGGTCAACAAGGCTTCTCCGATTCCAAGTCTAACACTGAAACCAAATCCCAACATAACTTGGGATTTGGTTTCAGTGTTTGAGAAATAGAGTTCAAACAAAGCAAGGAGAAATAAAAGCGATGGGGCCCACCGACTTAATTGAGGGTTGAAAAGTCGCATAGTCAACAATCTCCACCTTGACTTGAAACCCATAAAGTCGCAACAAAACGAATCTCCTTTTGATGCCTCCGCCTAAGCCCTTAAGGGCTATCACAATTCATATGTATCACTCAAGTCCAAACACCTCTTGAACTTGAGCATAGGACCTGGTTTAGACAGACTACAATGCTTCTCTACCAATTCTCTAGGCCACACAGCTTTCTATGTTGGCTCTTTCTTTCTATAGACTCATTTGCACCTTTTAGCCTTCTTTGCCTTGAGCAATTTTGTCGATTCCCAAGCTTTACCTTTCTGTAATAACTCCACCTTTGTCAGCATGCCATTTTGAACAGACGATGAAACTCCACTACTAGCTGTTAGAGCAAAGGAAACCATGTCCTCAAATCCATACATTTTCGGTGCTTTTCGATCACATTTATCTCTGCCTCTTGTTAAAGAATAAGGCTCTTTTCGGTACTCTAAATCTCTTGACGATTCTTCGTCATCACATATGTCCGTGAGTGAACGTTGTTCATCAAGCTCCACCTCCACAACCTGTTTCCCTTTCTGGCTTTTAGTCGATACTTCATTCTCACTCTTTCTTAACATCTAGGCCTCATCGAATACCACGTCTCTGCTAACAATCTTCTTATTTGACACTGGATCCCATAGCCTATAGCCTTTAACACCAGATTCCAAACCAAGACAAATACATTTTCTTAACTTTGAATCTAATTTTGATCGCTCTCCACTCTGCACATGAACATATGTCGGACAACCAAATATTCTCAACATAGAATAATCAACCGGTTTACCTAACCATACTTTCTCTGGAACCTTGAAGTCAATCCCAGCGGCTGGAGATTAGTTGGTAACGAAGCATGCATAATTAACTATCTCAGCCCATAAACTCTTTAGCAATCCTACACTTAACCTCATACATCTTGCATTTTCCAACAATGTTCTGTTCATCCTTTCGGCAACTCCGTTATGCTATGGAGTCCCTCTCATTGTGAAGTGACGAGTAATGCCTTTTGTTTTACAGAATTCCAAGAATGCAGTGTCTTTGTACTCTAACCCATTGTCAGATCTCAAATACTTCACTCTTCTTCCAGTCTGATTAGGGGTGTCAATGCGGGCAGTTTCTAACCGCCCGCTAACCGCTATAACCGCTAACTGTTAACCGCTTAACTGTATTAACCGCCTAACCGCTATAACCCCATAGCGGTTAGTTGTTATAGGTTATTGGGTTTACTAACTGCAACTGCTAACCACTAATCGCCTTTTTATATAATATATTTTTATAATTATAATTATAATAATATTTATACATATAACATAATCACTTGATCATTAAATCACAATTTTTTTTTTTTAGATAATTAAATCACAATTTGAGTATTGATATATTATCACTATAATTTATATGATTATATCATATGATCAATTGATCATTAAATATTTTGATTACATAATAACAAATTATACATATATAATATGACATAACTCATAAGTATACAAATTCATACTAATACAACAATATGTTATAAACTTATAAGTCTACATATGTTATAAATTGTAATTATACATATATGCATATAAATAATATAAATGTATAAGATTAATACTTAATCATATGATTCAATGACAATTCAAATACTTTATTCAAGTTAATCATATTATTAATATACAATGATAATGTGATTCGTATAATATCAAATTAAGTAATTGACATTAGATTCAATAATGTGTTACATATAACCACAATTGAAGTATTAATGTATTATCATTATAATTTATATGATTATATAATAACAAATTATATATATATATATAATATGACATAAGTCATACGTATACCAATTCATACTAATACAATACTTAAGTACCTAGAGACTTAGTTCCAATGTATGTTATAAACTTATAATTATACATATATGCATATGAATAATATAAATGTATAATAATAATACTTAATCATATGATTTAATGACAATTCAAATACTTTATTCAAGTGAATCATATTATTAATGTACAATGATAATGTAATTCATATAATATCAAATTAAGTAATTGACATTGGATTAAACAATGTGTTACTTATAAACACAATTGAAGTATTAATGTATTATCATTTTAATTTTAGTAATATTATCACTATAATTGATATGATTATATCACATGATGAATTGATCATTAACTCATATAATTATATAATAACAAATAATACATATAATCATATATATCATATGTTTTATTTGAACTTCTTTTATATGTTGTATTGAACTTTTTTTATATTTTTTTTATATGTTGTGACTGTTGTGTTGAACTTTTTTTATATATTGTGTTGAATTTTTTTATTTTTATTTTATTTTTAATTTTTTTTTTAAAATGTTAACCAGTTATGATTAAGTACAAGTAAATGTAAATTTGAGGTCAAATATTTTTTATATTTCAATATGAGCTATTTTTATAGCAATTGGGCCTAAGAAGACATTAAAAATACCAAAAACAAATGAGGGTAAAAAATGATACAATAATAAAAAAAGCCCACAAACGCCCAAAAAAAGTTCAAAAAGCCCCAAAAAAAAAAAAGAGCCCAATTTTAAAAAAGCGGTTAGCGGGCGGTTATCTATTTCACTAACCGCTAACCGGCAGTTAGTAGCTAACCGCTAGGTGGTGGTTAGCGGTTGCGGTTAGTGAAATCTACTAACTGCTAAGGCTGTTACGGTTAGCGGTTATTGGCAATAACCGCTAACCATAACCATATTAACACCTCTAAGTTTGATTTTCTACCTGCACCTTCCACTGCTTGAAGATGGTGAAAACCTTTGACTTGTGCCTCATAAAATACACCCGAATCTTTCTTGAGAAATCATCAATAAAATTAACAAAATAATGTGCACCTCCATTTGATGGCACCGTCACTGGTTCCCAAACATCTGAGTGAACATAGTCGAGAACACCTTTACATGTATGAGACGCTACCTTAAAGCTGACTCTTCGTTGCTTCCCATACAGACAGTACTTGCAGAAATCCAATTTACATGACTTCACACCTTTCAACAAATTCCTCTTGTGAAGCTCAAACATACTAAGCTCGCCTAAATGACCAAGCCGCATATGCCACAAAATTGTGTTATCATTATTTGGTTCTGCCTAGGTGGACACTGTAGCTCTACCTGTAACTGTGTCCCAAAGTAACTTATACAAATTGCCAATTTTCTTACCTTTCATTATCACCATAGCACCTTTAGTTATTTTCATAACTCCATATTTGGCTGAATAACCATAGCCCAAAGAATCTAATATGCCTAATGAGATCAAATTTTTCTTAAGGTCGGGAACATATCTAACATTAGTGAGTATCCTGACAATCCCATCAAACATCCTGATTTTTATAGTACTTAGTTCAATGGCCTTACACCTAGCATTATTGCCCATTAGCACTGTACCCGCATTACATGATTTAAATGTGTTGAACCACTACCTATTCGGACACATATGATATGAACAAGCAAACTCCAAAACCCAAGAGTCTATGAGAGAATTTTTACCTGAGAAAACTAAAAGAACATATGCGCTAACCTCACTGTCATCAGACTCACCATCGGCCACACTGACTGAATCTGCGGAACCTTTCTGATTCTTTTTTTCTTCCAGGTCTTGTTTCATTAGCTTGCAAAATTTTCTGTAGTGCCCTTTCTTGTGACAATAATAGCACTCCACATTTTTTGCATCTGACCGAGATTCTCCACCCTGTGCCGATTGTGACATAGACCGATACTGCTTACCTCAGTCATTCTTCCCCTTAAACTTATCTCTTCCACGCTTTGGCTCAAATCGTGCCACAAGCCCATCAGCCTGATCATTGACAGGTTTTCTCCGTGTCTCATGTGACAAGAGAGATCCCGTCACCTCTTCAAATGCCAGAGTCTCTTTCCACATATAACAATGTTGTAACCAGGTGATCATAAGAAGGGGGAAGCGATGCCAACAGAAGTATCGCTTTATCTTCTTCTCCAATCTTCACTGCAAAATTCAACAACTGTGTATTCAACATATTGAACTTGTTGAGGTGCTCCAGCAGATCTGTATTTTCCTCCATCTGTAAACCATATATCTGCTTCTTTACGTACAGCTTATTGTCAAATTCTTCACCATATACAGACTCTAATTTCTGTCAAATTGATTCTGTTTTTTCTTCATCAATCACACTGTGAATAACTTCATCTCATAAATTAAGATGGATTGCACTAGCAGCCTTCGCATCCATCTCTTCCCAAACATCATTCTCCATCTTCTCGGGTTTCTTTGCCTTTCCCAATAACGCCTTGTGAACTCCTTGCTGAATCAGCAAATCCTTCATCCTTCTCTGCCAAAGAGAGAAATTATTCTTCTTATTAAACTTCTCCGCTTCAAACTTGGTACTCGCCATATTTGCCGTCAATTTTATTTCTCGAACTTGAGCTCTAATTCCACTTGTTGTGCAAAAAACATGCGATCACAATTACGGTTAAATAAGGCTAGAACAATCATACACAAGATAACACCAAGATTTA
Organism: Corylus americana; assembly: GCA_036287905.1. Taxonomy (NCBI): domain Eukaryota; kingdom Viridiplantae; phylum Streptophyta; class Magnoliopsida; order Fagales; family Betulaceae; genus Corylus; species Corylus americana. The sequence goes on along the minus strand of CP125818.1, from coordinate 5,991,708 downwards.
AATGATTCACTCAATGTGAGGTACGTCCACTGGCGGAGACAATCACGAAGAAATTTACTATGAAAGATGGAGTAAAAAAAATATAATAGAGAGAAAATCAATCAAACCCAAAACCTACACCAAAATCTCATTATCACACAATAGAGATTATTCTCAAAGGAGAAAACAAAAGACAGGAATACAAACTCTTCTTCTTTTGCTAGGATACGATGGCGGCTAGTCTCTTCTATTTTTCTCTCCTACTTTGCAGTGTTTTTCTCTCTTATTTTCTTTATGGCAGCTCACCCTTTGTCTCTATATGCACGCGACTCCTTGAGAAAATCAAGAAGAAAAACTTTCTCTGCTACTGCTTCTTTCTACTTGTGCGGCACTACAAAAAGACAACCACTGTGTCTTTCTTCAATTCGGCGCCACAATAGAATTGAGGGCTTCTTGTGTTTTTGCTTTTCACCCTACCTCAAGACTATATGTCACTTGCCTTTTATAGGCTTCGTTTGGCAACAGGGTTGTCCTAGGCCCTGTTCACCTTTTGACTAGTTGACCATCCAATTTTGAACTTTTAACATCAATATTTCAGCTTCTTTGACCATATTGCCCTTATTTTTCTCTGGACACTTTTTGTGTTTTTTTCCCCGTTTGGTTGTCTAGAAAATCGGGGAAGGGAAATGTTTGGAAATTGGGATTTTGGATCCTTTATAGCTGATTTTACGGTTATTTCTGCTGTGTGTAGGATTTTAAAGTAGTTTCATTCATTTTTCACTGATTCTCTAGGCAAATAGTTAGGGTTTTATATTTTGGGCGTCCCCCCTGCGCTAGCTTCATGTCCATCAAAGTAATCGGGGATTACAAAAAAGAAGAAAATGTTGGCCCAGGTAAAACTTACCGAGAAACAAAAATCAAGAAAAACCCAAAGATCCCAGGCACAAAAATGGAATTACCCATAATCGCAGAACAACAACACAAAAATATCATTCAAAGAATCACAACTCCTCTACAAAACCTCAGAAAAACTAACCCACGGCCACAACAATCAACACACAGAAAAATTTCAATGAAAAGACAAAGAATGGAAAAGAAAAGGTGCCTCGTAGTCCTGGCCTTTGAAGACATGGCAGTGAAAGAATGTGAAATTCATAGCTATGAGCTTGGAAACCTTCTTTCAAATACCCAAGAAACAGAGTAGGCGGTGAACAAAAAAATAGAACAGAGCAAGCGGAGAGAGTGTGGAGAGGGCGAGAGGCTGTGAGAGCAGAGAGTGAGAATGTGAAATTCACGGCTGTGAGAAGACAGGGAGAGGAAAGAAAGTGAGGGAGATGGAGGGTAATTGAGAGTGCTGGAAAACAAAAAGAAAAAAAGTGAAGGCTAATATGGTAATTCTACTAGGAGTTATTTTATTAAATACACCTATATCGAAAATCTACAGTATCTAGGCTGGCCCAACACCTTTGCCAAACACCCCCATAATGGAGTAAAGTTGGTCAACAAGGCTTCTCCTATTCCAAGTCTAACACTGAAACCAAATCCGGATTTGAGAAATAGAGTCCAAACAAAGCAAGGAGAAATAAAAGCAATGGGGTCCCACCGACTTATTTGAGGGTTGAAAATTTGACAAATAAATTTAAGGCGTAAATGCATTCAATTCAAGTCATGAAATTCCAAAAACAAAAGATATCTCAACCCTATTACTCAAGGATCTGGATTCCCTCGTTTTAGAGGGAGAATGTGAGACTCAATCCTGATCCAATTAACATAGTTAGACCCTAATTTGTATAACTCTCGCTCTCCGAGCTCCTCTAGAAACTTTTGCTTCTCCTCCTTCCTTTGAACTTCAGCCTGCTTCCAACCTTTCCATCATGGATCCTCCACAAACAGAAATGGAATCTCTCATTGCCCAAACTGAAGCTCTATCCTGGGAGGACCCCTCCACCCAGTTAGAAACCCTCCCCCTCAAGCAAGTAACTGATGAATATCTTCCCCTTGTAGGGCATATCATTTCTCAGAAAACTCATAACAACCAATCTGTTAATGCTTCCCTCACCAAAGCCTGGTCTTTTGCCGTCCCTTTCTCCTTTGCTGTGCTCGGACCAAATCTCTTTCTTTTCAAATTTTCAAAACAGGAGCATATCACCAGGATTCTAGTTCAGACCACCTGGAATGTCAATGGTTCCCTTCTAGCTCTTCAAAAGTGGTCTCCTACTGCTACAATAGGAGAACTAATCCTGAAAGAAGTTCCTTTTTGGATACAAGTGCATGGGCTGCCACTATGCAATATGACATCCAGAAATGCAGTAGCCATTGGGAAAGGATTGGGCCATCTCCTGAAAGTTGATGAGGTCAATGGCGCGACATCAACTTTTCGAAGCTACCTCAGGATTCTGGTAGAGATAGACTCTTCAAAGCCTCTGAATCCAGGTTTCTCTTTTGCAAGACCTGATGGTGGAGTTACTTGGGTGAGCCTAAAGTATGAAAGGCTTGACGTTTACTGCACTGAATGTGGCTTGATTGGGCACAAACAGCACACCTGCCTAACTCCTCAAGCTGATAGAACACCAGCCAGGTACAAATCCTCCCTCAAAGTCAATATGCTCTCCAATCTCCTTCCCACTCAATCCTATGAACATCGTACAGTAAATACAACCCTTCTGGGTTCTTCTCACGAGTTAAGCAGTGGCCGTGAGTCAACCCAGCTCCAAGCTCGTCAACCTGAACACTCCCTCAAGCCTATGTCTAACCTGACATCCCACTACCCCAAGCCCTCCTCAAACACGCCACAGTCAGCTCACCACCTATCACAAACAGCCTCTCCTACCAAACATGTCAGCAACCCCACCTCCACTACTACAGGAAACATGGACATACCCCTTCACATCCCATTAAATGCTCTCTCTATTTCTCAAAAACCCATTTCACCACCTGTCAACAACAAGTTGGATATCGACCAATATCCTGAATCCTCCTTAATGGACCTTACTCCTCCCAGGCCCATTATAGCCCACTTAGACTTCTCCGCCCAACACCTTCAGCCCAAGTCTACTCAAACCCTCTCTCCTGTCCCAACGAAATTAACAGACACTGATCATTTGGTCACTCCCGCCAAAAAAATCCTCACTTCAACCAGAAAAGCTTCCCATGCCCCTAAAATTCCCTCTCTCACTATCTCGGATAAAAACCAGCTCTCTAACACCAGCTCCCCCATTTCCTCCCCCAGCTCTCCCTCCTCCTCTCCAAAGAATAAGAAAAGAACAAGATCAAATGTTCTGCTCACCCCCTCAAAAAAAGGTCCTGGATCTCTCACTGACCAAGAAACCCTCACACCCCAACCAAAAGACTATCCTATGCCCTTTGCTCCAGGTCTTTCTGGAAAGACCCCAGCTAGAGCAATGTTCAAAGCAGCTCGCAAAGGAAAAAACAAAATGGTCATTGCAGGGGAGAATGCTGAAGTTGATGTAAACTTGAAGGGAGGCTGTGTCAAGCCTTCCCAGCACAAATGAAGATCCTTTCTTGGAACTGCAGGGGGCTCTCCAGGCCTGCTGCAGTTCGTAGTTTGAGGGTGTTGATCCGTGATCACTCCCCAGATGTTCTTTTTCTCTCAGAAACCAAAACTCCCCCTCCCCAAGTATCTGCTACTTTGAACAGACTTGGTTTTTTTCAAATGTCTCAAGTTGCTGTGTGTGGTGCTAGTGGTGGATTAGTTGTTACATGGAGGACTGGTGTGGACCTTGATTGCTTCATCACAAACAAGAACAACATCTCTGCATGGTGTTACTCTGATCCTCCACATACTCCTTGGATTCTCTCTTGTATCTATGGCCCCCCTTACAGAAATGACAAGCAGGCCTTCTGGGATTCTTTCACCTCGGTTGGTGAATTTTTTGAGGCCCCATGGCTGTGTATTGGAGACTTCAACTCCATTTTGAACCAGTCAGAAAAACTTGGTGGTAGACCTGTTGTTAATTCTGGTAACTCCTACTTCAGAAATTTCATTAATCAATTTGGTTTGATTGATCTTGGGTTTGCTGGAAACCCCTACACCTGGTGTAATCACAGACATGGTCCTGATATCATCAAAGAAAGACTAGACAGAGGTCTAGCATCCCCAAATTGGACCCACTTACACCCCGAATACTCCCTCCTTCATATTCCAGCTTTCAACTCTGATCACAATCCCATATCCCTAAACACAAATAACCACTCCTTTTTCCTCCCTAGGCCTTTCAGATTTGAGGAGTTTTGGTCCAAAGACCCCTCTTGTGGGAAGGTGATAGAAACTGCTTGGAAAGCTCCTGTTTATGGCAATCCAGCCATCTATCTTCCCAAAAAACTCAAACATACAAAAAATGCTCTGTTGAAATGGAATGCTTCTCACTTTGGTAACATCCAAAAAAACATAAAGGCCACTCTTCTTAAGCTTGACCAAATTCAGCAAACTCCTCCTTGCAATTTCTCTGTTGATAAGGAAATACAATTGAAGCTTGAGTTAGAGCAGCTTCTCAAGCATGAAGAGACTCTGTGGCGTTCTAAATCCAGGGATTCCTGGCTGACTTGCAAAGATCTTAATACAAAATACTTCCACACCTCTACTATCATTAGAAGGAGGTCAAATGCTGTCAACTTTCTCAAAACAGATTCTGGTGATTGGGTGTCCTCAAGGGCAGATATTGGGAGTTCTTTCACCAATCACTTCACCTCTCTTTTTTCCACCTCTAACCCCAACATTGAAGTTGAAATGCTGGACCTCTTTTCAAAGGTCATCACTGAGGAGGACAACTCAATTATCTGCTCAATTCCCACTGAATTGGAAGTAATTCAAGCTCTGGCCAGTCTAGGATCCTCCAAAGCCCCGGGTCCTGATGGTTTCCCTGCCCTCTTCTACAAGAAATACTGGAGTTATGTTAAGGATGATGTTATGAAATTCATTTGGAACTTCTTCATGCATAATCACTTGCCTAGGGAGCAAAACCACACTTTCTTAGCCCTCATTCCAAAGGTTAGTGGGTCTCATACTGCTCATCAATTTAGACCTATAAGCCTTTGTAACATTGTCTACAAAATCATCTCAAAAATCTTGGCCAACAGATTAAAACCTCTGCTCCATAAATTCATCTCCCCCAACCAGTCGGCCTTCATCCCCAAAAGAAATATCCAGGATAACACCATTATGGCCCATGAGCTTCTTCATACTTTTAGGAGCAAGAAAGGTAAAGGGGGGTTTTTGTTTCTAAAAATGGACATGGAAAAGGCCTTTGATATAATGGAATGGAATTTTCTTCTTGCTATCATGGAGAAACTGGGTTTCTGTTCAAACTGGATCACCTGGATTAGAGCCTGCATCTCTTCTACTTCCTTCTCCATTCTCTTAAATGGCAGCCCCTTTGGTTTCTTCTCCCCTGAGAGAGGTTTGAGGCAAGGAGATCCTCTCTCTCCTTTCCTCTTCATCATTGGCTCAGAGGTCTTCTCTAGACTGATGTACAGAGAGGAATGTGCTGGTGCTATCAGAGGTTTGAAGATTTCTAGAAACAATGCAGCTATTCATCATTTGTTGTTTGCTGATGACCTGCTCATTTTTGGAAGAGCCAACCTAGCTGAAGCCACTAGCATAAAATCTTGCCTTGAGAAGTATTGTAGATGGTCTGGCCAGAAAATTAACTCCTTCAAGTCATCCATCCGTTTTAGCAAAAACACTAATCCTTCTTTAATCTCCTCCATCTCAGCCATTTTACCTTACACTTCCAACCCAACAAAGTCACTTTACCTTGGCCTGCCTATTCTGATGGGAAACTCGAAAAGAGATGCTTTCAACTTTATCCTTGACAAGGTTTTAAGTAAGATGGAGGGCTGGAGAGCCAAAACACTATCCCAAGCAGGCAGACTGGTTCTTATCAAATCAGTTGCTGCTACCATTCCCTCCTATGCAATGAGTACATTTTTGCTCCCCTCTTCTTTCTGCTCTCAGCTGGATAGGAGTTTCAAAAACTTTTGGTGGGGTTTCCCTCCTGCAAAGTCCAGAAACCTCACTTTAAAAGCTTGGGACACTTTATGCATTCCAAAAGACTTGGGAGGTTTGGGAATCCGGAAGATGAGAGAGGTTAATCTTGCCCTGGTTTCAAAGCTAGGATGGAACCTCTTATGCAAGGCAGACTCGATGTGGGTGGCCCAACTCAGAGGTAAGTATCTTCACTCAAACTCTATTCTCACCCCCTCTCCCCTTTCTTCTTCCTCTTGGCTGTGGAAAGGCATCACAAATTCCATTTCTGTCATTTCAAAAGGTGCCTGTCTCAAAATTCACAGACAATCCTCTCTCCCCATCTGGAGCTCCCCGTGGATTCCCACTCTAAATTCCTATATCCCCATTCCCTCTCCTCATCTGATCCAGCCCCTCCCAAACCTTTTGATCACTGACCTCTTCTACCACACCTTAAATTCCCCTGAAACCTACTGGAACATCCCCTTGATAAACTATCTTTTTGATTCCTCTAGTGCTAGGGAGATAAAGAAAATCAGGATATCAAACTCTCCTTCTGAAGAGTACATTTGGACTCCCTCCCCATCTGGTTTGTTCACCTCAAAATCTGCTTACAAGCTCATAACCACCCCAAGAATCTCCACAGCTTCCTCTCCTCTAACCCCCACCCAATGGAAAGCCCTTTGGAACCTAAAGCTGATGGATAGACTAAAATTATTCCTATGGAAAGTTGCTTGGGACATTGTCCCCTCCAAGACTAGGATCAATGCTGTTTTCCCCATTTCCCAGGCAGACTTAATCTGCCCCTTATGCAAAGTAGAAGAGGACTCTCTTCATCACCTCTTCTTCAGATGCTTTTTTGCTAGAATTTCTTGGAGATCTTCCCATTGGCCTCTTGATTCTCTGAAATGGTCCACTCTTACTTTGCCAAATTGGATTATCGGTATTCTTTCTCCTAACAAATATTTTGGTATCCCCTTAGTTGACACTCATCTCTTCCAAATATTTGCAACTGTTCTGTGTGATTCTCTTTGGTTTGCCAGGAATCAAGCTATTCACAATGGAGTTTTCCCCAAAGCTTCTAATTTTGCTGACAAAATCATGAGGCTCTCCTTAGAACACTATGCAGCCTGGAACACCACCTCTCAACCAATGAAAGAAAGCTGGAATCCCCCTCAACAAGGCAGTTACAAGGTCAACTTCGACATTGCTACTGCAGACCATTTCTCTGTTCAAGCTGCTGTATGCAGAGATGCTAATGGCCAAATCATAAAGACCTTGTATCAATTCAGCCCCACCTATGAGCACGCCTATGGAGAAGCTCAAGCAGCCCTGCTGGCTGCAAAACTGGCCACCTCTTTGAAGATAGAATCCTTTGTTTTAGAAGGAATTTCTGATATTGTAATTTCCTCTTTGCAGCAGCCTTCCACTGTTTTGGATTGGCAAATAGCTAGCTTAATTTCGGATGTTATTTCTCTTATTCCTTCCTCCTCTCACTGGGAGGCAAGGAAAGTTAACAGAAGTGCAAACTTCTGCGCCCATTACGTGGCATATTGGGCCGCGGCTAGAGTTTTCTCTGGCTGCATTCCCACTTTTTTTTCTCCTTTTTCTCCCCCCATTTCCATCCCCATCTGTAGTGGAAAAGATCCACCTCCCCTCCCCTCCTTGTGAGGGATGTGTTTTTGTTGTGTTTGTAGTCCTCTTGGTTTTTCTTTGAAGCAGTTTGTTACCAAAAAAAAAAGAAAAACAAGTCATGAAATTCCACAGAGGTTTTATATTGATATATGTTCCATACTTTTCCTATTAAAAAAGAAAAAAAAAAGTTTCTAAATTAGGACCTTTTCTATTTAAAGGAACTTTCCAATTAAGGAAACTGTTGTTACAATTCTTGTTTTGTTCTTGCATGTATTCAAATTACCAGGGGTCCAGATAAAAACTTCATTTAAATATTGAAACTTTTCAATATTTTTGGTAAACAAAGAATGATTAAACTAAAAGGCATTTGATAGTATCTGAAGCCAAGGCGCGTTGCCCGCATCATTCATGTGATAAAGCACCACCCCTTATACCCCCAGGCGTCTAGCTAGCTTGGATTAAACAATAACAATAATCATATAAAGTAACAATAATAATGCACACATACCTGTAATACTATAATAATCAAAGGTGATCATGATCAAGATAAGACCAAAATAACAATATTCATATATATAATAATATCGATCGTATTCTCTCCACTTGTTTGTCGTCATCCGTACCATTTTTCTAATATGCCGGCGATGCTTTTGTTTATTTTATTTTATTATTATTTTTTTAAAAAAAACTTCACTTACCTCCTATACTTTCGCGCTTTTTGCAGACACCTCTTCATTGTTCAAAACCTCTCACTTTGATGTATCCAACTTTCGTTTCCTTTCACTTTGCCTCTTCCGTTAGGATTTTCTGTTAAATCCTAACGGAAAGGGTGGAAAATTACAATCGTGCCCTTATTTTTTATTAAAAAAAATTATTATTTTTTAAAAAATTAGGGGTAAAAAAGTCAAAAGCTAATGGTAGGAGGGTATTTGAAAGGAAACGAAAGTTTGATACATCAAAGTGAGAGGTTTTGAACAATAAAAGGGTGTCTGCAAAAAGCGCGAAAGTATAAAGAGGGTAAGTGAAGTTTCCTTTTTTTTTTTTTTTTTTCTTTTTTTTTTTTTAAGAGAGCATCGAAGACCTTGGAAAAATGGAAACCGACGGCGATTTCTTGGAAAAATGGAAACCAACGGCGATTTCTAGGATGCTCTCTTATAACTAAGTCTAACCCTCTCTCTATCTCTCTTCAACGATGGCTCAACCGCTCTACATAGTCACGGTGATAGAGCATAGCCAGGTTGCTCCACCACCCAGCTCAGTTCCTGCCACAACTATTCCTCTCAGTTTCTTTGACATCCCATGGCTTCTCTGCCGTCCCATGCAACGCATCTTCTTCTATGAAGTTCCTCAACCCACCAACTATTTCACACAAGCCATCCTTCCCACTCTCAAACACTCTCTCTCCCTCACTCTCCAACGCTTCTTTCCCTTGGCAGCCAATCTGGTGTGCCCTCCTCCACGAACCCACAAACCCCATATCCTCTACGCAGAGGGAAACTCTGTCCCTTTCACCGTCGTTGAGGCTGCCGGCGATTTCAACCATCTCGTGGCCAGTTATCCACGGGATGTTAGAGAATTACACCACTTCGTGCCGCAGTTGCCCCCAACACACGTGTCATCAGATAAGACCCGTGTAATCCCTCTCATGGCCATGCAAGTCACAGTTTTTCCAAATGAAGGAATTTGTATTGGCATCACCTTCTGCCACATGGCAGCTGATGGAAGGGCGTTCCACCATTTCATGAAATCGTGGGCGTCCGTGTGCAGGACAGGAGGAGACTTGACTTGCCTTGACAGGTCACCGCCTTTCCATGACAGGGCTGTGATGAAAGACCCAAATGGGCTCGAGCAAAATTTCTTGGAGGACTGGTGGAATTGGGGGTCAGCGTGGACGGATGACACAGGTCTCATCAACGATTTTGCTGAAAAGGTTCGGGCCACATTTGTTCTGGGCCGAGCCCATATTGAGGGACTAAAGCAGTGGGTCAAAGGTCAATGCATGAACAAAGAAGCCTTGGAGTTGGAGCCATTACACGTATCAACGTTTGTGGTAACATGTGCATTCATTTGGGTTTGTTTGATCAAATCCCAATACAATGGAGCAAGTGATTTTTCGGATAATAGTGAGCTTTTCTACTTCGCTTTTGTAGCAGATTGCCGAAACCGGCTTAAATTTCCTGTACCTTCTACATATTTCGGAAACTGCCTAGCAATATGTATTGTAGCACTTGAGAAGAGTGAGCTACTGGGAGAAACTGGGATTTTCGAAGCTGTAAAAGTTATTGGAAACAAAGTTCGGCAGTCGGAGACTGAAGCCTTAAGAGGGGCAGAGACATGGCTGTTGGATTGGAAAGAAAAATCAGAAACAGGGACTCTTGTTACAGTTGCAGGATCACCAAGATTGGGTGTTTATGAGACAGATTTTGGGTGGGGGAGGCCAAAAAAGAGCGAAGTGGTTCATATTGATGTTACGGGGGCTGTATCTCTTGCTGAGTGTAGAGATGAGGAGGGTGGAATTGAGGTTGGTTTGGCACTTAGTAAGAAAAATATTGCTCATTTTACTGCCATCTGGGAACAGAGCTTGAAGCTTTTTTGAATCTCCATATTAGCTGAATAAGATTGTATCCATACTTGATATTGTCACAAGATCGTTTACATATATCATCATAAAGTTTGATCATTGGGACTTTGGATTTCTTACCCACGATGAGTTCGATGAGTTCCATTGGTTTTATATCTCTTTTCTCTTTCTATCTTGTATCCAATAAGTTGGTATTTATGGAAATGATCAATGAAAGGAGTCCACTTTTGTTATAATTTATCTTGAGATGAGACTTCTTTAAAAAGCTTTGGTGTGACTCACACACGTTACACGTACATATAGAGTTGTATATATTCTCTTGACTCAAATAGCCAGCATAGCTGTAGGCTGTAGCGCCAAGGATTATACAGTTGCATTAGAGTCCAAGGGAAAATTAAACGCTTGCAACCAAAAAACTCGAAGGGTGGTGTAATAAGGAGGCTTGAGAAAGAGCTTCTTACGGGGAGATGAATAACATGTTAAATTATCATTTATTCCACAAAACTTAAGCCGATAAGAAGAGGTCCGTTTGGTTTGCAAAATAAACTCCTGAAATGGAATGACTATTCCTATGGAATAGTTATTCTTTTGTTTGGTAATGGTCAATCCCTAGAAATAATTATTCACGTGGGAATCATTAATCTCTTATATATAAGAATAGCTATTCTTGAAGGAATGGACAACTTTTTTCTAAAAAAACCAATTTATTTTCAAAAATTTATTTTAACCCTTAAATTTTGTTTTTTTAATAATAATAATAATAATAATAATAAAAAGTGGAAAACCTAGAATTGCAGGGTGACCGACAACCGACAACCCCATTGGGTGGCTAGCCACCCCATAGCAGGACCTAGGGGTGGTCGCATCCCCTCGGAGCACCTTGGGGTGGACCCCCGAGGTGTCCCGGGAGTGGTCGTTTCAGGGGTGGCCAAGGTTGGCCCTAAGTCCTACTAGCAAATTTTCTTTTAATATGTGAGACCCAACACGTAGAATATTTAATTTAAATTGATGGAATTAAGGTTCCTTCCCAAGACTTTTAGTTCTAATATTTTGTCAAATTACTATTTATCCTACAAGCTTAAGCTGATAGTAAAATGTAAATTTAATCACTTAATCAATAATTTAATATAACAGATTGAATTTTTCGAATCTTGTAGTTGAATTGTGTTTCAACTAAAATTTTAATCTTCTCCGGTGTTTAATCACTAAACATCGGGCTATCCTTATACCACATGCAGATCGTTCTATTAGTAGAAGCATCGGAGTCTCTCCCCTCGATAACATTGTCACATGGATTCAACCCAATAAATTGCCCATTGACTTAGCTCCTCTCCCTATGTGCTCTCGTGATTGTGAGGGAGCTAATGATTTTGTGGGCCAAAATATAGGACATTCACAATATTAAAATAATTGTTAAGTGATTAAATTTACTTCTTTTTATAATGTTAGGTTTTAGAATAACCTTGATTCCGTTAATTTACTTCATTTAAATTAAATATTTCACGTGTTGGGCCCTACTTATGAAAAATGGAGTTTAAGCCCACACGTAAGGGAAAGTATTAAAATAATGGTTAAAATAATGGTTAAGTAATTAAATTTACCTCTTCTTATAAGTTTATTTTTTTTAAATAACTGATAATTTAACACACAATGAAGTGGGGAAGTGTCTTGCTATTATGTACCTCTGAAAAAATACAAAATGTATACAGACCAACATAGAGGGTATGTGGAATTCAGTGAATAAAATCTTTATCTCATACAACCAAGTGATAAGATCTCCACATAGATGCAAGAAACTTGTTGAATTGAGGAATTTTTCTTACATTAGGAATAAAATTACAGTGAAAAGTAGGCCAAACAGATAGTCAAGGGAATAAAATCTTTATCTCATGCAACCAAGTGATGAGATCTCCACATAGATGCAAGAAACTTGTTGAATTGAGGAATTTTTCTTACATTAGGAATAAAATTACAGTGAAAAGCAAGCCAAATAGATAGTAAAGGCAGAACTCAATTAGCATAAACATCAATAGTGCACAGATATATCTCCCTGCATGTGTAAAGGAACCACTCGCCATGCTTCTCATCGTCTTGATAGCCTCCAGAGAGGACCACTAATTTGGCACCATATATAAGGACAACAACTACTCCACAATGGACCCACTTCAACGTTTTCACACGCGACTTTGAATGCTGAAGCCCGAAGGATCGATGCTTTTTCTTTGTCTTTTATCCCTTTGAATATTGTTGGTGCATTTTGACATTAAAATAATAATAATAATAACACATTCAATTATTGATTGGTTCCTACAAGGAAGTTGCCGATAACTTTCGTGGCCCTTTTTTTATGATGCAACGTGGCATCGGAGCTGTGGTATGGTAGGTAGTTCTGCAACTCTCAATTTTTTCTGCTAGTCTTGAATCGATAGAGGCTAACTTCTTCCATGGCGGCCTTCCATGGATCCTCTTCCTCTTCCTGTTCTTCTTCATCTTCTTCTTTCTCTTCCCTTGCCTCTTCTATTTCTCGATGCACTTACGATGTATTCTTGAGTTTCAGAGGTAAAGATACTCGCAAAACTTTTACTGCCCATTTATATGCAGCTTTGCGTCGAAATGATGTCAACACCTTCATGGACAATAAGCTTAGAAGCGGAGAGGAAATTTCACCAGCACTTCTCGAAGCCATTAAAGAATCAGCGATTTCAATCATTGTATTGTCTAAAAACTATGCATCATCCCAATGGTGTTTGGACGAGCTCATGAAGATCCTCGAGTGCAAAAAAACAAGGGGGCAACAAATTCTACCCTTGTTCTATCACGTACATCCATCAGAAGTACGGAATCAAACAAATAGTGTTGGAAAAGCATTCGCTAAACTTGAAGAAAAGTTTAAGCATGATCAAATGAAGTTGCGAAGGTGGAAGACAGCTCTATCACAAATAGGCAATTTGTCAGGGAAGCTTTTGGGGAACAGGTATTTTAACCACTCTCTTTTTATCTAATCAGACAGAATTCTAAATTCATTTTAACTTTAATTTATATTACGATCATATTTTGAAAAAATTAGTCATTTTTAACACAATGTATTTTTACAAATTTTATATTGGTAGGAATGAACCTGAATCTATTCACGAAATCATTCAATTGGTGAATTCGATGTTAGTAAAAAATACATACTTCCAAGTTGCCAAGTATCCAGAGTCTCATGTACAATATGTGAAGCCACTTCTAGATTTAGAGAAGAATGATAGTACATGCATGGTAGGTATCTTTGAAACTGGTGGAATTGATAAGACGACTATCGCCAAAGCAATCTACAACTCAATTGCCTCTCTAACTGAAGGTACTTGTTTTCTTGAAAACATTAGAGAAACTTCTTGCCAAAATGGTTTGATCCATTTGCAGAACTTTGAATTGTTCTAATTATGTGGCCTTTCATAATGCACACCATGCACAATTTGACTTTTTTTCCCTTTCAATTAAAATAGGGTAAGGTCCACATACCCCTTTAAACTATCATTCAATTGACAATGTCCCCCGCCCCCTCTCAAACTTTCAATTGTCATAATGTTCCTCCCAAACTACAAAAATATTGTCAATGTCCACCCAATAGTGTTCAAATGGGGTAGTTATAACTGCACTACCAACCGCTCACCACTAACTGCTTTGGTAGGCGATTATTAAAACCGCTAATCGCCTAAGGCGGTTGCGGTTACTGGTTTTAGGGGTAGAGAAAAGTGATTAATAACCACTAACCGCCAATCCTTATATATAATAATATAAATATATATTTTTTATATTTTATATTAATAATAGTTATAATATAACATTCAAAAAGACGTAGTTTTTGTGTCAAACACCAAAACGGCGTTGTTTTGGAGGAAAACTTTGGCCCAAAACGTTTAAAATAAACCTAAAAAATAGGCCAATTAAAAGCTCCAAACACTTAAAAAGCAGAAAAGCCCATATAAAAAAAGCCGCTATAAAACTATCGGTTATTGGATTGAATAACCGTTGGTTATAAAATAACCGATAACCGCCTAGGCGGTTGCTGTTGTTGTTATTAAAAAGCGATAATCGCACAAGGCGGTTGCAGTTAGCAGTTATAGCCAATAACCGCCGATTATAACCGCTTGAACACCCCTGGTCCACCCCAAGGATAGCAAAAAGAAAAATATGCTCTTATATATTTCTCAATAAGACAAAAATATCCATATAAATTCATAATAATAATAATAATATTTTAAAAATGAAAATGAAAATTTAAGAAGAATGATTTAAAAAAAAAAAAAAAATTAAACGAAAAATTTTTAATTATTTTTTAAAAAGAAAATTGTTTTGAAACGAATATTTAAAAAAAAAAAAAAACAAATACTTTTTAAAACCAGAAATTTTTATTTAAAAAAAATAAACATTTTGTTTTAGAAAACGAATATTTTTACTTAAAAAATTTTAAAAACAAAACAATACAAAATTTTCAATTTTTATATAAAAAAATAGAAAAATTTTAATTTTTTTTCTTATAAAAAGGATCTTTTAAAATAAATAAATAAATTTGCCAACCTTTGGAATTTTTTTTTTTTTTTTTTTTTTTTTTTTAGGTTTTTTCTAGAAGTTTCAGTATTTTTTTTTTTACTAATGATAATTTTGTCACTGGGGGAACATTGACAATTTTTGGTAGTTTGGGGGACATTGTCGCAATTAATAGTTTGTGAGAGATATTATCAATTGGGTGATAGTTTCAGGGGGGTATGTGAATTTTTCCCTTTAAAATAAAACTATTTATCCTTTCATGTCATTATCATGTAACATAACATATATGGTTGTCTTTTGAACTCAGAAAATAGAAGTGACAGAAGAAATCAAGCACTTCATGCATTAGATAGTGAAAAAAAGGCCAAAGACTTGATAGACTCAGGTGAGTTCTTAAAAACATTAGAGAAACTTCTCGCCAAAAGGGTTCTGATCGATCCATTTGAAAAACTCTCAATTGGTCTAATCATGTGGCTTTTCATAATGCACTTTGTGCACAATTTGCGATTTTGTCCATTTGAATTAAAATAAAACTATTTACTCTTTCAGTTCATTATCATGCAACTAATATATGTGATTGTCTTCCGAACTCAGAAAGCATAAAAAGTGATGAAACAAATTTAGTATTTCACAAATTAGACAATGAAAGACATCTCAAAGACTTGATGAACACGAGTAAATTTAGAGAAGAAGATGAGAAAGGCATGGATATACTATATTTTCATTTGGAAAGAATTGCCGTAGCTACGGATGGCTTCTCATATGCAAACATGGTCGGAAAAGGGGGCTTTGGGTATGTTTACAAGGTAATTTCATCAGCATTAATTACTATTAGTAAACTAGTTTTTGATTATTGGTAACATTGTTAGTATGGTGTCTCAGGGCACATTTCCAGGAGGTCAAGAAATTGCGGTAAAGAGACTCTCAAGTGCCTCAAGCCAAGGCTTTCAGGAATTTAAAAATGAGGTGGCATTGATTAAAAACCTTCAACATAGGAATATTGTTAGGCTTCGGGGATATTGCATGGAAGGAGACGAAAAAATTTTACTCTATGAGTACATGCACAAGGGATGCTTAGACTCATTTATATTCGGTTGGTCTCTAAACTGAATTCTTAAACCCCTACAATGCTTGATAAACTATATATATCTTGTTTGAGTACAAGCTGATTTGTTATTGTTGCTAAAACTGTTCTTTGAATGAAAAATGGAAAACTTACAAGATCGAAATCCAAGCAAGTATTTGGATTGGGAAATGCGCGTCAACATCATTTGGGGAATAGCTCGTGGGCTTCTTTATCTTCACCACGACTCCAGATTGAGGATCATCCATAGAGATTTAAAACCTAGCAATATTCTTTTAGACGATGAGATGAACCCCAAAATAGCTGACTTTGGCTATGCAACGATTGCTGAAGGCAAAAACACCGAGGCACGCACAATGAGAATAGTTGGAACTTAGTAAGTTTATGGTAGACACTAGATAGTGTAATTGTGAAACCTGATTCAATCGTAACTCTATTTAGACAAACTTTACAAGTGCCTAACTGATACTCTGATAAACAATATGATGCAGTGGCTATGTCGCTCCAGAGTACATGCAAAGTGGAATTTTCTCTGTCAAATCCGATGTTTATAGCTTTGGTGTTATTCTACTGGAGGTTGTATGTGGAAAAAGGAATACAAAATTATCCATGAGTCTTATAGATTATGTAAGTGTGCTTAATTTTTTGTAGTTGTTAATTTATTTGGTCATTTTATACCCCATAAAAAATTTTAATTTTAAAATTGTTTCAGGCATGGATATTGTGGGTAGAAAACAAGATGCTGGATTTAGTGGACCAAACTCTACGTGAAGTTTGCAATGCAGATCAATTCGTGAAGTACATAAATATTGGACTCTTATGTGTACAAGACGACCCACATGACCGCCCCACCATGTCAAATGTTGTTACCATGCTTGGCAGTGAAGCTGCAGTTCCAACTCCAAAACAGCCAACTTTTTTTCGAAGGACAGGTCTTTCCAACACCACTAATTTTTCAACTAGACCGCAAAAACATACAAAATCAACTATTAGTGAAATATATGATGAGGTGCATAATGAAAGTCAAAAGAGAGTGAGAGAGAAAAAGACCAATGAAGCTTTAGAGCAACATCTTGTATTAAAGTATGATAAACTATATTACAATGGTCTTTATTTAGAGGAATGCAAGACACCATAATTCTATCAAACATTCATCTAACAAGTCTAATGTCGTGTGGTCCAATCAACCACGCCACTTCAGCCACCATTTTATTGATGTAATTATGTGTAGAAGTGAAGTAAGATTTCACAATGAAGAAAGTAAGTATGAAATTAGTACTTACCGAGAAATGATAATTCATTACTAATGATTGTTTATTTATTTTTTATTTTTTAATTTGGCTACTACTCTTGATAAACTACTCATGAAATGCATATTGTGTCTAAGAAAATAAAATAGGTCATATGATAGCTATCAACAAAGGTAGTAAGTAGTAGGGGGTAATGGCAAACCAGTGGATTGGGTGATGGCCGTCTAAAGGCTCTTTAATAAATAACTAAGCTAAAACTAGAAAGTTTCTAGCAGCAAACAGGTAAACTTTATATGGTGTGAGGATGTAATGGACGTTAAGACGGGTTGGTATTGAGTCTTGATATGAACGAAAGGAGTGCAAATAAAATATAAATTATAGGGAAAAATAAAATTTAATAAAAAAAAAAAAAAAAAAAAAAAAAACTCCATCAATTAACATCTGTTTTTGTAAAAAAGCTTAATGAAGTTTCAAGTATGCTAAAGTGATACATCAAACTATCAACAAGTGCCAAAAATGCCACCCTAGTAATTGTGCCTATCAATTTAGATAAAAAAGTGGTCACGTGCCTCACATATGACAACTTTTCCGATTATCTTCTTAGCATACCCTTATCCTCTTTAAAATTAAAATAAAAAATTAATAATAAAACTAAACTAATTTTTTTCTTACAAAAACAAAAAACCAAGGATGCCCGATCCGCCCATGAGGATTATTTCATATTTTACTGGTTCATAATCCAGCCCTCCATACAGAGACTTCATAAATGTAACACGAGTGCCCCGTATTTTGACTGTGTACATGTAATATAATGGAGTACTTTTTCTTTTCTTTTTTTCAATGTAAATATAAATGGAATACTTTGATCTAATTAATGGAGCATACAGAGGCATTTCTTTGAAAATTTGCTCATCTATTGACAGTACGTGGGATATCAAGAGATGAGCAGATTTTCAAAGAAATGCCGCTGTAAGCTCCATGAATTGGATGGTCCCTATTCCTTTGCTTAATTATCAAAGCCAAGCAAGTCGTCCAAAATGGCAGAAGGTGAAGCGCACCAATGCACTATAAAACACGTCAATACAATGTCTCAATTACAAGCAATCTTGCAATTTTTGGGTCTATCTAGAAAATCATAATTGAAAATTGAAAACGAAAAATTGTAGTTAGCTGTTCTCATACGGTTCTTCTGGTGTTTTCCTGATTCTAGGTGGATATTATTTTCTAAAAAGGTAAAAAAGAAACTTGTCATTATTTTTTTCATCCGATTTTTAGAAAATAATATAAACGTAGGATCAGGAGAACACAAGAAGAGCACATAAAATTATCCATTAAAAATACATATCACAACAAAAGAAGTACCCGGAGAGGAAATAAATAATTTTCCAACCATCTATATAACAGTGAGAACAAATTTTATCTTGTGTATAATATTAATTATTTGTTTACTATAATGCGAGGCATTAATTAAGAGTATTGACCATATTTAATTTTTTAGGAAATAATTTTTTATTATCAATTATTATTTGGAGGCCTTATTAATTGAATTAGGATCATCTCCATTTCAAATGAACCAGATAATATCTAGTTAGTTATAGTGGAGAGATTTTTTGTCTTTTCACTTTTTTAAGATTTAATTTTTAAATTAAATTAATAAAAAATTAATCTGCTGACATGACAAAACGGTGCGTAAGAATTTTTTTGCATTTTCGATTGATTCAAGGAGTAAAAATTCGAAGAAAAAAAAAAACTTAGAGATTTTACAGTTTTTGCGCGTTGACTAGGGAATTTATAATATATTTACCCTGTTTTTAATGATACATGAAAGATTTACGGAATTTATTATAGGGTGTATTTAAATAAAGAATTAAAAAGTAGTTTTATTCCCTAAATTTAAAGAAAATGGTTAGCTATATATATATATATATATATATAGGTTGCTAATGCTCTTATCTGTTGCTCTCTCTCCCTATCTATCTCTCTTCAACGATGGCTGAACCCTACAGAGTGACGGTGATAGAGGAAAGCCAGGTTGCTCCACCACCCAACTCGGTTCCAACCACATCTCTCCCTCTCACTTTCTTTGACATCCCATGGCTTCCCTGGGGTCCCATGCAACGCCTTTTCTTCTATCAACTTCCTCAACCCACTAACTATTTCATACAAGCCATCCTTCCCACTCTCAAAGACTCTCTCTCCCTCACTCTCCAACGCTTCTTTCCCTTGGCAGCCAATCTGGTCTGCCCTCCACAAACAGACAAACCCCATATCCTCTACACAGAAGGAAACTGTGTCCCTTTCACCGTCGCTGAGGCTGCCGGCGATTTCAACCACCTCATTGCCAATTATCCACGGGATGTTAGAGAATTGCACCACTTCGTGGCACACTTGCCCCCAACACACGTGTCATCCGATGACACGCGTCTAATCCCTCTCATGGCCACGCAAGTCACAATTTTTCCAAATGAAGGAATTTGTATTGGCATCACCTTTCGCCACGCGGCAGCTGATGGAAGAGCATTCCACCATTTCATGAAATCGTGGGCATCCATATGCAGGAAAGGTGGAGACTTGACTTGCCTTGACAGCTCACCACCATTCCATGACAGGGCTGTGATCAAAGACCCAAATGGGCTTGCTCACAGTTTCTTGAAGGAAATGGGGAATTGGGCTTCAGCGTTGGAGGAGGACTCGGATCTCATCAACAATATTGCTGAAAAGGTTCGGGCCACAGTTGTTCTGTGCCGAGCCCATATTGAGGGACTAAAGAAGTGGGTCAAAGGTCAATGCACGAACAAAGAAAACTTGGAGCCCTTACACTTATCAACATTTGTGGTAACATGTGCACTCACTTGGGTTTGCTTGATCAAATCCCAACACAAAGGAGTAAGCAACTTTTCGGATGATAATAGTAAGCTCTGCTACTTCATTTTTTCAGCAGATTGCCGAAACCGGCTTAAATTTCCAGTACCTTGTGCATATTTTGGAAACTGCATAGCCCCATGTTTTGTAGGACTTGAGAAGCGTGAGGTAGTGGGAGAAACTGGGATTTTCGAAGCTGTGAAAGCTATTGGAAACAAAGTTGGGCAATTGGAGACTGAAGCTTTAAGAGGGGCAGAGACATGGGCGTCGGGTGGGAAAGAAATGTCTGAAATGGGGAGTACTATTGTTTCAGTTGCAGGCTCACCAAGATTGGGTGTTTATGATACAGATTTTGGGTGGGGGAGGCCAAAAAAGAGTGAAGTGGTTCACATTGATGTTACGGGGGCTTTTTCTCTTGCTGAGTGTAGAGATGAGGATGGTGGAATCGAGGTTGGCTTGGCACTTAGCAGGAAAAATATTGGTGATTTCAATACCATCTGGGAACAAAGCTTGAAGCTTTTTTGAATCTCCATTAATTAGCTGCATCACTCTGGCAAATTAAACCGTTAACTACCAACAAGTTTTGTCAGCAAGCAGCAAGACTTGGATTTCTTACTCACCATGAGTTCTATTGGCGCCACTGTTTAGAATTATCTTGTTGAGAAAAGTTTATCTTATTTTATCTTTTGCATTATTATCTCTGTTTTCTTTCTATCTTGTTATCCACTAATAAGTTTGTATTTATGTAAGTTAATGCAACGATGAAAATGATCAATGAAGTATTCCAGTTTTAATAAGTTTGTATTTATATTAGTATAATTAAATAGAAAATTTTATTTCTGGTGTGAAAAAGAAAGTGACATAGACAATACAAACTTGAACCAGAGATCTCAAATCCTTTTGAGAAAATCTGTAACTGTTTAGGGCAAGTTAGTGAAAGAAACTTTACCTCTTGAAGCATTTCACGGAAGGAAAAGTAGTGGAGTGGATCTGAATCACATAAAGTTCCATCTACATCAAATAGTACGGCTTGAAGAGGAGCAAGTGCAGCAAGAGAACTTTTGCTGGTTCCACAAAATGAAGAAAATAAGGCAAAAGTAAAACCAAGTGACACAATAAAAGTAAATAAATAAATAAAATACATGGTGCTAAAAGTTTTTGAAAATATATAAAAAAACAGCTTATCAAGAGGTCAGATCATCCGGTAACTATCTGCAGCTTACTGTATGTATTTAAAGGGAACCACTAGATGGTGGTTGCCAATCAACATTTTATGCTAACATTGTCAACACCATAACAAAACCTGTAAAGGTTCTCCATCTAAGGGTTGATATAGATCCCAACAGATAAGTTGGACACTTGCTCAAAACCATAAAATGACAACATTTAGTGAACAAGTTACACATGAAATTCAGATGCTACTCAAATTAAAATGGAATCCTTTCAGTTCCATGAAGTATATAAAGTACATATCCCCAAATTACATATAGAAACAACTAACACTTGACAATTTTCTTGTGTACATGATCTATCAACAGCTATGGCAATGACTTACAGCATTATTTCAGTCAATAGTTCCTATTTCACAGATATATGGTAAAGATGGAATTCAGCAATTCCTATGAAGTTAATGGGATTAAATGATATTTACCAGATATTCGTCTACAAAAGGAAGCATGAATTTTGTAAAGTCTCTCCCATGGAGTACTTACTAACTATAAAGTAGAAAACTTTACAAATGATAAACAAGCAAAAATTCAACTCGCTATGCTTTAGCATCCATTTAGTATTAAGCATTGTGGCAATTGTTCAACAGAGGAAATAATACGAAATAGCCAAACATGAGCACAGGAGGAAGAAAGAAGCAACATCTGATATGCAACCAAACCACGTCGAGCAAGAGTATGCAAATTCACTGGCAGAGAAAACAGCTCTAGTACATGGGAATATAAGAGAAAATAACAAAGATGAAGACAAAATACAGAACTATCTCAATGAAAATAAACCTAATTACCAGAAGATAAAGTATTAAAATTAAAAGAAAAAAAAAAAAAAAACTAAAATAGAGAAGCATGGAGTCCCAGTTAGAAATTAACTAGGAAATGAGATGATAAGCATCAGAACTCTATTTAAAAAAATCCAAAATTAAGAGGAGACGCCAATCTGGGACAAGTTCATTTCGATCTCTAGCATGAAAGAACTAATTAATGATTGATGAACATGAACCACGTGAAGGACACTACACTATCGCAATTAAGAAAGAAAGAAATGTCTTTCTCAACAGAATTCAAGCAGATGCTATGAACAGAATATGCAAGTAATAGTTCCCATGATACAGAATTGGAAAGCAAAACTTTTAGCTGGCCCACAATTCAAAACAATCCAGAACGTAAAAGTTCAGCAAAAAAAATGATGACTGGTGAACATGAACCAAGTGAAGGACTGAATCACGCTATCACAGTTAAGAAAGAAATAAATGTCTTTTTCAATAGAATTCAAGTAGATGGTATGAACAGAATGTGCAAGTAATAGTTCCCATTATACAGATTTGAAAAACACAACCTTTTAGCTGGCCCACTTTTCAAAACAATCGAAAACGTAAAATTTCAGAAGCACACAGAAGAAAATTTTGGATTTTGATGATATAGAATTGAACGATATCCAGACTAATGAGAATCTCTAACAGGTTGACTTTGGTGCAATAACCCAGAATGTATAAGAAACCAAAATTTCATATGATGGGTACAAGGAAAATCATATGATATATAACAGTACCCCAAAATATGTAACTGAAAACAAAAAAACGTAACAACTACCAAAGAAGAGAGAACAAGAAAACCGGCCAAAGCATACTCTCTTCCTTTCAGAGTCTTCATTCTTTGAAGTGTTGAACCGTTCCCTCACCAGCAGTTCTATACCATAAGTGCATGTCCAACAGTCCAATTGAATACTTAACCTCCATCCATTCCTCTCAATGTGTCTTATCTTCATTGAGCTCACAATTTCTACACCATCTTAGAATCTCTACAAGGCAGTTTCATCTGAGCACCCATCTCACTCAGCATTGAGTATACCATGCTTCTCCGATGGACTGAACCATTCCCAACAAAAGATTCAGATTCAAACTCTCCTAGGTGAACCAGGCTAGACCCAGATGCTTTCTGCAACCCCTTTTCCTTCATCCTCCTTCTCACATACTCTACATCATCCCATTTCCCTTCTGCAGCATATATATTTGATAACAACACATAAGGCCCAATATCCCTAGGTTCCAACTCAATTAGCCGTTTAGCCACAATCTCTCCAAGCTTTGAATTTGAGTGTGTCCTACAAGCAGAAAGTAGAGCTCCCCATAAGGCAGGTCCCGACTCCATAGGCATCTTACTTAAAATCTCCTCTGAATCTTTCATCAAACCGGCCCGGGCAAGAAGATCAACCATGCAACCATAGTGCTCCACCTTTGGTTCGATCATGTAAACTCGACACATTAGATCAAAGCACCACCAACCCTCCAAAACCATTCCTCCATGGGTACATGCAGACAAGACACAGGTGAATGTAGCATCATTTGGCTTTGGCCCTCGCTTCTCCATCTGCATGAATATTTCTAAGGCTTTTGCTGCATTCCCATGCATACCATATCCCATGATCATAGAATTCCACGATACAACACTTCTGTTTGGCATCTCATCAAAAACATCTCTAGCCAAATCCATAGCCCCACATTTTGCATACATTGTCAAAAGAGCCGTTGAAAGTAACAAATCAGGTTTAATCCTATTATTTTTTAAATAAGAATGAACCCAGTTGCCTCTGTCAAGCATCCCCAAGCTTGCACTCGCAGTCAGGACACTCACAAGAGTAGCCTCATTTGGCTTAACCTCTCCTCCATCAATCATCCTATCAAACATTGTCAAACATTCACTGTAATGCTTACATCGTACACAAAGAGCCAACATGATATTCCAAGAAACCACATTCCGCAGAGGCATACGATCAAAGAACTCACGAGCCACAGAAACATTTCCAATCCTAGCATACCCATCAATCATACAATTCCACGACACAACATCTCTACAAGTCATTCTCTCAAACAAACCTTTCGCTGCCTCCATATCCCCAATCCCCACATAACCTGCAATCATAGAATTCCAACTAAAAACATCTCTCTTATACATATCATCAAAAAGTTCACGTGCAACTCCAACCTCCCCATTCTTCACATACCCATCAATCATCGTATTCCAACTCACCAAATCCAAATCAGGCCCCGCATCAAAGACCATCCGAGCATCCCCAATCCTCCCACAAACCGAGTACATATGAATCAACGAGTTTCTCACAAACAAATCAGCCTCAAACCCGAATTTCACCACCAGGGCGTGAGCCTTTTCCCCTTCTCTCACCGACCCAATTTCCGCACAGACCTTGACCAAAAGCGGAAAAGTATAATGATTCGGCACGACCCACTTCCCAACCATTCTTTCATGGTAAAATCCTAAAGCACTACATGGGTCATCGAAATTCACATAGCTTCTCATAATAGTATTACACATAAAAGCATCGGGCTCTTCGAGGCAATCGAATACGTAAACAGCATGTGAAACCATAACCGAAGCGGAGCAAAGCTTCTTCACGACTCGGCTAGCGGCAAGAGAGTGTTGGAAGAGGCCAGAGACTATAAGTTGGGTGTGGACTTGGTTGAACTGTCTAATGCCAGTGCACGATTCCAACGCGTACAAGATGGGATGGCTTAGCTTCAAGATGGGGAGGCCTTGGTTGTCTGTCTCGGTGGGCTCGTCTTGGCCATCGAGCCAGAGCCTTGGTGGGGTTTTGGAGAGGTTTTTCTGGGATTTGAGGAACTTGTCAAGGGAGGGTTTGAATCTAACGGCCATATTTCCTACTTGTAATTTGGCGGGAGGATGATAGGCGGCATCTTGTTGCGACACAAATAGTGTTTGGACTTGGAGTGTGCAGTGAGCCTGAGGGCGAATGATAAAAGGGACAGAAAGTGGGAGACAAATAAATAAATTTTAAAAAA
The DNA here is from genome assembly GCA_036287905.1 of Corylus americana. Lineage (NCBI taxonomy): Eukaryota > Viridiplantae > Streptophyta > Magnoliopsida > Fagales > Betulaceae > Corylus > Corylus americana. Next base: position 5,966,760 of record CP125818.1, on the reverse strand, counting down.
ATTTTAAATTGATGTGGTAAGGGTTTTTAAATTTAAAAAAAAAAAATGTAATTCTCTCTCTCTTATCTGCTACTCACGGTCTACCACGCCAGTTTAAAAAATTTTCTGAATTCATTTGTTTAGTTCCTTAGCACTCCCCTAAAGGGATGATATAAGATAATATATCAAAATTTACCCTTTAGTTTTTGGGTTAAATTCTAATTTACCAGTATGCAATTTTTTTTTTTTTTTTTTTTTTTTTTTTTTCATCTAGGGTTCAAATTCTATCATAAATGGTACCTGATTTATGGGAAAAGATTAACTTAGTACCTCTGTTAGGTTCCGTCAAACGTATCATCACATAGAACTGCCACATTTTTATTTTTTTAATTAATTTTGAATTTTTTAATTTTTTTTAGGACACGTGGCATTTATAGGTGACAACACATGACATTCTGTTAGTTAGGCTAACGAAACCTAACGAAGGTACTAAGTTGGTCTTTTCCCGTAAGTCAAGTACCATTTATAGTAGAATTTGAACCCTAGGTGAAAAAAAATAAAAATGTGCAAACCCAAGTACTAATAAAGTATTTAGCCCTAGTTTTTTTTTTTTTTCATTACCATTTTACTCCGTCAATCAATTCTTGATTCAGCCATTGTTTTTTTTTTAAAAAAAAAAAAGAGGTGATTGAAACTGGCACTTTAATAAAATAGAATAAAAGATTCATATAAATTTTAAGTTATGGGGTTAAGTCAATATCCTAAACATGTTAGTATCAAACTTAACTTAAAAGACTCCAAATAGAAGTTATGAATTCTAAAAATTTCCAAATGAAGAATATTATTCATATTATTTAGGTATGCATATAGAAAGACATTCACATTATAATTGATGTTTGAATTTTCTCTCCAATTCGTTTGGTTTAACGATTTCAAAAATAGCAATTTTACAACATCGTTAATGAAAAAATGATTTTTAAAAATACAGTTAAATGTTTGGTAAAATCGTTATTCAGCCTTTAAAAATGCATTTAAAGTGGAGCATTTTTATAAAAATATACTCCCTTACCTATAATTTGAAAAAATTAATTTTTTTTAGTGCATCGTTTTCCACTACTCTTCATCAACTTCCTCCATCCACGCGCCCCCTCATCGCAATCTCTAGCCTGCTCTCAACCCGCACACCCTTTATCCACAACACGTGGGAACACACATCCTCATCGCGTTGATCCTACGCGCCTCCATTAACCTAAGGTTTTTTTTTTTTTTTTTGGCTATGGAAGCTGCAAGAACCAATGGAATGTAGCCCCTAATAAAATACAGATTGACCCCTTCTAACTTGGTTTGAATTAGTGGAGCGAAATGATTCACTTTTACATTTGATTTCAAATGGTGAATAACATTACATAACATGGACAGGACAAAAATAATGCACTTACTTTTTACGGAAAAATGCATTTAAAATATTTTTTCAGTTGGTTATAACTTATATAAGAACCCTTAACTTACTGAATCTTGTATACCGTTTTAAAAAATTCATCTATGTAGGTGAAAATGGATAACCCCTTTAAGATTGAAGCCCCCTTATAATAATCTAGCCTAAAAAATAATTATGTTACTAATTTCAATTATGCTAGCAGCCAGACCAAGCTAATAATGATGAAATAATCCGAGTCGCTAATCCCCCATTTTCTTCACTTCTTTTGGTCGTTCATGGTAGCATCTGGTATGAACGGAGACCAAAGCCTATAGCAACTACATCTGGGGGTCCCGGAACAGAAGCAACACCATGGTGCTTAATATCTACGACGTTGCGGCAGAGGGCGAGTAACAGAGCGTCATCTGATCACTGCTGGTTGACATGTCTGGCATCGGCAAGCCAACATTGGCGCTTGTGTTACCTCAGAATATATCCAGCAATGGTTTAAGGATCCACACCTACATAGATTACCATTGTTGTAAGCTTCATGCAGGAGGTTGAGCACAATTAAAATTGAGGAAAATTTGTCTAGCCTTCTCGCCAAGCTATAATTGTGTTGGACAGCTTGCCAAATGAAAAGTAGAGATTTTGTGGATCCACAGTAATCAATATAGCATCCTGGCTGGAAACAATCAAGTTATGAGTATGTAAAATCCTGTTTCAGATTTCCTCCGAAGTAGAATAAAAGGGAGATTTTCTTCTTTTTTTTCTTTTTTTCTTTTTTATATATACCTTCTATCAACTTCCAATCCCGTCATTCAGTCATTGTATTGATACAAATCATGAAGAATAGCGATCCAAATACTAACCGACCGGCATTCAAATCGGCTTTCAATTAGCAACCAATTGTCCAGAAAAAGTTTAACATCTTTCAATTTGGCCATGCTACATTCTGAAAGATCATTATGGTCACATTCCATTGAAGGAAAAGCCAAAGCAGGGAAAAAGTACACAAATGTCAAGCCGTATCATCTATATTTGTTTTTTGCAAAAACTCCGCAACAAGAATAGTCCAGCACTCAAAGCCTTCACACCTGCTCAAAATTACCTGGAATGGAACCACATCCTTGCAAGTGGGAATTCTACTATTACCTTCAGGTCACATATCGGATACAGACCAAAGATATGCTTCTGTTTCTATAGCTCGTTTCTCATTCGTCCTTTTAAACAATCCCTTCTCAAATCCTACAAGATGCAAAATAAAATCAATTAATCCAATTCTGAATGCTAAACATACTTCCGTAAATCCTTTTTTGTTTCTTTGGTGTAAGTTTCCATAGCTTCTTGGAAAAGTAAGTACAAAACATCTGACAGAATGATGATAACAGTGAACTGACCATTACTACGGTCAACTCCGTCCCAATGTCTCCCTGGTCGTATACCATATCGATTTGGTGCAGCATCCAATCCTCTTTTTAACCAGCTGTGATTGGGAATGTCCTGAGGAATAATAAACCCCGATTCTTTCATCTTCTCGCTATCCCCTAGGTTCAGGAGATTCAGTTCAGGATGCTTTTTTTGCAAATCTCAAGGAGATATGTTGAATCTGCATTAACTTCTTTAATTTCAGAACAAAAAATAAGCAAGTCAATTACTTACCTTCACCAAATGCGCCATGGGATCACCCCATCTTAATCTCTCTTTCATCATGTTGTCGAGTTCTGGATCATCTCTGCAGACCAGGAATGCATCTATTAATTCCTAAAATAGCAACTAGGTGTACACATAGGAAGACAGGAAAATGAATGTAACGATAGTGCCTTTATTGAACAGAAGATATATATACACGCGGTCAAGCACAGCTCATATATTATTCATCAAACCATCTTTTTGTTACGATAAGTAATCTATGATCAGTAAAGGACCTCAAATTTAGTCAGGCACCACAGAGGAGAACAGGCAAGAACCTGTATTCACACCCACTTATTGTGCTGGATTACATTAACACTGTCATAAACACCAATTTTACAACGGCTTTTCCCCACCTATAAGATCTTCTAAACATAAGGTAAAAAAGATGCCCAAATATTTTTGGCATGATAAAATGTCTAAAAATACTTTATAAAAAATTTGTCAACATGAGTGTACTGGAAAAAGCAACTTATTGAAAACACAGAACACATTTAAATGAAAAATGCACCTTGATATCTGACATCTTTAGTTTTACCTGGTTCGTGCAAATGGTTTGTCCTTCTCAAGTTCCAATTCCTGCAGCCTACCTTCAGCTTCCCGCTTTTGAGCCAAGCCCTTGCCCCATTCCAACTTTACCTCCTGATAAAAACACACAGCAAATGAATATTAACTCTCCTTCTACAAGAAACAGATAAAAGTTTATTTTTCAAGGAAAGAAGCTTTAAACTCAAGCTACAGCATAGCAGAAAGAGAAATTAAAACTTGCTCACTAATTCCCCAAGTCCTCAACCAAGATGCACTTAACATATCTAGAAGCCTTTACTTCTCATTCCCCCATACTGGAATAGAATTTCTTCACCGAGTAGTATTGATAACCACCAAGTCTATTTGAGAATTAACAGAATAACTATAGCAACACCAATAAAGTCTCTCAAGATATGAAAAAAGGATGAGGAAAACGAAAATTTTCATAGCTTTGATGAACATCATCACGTTGCAGTTGGTACAAGACTGGTTCTCCCCCACCACAATTAAGTCCTCACAAACAATTGAAAAAAAAAAAACTCAGCTCGCACACACATCCCACAGGGGCATAGGCCCCAAACCCCAACTAGCCCTCATCCCTCACAACCCAACTGGCAACATTTCTATCCTTGACAAAAATTTAACATGATATTTAATCATTAGTCAAAATCAAAGATCCATAATTTTAGAATAAAATGAAAAGCTTATTCAACCAAAGCTAAAATAGACATCACATAACTGAAGAAAGCTAGGAGCATCAATTATTGCTCCCAAATGGTTGTCCAAACATCTACTAATGACAAATAATTTTTTTTTATAAGTAACGTATATTCATTCAAAGCATAGAGGAGTGTAACCCTAGTACACTGGGATTATACAAGAGAACCCTTAAATTATAGAAAAAGAAGAACATAACTCCAAAAACTCAGAAAAATTAGAGACATGCACACTATTCCAGGCCACTTTCCATGTTTGTAGCATCTTCTTCTTTACGATTCATATGTATACAAATAAATAGAAAGAAAACTTTCTGCCAAGTCATATCTATACCATTCAACTTTGTGGATGAGCTCAAAATGTTCTATTTAAAGAATAAACATTAACTTTATAATACAATATAATATGACACCTGACATTTTCAAAAGAGAACCACCATAAAGTTCCTCAGACATAGATCAGTTGGAAAGTGTTCATTTTTATATATATAAGTAATTGAAATATTATTAAAAGCACAAAGCACAATCTAGGAACACATGAAGTATACAAGAGAAACGCCTATCTAGAAAGAAAAAAAGAACAAAAAATAAAAAATAAAAAAACTTGGTAAATGTTCCTTTTAAGAGCAGATTTTCTTTGCAACTGTCTAAAGTGAATAACTCCCAATACTTAAATTTCCTATATGTACAGTAATTGAATCTTCACCATCCCCCCCCCCCCCCCAATTATGATAGAAGAAATGTCAGAAATGTAAAAAGGAAATCTAAAGGTTGATAATTTGAAGCTGTTACTCTTGTGTTAATGCTTTAATATAAGCAATCTAAAACAGGGAAACTTTGTGTCACATTCAAGACACAAAATTTCTTGATTACCACAATATACACACACACACACATTGAATTTTCCATATTAAAGGTTCAGCCACTAGGATGAAACTTGACATAAGAAAAAAGGGTTTGTGTAATTTTTATAACAAAAGTTATTGCTAAAATTTCTTTTGATAAATAAAGCAAATTTATTAAAAGCAGCAAGAAGTGCAGCCCAAATACACAGGAAATATATAAGAGAAAAACACCCAGCAAGATCAAGAACAAGGAAAAAGATCACAAAAATCATACCTGACAGTTATTATTAAAATATGGTCAATTATATTGATAAGAATAATTTTTGTGGATTCTGGATCATGACACAATTCACTAGTCAAACATGACTCACTATATCACAACTCAAGCATGACATATTCAAGGTTCTATTCCAAAGTACCTTGGGTTTCTCTTCTACTTTTACTTTCTGCCTTGATTTGAGGAACTCTTCCTTCGATATACGTTCTCCTGCAGCATTGACGAGTGAGACAAAGCTTGCATGCACTACCAAGCTAGATATAACATTAAAAAATTAACAAAAAAGACTTTTCTTGACCTTTTATCCTATCACGATATACAGGTTCCGCCCCTCGACCACTTATAGAAGGATCCATCTTGTTAAACCTGCACAGAGGAACAAATATCAGACACAATAAACAACTTACATTTACTGGACCAAAAATCAAAAAAGAGCATAATAATATAAACCTCAAATCTATATTCCTATTTGTGGCCGTGTTTATGAGAATAATAATACATAAAAGAACTGATCACTGACCACAGTAATATTCTACATTAATCCATAACTCTATTCCCTTGCCCCACACTAAAAAGAACGAAAAATAATCATAGACCATAATTCCGACAAAATTCTAATCACATACAAGCAGACCAGATAGACTTTATATATAGTGAGGATTGTAAATCGTGACCATTTATGTCAATGCCTATCTGTAGCTTCCCCTTATAGAGGGCAAATCCAATTTTGACCATTATGGAAACTACGTAACCAATGCATGTGTTTGTAAGCTTAAAACTGGAAATGCTGACTGTCAGAGAAGATCATAGATGCAGCCTCATTGAATCCTTAAGGAGGATTCCATACAGCCTACCTTCCTAGCCTGGGCACAAATAACGCAGACCCTGTTGCTAACCATGGCAAATGGGAACTTATCCAAAGGTTGCATGCAACAATGCTTATCATGAAAAAAATCACACTACTGCAGTATTGGATGAGTATACCATCGGAACAAGAGGTCAGCAGAAGTTTGTTAATTTTATGTAAAGTCTCATTGCTAGCTACAAGAGAGGGCACACGTTCTCATACCATGATGTAAAACACAAATTATCAATGGCAACTAAGCTCACGATGGATTGGTTTTGAATGTGCATATAAGACAAAAAATTTGAAATGAAATATCTAAAATGACTCAATAAAGATGGTAAGCATAATTCATTGACCATGAAAGTGACATCATCAGAGTGAATTTAAAAAGAAATGTGAAATTTCAACAACATAAAGTAGTTGTATACCTCAACCAATCATTCTTCTTAGTTCTAGCAATCTCTTCACTGATGTCTTGACCAGAAACCAGACCTATTTTTTGTTGCTCTTTCACTGCAGCTTCCTTTCGACTTTTCCTCGGTGGAGAAAGGTCTGTAGGCAAAGATGCACCTGAAGCATTGGTTTCAATTCGACGTCTACGTGGAGGGGAAAGATCAGGCGGCCCATTTCTCCCAACATCCTTCCGGCTTTTCCTTGGGGGTGAAAGGTCTGACCCCAGGGAAGCGCAGAAATCATCTTGATATGGAGAATCACGACGACCCCGTCGAGGAGGAGAAATGTCAGGTGATGGTGATGGTGATGGTGTACGATGACGCTTCTGCTGCTGCCGTGGAGGTGACAAATCAGCATCTGCTTTGTCAGATTCTAAAGGCCTCACTCCAGGTTCTGATGAAGGTGTGTCATTCCGAACCCTCCGTTTGCGAGGTGGAGACATATCAGAGTTCAGGTCAGTGGAATATGCACGCTTTGTATCGCGTTCAGGTGATGGAGTATGGTGGTGTTTCCGTCGCTGCCATGCAGGTGACAAATCGGTGCTATCTCTGCCAAAATCTGAAGGCTTCAGTTCAGGTTCTGGTGAAGGTGTGTCGTTCCAAACCCTTTCTTTGCGAGGTGGTGACATATCAAAATACGGGTCACTAGATTTCCCATGTTTAGGAGAGAGTGGAACCCAACCACTTCCATCGTCTGATATGGCATTATATGGACGCCTGGCCCTCAGTTGTTCGAGCCTCCTCATCCGCTTTACCTCAATGTCTTCATCAACTTGTGGCTTCTCTTCATCTACATAAAACATTAGAAAATGATCATCACCATAATAACACACTTAACCCAGAATGGCAAACCATATAACACAAACAGAACGTGATGACTTTTTACCATCTGAATCTTCATTTTCCTCTACAAGATTTACTGGTTTCTGCCAAACTGGATCTTCATCCACAACTAAAACGCCCCTTGCATCTGGTTTACTTTCAACCTTCTTTTTCCTCTTCTTCTTCTTTTTCTGCTCTTCTTCACCATTGTTCTCATATCTTTTTAGATATTCTTTAAGGGACTTGGGTCCCGAAGTTGAAACCGCCTCCATTGCTCAATATCAATGAAATTCCTAAAATCGAAGTAGATTCTTATTATACAGCTTAATTTCATGCCAAATATAAAGTTACTCCAATAGATTTCCTAGCAACATCAAAAGGGTTTTGAGCTCCTCTACTATTGCCAAAACCCAAGCAGACTCTATTAACGGGCTACAATTGCCTATATCTGCATTTTAACTATATTTTGGAATTTTCCACAGGCGCAAAAAATCAAACACAAACCAGGCAATAGCAATATCAAGTTGAATCCAATTTCAATCAGATGCTTCTAAGACCTTAAACTCACGCTCTTCAAACATGTTCAAATCCTAATTTATCAAATTAAGAACTAAAAACATTTTCCAATCGATAACTGACCACAAAGTGTATTTAAATTCAATACTGCACACACCACAACTTAACCAACAAATTCGCTTTTATGCATGCAATTCGTAAACTTATATACACAAAAGATATACAAATAAATATATACACATTATTATATATGTATGTAAGGATGTGACTGAGAGAGAGTAGTATCATACCTATGCAGCCTCTTGTGTTATGTGATCCAGTGTCTGAAGGTCCAAAATGGAAGCAAGAAAGGCGCAAAAACAAAGTGCAGTGATTAGGGCTACCAGGGGGCGTTAATAGCTGACACATGTCATCATCGAGCACACCAAATATCAGAAGACTTTCAAGTACCGAGAGATTTCCCTTCAAATTTTGTCAAATTTTCTGTTCGAACTTGGGGATTTTCCTTCGATTTTGATAGGATTCTTGACTCAGCCTTTTTTTTTTTTTTCTTTTTTCTCTCTCTCTCATTTAACCGTGCACTTACACGTGGTGAGTATAGTAAAATGGTCCAACTTGGTTTAACAGTCCAAAGTGACGGCAAAAGTGGGATAGAAATTGATAAAATGGCATGTGTGGTGCACGTGACGGGTTGATCGTTTGATTTAACGAGTTTTTGAGAAGAAAATGGTAGTCTGATTGGGTCAGGCAGTAAGATTGGCAGTTCATGGGGGTAAATTGACAATGCGTGGTAGTTGATGAGGGAAAAAGGTAATTACCCTTTTTTAAAAAAAAAAAAAAAAAAAAAAAGTGTAATCGTGGTAGCATATCCTCTGCCTAGTTCAAGAGGTAAAATCCTTGCCATATAGATGTGTCTCAACTCCAATAAAAAAAATGGTTTTGGAAGGTGATAATGTCTAATCTAGTATGATCCTCACAAATATTTGCATCTATCCAATGAACACAAACTTCCCCCACAGCTTACATATTTCACCCACTTTCTTATGATTTACCTGCTGTCCTACATAAGAGAGCTAACATCTCATCCAATTGTGGATGTAATTTATCTCCTGACAGGAAAACATGAGCCTTCCCTTTCAGCAGTATCCAACTACAGCCAGGAACCTTTGTGACACCCTTCAATTTCATCTTTTTCCTCAACATTGTTCCCTCAACATGCTTCCCATTTGCTGCATAAATGTTACAGAGCACCACATGGGCAGGTGCATTAAAAGGATCCAGTTCAAGGAGTCGTTTGGCTGCACGCCTAGCGATCTCAGCATTTGTCTCATGAAATCCACATACACCAAGCAATGACCCCCAAACAGCACGATCTGACTTAAGGGGTAGCCCCAACGCTAGCTCCTCCGCTTGTTTTACTTTCCCAGCTCGGCCCAAAAGATTAATCATACAAATATAATGCTCCAAACCTGGTTGAATTGCATAAGCATCACTCATGGCTCTAAATATTTCCCCCCCTCGACTGACCAGTCCAGCATGGCTACATGCTGATAGGACCCCCAAAAAAGTAACAGAATCTGGGTGGGTCCCAAATCTAAGCATGTCTTCAAAGATCTTGAGGGTTTCATTTGCTAGCCCATGATGTGAAAACCCCATGATCATGGAATTCCAAGAAATTAAATCCCGAGAAATCATGTTTGAGAATATGCTAAATGCATCACCTATCTCCCCACATTTTGCATACATTGAGATCAGAGAATTCCCGAGAATCAACTCAAATTCATACAATGTTTTCATCATCATGCAATGGAACTGCCTCCCCTGATCAAGATATGACAATGCACCAGTGGCTCCAAGAAGAACAGAATACGTGGAACTTAGAGGTGAAACACCCTGGGCTCGCATTTCTGAAAATAAGTAGGTAGCTTCAGCAAAAAACTCATTTTGGACATGCCCTGAAATCATTGCAGTCCATGCAACTACATCTCTTTCAGGCATATTGTAGAACATATAACATGCCCTCGATACTTGCCCAACACTGAAATAGCCACTAATCATAGAAGTCCATGAGATCTTATCTCGGATGGGTACCATGTCAAACAAATTTTGAGCCTTCTCCAGCTGTGCAATGCGAATATAGCCATTGATCATAGAATTATAAGAATATATATCTGGATTATTCATAAAAATGTAGTGTGCAAAATCCATCATACCAAAAATAGAGTACATGTGAATGAGGCTCCTCGATAACCTGCCATCATAATCATCATAGTCCCAACTGTTAATGACCAGCTGAGCATGCAACTGCATGCCAAGACGATGAAAAGCTACACCAGCACAAGCATAAGCAAGTGAAATGAAGGTCTCCCCATTTGGTTTTACATCAAAATCCCCTCTCATTTCAAGAAAAAGCAACAAAGCTTCTTTATAGAACCCATTCCAAGTGAATCCACCTATCATGGCTGTCCAAGAAACAATGTTCCTCTCAGGCATCCTCTGAAACAGACAATACCCCTCTTCCACATTGCCCATTCTACAATAACCAGTTATCATGCTAGTCCAAGTGACCAAATTTCTCTCTTGCATCTCATCAAACAACACTTTTGCTTCTTCCATTCTACAATTCTCAGCATACCCCGCAATCATAGTATTCCAAGAAACTGTATTCTTATCTGGCATTAGCTGAAAAACCAGCCTTGCTTCTTCCAAATCCCCATTCCTAATCAACCCCACCACCATCGAATTCCAAGAGACAGCATTCCTTTCCGGCATCACTTCAAACAACCTCTTCGCCTCAGCAATCCTTCCTGCATCTGCCAACCCACAAAGCATTGAAGTCCAAGACACAACATTCCTTTTAGGCATCTCCTCAAAGAACCGCCAAGCCTCACTCAACCTACCACTCTGCACATACCCAAACAACATCGCATTATAAGTAATAACATTCCTCTCAAGCATGACATCAAAGAGCGCCCGGGCTTCATCAACAAAGCCATTCTTCGAGTACTTTGACAGCAATGAAGTCCAGTGTACGATTCGGGAATGTCGGTCTCTCTCAGACAATTCTTCAACCATGTTACGTGCTTCTTCAAGCCTACGTTTGGAAAGGTAACAGAGGAGTTGTGAGTCATCATTCGTGAGTTTCGGGTAATGGGTTTTGGAAAATGCGATCTGGGTTTCGAAGCAGCGAGCATAAATGAAACAGTGCTGAAGCTTGGTTACGGTTTTCGAGAGAGAAAGTTGAAAGAATCTGAAACCAATGGCGGACATTAACCGCTTTTCAAAAGAAGATAACAGGAGAAAAAAAAAAGTTGAGAGAGAAAGTTGAAAGATTATTCTGTAGCCAATTTAGCGGACGTTCAAACGGTGCCGTTTAGAAGGAACCAAAGAACAAGATTAAAAGTTGAAGGATCCGGCTTGGGTGCTGTTCACATCTTCTGTAGAAGTAGGGGTGGGTATCGGTTCGGTTCGGAAAAGTCATTTTCGGTCGGTTAACACAATCCCAAACCTTGGCAAACTTAGAATCGATCAAAGAATAATAAATAAAGTTTCAACTAAGCCACCTCCAACATGGATTACCTTCAATTCCTTAAATTTTCTTCCTTCAATAATCAAACAAATCAAAACATAAATATAATTATCAATATAAAAGAGTAAAATACCACAAATAAGTAATATCAAGTAAGAAAGCAATAAGAATATAAGATGCAAAAACTTAATCAAACAACAATCAATCTTCTGAAAGAAAAAAAGCCAATGAATGAACCCCATGCACCCAGCCTATACATCATACCTAAAGCTCCTAAACAACCAAAACCTGACACAAACAGGGAAGAAAAACAAGGGCCCAACAGAAATACAGATTTCAAGAATAATTACAGCAATTAGCAAATGCTTATCCAAAAGAAGAAAATTTATTTGCAGGAAAAATCAAGGTAGCGTAAATCAGATCAAGGTTGCGTAAAAAACTAAAAATCTATCATTTTCATTCCTAAGTATTCCTAAATCCTAATAATATAAACAAACTCGAAAATAAATGCAAAATCAAAGAATCAAAATCTAAACCCTCAATTAGTTCAAAAAATAAAAATCAAAGAAAATGAAGTAACAAGAAGAATCTATACCTGAAAAGACGGGAGACGACGGGAGACGAGAGAGAGATACGACGGCTTGCCGCTTGTAACTAGAAAGCGAGGGAGACGACGGTGAAGTTAAGCCACCGGACACGACGGTGGGTTACCTTTGAAAAACACCCTATTAATAAATGTATCAGAGGCAATAGTAATGTGCGATATGATGACTGATAATGGCCCCTTCCGCAGTTGGAGCATAAATGGTGTGTCCGTATAGATGGATGGTGAGTCGCTTTCGTAATTAGAGCATGAAGAAAGGAGATAAAACTCACATATAACACTACACGAATAAGGTGAATTAGGGTTTTTCTTTTTTTTCTTTTTTTTTTTTTTTATTTGTCATGCCTTTTAGGCCTTGTTTGTTTAAACAATTTGGTTTTTCCACGGCACTGCTAACAATAAAAAAATAATAATAATTAAAAAATTAAAAAATAATGATTAGTATAGAAAAGTAAAAAAATAATATTAAAAAATAAAAAAAAAAATTATTTTGTAATGATTTTTTTATTTGAATAGTAATAAAAAGTGAATTATGTGATATAAAAAGTAAGAATGCTTTGATGTTATTTTTTAAAAAAAAATGAGATAAATAGTAATTAGTGAAATTATGGTGTTTGGTGGTGTCTAACAAACACCGCCTTAATAAAAGTAGTAGATTAACTACATTTTCTTTTATATATAAAGTGACAGTATATAAATACACTTTAAATAAATGACTCTAAAAGCCAGAAGTATTGTGTCCTTTTGAATATAAATGTTACAAAATATACTCATTTACAAAAAGTTCTTTAATTTACTGCAATCGTTTAGACCTTTTAAATAGAAAAGTTGCAAAATAAACTCATTTTCAAAAAGGTCTTTAATTTGCATCAATATTTTAGACCTTTTGAATAGAAAGGTTGCAAAATAAACTCCTTTACAAAAAGGTCTTTAATTTGCATCAATATTTTAGACCTTTTGAATAGAAAGGTTGCAAAATAAACTCCTTTACAAAAAGGTCTTTAATTTGCATCAATCTTTTAGACCTTTTGAACAGGAAGGTTGCAAAATAGACTCCTTTACAAAAATGTCTCAATTTGCATCAATTTTTTAGACCTTTTGAATAGAAAGGTTGCAAAATAGACTACTTTATAAAATGTTTTTAATTTGCTACAATCTTTTAGGCTGCGTTTGGGAAACGACTCAAAAAAAGACTATATTATTCATCTCAAAATCAATCATAACATTTTTACTTTTTACATTACAACAATATTTTTTTATTATTATTCAAATAAAAAAAATCACCACAAAATATATATTTTTTTTTTCATACAAAATATTCTAATTTTTTTTCCTCACATCAATCAAATCTGCAATTACGATCCACTTCATTTTTCAAGACTTTGGGCAAACACAGCCTTAGACCTTTTCAATGTAATTAGTCTCTTGCGCAAAATAGAACACTTTCCCGTCTCCCTATTTCTCAAATCCGTCTTCCCTTTCCCTTTTGGTTGCTGATAAGCACGAAACAGAGAGTGACAGCCAGAGAGAGGGATCCAGAAGGGGAAAAAAGGCGGAGAGAAAGAGAGTGAGAACCGAGAGGGAGATTGGCGGACAGAGGGAGACTGAGATGGAGAGCGAGAGAGAAACTGACCCATCTCCGATCTAGCTCCGGTGAACCTGTTGCCGGTGGCCTCTGAACTCAGATTTCCATTCCAGTAGGTAAATTCTCCTTCCCTTAAGCTTTGGGTATTTGATTTTGGAGTTTCAAATGAGTAATTGATTTTAGGTTTTCTCCTCTTGAGGTTTCTGTTTTGGGTATTTAATTCTAGTAATTTTCTGATGTTTGATTTGAGTTTCAATTCGTCAATTCATGCCTGTAGTAAGGGTTGATTTTGTGGGTCCTATTCTTTGTTGATTTTTGGGTGTTCTTGATGATTTTATTGTTATGGCTGAATGATAGTAGAGTTTCTGAGAAGGAAATTATGTTGATCTGGGCTCTTGGAGAATTAGCCACAGCTGAATGGGTATAATGTTTATTCTAGGACTTTGATTTGGAGATTGGTGTGATTAATGGGTAAGTTCATTTCTAAGGTCTATTATGTGTTTTGATTATGAATTTGTATTGGGCTTTGGAAGTGTTATTGATTTTAGGTATGTCCTTTATGGATTTTGATGTGCTAGCCCTATGAGTGTTTGTAATTAGTTGGGGTTGTGTTAATGTTTGTAGCTTGAGGAAGTAAATTCTTTGAAGGACTTTAGTGTCGCAATCAAGGTGAATTAAGTGGATTTAGTAGGATTATTGAATGAGATTAATTGGATTAATTTCTGGATAGATTAATGAACAAAAATCATGCTAGTTGTTAGGATTGATGATGGGCTTGGTTGGCGTGAGATTGGGTTTATTTAGATGGGTATTTTATTAGATGTTTTCTAGAGATTGAGATTGTTAATGTTTGGGCTACTTTGATGATTCTCAGTAATTATGATGGTGGCTTTTCGGTGTAGGTTGATTTGAGGTGATTTTGAGTGATTGGTATTGAATGTCTTTGGGTTTGTGATTCTCGGCTAAGGTGGGCTGAATGGATTGAGTTTGGATATTTGTGATGATGCTCTCTTGAACTTTGTTGATAAAGCTTGGTTGATGATGGGTTTAGGTTGATAATGCTTAGGAATGATTGGGTCTTGGCAGATTGATGATGTTGGAGCTTCAATGGTTGTTTTCTTTGAGTTTGAAATTGGTGTCTTGGGTTTCGGTGATTTGTGATGTATGAGGGTTGTTTTGGGGTTTGTTATGGAAATGGTACTTTAAGGAGTTGGTAAGTTGTGTTTGACATATTTAATGTTAGGATGTATAAGGGTAAGCATGGTTAGGAGAGGAAGATAAATGGTTCAGAGAAGCCATTCTACTCTACCCAAATGGTTCTCTCCTTTTTGCATCCTCTCTCAACTTATGCATACGAGTTTGTGAGGTTCACATCAATAACATACAAACATAAAGGAATGACTTTAGAGAACAAGTTATCCTTGTCCATGTTTGTGTTTTAGTCTTTGTGATTCAAAGTGATGAGGAGCTAACTGGGAATAATTTTGGGCACTGCATTGATTCTGTTTTCTGTGGTTGGTAACTTTTCCACATATTTACAGCTTTTTCATCATTTCTTTTTATAATTTATCTTTCTGAACTGAAACTTCTATACATATATTTGATGAACTATCCCATGAGAACCTGTATGAAGCTGCTTTTTGGTGAAGCTTTGGATAATGGAATTAGATCTCTTGTTGTGCAGCTCTTTGGAAACATATATCCTTCATGTACCGTAAAAATGCCTTCATCTAATGGACTTCTTTTTAACCTCAAATTGTCTTTTTTATTACATTTATAACTTGGGTTAAATACTTTTTAGCTCCATGTGATTTAGCAACTTTATTTTTTGCTCCCTCAGTTTCAATTTGCATCACAAATGGTACCTGAGTAAGGGCAAAAAACGGAGATGGTACCTCCGTCTAAATTCCCTCCAAAATTTGACGGAAAGCCACGCTAGCACCATTGAAAAATCGGCACGTGTTCATATATTAATTAAAAATACAAAATACAAATTTTAAAATTAAAAATATTAGAAAATTAGAATTAAAAAAAAAAATTGATTCGGTGAATCATGGTAGCCATGACTTCCATGGGTACCAAGAAGTCACAACTCTCCTTCTTTCTCTTCTCATCCCTGCTCCTGATTCTTCTAGCCACGTTATTCTTCGGGGCGCAAGCCATCAAGGGCATGGCCATGGCTGCTTGTTATCTCTCAGAGAAGCCACTGTGCATGATATCCAGCTCGCTTTCAAGCAAAACCAGCTCACCTCCAGGAAACTCGTTGAGTTCTACCTTAAAGAAATTGAGAGGCTAAACCCGACCCTTAAGGGGGTCTTAGAGGTGAACCCAAACGCGCTTTTCCAAGCTGATAAAGCTGATCAGGAGCATCATGCTCACACACCCATCTCACTCTCTCTGTTGCACGGCATCCCTATTTTGCTTGAAGATAACATTGCAACCAAGGATAAGCTGAACACCACCGCCGGTTTGTACGCACTGCTCGGCTCAGTTGTGCCACAGGATGCGGGCGTGGTGGCCAAGTTGAGGAAAGCTGGGGCTATTATATTGGGGAAGGCAAGCTTGAGCGAGTGGTCTTATTTTAGGTTGAACAGAGAACCCAATGGTTGGAGCAGCAAAGGTGGGTCTAGAATATTAAGGAAAGCAGCAGAGCCATCCCAAAGGTCGGTTTGGGGTGGCCGAACCACCCCCAAGGGCCATGGGGGGCCCTTGGGGGTGGTTCGGGACCCCCAAGGGCCAATTGAAAAAAAAAAAAAAAAATTTAGGGTTGGCCCTTGATTTGATACTCTCTAAGTTTCTTATACCCTTCAAGGAAATAAACATTGTGTCTTGGACGCTACTTCAACATAAAACCAACTCTTGCAAGGATGTTTGAGTTGGTAGATTCTCCGATGAAATCTGATTCCAGTCCCGCTCGCAGTTTTTTTTTTTTTTTTTTTTTAATTTTCTAATATTTTAAATTTTAAATTTTTTATTTTGTATTTTTAATTAATATATGGACACGTGTCGATTTTTTAAGGTGTTGACGTGGCTTTCCGTCAAATTTTGAACGGAATTTAGACGGAGGTACCATTTCCGTTTTTTACCATTACTCAGGTAGCATTTGTGATACGAATTGAAACCGATGGGACAAAAAATAATGTTGTTAAATCACAGGGGGCTGAAAGGTATTTAACCTTTATAACTTTTACTTTGGTTTCGGAACTCTAGTTTGGTATCACTTCAGTTTGATGACCACTACTTTTTGGCAAGCTCCATGGATGGATCGGTAAGTGTTTGCTCTCTTCCTAGAATTATATTTGCTTAATATGTTCTTGTATTGAGCATAACAATAAACCTGACTTCCCCTTAATAAGTAAAGCAGTTTTTGAATAATTGTTATGCTTGTGTGTTGTAGATTTACACTTTAGCTCCAACCTGAAGATTGAGATCTCTAACCAAACATGGAGTTCCTGGACGAAGAGAGCAGGCCCAGGTTCCTCTTCCAGTCTCGCCCAACCACTTCTTCGCTGACCAATTCACAAAGCCACCAAAAACCAAGTAAGCCATTCCTCTTCGCCACAATTTCTATCTCCTCCATTCTCCTCCTCCTCTCCCTACTTTTCCTCCAATCTGAACCCTTGAAATCCCTCCTCTTCTGGGTCTCCCTCTCCCTCTTCCTTGGTCCATTCGCCCCCCCTTCTCTCACCGGTGGTGACGTCCGTGTCGGTCAAGGCCCAATCGTCGAGTTCCCTCCCAATCAAGAACCCGAAACATTGGACGAAACCAACAAGCGGGTATCCCAGAAGAGACAGAAACCGCGTAGAAATGAAGGATTTTTGGGCGTGAATTCATTGGTTGTGGTCGAAAAGGATAATGGATTTGCGAGAGAAGAGAAGGAGGGTGGGGAAAATGGAGGGAGTGGAGGTGGGTTAGGTGTGGAGGAAGAGAAGGAGTGGACTGAGGAGGATATTGGGTTGTTGAGGAAGCAACTGATTAAGCATCCGGTGGGGAAGCCAGGGCGGTGGGAGGCGATATCGGAGGCGTTTAGAGGGAGGCATAAGGTGGAGAGTGTGATCAAGACGGCGAAAGAGTTGGGGGAGAGGAAAGTGGATGATGGGGATTCATATGCCCACTTTTTGAGAAAGAGGAAGCTGATGGATAAGCGAGCCGAGGGTGAGGATGGAGGATTGGATGGCAGGGTGGTGGAGAATGGTGAGGCTATGGAAGAGAGTGGTGGTGATGGTGATGGTGATGGCAGGGTGGGGTGGAGTAATGGGGAGGATATTGCATTGCTTAATGCATTGAAGACGTTTCCTAAAGAGGTGACGATGAGGTGGGAAAAGATTGCGGCTGCTGTGCCGGGGAAGTCGAAGGCGGCTTGTATGAAGAGAGTTGCTGAGTTGAAGAAGGGTTTTCGGAGTGCAAAGGCTGCTACTGAGACCTAGATGAAAAATTGGAAAGTTTTCTGCAGTTTTTGTGGATTTGGGGATAAATGTTGCAATGTGGAGGCAATAGGTTAGTTGGTACTTTATTTATGGATTGGTTTTATTTGTTCTCTTTCTTATGATATTGAGATTAATGCCCTTGTTTTGATTCTGTGTTCAAGAAATGTTTTTATTTATTATTTGTTTATTTGAGATCGTATGGTAATAAGAATGAATTCAGCTGCTTAAGTGCTTTTCAGAAGTTGATGAGTTGATGAAAGCGGATATGTATCTTTGATCTGATCTGTTATAAATCTCTAGATTTTGTTGTGCCTATATGAGAAACAATATCCTACAGGCCACCATTTGATACTTTAATGGCCCTATCATACATATCAAGTTCCTCCAAACCTATATTTCATTGTCAATTCGTCAATGTCATTATGCTGAATGGGGATTGCATTTTTTTTTTATCAGAAGGATGCTGGCTAGGATTCCTTGTAAAATATACATACATGTAAAAGATATTAGATGTATATTTAATTTTTTTTTTTTTTTTTTGATAGGTAAGATATTAGATGTATATATAATTTTTTTTTTATTACCTATCAAAAATTATATATATATATATATATATATATATATATATATATATATATATATATATATAATTTTTTTTTTTTTTTTTTGATAGGTAAGATATTAGATGTATATATGTGTGTTTAAGCACACACCTTTCCAAGTGGTAAAACTGTGGCTGAAGCAAGCAGTAGTGTAGAGGCCTCACAATCACTTGTGCAATTGTTTGCATGTCTTCTTCTTTAATCACAAACAAATAGTTGCCCATGTTTTGGTTCTCAACATTTTAAAAAAAAAAAAAAAATTGGTGTTGGGTGGTCAAAACTATTCTTGGTTTAGGTACAATTGGTTCAATACATAGGACTAATGCAGAAAAACACTCTGCCTCATAATTGGATAATCTGGCTCATGATCTTTGCTCTGTTGAAGATGTAAGGGAATAAAGGGAATATAGTACATTCATAAACAAAAACTGAGCACAAATTGAAAGTTTTTCATGTGCGTGATTCTTCTTCCCACTAACTTATGAAAATGCTAGCAAAACATGTTGGTACAAGCATCAATAGGCTATAGAAGATTAAATTAGGCTTGGGGAATGGGCAAGACCAGCTAACTGATAAATTGCATGCTCTTTGCTCTGTTGAAGATGTAAGGGAATGTAGTACATTCATAAACAAAATCTGAGCACAAATTGATATTTAAATGATATAGATAAAAAATATATATATATATATTTAAATGATATAGATAAAAATATAGCTAATCGGATGTAGGGGCATTTAAAAATTCATTAGTTAAATTAGATAAAGTGAATTTTGATGAACCATTTTGCATAAAAATTTGGCTCCTCAATTGTGAATGCTCTTAGAATTTTTGTTAAATTCGACGGAAAATGGGTCACGGACCCACAATAACTTGATGTAATATGTATTGCCAGAGTCCAATATATTGGGTTTAGATGCGCAGGCTCCCTATCCGGATGTAGGGGCATTTAAAAATTCATTAGTTAAATTAGATAAAGTGAATTTTGATGAACCATTTTGCATAAAAATTTGGCTCCTCAATTGTGAATGCTCTTAGAATTTTTGTTAAATTCGACGGAAAATGGGTCACGGACCCACAATAACTTGATGTAATATGTATTGCCAGAGTCCAATATATTGGGTTTAGATGCGCAGGCTCCCTATTTGGGCGAAATAGGTTATAACTTGGAAACCTCAAGTCCTAAAAGTTTTGTTTTTCAAGTTTATTTAAAAAAATAAAAATAAAAATAAAAAAGATAGCATATGGATTATAAGTAATGTGTACCTTATCTATTGATTTTCTAGGAGTGTAAATTTTCCTTTGCCTCTCATGTTTTTATATTCAAGGAGCTAGAGTATGATTTTAAATCATTTCAAAATATTTTTTATGTTATTTATTGATTTTGTATGAGAGATTCTTTTATATTTTCTAGAAGAGAATCGTTAGAATAATCGTTTTTTACAAAAATAGTTAGATTATTCTATATATAACTATTATTCTCTCTCTCTCTCTCTCTCTCTCTCTCTCTCTATATATATATATATATAGTTGAAATTTCGGCAAAGGGAGAATTTCTCCCCTAGCGAGCCAAAATTTTCTATGAACGAGGATTTTTGGTTTGTTTGAGAAATTGGTCGACAGAAAAATTATAGATTGGATTTTCTGACAATTTTAAAAAATGAGTGTTCTTGAATGCTTTGCGAAGAAATCTTTTTCAAAACAAAAAGTTCCTTTTGTGACTTTTGTCCATTTAGCTAGAATTTTAGGCCGAAATTGTGTTTTATAATTTTGGGCCCAATTAAGTTTATCGAGTTTTATTATGGCCCATAGTAATTAGGCCATAGATGAAAGGGCCCAAGCCCGTCCCCCAAAAAGTGAAGCCCAGGCCCATTATATTTACGTGCGATATGCATGTGACCCAAAATCTTCATAGTAATTTACATCAATTTTGGTATCACAATCTCTCTTCTGAATTTTATTTTTTTAAAAAAAAAAAAAAAATTGGTATCACAACGTTGTTGCACCAGCTGGAAATTAAAGCGTCTTTTTTCTTTTATCTCTTGTAGATTTGTAGTTTCAACTAGGGGTGTCAAAAATTATCGGGAAACCGAAATTGGAAAATCGGGAAACTGGGAAATCGGGGACCCGGTTCCGGTTCCGATTTGAAAAATTCAAAAACCGGGTACCCCGGTTCTGGTACAGGTTTTTGGTACCCGATTTTTACCGGAAATACCGGAACCGGGTTTATATATATATATATATTAAAAACATTAAAAAATATTCATAGAGATTATGTAAAAAAATTAAAATATATATATTAAAAACATTGATTTTTTAGGATTTTTGGGCTTTTTTAGGTTTATTTTTTAATTATTTGGAATAATCACAACAAAGCCTCTTTAATTTAGACAGAAAGACTAATAGATCTTTTAAAAAAATGAGCAAACTTAAGAAGAAAAAAAAAAAAAAAGGGCTTATTTTAAGCCCAACACCTAAAATAAGCCCAAAAATCAATTTTCTTCAAAAATCGGTTACCGAACCGGGTAAAACCGGACCCAGCCGGTAACCGGGACCCCGGTTAAAACCGGGGTCCCAGTTCCGATTCCGGTTTTGGCCAAAAGCCGGGAAACCGAATCGGGTTGACACCCCTAGTTTCAACTATGGAGACCATTATATTTTTTGGATAGACTCAAAAGTCAAATCGGACCTTTTTTTTTAAACGAATTATCTCTTCATTGATATAACAATCAAATGGAGGAAAATGTTCTGTACAGTGCCAAAGATATAATTTGAAATCTTCACAACTTAAACATTATTTATGACATACACAATAACCTCTCGGCCTATTATAAGACAATATCTATGAAAAGTCACCGTCTCAATCAGTTTCAGATCTATAGCAAATTCTGACGAATTACGTTTTTATCCGCTGCCAGGTTCTTGATTCTCTGGCTTTTTTTTATCTCCGCTACTAGTGCTTTATCAATTGCAATCCTCTTCACTACCTTTAACATAGTGACAATTCTTCTCTATGCTTGATAATTCTTTTATCATTGGTCTATGGTTTGCTCCCAGAAAATGAACCATAAAAAAACAAATGACTAACCGGAAACCAATTCCGTTATTCTTAAGGATTCGTGAAAACAAAACCCAAGAAAACGAATAAAACTTCACCTCATAGATCACTTCTAAAAGCTGATATAGAGAGAATATATTTTTATTTAAAAACAACGAAAATACAATAACAAAAACGCAACACCATCACGTGTTCCCCGTGCTGCTAAAAGGCACCCCGAGAACCATTAACACATGCGTCTTGATCAATCTATTGTGGAAGTAGAAAAATGGAGGGGGAAGGGGGAAAGAGAAAAGGGGTGGGGAGGAGGGAGTCGTAACTCCCTCCCCCCACTCTCAGTCAAACCGAACCTGCCTTGCTTTCCTATTTTGAGGACTTTGATCGAAGTACAAATTCAAATGATCAACTAAATTATCAATTTATTCATAATTATCACATGGCTCAAATTTGTTTTGTTTTTTTTTTAATGCATTAAAAAAAAAAACCACTTAGAATAAAGTATGTGATAGGGATAAGGTTATGATTAGAAATTGGAATTGTATTCCAATTCATTAGGATTATAAACTAGTATTAGTTTATTTAATATTAAGATTAGATTATTAGGATTAGAGTTTATTTGAATTTTAATATTAGAGTTTTATCTATTTGTATTTCTATTTAAAGACCATTTGGTTATTAATGAGATCAGTGAATGATTTAATCTTCAATCAGTTTCGGATAGGAGAGACCACAACTCTTCACTTAGGGTAGAAGAACACCACAATACTCCACTCAGGTAGGAGAAAACCACAATTTGACTAAATCATTCACTGATCTCATTAATAACCAAATGGTCTTTAAATAATAATACAAGTAGATAAAACTTTAATATTCAAATTCAAATAAACTCTAATCCTAATAATCTAATCTTAATATTAAATAAACTAATGCTAGTTTAAATAATATAAAACTAATGAATTGGAATACAATTCCAATTCAACCTATCTAATTATAACCTTATCCCTTTCAGTATGAACCTGCCAAATTTGTTCTTTTATTTTTTTTATTTTTTATTTTTTGACATGTCCACACAAGAAAAATGGGAAGAGAATTTGAACTGGTGACCTTTGTTTCATTAGGCGTGGTCTACAGTCGATTGAACTACCTCTTAAAGACCAAATTTATCATCTTATTATTCAAATGTTACGGAACGATCCTGTCAAAGACAAGGAACTGTCAATATCTCGGCAATTCCCTAGGTCCAGGATCCGATTACTGGGAGATGAATTGGGCTTGCGATAGATATGGTTCAAAATTGGACCAAAATCATCAATGATTAATATCTTCGCATCAATTTATTAACGCTATTTAGAGCCATGCTGTAATTTAGAAAGAAAAAAAAAAAAAAGAAAAGAAAAAGAAAAAACAAACCCCTGAAATAGCTTTTCAGAATATTTTTATTTTCAAACATTCCCTAAAATAGGATTTTTTTATTTTTTTTTTTTTAGAGAAAAAAGTAAAAAAGAAGAAGTGTTTTTTAAGTTTTTTACTAGACATATCCATATTTGTCTAGAAGAACTTTTTAAGTTATTTAAAAAAAATTTCAAGCAACTCTTAATATACTATTATACAATTATCATATAACTAGAAAATATAATATTAAAAATCAACCATTTAATCAGTATTTGTAAACAAAAATTAAATAAAAAAAGATTGAACTGCCTCGTCATCCCATTATTTGATATATAATTGTATATAATCTACCAAACAAGGCAAATTATATACATTGTATTCCCAAGATATCTCGGACTGGTCCCGATCAAGTCACAGGCTTGTCCCGGTCGAGTCCCAGGCGTAGTTCCAAGTTGGTCTCAGTTAGGTCCTGGCAGGACTCGGTTAGGACATCTCTATGACCTAGTCGAGACATTTTCGTAATTTGAATTTAATATGATCAAATATATATATAAAATGTCACGATGTTTTGAGTAATCCGGCTAGTGATCTCTCGGTTATTACTTTTTAGTTTTTAGTAAGTATGGAATCAAAAACGTGGGCCGAGAATAAATTGTACTATATATTATTCTAATCATCACGTTGAAGAAGGTGCAGCCGTGCAGGTGTTGACCAAAATTAGTATGTGATAATGGCGTTGGGATTATTGTAATCGTAATGTTAGGAGGTATTAGCCAAAATTTCCTTATAATTATTTTGAGATGAGAATTCTGTAAAAAGCTTTGGTGTTACTCCATAGCTTGTTTGGTTTTCTTGTTTTACCGCAGGATTTCTTTGGGATGCATATAAAAAACAATAATTAATTGTGTGGTATATATATATATACAAAATAATGATTTGTTGCATCATATGACGTGACGTTAACATGAGTTTACCATTATATGGGTGTGACTCTACAGTTTAAAAATAATGATTTGTTACATCATATGACGTGACTTTAATATATGAGTAGCGATAATGATTTGTTGCACTTTGACATATGAGTAGCAATCTTGGGTTTACCATTATATGGGTGTGACCCTAGAGTTTATGCTTACTTTTAATTGCAACACCATAGTGGTGTGAATCGGGTCGGATCCGATCGAGCCACTAGTGATGGTTTGCTATTGTTGTAATGCCGAGTATTAAAAATTATGAATAACAATAATTAGTTGTTATAATAAAATTGAAGTAGTATTTGGTTTTGGTGATATTTGGGCTAATTAATTTAGTTAAAACTAGATAAATTATTCATCAGATAAAGGTGAATAACAAAGAAGCAAAACTTTCCTAATGAAGATAAAGAAGAAAGGGTTTTACAACCCACCTTCTGCACAATGTCTTTTTATTTCTTTTCTTTTCTCTCTTTTTATTATTATTATTATTTTTTTTCTGTTTTTTTACAGAGTGCAGAACGTTTAACAAAAAGAAAGGAAAAAATAAATAAATTTTCTGAAAAAAAAAAAAAAGGAAAGTCAAGACAAGTTTTCGCTACAACATTAATTTGAAAGAGAAATATTATAATACTAGTTATAATTTCCTGAATAAACATTGAAAAACTAAATACCATGTGCTATTAAAGCCAACCTGGTCAAAAGCCGAAAATCACGGATCCACTAACGTGGCAAATTTTTTATTGATGAGAAATTTCTTCCCCACGCTTTGTTAAAAAAAATAAAAATCGTTTTTTTTTTTCTATTTAAAAATTTTACTTTTTAAACGCAATCTTAAATATGCTTTAATTTATAAGCAGAATGCTTAATTATTCTCCAAAGCAACTAATCTTAATTATTTTGGTTTTTAATTGGATGAGGTTGCCAAATATATTG
The DNA here is from genome assembly GCA_036287905.1 of Corylus americana. Classification (NCBI taxonomy): domain Eukaryota; kingdom Viridiplantae; phylum Streptophyta; class Magnoliopsida; order Fagales; family Betulaceae; genus Corylus; species Corylus americana. The sequence goes on along the minus strand of CP125818.1, from coordinate 5,941,567 downwards.
ACCGTTAGTTATTGATAATGATATTGAATTTGCCAATTTATAAATAGAATCAAAACTCGAATTAGATCAATACAAAGACCAAAAAGAGATCTAGAGAGAGAGAGAGAGAGAGAGAGAGAGAAGGGATGGCTTGCACGCACAAGATTCTTGAGCAAATCCAGGTTGGTCCACTGCCAAGCTCAGCTCCCACAACCTCTCTTCCGCTTACTTTCTTTGACATACCACTGCTTGCAAGCGCCGGCGTCAGATGCCTCTACTTCTACGAATTCCCCCACCCCACCCACCATTTTACACAAACTATCCTTCCAACACTCACACACTCTCTCTCCCTCACTCTCCAACACTTTTTCCCACTCCTTGGAAATCTCATGTGCCCCCCACCTCCCGCCAACCCCTACATCTTCTACACCCACGGCGACTCAATCCCATTAACCATCGCCGAGTCCACCGCCGACAACTTTCACCACCTCGCCGGTCACCACCCACGAGATATCAAACACTTTGCCCACCTCGTCCCAAACTTTCCACCGACCCAAATTACGTCGACCGACACATTCGTTTTCCCTCTTCTATCCATTCAAGTCACTATGTTTCCCAACGCCGGCATTTGCGTCGCCGTCACAAATCGCCACGTAATCGACGGTCGGATCCGCAGCCTCTTCATGAAATCTTGGGCGTCCGCTTTCAAAGCTAGAGGCGGCGACGACGACTCTCCTTGTCTGCGGCCTTTCTACGACCGGGATGTGATCAAAGACCCAAACGGCGTCATGGCGGTTTTCTTGGCAGAGTATTTCCGCGTGAGATCAACATGGGAGAAAGATACCGGCAACGCTGACGTCTTTCACGGTGACAATGTTAAGGCAACATATGTACTAAATGGAGCAAACATAGAATTTCTGAAAGACAAATACAATTTCTCAAGCTTCGTGGTAACCTGCGCTTTCATTTGGGTTTGCCGGATGAAAACAGAATTTCACGAAGGAGATGCTACAAAACCAGTAGATGACGACGAGCTTTGCTACTTTGCATTCCCAGCAGATTGCCGAAACCGCCTCAAATTTCCGGTACCCTTGACGTACTTTGGAAACTGCTTAGCTTCCTGCAAAGCAACTGCCAAAAGGAGCGAGCTAGTGGGAGAGGAAGGCTTTGTGGTGGCGGCGAAAGCCATAGCAAGAGAAATTTCAAGGATGAAAAGTAGACCGTTAGAAGGGGCGGAGAAATGGATGGAAGATAGGAAGAATTTGATACGAGCGTGTTCTCGCAGTCGGTGGGTCTCCAAGTTTTAATGATTATGGGACGGATTTTGGGTGGGGAAAGCCCAAAAAGTTCGAGTTGATTAACCATCCGATATTTATTTCTGTTGCTGATTGTAGAGATGACGATGGTGCTCTTGAGGTTGGGGTGGTGCTCAGAAATCGAGCTGCAATGGACACTTTCTCTTCAATATTTGAACAATCTCTAAAATTACTCAACTGATATATATATATATGCTTCTTCAACTTCAGCTGTTGCATGCATAAGAGATCATGCATGCAACTTTATTTGAATAATGATTTGCCTTCTTTATTCCACCGAATCGGGCTTTTTGCCTCCCTATGCTATTGTAGCTGTTTGTTGGCCTTTTTTTTTTATATATATTATATATATATATATTTTTTTTGAATAAGGGTTTGACTTTTCGTTAAATCTGCTTTCATCATGAACGATCTTTAGGGTAAAGCCTATGTATTAGATTCAGTCTGCCTGGAGTAGATCTCTTTTATAACTGAAGTTTGGACATAAGTTAGCAGATGTTAAAGTCATAGATAAGATTTGATTGTAAGATTTTATGTTCTTAATCTTTTTTCAATGAATGAATATGATTAAAGATTCTCTTAAAAAAAAATAAAAAAAGGATTCGCCTTGTTTATTTCTTGTTCATTCTGGTTATATATCCAATTAGGCAGCTTTGTTTTTTAACCTAAGAAATTAATTTTTCCCATTTGGTCTATTGGAGTCTAAGATATTAGTTGTATATATATATATATATGGAAAGAAAACAATTCTTCTTTTTCTTTTTTTCTTTTTTTCTTTTTTCTTTTTTCACGTAGTCATATAAAGCCATTTTTTCTTAATTTTTCGTTCGTCTTTTTCTTTTTAGGTTTTTAACCAAGTATATATGATGTGGGTTTTGGAATGTCTATTATTGAGTATATGTATGTTAGTGTAAAAAGTTAATTTTAATCCCATATTAAAAAGATGTTATATATAAGTTTGAACACTTATGTCCAATATGTTATAATATATTATGGTCTCATTTGAAAAACACCCCATTATATAATTTTTTTTTTTTGATATACCCCATTATATAAGTGTATCATAGGCAATGGCAATATGCGATATCATCAATGATAATGGCTCCTTTCGTAATTAGAGCATGAACAAAGATAACATGCATGCATCCTAGAGGTTGCCATAAGATTGATAAATTTTTTTAAAAAAAAACACTGACATCCTCTGGGATGGCCCAAATTCAATAAAGCAATATTTCCAAAAACGGCCAAATCAACCTCTTTGTGTAAAAAAAATGCCAAAACATTGATCTTTGCTTGTTATCATTTGTCTTAAAAGTTTATTTGGAGAGATGAATTTAAAACTTTGATCTTTGCTTGCGGCCACCCCCCAGAGGTTGGGGGGTGGCCAAGGGTGGCGCCACCCCTGGCCACCCTTCAATTTTTTATTTTTTTTAAAAAAAAATTTTAGATTTAATTTTTTTTAATTAAATTAATTAATAAAAAATTAATATTTTAATTAGGTAAACGGTGTGTTTTGAGTGGCCCTAACGGCTGTTAAAAAACTTTGACGGTAGGGAGTTTATTGTAGTTTCGATTGACCCATGGAGTAAATTGTCGAGAAAAAAAAACTAGAGTTTTTAATTTTGACGCGTTGACTTAGGGATTTTTAATATATTTTTTCAATCATTTAATCAGTACTTTAATACTCTCTTTCCCGTGTGGGCTCAAACTTCATCTTAATAGGTGAAGCCCAACTTGTGGCTTTTGACTCTAATACCATATTAAAACACTACTTGTCCTAAAAACTTAAACAAATAGAAAGATATAAATTTAATCATTTAATCAATATTTTAATACATACAGTGTCCTAAAATCAACCCAATCATGTTTTCCATTCATCCACTCAATTACTGAAACGCCTAGCACAACAAAGAGTTAAAGTACACTTTGTTGAGATATATTTAGCTCAATTTGAAATGTCTTCATATTCAACTCATGCACGCATCTTGAAAGAGACATGTGAAATTCTCACTCGAAAGATATCTCTGTCTAGCTACTATCTTCACCTTCTAATCAATTTGTTCGTACACTAACTAATCATGACACCCAGTTCTCTCAACGCTCTCTCATAGACAAAGATCGAACTCATAACTTTGGTGAATGAACCACGAGATTTTCCAAAAATTATATGTTTAATGAAGCTTTGGCAATAGCTAAAAATGTCGTAGATAATACGTACGGTGGGTCCATGAAGGCCCAATATTTGAAAAAGAAATGTGTGGCAGAAGTAAATGGTGTGGGTTGCTATATATATATATATATATATATATCATAATGGTATTGCATGCACCCATCTCAATCCTGACTAGTTGGTGCAATAGGCTCGCAGTCGTTTTAGATTAGGATACGTACTCAGTAAACGACAAGAAAATGATACGGTGGGTGGGTCAATGATCATGTCTCAATAGACAAAGAAATGTGTAGCAAAAGTTAATGGCCGTGGAATTGTATTGCAACTATCTCAATCCATATGTAGTTGGTGCAATAGGCTTGCCTTCTTTTTTATTAGATTAGTCAATACACGATAAGAAAATAATAGGGTGGGTGGGTCTTCCACGACTCACCAAGCAAGAATAGGATCATTTCTATTGAAATGGATAATATTCATTTCATTTTTAAGATTTAAAGTTAGTTTATCTAATGGTGTGATACTCAACTCATAATTATATATCCATGCAGTAAGAGAGTTTAACAAAGGACTTAAGTGAGTAGATTATCCGTTGGAATCAATTTGTGAATAGAATTTTAATTTTGGATAAAATGTAAGAGAAGTTATGATTTTTGTAAGTTTCAAAGGACAAACAATATATTTGAATTTAATCTAATTTATTTATATAGTTAATTGACAAATTAGACATTGATTTTTGGTTTATGTGCTGAGGTCAATTCATGATTCATCTTGATATTATTTTGAGATTAAAGAATAAAATGCGGCGTTTTACCATCCAAACATCACTACTTTCTTAATAGAATTACTATTCATGCATTACTATTTACGCTTTGAAATACGATGTTTGAATAGTATTAATATTCTCGCAACACTATTCACACATGAAATGCGACATTTGAATAGTATCATGTGTCACTAGTCACGTTTGAAAGGTGTCATACATTACTGATCAAACGATACTAAGTAATTTTTAAAAAAATTGACTCTCAAAATTTACGTTTATAACAACCGCACACACTCAACACACTAAAAACTTCAAAATTTCTTCCTTTTTACCCATACAAGGGTACATGTTTTTGGTATATGGACCGAAAGAGATTTTAAGGAGTTTATATATATTTACATAAAAAATTAAAAAAAAAATTATAAGATAATTTGATAAAGTAACAAGCATGTGCTTAAAAAAATTAATTAATTAATTAATTAAAAATTAAAAAAATAAAAAATAAAATAAAAAATAAAAATAAAAAAAAAAATAAAAAAAAAAAGGGAGGAGAGCGATAGGTGATGTGATGTAGTATCGATTTGGAAACCACATGTGCATTAAATTATCAGAAGAAAGAAGCAAGCAAGAATAGAAAGAAAACGTGCAAAGGATGAAGGCAAGAGAATCACGGCGAGTTTTAAAATTGGCAAAGATTGAGCAAAGGGTCGGGTTGTAAACGAGTGGAGGTTGATAATTGACTAAGACTTTCTCGAGTTTGACTCGTTTGAGTTTTTCTCGAGCTTGTGGCGAATCTTGTTTTTGTGTTCAAGTTCAGCTCACCAAGGTGGTCTTTGTTCAAGCTCGAGCTCGATTTTTTTTTTGTAAAACCTGAGTTCTAGTAGGATTATTTACATTTTTTATTCAAGTATAAAAATTAAAAAAGCAAGAATTATTAAGGATAATTTCTCCAAAAATAAATAAATAAATAAAAATAATTTTGACTTGTTGAAATAATGATGATGCGGAAATAATAGCGGAAACAATATAGAGAAAATGACACAAGAATTTACGGGTGGTTCGGTATTTGACACATACATCCACCACTTGGAATACTCCTAATGGTTACATTGTGCTCATTAACTTTTTTTGTCTACAATAAAAATGTCTCTATTTGTAGGGCAATGTCTAAATACAAGTATAGTAATCAAATCCCCTTAATTTGATTACAATCCCAATATTTAATTACAATCAACCCATAAATAGAAAATATTTGATATCAGCATAATTATGGAATATACGGAAAATATTATATATTTTCTATATATTCTAACATCTCCCTCAAATTCAAGGTGGAATATTCTGAAATCTTTAGTTTGAAATCAGAAACAATGATGACGGAGGTGAAGGAGGTGGGAAACGGGCCGTAGATGGTAACGACTGCTGGATGAGATAGCAGCTGGCAGGCGGTCAGCAACGGCGACAGGTGGCGGTTGGTGAATGCAGATTCAAAAGGGCCGATAATGGGTTAGGGCTGACTAGGGCCAAAACATAAAAAGGGCCAACTTGGGCAAAAAAAAAAAAAGAAAATGATCTCACTTGGACGGATATCAGATTGGCGCACCGAACCTGACCGGCGCATGGTGCGCGTGATGTGGTCATTCTTGCATGTCAATGACGTTGAAGGCCACAAGAAAGTGGCTTTGATAGCATGTTGAAATAATGATGACGCAGAAATAATAGCAGAAGCAATATAAAGAAAATGACACAAGGATTTATGGGTAGTTCGGTGGTAGACACTTACATCAACCACTCGGAATACCCCTAAGGATTACATTGTGCTCATTAACTTTTTTTGTCTACAATAAAAAGGTCCCTATTTACATGGCTATGTCTAAATACAAGTATAGTAATCAAATCCTCTTGATTTGATTACAATCGTAATATTTGACTACAATCAACCCATAAATAGAAAATATTTGATATCAGCATAATTATGGAATATACGAAAAATAGTATATATTTTCCATATATTCTAACATCCCCCTCAAACTCAAAGTGGAATATTCTGAAACCTTGAGTTTGAAATCAGGAATAATGATGACAGCGGTGGTGGAGGCGGGGAACGGGCCGTAGATGGTGACGATTGCCGGATGAGATAGATGTTGGCGGGCAGCCAGCGACGACGATAGGTGGTGGTTGGTGAATGCAGATTCAAAAGGGCCAACAACGAGCCAAAACTCCAAAAGGGGCCAACAATGGGCCAGGGCTGACTTGGACCAAAAAAATAAAAAGAAAATGAGCTTACTTGGGCAGTTATTAGATCGGCGCACTGAACCTGATCGGCGCGTGGTGCACATGATGTGGTCACTCTTGCGCGTCAATGACGTTGAAGGCCACAAGAAAGTGGCTTTGATACCATATTGAAATAATGATGCTGCGAAAATAATAGCGGAAGCAATATAGAGAAAATGACACAAGGATTTATGGGTGATTCGGTGTTAGACACTTACATCCACCACTCAGAATACCCTTAAGGGTTACATTGTGCTCATTAACTTTTTTTTGTCTACAATACAAAGGTTCATATTTACAGGGCAATGTCTAAATACAAGTATAGTAATCAAATCCCCTTGATTTGATTACATTCTCAATATTTGATTACAATCAACCTATAAATAGAGAATATTTGATATCAGCATAAGTATGGAATATACGGAAAATATTATATATTTTCCATATATTCTAACATGACTAAATTCTTGTGCTTAAAAAATTTTGATTACATTGATTAAGGATTAAAAAAAAAAAAGCTCGAGCTCGATGCTTGTTTACATTGTATTCATTAACTTTTTTTTGTCTACAATACAAATGTCCATATTTATAAGACAATGTCTAAATACAAGTATAGTAATCAAATCCCCTTAATTTGATTATAATCTCAATATTGATTACAATCAACCTATAAATAGATAATATTTGATATCGGCATAATTATGGAATATACGGAAAATATTATATATTTTCCATATATTCTAACATGACTAAATTCTTGTGCTTAAAAAATTTTGATTACATTGATTAAGGATTAAAAAAAAAATGCCCGAGCTTGTTGCTTGTGCAAGACGTTTTAGCCTAGCTTAAATTCTAATTAGTGATTCTTTCACAGATTTCGAGGATGGTGAGTCTCTGAAGATTATTTGGAGGAGCCTTGTGACTCGAATGAGTAAACTAATACAAATACTTGTTACTTCATATTACTTCATTAACATAACTACTTTATATGATAAACATAGATATTTATTACTCACATAATATATGTTTAAGAGCAATGCGAACTATATTTATATGAAAACACGAGATAGAAAACAAATGATGTAAAATTGCAGTTTGTAAATGCATGCATGTAAACAACAATATTAATTGTATCGTATGACATGGTGCTTCATATACAAATAAAGACTATGGGCTACTATTATATGGGTTAATCCTTTTGGTTAAGAGATTTATATTTATTGTTCGGCCTTGGTACCAATGATTTATAGGTGACCAGCGCAACTATGTTTGATTGGTGGTTACAATGACGATGTCCTTAGTAGTATGGATCACCCAATGTTTAAATTCGGTCTAGCCACAAACAATGACAATGTGTAGCAACATGGTGTTGTACTATAAGTTCTTCAGGATAGTGACAACCCTACTACCATATAAGGAGTCAAAGGCTTGGATAGACCATATTGAATACACTATGATTTGTTCACTTGATTATCATATATCTTATATTTATAGAGCATACACATGTTTTATGACTGATGAACGATGTCACATATTAATGTTTGAGAAGTTAAATGACCATTTTATTCAAACTAAGTTCACAAAGATGATAACTTTTAATTTTGTTTATTTTTACTCACCGAGTCATAGACTTACACTTTATCTTTTCCACTTGTAAAAGATTCGTGTTTTATAGTCATTAAGCCCTTTGAAAATGGATATTGTCCAGGGACCCAACCAGGAGGCTAGCTTTGGACTGCCTAACTAAGTTGATCTTTGAGGAGTTAAACCAATTTTTTAGTGGAGAGTTGTGGCGAAATTTTGATGACCGCCTTCATGATACCATTTTGGGTTTTCTTTGAGAAAACTATCAGTTTTATGGTAACCCTTTGATGAATCGGTAGATTTGCTTATCTTAGATTATGACTGTCTACTAAGATTTGATTTGCAATAATTGATTGAGACTTGTTGACGAGTCGAAGACCAAGACTTTAATGCTTATCTTTATGTTTTTATTCTTTTGTAGTTGCTCTAGTACATTTATTATTGTCGTTATTATATTCTTATTATGATATTAGAAAATTCTTCTGTTGTAGGCTCTCTGATAAGGGCTTAAAATCTCCGAAGTCTTACTCCTTGGAAGAATTTGACGGAGAGGCATACCAAGAGATAGTTACATGTTACTTAGTTCTTGGGGCGTTACAATTACGAATGGGTTCGTGATTAAAAGAAGTTCTTGTGTTCTCAACTCATGGCCTATACAGATGGTGACTGGGCTAATTGCTTGGATGACTGTAAGTCTACTTCAAATTTCTATGTTTTTCATGGAAGTTATCTTACTTCCTGGTGATCTAAGAAACAGCCTATGACCTCTCACTCTAGTACTGATTCTGAATATAAGGCAATTGCCAATGTTGCTACAGAACTAATCACTTGGCTTCAATCTTTACTCTATAAGCTTGGGGTTTACTTAAACTCAGCTCTCTTGTTATTTTGTGATATATTGAGGCCGCATATTTAACCTCAAACTCATTGTTTTATGCCCGTACTGATGCAGCTCGGATAATGGTTTTTAGTAGTGCGCTCGAGTGCACTAAAGCACGATCGAGCGCACCTGCACTCGTTACGCCTTGTGACTGCGATCAATCACAATATTGAGCGCACCTGCTCTCTGAAACTACGATCGAGCGCTTGCGTGCTGCGATCGAGCGCACGCTGGGCTTTATGTTAATTTTCTGCATTTTTTATTATCTTAAACCAACTTTATGTTATTACTTTATTAGGGTTAGGGTTTTGTGAGTCTTTATTTCGTTATTTTATTAGGTTTAGAGTTTTGGGGGTATTTATGTCATATTTTATTAAGTTTAAGGTTTTGGGGTATAAATATATGCTTATGGCCTCCATAGAAAAGGAGTTGTTATTTATTATTGATTCTGTTGAATAAGAATTACTCATAGATGAGTTTTCTTCATATTTTTCCTTGAAATCATATATAGACTCTATATTTTGAGAAGAATTCTTAGGTCATTGATAGACTCAAGATCTAGAATTACATATCTGCTGCTTTATTGTTGTTCTTCGCTACAACCCACTAAGTCGCGCTGCATTAGTTGGTATCAGAGCTCAATTACTTTCCATGAATGGGGAGGAGCAACCGCTTTGCAGATATGAACGAGGTGCACGTTCGCACGGAGACAGCATGTAAGGAGTAACCGAAAATTCGCTTGCGGCACATGAGTGGTGGGCCGAACGGTTGTTGTCGCCAACCAAGACCATGATTCGCGGAGGTGGAAGGTAAATCTATCGCTGAACATTAACAACACACGGAGGATCGATTTAGGGCTATGATGGATCTAATTGAAGACCTCACTACCCAACTATCTAACTTGTGTGGTCAACATGGGAACAGATGTAGAAACCTGTTTGCGGAGCGTCGAACGCACGACGTCAGCACCTTGCGCAAGCTCATGCCACTCGGCGGGTGAGTATATTCGAACTTAAAATTCCAAAATTCGATAGGGATCTAGAACCCAACGAATTTCTGGATTGGGTGTTGGCTATTGAAGAAGTTTTTGATTTCAACGGGGTGCCCGATGAACAACGAGTCTCTTTGGTGGTACACATATTCCGGGGAAGAGTTCTTGCGTGGTGGCAACAACTGAAAAAAACTAGGAAGCCGAAAGGCAAATTGAAGATCAATAGTTGAGAGAAACTATTGAAATAGAGTGATGATAGAGTTTACGCCGGCGTGCATCAACAGTGATGCACGCCAGGCGTAAATTTTTTTTTTTTTTAAAGGGCGTAACTTCTATCACTACTCATTGAAATATATGTGGGTCGCTTTCTTGCCCCATAGTTATACCATGGGCTAGAAGTCGCAAACTTGGAGACAATGGTCTATGATTGTGTCAAAGAAAATAAAAAATTCCTATAAAAAATAGGTATTTAAGGAAACATGAGGTGAGGCGAAGAGTCCACGACAGGCCAATTGGACCCCTACTTGCCAACCACAAATCCATAACCTGAATCCATATTCTATGGAGGAGAAAAAAGAATCTGTGGATAAAGAGTTTCAGGAATCCGAATTCATTGATGAAAAGTTCAGAAATGAAGATGTTGCAGTTCCTTCACAAGGATTCGTGGATTAGGATTCTCTACCAATCTATGATGACAATGTCAATGAGGAAAAGCCAATTGAAAGACCTTTGGCATCCGACCTAGAAGACAAGTACAAAGAGGATGGGTTTTCTCCCATGTTTGGCGGCCTCTACCCCGAAAAAGATGACCAAGAGGAAGAGTACGAAGAAGATGGTTTTTCTCCTATGTTTGGTGGCCTCTACCCCGAAGATGATCAATTGGAAGATGAAAAGCCCACGGGTGACATCGCCAATTATGAAGAGGTTGATAAAGACTTTTCAAGTGAAGTGCCTAATTATAATGATGAAGGGGTTGATCATGTTGATTTCTTTGGTGTTGAAAGTATTTTAAATTCTCCTAACAACAATTGTGGTGAGTTCAATGCGAATGAGGAAAATTATATGCTCACAAGGGAAACAACGGTTGACTCGTCCTTGAGTATCTTCATGGCACATGAACAGGAGAGGGAACGAGAGAAGAACGGCAACTCTAAAGTATTGTCAAGTGGTGTGTGGGGATTTCACGACAAACATCGAGGTACTTCGATGATGAGAAGCGTCACGCTTATTGTGGGGTGTTGTCTTGTTTTGATCTTGAGAAAGAGCGAGTGGAATGAGTTGACTGGACATTCAAAGGACCGTGGAAAGAACCGGCCAAATTCGAGGATGAATTCTCTCCAACCGGGGGAGAATGATGCAGCGTGGATAATGGTTTCTGGTAGTGCGCTTGAGTGCACTGAAGCGCGATCGAGCGCACTTGCGCTCATTACGCCCTATGACTGCAATTGATCACAATATCGAGCGCACCTGCTCTCTGGAACTACGATCGAGCGCCCGTGTGCTATGATCGAGCGCACACGGGGCATTATGCTAATTTTCTGCATTTTTCATTATCTTAAACCAGATTTATGTTATTACTTTATTAGGGTTAGGGTTTCGGGATTCTTTATTTCGTTATTTTATTAGGTTTTGGGTTATAAATATATGCTTATAGCCTCCATAGAAAAGAAGTTGTTATTTATTATTGATTCTGTTGAATAATAATTACTAATAGGTGGATTTTCTTTATATTTTTTCTTGAAATCATAGATAGACTTTATATTTTGAGAAGAATTCTTAGGCCATTGATAGACTCAAAATCTAGAATTACATATCCGCTGCTTTATTGTTATTCTTCACTACAGCCAGTAAATCACGCTGCATCACGTACCAAACACATTTCTAAGGTATTGTTTTATAATAGCTTTAGAGGCTATTGTGTATGTCAGTGTCATAGATATATAGTGTTGGGGCCATAGAGTTTTCAACTTGTATATTTGGCATTATATGATTGAGCATTTTACTCAATATTGATTTTATATCAATGAAATAACTCGTTTGTTAAAATTAAACAAAAAAAAAAAAGTTGACAATAATAGGTGAGGCTCAAGTTGACAGCAACGACTCCTTGCCTTCAGTGATTTGTTTCCTTTCCAGGTTATTCTCTGTACAAAATTATATAAATAAAAAGCCAAAACTCAATGTATTCATGGGCCAACACTCACTGTATTCATGGGCCGATTACAACCATTCTAAAGTTTTATTTCCATTATACTAACCAAGATAAATTCCAATTCCAATACCCCAGCTGAAAATGAAAACCCATCACCCAAGTTTCCTTCTCTACTTTATTTTTTTATTTTTTATTTTTTTTATTTAATTATAATCTTGCTTGACTAGTGTAAATAAATCATCAATCCTAGAGTTACTAACCCAAACCCTATACGAAAGTATAGCACGGTGGCCAAGGAAACAGGTTGATTGACACCAACACAACTAACAATAAACTGATCTACGAGTAATTTTGTCTCGTAGGGGATAAACCAGCACCACAAGATTACACTACGTGTCGTCTGTGTTTATGATTATCCGACAACATAATATAATTTTTACGTAAGTGAGATTTTGTAGTACACCAATTCTATGCTTCGTATATATACCACCTTATAATTTCATAGTATAAAAAATGTGCATGAAGAACATATAATAATAAGGGTAATTAAATTAAATCAAACCACACATACGTACCCCATATTTGAATTAAACAAATCCAAATATTGCTCAAAGTTTGTTCGAGTGTTGGACACCTCACAGCAACAAATAATTAATTAACAAATAATAACTACAAAGTTTACATAAAACTAATTAATATTAATTTCATACACATAGATGATGACTATGTAGGGTGAGCCATACAGAATCAAACCCTAGATTTGCGACAAGTAATTACCTAAAGCTGCATGCTATGTAAGCATATCTATTAAATACATGAACAAATCCTTTAAATAGAAATTATGGTGACGAAACATTGCATGAACTTTCCACAAAAAGGTCTACTGGAGATATATATGGTAGCCACGAAAAGGGAAAAGGAGAATCATTTTTTTAATTTATTTATTTATTTACACGAATTAATGCAGCCATGTGTCATCTTAGCCATAACAGCTTTGAGAGCTTGTGGGTGATGTTTGAAAGAAGAGATGTCTTCTAGACACCAGACAATGAGATATGATAAAGATTGAGATTTGCTTCCTACTTGATATATATTTTTGTATATATGTTTATTGGTGTGTATTACGTACGTAGTTGTTTGTGTATGTGTGTGAAACCACATGTATAAAATTTTGGATAGAGTATTCTTTTAAATTGATTAAAAAAAGTTCTTCCAATTAATTTAATTTATAAAATTATCGTATGTCCCTTGAGCATGTAATAAACACGTACTATTTTAATATAATCTTTTTAATCCTATTAAAAAAAGAAGAAGTAATTTTCACATATTAAATGACACGTGATAATTTTATAAACTTAATCTGGCCGTTAGCTAATCTAGCGATCCGTCTTAGTCGCCCCCGGTTTCTGAAACAAGGTTTTTGTAGTACTCAGATCAACTGGATTATACCTTTTAAACTCTATCAATCAATTGCATTGATAAATGAAATAGATGTAGATAAAAAACAAATGTTTTTGAATCTTCTAGAGTGTTTCTTGAAGCAAAGAAAGAAAGGTTAAGAAGCAAGTAAATAATAGCATTTTGACCGTAGGGCAAATCTCTCTTGATAGAGTAAGAATATAATAATATTTGACCAATTTCTGTGTTTGTTAGATAGAAGTGGATGAGATGCAGCACCAGATTTTCAATGGCTTTGAATTTGGTTTCCCAGATGGAGTGTAAGGCTTAGATGCTACCGCAGACGAAGCAACATGCTTCGTCTGCAAGAAGGGACAAATGTCAAAGAGAGATGGCTTTAGTTGAGAGAGTCGGGGGATGGTTGACTTTTGTTGTGAGATGGCTTTAGAGGACACCTGTCACTGCTACAAACGTGGCTGGATTCTACAGGCAGGATTTTGAAAAGGTTCCAGCGTGGATAGTTGGCGGGTTGTAGGTATAAACATTTCATCATCTGTTAAAAGAGTGACACTTCATCTTCTTTGCTTACTCAAAAGATTATCCTTAGAAGAGGGAAGAAAGTGTTGTGAAAAAATTTCTTTCACATGCACATTCATGTTTTTGTCTCTCAAGATAAAAGATTATGGTTCCATGCATATATATTACAAGTTCTTTATAATATCGTCCCATAAAATAATTCACATAATACCCATTTTCATAAAATATAAATTATTATATTAATTTATAAAGAATTTCTAGTAAACATTATTGTACTCCAAACATTTTTCCCGCAACATATCGTAGCTCGATCTAGGCTGGGTAGCAGATTAATTTGTGGAGCTTAAATAATTATTAATTTAATTATTTGGCATTTATATATGGGGGTTATGAAATATAAAATGGAAGGCTGGATAGCCAGCTTTCTTCACTTAAATCCTCTTTCCAAATAAATGAAGACAAATTTGGATCACATATACTTCAATCTATTAATTACTAGAATATTGGGTAAAACGGATTATCAATTTTAATGAAGAACCAACACTTGTTAATATATGATTGGACATGAAAAGGTTAAATTCTAAAAAGCTCTTAATTTGTGACTCATCATTAATGATCGTGCACGAAATTATTTGATACCCAAAAGAAAAAGGAATGGTCGTCATGTAAACACATTTCGTTTGAAATGGTCAAGTAACATTATTTTCAAATCAGAAGGTTTGAACCAACTAGATTCCTAATTATCCAAAGGGAAAAGTGAAATAGAAACAGTACGTGATCATGATGACATATATGACAAACAGCGGCGCAGATGGCCTTTTGTGGATATAAAGTGAATACCAACTTTTTTTAAAATAAAAAATAAAAATAAAAAGAGTTTATTAAATTAATATTCTTTTAAAAGTACTTAATTTTCACATGCTTTTTTTAAAAAAATACATACAACATTTTTCTATTAATCCTATTAAAAATGCATGCATATGTTCTAAAGATCACAAATTTCTCTTTTTTCTTAAGCCGTCCCATAAAAGAATTAAAGAGAGATTTTGATGTTCTTTCTTTTGTATGAGTGTGAGGTTTTGAGTGTATTGAAGCTTTAAATTGTGAGTTTTTTTTTTGTGGATCCTAAATTTTTTCCTAACCTATATCAAAGAAAATTAAATTAAGAAAAAAGGGGTAACTTCACTTAAACTTTAACCCGAATTGACAAACCCCTCTTAAACTTCAAAATCTCTCAATTTAGTCCCATGAACTTTCAATTGCAATCAATTTGGACCCATCCGTCAGATTTTAAATGTTAAATGACATTTATACCCCTAACTTTTTTATAAAATTTCAACTTTACTCTTAATTCCAATGCCTTTTTTTATTAAAAAAAAAAACAAAAATCAGGGATATTTTAGTCTTTTTGGTATTTTTAACGGCTAAATTTGACGGATTGGAATCGCTCAAATTGAGAGCAATTGAAAGTTCATAGGACTAAATTGAGAGATTTTGAAGTTTAGGAGAAGTTTGTCAAATCGAGTGAAAGATCATGGGTTTTTAGTGAAGTTAAATAAAATAAAATAAAATAAAATAAATAAATAAATGAAGAGGAAGAAAAAAAAAAATGATAGTGGCGGACAGAAGCAAAAAAGAAAGAATGACAAAGAATGAACGAATGAAACAGGGAAACAATTTCTCCACCACCCTGACAGGAGACCTAACTATACCTTATAACCCAATCAGTCTCCATTTGAGGTTGAAGGAAAATTGTCAAACCACCCCAAAACATAGTTTTCATGATCCCATTCACACAAAATTACCAAATGACACCACCCATTAATTTCCAGGGCACGTGTCAACCTTATGCATGCATGATGCATGAATAACATATAAAATATTCACATGTGCATTATTGTTCATTGTATGTACACACTGTCCTATGCATGACATATCTATGTATGTATTCCATCCTCATCATACTACATACCAAAATAGAGACACACATGGCATGAGGCCGGTGCCAAATCCTTTTGACTTCAATGCATATCCTACACTCTATATATATGAAGGTCGTCCACACCCATTTGGATCATCAAAAAGTACACTTTTCCCTCGCTCTCCGTACATTCGAAGCTCCTTTACATCCATATTCTACCAATGGGAAGAGCTCCTTGTTGTGACAAGAATGGTCTCAAGAAAGGTCCATGGACTCCAGAGGAAGATCTCAAGCTCACCAACTTCATTCAGCTCCATGGACCAGGCAATTGGAGAACCCTTCCAAAGAATGCAGGTATAATCATCCTTCTTGCCCTACTTCTTTCTGTTTGTGTTTGTGTGTGTTTTTTCAGGCTTCGTCTCGGCTAGATTCCTGAAATACTGTGCATAGTTTTCTTTTCACACGGGTCAAGTAGAACTTTATTTATTTATTTATTTATTGCTCTTTTAAATGTAAAGGGTTGCAAAGATGTGGAAAGAGTTGCCGTCTTCGATGGACAAACTATCTGAGGCCTGATATCAAGAGAGGAAGATTCTCATTTGAAGAAGAAGAGACAATAATCCAATTGCACAGCATCTTAGGAAACAAGTAAGATATATGACAACAATTATTCTCCTAGCCTCTGAATTTTATTTGATTTTTTTAAAAAAGATAATTGGCTAATTAATCTTCTTCCTTATACAATAGATGGTCAGCCATAGCAGCTCGCTTGCCTGGAAGAACAGACAATGAAATAAAGAATTACTGGAACACCCACATCAGAAAAAGGCTGCTAAGAACAGGAATTGATCCTGTGACTCATGCTCCTCGCCTTGATCTTCTTGACATATCATCCATCATAACCTCATCTTTATGCAATAATCCTTCTCTTCTCAACATGTCAAACTTTTTAGGCACTACTCAAGCCCTCATGAATCCAGAGCTTTTAAAGCTAGCCACCGTTATCTTATCACTGAAACAACAAAACCAAATGCCCTTTTCAAAAGATCTGCAGGACCAACTTTGCAATTCCTTATTGCAAGACCAACTCCAACCATTACAACAACTCAATCAATATCAACAAGGATTTTCGTCAGAGATGATCACAAACCAACTACTCATGCAAGCCAATATGGAAAATTTAGGTAATAATTCCCAAGAAAATTCAACACCGTCAAGCCTAAATGACGGATTTGTTTCCCAGCAGCCAAACAACATGTATTGCAGCTCGAATGCTACGGTTCCTCATGATCTGCCTGAAAATTCAAATTTCCAGTCGTTCTACAACAGCAATCAGAACTTCAGCTTTGATCAATCTGTTGTGTCAACGCCAATGTCTAGCTCTACTCCCTTGAATTCTTCATCCACATTCATCAACAGCAGCACTGAAGATGAAAGGGAGAGCTATTGCCGCGACTTGTTAAAGTTTGAAATTCCAGAGAGTTTGGACCTCGATGAATTCATGTAATCAATAGATATAGCTAGATATATTATAAAAATATGAGTGATGTATTTTATGTTTGATTTTATATGTAGTGGATGTTGATAATGAAATTCATTGTTTTTTGCTCACCTATTCCTGTCTCTGCCTAAAAAATAGTATAATTCCCAACCCAAAAATTGAAAAGAACAAAATTTATTCTTACTATCATCATGTTTATTGCATTATGAGAATAAACAAGAAGTTGTACATGAAGAAGGCCAGGAGAATTTAAATGGGACTTCGAGCATATACATGTACCTTTACCTCTACAAATGAAATTAAAATATTGGCCGATATAGAGTGAAAAGGGCAAATATTACCTGTAGCATGCATAATTGTGATAAAGCTATTTTGAGCAACAATTTTTCAAGACTATGATTTTAGCAAAGCAGTCCAATTTGCTTCAAAAGTACCATTAATTTTTTTTTTTAATTAGATGCGAAAAGAATCAACCAATGCCATATATATATATATATGACTAATCTTAATTATAAATGTTATTCATGACCCTAATTTCCGTTAAATTTGTTAGGGCATATATTATATATATGTTCAGTAGAACGGGGGCCAATAAGCCTTCGTGCCAACATTAATATTAACCTTACACTCTTTGACAACTCCTTTACAGCTTGCTAACACGTATCAATGAGTAATACTACAAATCTCTCTTGTGTCCCTCCAAGAACAATATGGCTCTTAAAATCACCATTGGGCTTGTGATTGATCATTATTGGATTTTGATCAAATAGTAATTTTAAGAGCCACATCATTATTAGATAGACACAAGAAAACTAACACAAGAAGGACTTGTAAAACTACTCCATATCAACATATAATTAGAAACACCGAAACTATTAAAAAAAAATGACACATTTTAATCGCATGCGCCATCAAATTTTAAAAGAGTTGCAGGGATGACATTTTTTGAAAATATATCGGAAGCCTTGCCTTAAATATGTCTTCTATATAAAATCTTGATGATGGTGTACTTTGTTATAAAATTTTAATCTTTCTTTGGTGGACATAAGCAACCTTATCCAATATGCAAGTTTAGAATCAAATCTAAGTCAAAATTAACCAAAGTTTGTTTGTGAGATAGTTGGCTGCTTGCTCAACAAATTATTTCCCCTTTCTTCAAAGTTGGTCATTTAGTTAATTAAATTGGTCTTGTATATATAGATACGCAAAACATATTATCGCTCAACTATATATAGTAAATTTATATTATATTGTATATTCTTGTTATAATTTCCTCGATATGTTGTCATTTGCGTATAAAGAAATGACTCTAGAACTAGACGAACCTTCCTTGGTTTTTCATTTTGGTACAACGCGGTTTACGTCATCATACATCATCATCATCATCTACTTCTTCTTCTTCTTCTTCTCCCCTCTGCCAGCTTCCTTTTCAGTCTCAACCACCTGCACCACGAAGCAGGCCAGCTCATGAGCCACAACTAGCAGCTCTCCTCCAAAAAGTGTGTTCTTGTCTTTACATGGAACTTTCTTGTCTACCAAACAGCTTTTTCAAGCCGAGAAGGAAAATATTGACTCGGCTGCTACCTTTCGGTATAAGTGTGAATGGTGATGGTACTTTAATTATAATTACATGCAATATTGTATTATTAATTTCTACATGTTTTAAAGGCAAAGACGTCTTTTTTTGACTTTAAGACTACCTTGAGGCTGTTCTAAAATTGAGTTTGGTGATACCATTTCTCATTTTTCATATTATAAGTTCGATTTTAGTTCAGATCACAGAAAATGTATTATTTGAGAGTATATATATATATATATATATATATATATATATATTTAAAAAAAATCTTACTATTTAAAATCTTAGAAAGTATGTGTTGTCAAATTGCATGTAAGGGGGTGCGTCTTTTAAAAAACGCACTATTTTTTAAAGATTAAACTACAATTTTAAATGTCAAATTGCGATGTAATCATAGTTTAAGAGTCTGTTTGGGCTTGCGATTTTAAAAAGTTTGATTTTAAAATGCGCGATTTGAAAACGATTTTTAAAAATGCAGTTTAAACTTTAAAATTACAAGTTAGCATTTTAAAATTGTGCGTTTTCAAAAAAGCATTCTCATGTAATTTGAAAATGCACATTTTTTACATTTTTAAATCGCAGTTTTTCTAAAACGCAATCCCAAATGATTGATTTTCATTGATTTGGTTTAGAATCGCACTTCTTATTTACGAAATCACAATGTTAAATATACTAGTCTAAGGGTCCGTTTAGTTTTGCGATTTCAAAATATGCGATTTAAAAATGTAATTTTTAAAAACGCACTTAAGTATTTAGCAAAAAATCGCAATTTAACTTCTAAAATTGTGCGTTTTCAAAAAGCGTCTCATTACCTGCAATTTGAAAACGCTTCTCCCAATTTTTTTAAAAACACAATCCCAAACGATTCATTTTCATGGATTTGGTTTAAAAACACACTTTTTATTTAGGAAATTATAATGTCAAACACACTCTAACTATATTTTTAAAAATCATGTTTTCAAATCTTATATTTTTTAAAATCGTAAACCCAAATAAAATTTGTGTTATTTTTTTTTTCTCTCTCGTTACTGCATTGTCATAAGAGATAGAGAGGAGCGCTTGTTCCACTTACAAAAGCTGTGATCATTACTATTGTTGTGTTGACTTCAAACAAGGAACATTTATTCTACCAGAAGTGGGGCAAGGGAAATGAGAGATATATACATCTAATAGTCTCCCAAAGGAAGAAGCTGTTCATGATCTTCAAATCTCTTCACATATTCCAAACGACCTTTTACAAGATTGAACGAAGCATGACACAATTATAATTATTATATATGTTTTAAAATTGGAAGTGTTGCTTTTTTGTTCATTATTTTTCTCGTCATTCCTTCATTTCTGACAATACAAAAACACACGTCGCCGCAAGTCAAAATAACTTTTATTTGGCAGAGGAAAAAGGTATCAATTATGCTCCCTCCTTATCTTTTCCTAATTAAATTATGCATGCACCTCTTGACTTTGCCATGATGACCATTGATTTGTATGCACATTAATTGCCAACTTTGAGAAAGACAGAGAAACACATTGACAAAAGCAATAGTGCCACGACAATGATAAGAAGACACACACCTATCAAGTCCAATACCCGAATATCTTCGGATTTTCAGTAATTTATTATTTAGATGACTATTCATTCGGACTCTAAATATATATAAGAGTTTTTGTAAGATTTATTTGTTCGATTAGGGGGACGGGTTGCTGAAAAATCTGTTTGAATAAGTGAGTTTATAGATATTTTTTCATATTTATTGTCTGAATTGCTAGCAATCTAAACAACAAAATTACAAAAATTTTCTATCTATTAATTACACCCTATTACAGTTTGCAAAAGGCGAAAACTATCACAAGCAATGGGAAAATGCAATACTCAGAACAATAATTAATGCAAAAATATAATACTAAAGAGTAATGTTACATGTTATACTATTGTCACAATTTCATCACATGGGATTGATGTGGCAGTGACCATTTGCCCTTAGAGTAAATATTCTTTAAAAAATAAAAAATAAATAAGAGCATATAAGCACTACCACATCTACTGGATATGATGAGGATGAAACGATGGTGGCATTTCTCAATACTAAAACCATACATAGAGGGATGATAAAACCCTAACTTTTTTGTTCAATATAAGTCTAATTTTTGCCTTCTTTTTTATTTAAAAAATAAAATGAAAAAAATTGTCTGAAACAACCCTATCCATTTTTTGTCATTCTTTTATTTGGCATTTTTTTAAAAATAAAAATGATATATTTCTTCATAAAAATTGTCATTTTTTTATTAAAAAAAATGTTATTATTATGAAAAAAAATACCAAATAAAAAAAGGACAAAAAATGAATAGGATTGCTTCAGACATTTTTTTTTTCATTTTTTATTTTATTATTTTTAAATTAAAAAAAAAAGAGTAAAATTTAAACTTATTTTGAGCAAAAAGTGGGGGTTTAGTATTTCCCTTTCAATTTTCATTTGTAGATTGTAAAATTCTATCACGGAAAGCAATGTTTTGTGGGCCCACACTTACGACCTTGTGGTGTTTTAATAGGGAAGTGGCAGAGCAAGCAAACAGAAAGACTCAACATGGAAAAGCTTACTTAAGGAAAAAATAAAATAAAATAAATAAATAAATAAAAGTATAATTGTCGTAAGATGATGTAAAATTAAAAATTAATTATCAATTGTGTTTTTTTTTAACAGTCACATGATCAGTTTGATGAAAGTAACGTAATAATTTACTAAATAACATTACTTAAAAAATAGTAGTAGTAGTATTATTATTATTATTATTATTAGGATAATTATATAATAAGTTCTTGAGTCAACCATTAAAATTCAAAAATCCGTAAGTTTTTTTTTTGTTGAAAATTTACTCTCTAGATCAATCGAAATGACAATAAAGTTTCTACCGTCAAAATTTTTTAACAGCCGTTAATTCCAATCAAAACGCACTGTTTTATTTCATTAAAATATTAATTTTTTTATTAATTTAATTTTAAAATTTAAATCTAAAAAAAAAATTAAAGTGGTGGGGTGGTTTGCCGGCCACCCAAACCCCCTGGGGGTGGTGGGGGATGGCAGCGACCCCTTCAATTTTTATTTTTTATTTTTTAAGTTTTTTTATTATTTTTTATTTTTAGATTTAAATTTTAAAATTAAATTAATAAAAAAAATTAATATTTTAATGAAGTGAAACAATGCATTTTGATTGGAACTAACGGCTGTTAAAAATTTTTGACGATAGGAATTTTACTGTTATTTCGATTGACCCAAGGAGTAAATTTTTGGAGAAAAAAAAAAAGACACTTAAGAATTTTTAAATTTGGAAAGGTTGACTCAGGAACTTATTATATAATTACCCTTATTATTATTATTGGCAAAATAACAGTGATATATATACCTGCTAGGCAAATAATTGACATTATTCAATTACACAAAATATGTCTTTTGGTTATTTGAGTGAAATCCAATGTTAGCAACTATAATTTGGTGGTTAGGAACTACACTTCATGAAGCAGAGATTATTAGTTCGAATCCCTCTCCCCCTTTTGTGTGGACATGTCCAAAAAAAAAAAAAAAAAACACTATAATTTGGTAGGCAAATACCATCATTTTATTAAGTTAAATATGTGAGCCTTTTTTTAAAAAAAAATATTAGGATTGTTTCCGTCAAAATTAGGCTTGACATCGGATTGCCCCTTCAAATGAGAAATTTTAATTTCGCCCCTAAAGATGGATGACCACACGGCCACCCCTCTTTTTTATTGGGGTGGCCATGTAGCCACCTCTATTTTTTATTTTCTTTTAAAGTAATAAGTCAAGAGGAATGCTAAGCTTACAAACAAATTTTACAAAAAAAATTTTACAAATTGATGTGTCATAACATGATTGAATATAAGATAAGTTCAAATTTGTTTGTAAGCCTAGCATTCTCCTTTTTTTAAAGCTGTGCATGTTTTTGAAAAAAAAAAAATTATAATTGGTAATTATTTTCTGAAAAGTGTTTTTTTTTTTTTTTTTGATAAGTGAACCGTGTCTTTTTATGTTTGAAAAACAAAAAGTATTTATAAAAATCATTAGCAAACATTGGTCTTAAAATGTCAAATTTGGTTGGTAGTTTGAACAAATTGATGCACCAAAGCTTAACCGAACCAACCAGGTCGGTGAATTTCTTTCTTTCTTCCTCTTTGACAACGCGCAGCAATCTGTTTTTCTTTTCTTAGCAAACAAGCAATGAGTCAACAATCATGGATATTGCTCTCCATATGTTATGCTGAATCAACGATCATGGGTATGACTCCCCTATGGTATGCTGAATCCTCTGGGCGTCATGAAAGCAAAATCATTGGGCATCATCAACCCATCAGAATCCAAATCCACATCCGGCCCTTCAATGAGTAGGGGTTTGGAATTACACATGCACTTGATAAGCATGCAAAATCCAATTACATCAACTTTAGAGAAATGGGAGAAAAATAACCAAAGTGATTAATAAAATTACTCATCAAATTAATAATTGAGAATTGTGTCACCCCAAATTATATTGCGGGATTGGATTTCAGATGCTAATCGACTAAAATAATTTCAATACATTCATCTCTCATACCATTGTGTATTATCTTCACCCAGTTTGAAAAAAAAAACTTTGTCTATCGTTGACTACCCCGTTTTTGACGCAGCCACAAGACCCAATTAGAAAGTTAAGCAATATTTTCCTTTTTTGTTATTATATATATTTGGTCAGTAAGAACAATTTGATGGACATTCATCTACAACAGACGGGCACATCGGCCTATATTTGGGTAGATGGCCAACATCATGGAAGGAAAACCCAATTATGTTGAGGTTTGAGGGTAAGGCCCAACAGGCATCTTCTTCGACACCCTCATCAGCAACAATCCCTCAACAGGGTTTTTATCTCTTATGTTTTTTCCTCTCTGGCTCTCTCATAAGTATATTCATTCTACGATTAAAAAAAAATAAAAGTATATTCATTCTACAAATAAATAAATAAATAAAATCGACATGGGTCACTATCAATTTTATCTTGTAATTTAATGGGTTGGATTATTAGAAAAATATAATCTACAAAAAAAAAAGTGCTAATATTGGTTTTAAAAGAGAGCAATTCATATAATAAATCTAATCCAAATCTGTAATTTATTATTATTATTATTATTATTATTATTTCACTATTTAAAAGCGATATATATATATATATATATTGTGAATATGTTGTCCGTAAAATAAATGCTCTCCGATTTACTTGAAATAGAGATGACATATTCCGTAACCAACCGCCGGCTTTCACCTAACATTTAACTCTTGGTTACAAGCACATGAAGGAGTGGCCAAAAGCCAAGCATCTAAACCAATATTATGATAATGATAGTGCTATTTCCATCTAGAAAGCTTTTGGGTTTACAAATATTCTATGCATTATTAGGTTTAGGTGCCTCAATTGAGCAAATAACCACCAGATTGAAAAGGTGAGATTATGTGAGAAGAAAAGTCTCACAGATTCGTTTCACTTTTGAAACATGTTTTTCCAATCCTGCCCCACCCTTGGAAACCTTTTATAGTCATCAATTGTATGATTTTCCAAAGTGGGGTCTGCTTACATGCTACGAAAATGGAGTGGTTGAAGTAATTTTAACATTTTCTTTGTTTTATTCTGACCTGCCAGCTCGGAAATTTGAAGCTAAAGGCTGTTCATTATATATGCAAATTCTCTCTCTCACAGATTTGGTTTACGATAATTTTCTAGTTATATATATTATTGCTTTTGTAGTTCTAAAGCGATAAAGCATATATAAACGCTTTGCTTTCTTACCCATCAGGAATCATTCCTTGATAATTTCATGATTTCATCACCTAATGACTATGTGATCATCCAAATTGTTATTTGCATAAATGTTGCATATGTTTACAACTAATTTCATGGTTTTCATGTTAATTAAAGTGCTTTTACCCACACACCCAAAAAAAAAAAAAATAAATAAAAAGGTATTTATCCTTGGTCCATCCTTATGATTTACTAGATAAAAACACATATGGAGGATTAGAGATGGTAAAATATTATGGGTTAACTTTACAAAGGTCCCTTAAACTTTTATGCGTTTTAAGAAAACCTAGCAAAGTTTAAAAACTTTCAATTTCACCACTCGAACTTTTAATTTGATGTAATCTGCCCCCTTTGTTAGGAGTTGGCGTGAAATTCTAACGGATGATATGAAAATACCAAAATACCCTTAGCTTTTTCCTTTTTTTTTTTTAATGTGAAAGTAAGGGTAAATTTCAAATGTTAATAAAAGTTTTAAGGGTATAAAGGTCATTTCATCTATTTTAACGTTTATTCAATGCCAAACCCTAACGGAGGGAGATAGATTGCGCATCAAATTAAAAGTTGAGTGATGAAATTAAGAGTTTTTGAATTTTGAATGATCTTTTCAAAATACGTGAAAGTGCAGGGAGGCCTTTGTGAAATTTCTTCAAATATTAATTAAATAATTAAATCAATAATTTTTATCATACTTAAGTTTATGAGATTAGTAGTAAAAATATTAAAATATTAATTAAATGATTAAATCAACAATTTTTTTATTACCAATGATAGATTTAGAAGGGGGCAAGGCCCTCCACTAAAAAAATTGCTGAAAAAGGTTTTGCCTGTTTTTAAATTTGTTAAAAATAAACATTTTAGGGTTTTTTATTATTATTATTATTCTTTTCCCTTACTTTGGCTCTTCAAAAAATTTTTTAATACCATCTGGCCTCCCTAAGGTTAACTTTTTGGTTTTAAACTTTTAAAATGAGTAATCATTTAAATAAAAATAAAAGAAATCCGATCACCTTTTTTTAAAAAAATATATATATATTTAAAAAGTGTATTGCATCAAATTTAAAAATTGGCAAAAGAGAAGTGGTAGATGAAACACAATGTGATGATGATATAATGATATGTTAAGGTTGGATGGAGGGATCAGTGGTGGACACGAGGCATTATAGACACATCCCAAGATTAAAAAGGTACCCTTTTTATTATCTGACAAATCGCTGCCAATTGAGAAAATAGACAAAAGTTGTACCAAACCATCTTCGCTAAAGACTAAACTTTCTTAGCTGGATGCCATGACTCTACATCTTTATAGTTTTTTTGCACGAAATTTCCCACTCTCCTGCTAGCTCTTGGAAATCTTTTGCCATGGTTTAATTTTCCTCTCTTTATTTGGTGGGTAAAGTCAATGGAGAAAATAGATATTGCTGTATGTTATTACTGATTGCTGGTCCTCATCCTAAGACATTGCTGCCAAGTAATTTTTTTTTAGTGCATTCATTCAAAGGAAATTACAACCACAACAACTACTACAAAAAGAAAATAAAAGAAAGCCTTAAGTAGGCCAAGCGGAGGGAGGTGAATCCTTTCCACTGACAATGGGAAAGAAGGAAGAGGAGGGTAGATGAGAATGCTGTTAGGAAAAAATTTGGCTGCGGCCCGTTGTACCACAAAGTGAGTACAAAAGTTTGTACTTACATATGTTGACATTCTTAGCTTTTCAACAGGAAAAGGCTGAGATAGAGCCGGGGGTATTAGAAATAACAGGTGCGATGCACCAATCTTGAGAGATACTAAGGTATTGAAGAGCCATAATTGCAACTTGTGAATCACCTTCAATAATAAAATGATTTGGCTGAAGAGAGGAAGCTAGAGCCACTGCCAAACGAGCACCTTAATTTTCTCTATAATTGGGATGGCAAGGAGCACTGACTTGAGAAACCAGGCTAATAATATGTCTATTAGTGTCACGATAGACTATAGCTTGTGCCGAATAAAAGTCCCTAATTGTAGTATCAAAATTAATTTTAAACCAATCAATCGAGGGGAGACCACTTTTCCACATGCCGCAAGTAATTATTAATTTTTCAAAACTCATAACATTTTCAACCTATCCTCATCACTAGTTTTTATTTAATAGTGGCAACTCGTATTCACGTGTATTAAGATATAGATATAAGATTATATAAGTTAATCATAATCTAACTCATTTAATTAAACAAGTTATACTTATCAATCTCAACTTGTTAATTTCGTCTCGGGTTTGTGGGTTTTATTAAAAATTATCAGCTCTAAATGTCACATGTTAGCTTTGGGTTGTATTAAGGAATAAATATAAGACTATATGTGATGACAACTCTATCCTAACCTATTTAATTAAATATGTCATACTCATCAATTATAATCCGTTATTTTTATATTAAATTTACTGCCACAGTCACTTCTTTTGGGGTCTACCCTACCATCAGCATTTTACTATGAGAGGAGTCCTGATCGAGGAGACATTCTACCTCTTGATCTACTGCATCATTACCTACGGTTTACTTTCACATTTCACCAACAAGCAATTTTCATCAAATTGGGATTCCTCCTTTTTCGCTAGAGCACTGCCCAAATCTACTACATATTTCTGATGATTTTCCATTTATTTAATTGATAGGGAAATAAAAAAAAAAAATACAAATTTCACCTGAAAAGATGTTCAAACTTCTAATGCTAAGATCTACCACCAAAGATTCGTCACCCAAATAAAAAGAACAAAAGAAAAAAAAAACAAAAGAAATCAAACCCAGAAGTACAGTAAAGTTCGCGTATAATATGTACGTGTGGAAAAGCGAAGGAAACAAGTGGCAAAAAACTTTTGCAGCCGAAATCTCTGAAAACAAACACCATGCACCACGCCTTCTGTGGGACTGACCAAAACCCCCAGCAACGTACAAGTTGAAGATAATAATGTAATGGGGCCGTCGACGCCATGATTATTACCTTTTTTTCCAACACTTTTTTACTTTGCTCAAACATCTCTCTCTTTTGAACCTAATCCAATTATAATATAATAATAATAATAACCTAAAAGAAAAGAAAAAGAAAAGCTACCCCCCCCCCCCCCCCCCCCCCTCTCTCTCTCTCTATCTTTCTTAATCCACAGAGCCCAAAACCCAAAGAAGAAACAAAAACCCACCAAGCTTTTGCAAAGATGCCTTTCTGTTTGAATCATTCTCAGCTTTATGTTTGTCTTTAAACGAATGCTTCACTCCCTCTTCGTCTTTATCTTTTGGAGATTCAAAATTTGTTCTTCTTCTTTCTCTCTCTCTCTGCTGCTCTCTGGGCATTGCATTTCTGTTAATAATAATTTTATATCTTTACAAAAAAAAAAAAAAAAAAAAAGTGGAAAAAGTTGGATACTTTGACTGCCATCACCACGCACGACTGGTTGTCTGAGACGTGGTAAAGCTGACCGGGAAGGCAGTAACCACACGCTTAATTTAGTCACGAGGATACGGCTGTCCAAAAGAGCACAGCACGCAAAATGTCAAATCCCTGGGATACCATCACCATCCCAAGGCACTCACGTTCCTCTTTGAGCTCTTTCTTGCCTTTAAAAGTTAATTATTAACTAATTAAATTAACAAATCAAATTTTATGTCTA
Source organism: Corylus americana (assembly GCA_036287905.1). Classification (NCBI taxonomy): domain Eukaryota; kingdom Viridiplantae; phylum Streptophyta; class Magnoliopsida; order Fagales; family Betulaceae; genus Corylus; species Corylus americana. The sequence goes on along the minus strand of CP125818.1, from coordinate 5,913,038 downwards.
ATCATTGTACTAATTATGAATTGTTTTGTCAATTTATAAAGTACTATAGTAAAAACTACAATGTCACGTTAGTTTTTCTTGTCATATTCATTTCTTTACTCTTGCCTATTCGGTCAAGCACTTGTGCTAATTATTGATTTTATGTGTCCATTAAAGTAAATGTATTTTTTTTTATTTTTTTTTAAGGAAAATCATTCTTATCTCATTAATAGAAGAATCAAGAGCATTAAAACTCTTACAATCACAGAACATAACGTTCTAAAAGATCTTAGCCGAAGCTAAAAGATCAAAGTCGTAACTAAAAGATTACGCATCAAAGACGTCAAACATCCGCTAATCTATAACTAATCTTCAGTTGGAATAACAGATCTGCGCTAGGCAGACACAAACTAATGCATAGGTAGCTCTTATTCCTCAACCCTGGAATCAAAAGGACCCCATGCCGACACACATCCTCCTGAACCCGAAAGCCAAGATATCGTTCACATCCACAACCCCAGGAGTTTGGACCAAAATAACAAGCGAGTAGATCAAGAGAGGTGTTTCTACAAATGTAGAGAAGCATTGTTCCTAATAAGTAGTTCAATCGGCTGGAAACTACACCTCATAAAATATACGTCATTAAATCGAATCTACCTCCACATATGAGGATTTGTCAATAGCCAAAAAAAAAAAAAAAAAAAAAAAAAAAACCGAATGCAAAAAATATTTTATGCTTTTCTCTCACATACTCACTTTTTCTTTAGTTCTTCTTTATTTCTTTATGATTTATTATAAAAAAAATATTTAAATGATATAAACTAATTAAATAAACAGTCGTATGTGAAATGCATTTAAAAAGTCATTAACTTAAAAAAAGTAATTTTAATTATTTTAGATTATATATATATATTAGAGAATTCTGTTAATACTCTAATATTTATTGTTGCCTTTTCGGTTGGATATTGGGCTGATTATTGGTTTTATATTAATCCATACAAAACTTATTCTATTTAGTCCTTAGGTTTTCAAGCTATTTCAATTTGATTGCTAAATTTTCAATTTTAACAATTATATTTTGAAGTTTTCTTTTAATTTCAAAAATGTCATTTTATCAATTTACTATCCAATTAATTAGCGATATACCACGTAATTAATACGACGTGGTTATTGTTCAACACATCATGTTACCAATGTATGTACCATATGGCACAGTTACTTTAAAATTAAAAATACGTGTCAAACAAGAGTCCTGTAACATTAGTTAATTGGGTTGATTTGGTATACCGTTTATTAATTGGTTAACAAGTAGATTGAGAAACCTATTTGAAATAAAATTTAAAAATCTAATTGTCAAAATTAAAAACTTAAACACTAAATTAAAATAGCATAGAAGTTTGTAGATTAAAATTGATTTTTTCCCTAAATTAAAATACATATATAGACAAATGTTTCTTGAATTATCAGAAATAAAGCGACTTCAAAGGGGTACTGTAGGCAGTAGGGGACCCTGTGTTAACTGCAGTACCTTTTTTACTTTTATTCTCCACTATAAACACTGAAAATCTGCTCATGAGCTATGTTCCTCCTCTTCCTATAAACTCACAAGACACAAAGTCTTGGTTGGTCCCCATACAAAGAGAAGTGGGGGCAGCTAGCCAACCTGATCATTAGGCCCAATCTTTTTTTCTTTCTTTCTTTCTATTTTTTTTTTCATCAAATTAATCTTTTTATAATAGTACAAGAAAACCGTATGATTTATGAAATTATGATGAATGGTACTCATGCCTTTTCTTTTTGGCTTTGCCACAATGCACAAGGCATTTCAACTATTGCCAAAGCATTATTTGATGACGGTTGGATTCGGCCAACAAACGCCTCAAAACAATTTGGCAGTTGGAGGCTTGAGGGGGGATGTCAACGGTGAAATTCTTTGATATTAAGTTGGCAAAGAAAAAAAAAAGTTATCAATCGATTAGGGATTATGTCTCATTAAAATGAGGTTACTAGTTGAAATGTTCTCATTTTTTTTCTCTCCCTTTATACGGACATGTCAAAAACAAGTGAAAAAAAAAAAAAAAAAATGATGCAATTGAAGGTTGGGCGAACTGGAGTTATTAGTTAAGTAAAAGTTCCAGAAAACCTTGGTAGACTGGTAGTTTTTCTTTTACTATCTTCTTAATGATTCTTCATAGTTGGATTGATCTTTTTGGGCTATGGAAATTTGTAGATCTTGTTGTAAATTATTTTGAGGTGTTTTCCTAAATTTGGGCTGGTTCGTCCCGTGAATGGCGTTGATTCATCCACTATCAGTGTCATCCTTGTTGCTACAAACTTTCTTCCAGTGTGCTGTTGTAGTGAATTTATTATGGAGGTTCGAGGTGGGTTAAAGGACCTTTCAAGGTTCATGCCCCTTTTTGTGACTCTTGGCTATGCCATCTCTATTGTGGGAAAGGTTAAAGAATCTTTTGAGGTTCATGATCATTCTCATGCCTCAAACCATCTTAACTTATGGCTAATTTTTTTGGGTTTGTGCCAAGAATTCATAGGAATTAGGATCGTGTTATTCAATTGGCACATCCCTTCCTTATTTAGTTGTTACTGCACTGATTTCGTTTTATTCGGCTTATTGTTGGGTTACCCAGACCCTTTATGTGTTTTGGTTTGATATTTTCTTCCTCTTTCCCCTTCTCCTTTATATTGCATAAAAAACAAAAATATAAGAGGTCGGGCAAACATGCTAGCATTATCACACCCTCATTCAAACATGGCATTCAAGAAAATCTACTTGATATGCCGCATTTGTTTAAAAAGAAAAGGATCCCCACATAGATAAAAGTCAGCACTCTATTTAATTCCATCCAAATTTCGTTCAAATTCAGTATCATTAACAGACAAGGAACTTCTTCATTTTAAATGAAATAAATAATATATATTTTATGGTTAAAATTTAATGTTTGTGCATATAATGATGTGCGTGATATCACATAATTTAAATTTGTTTAAAAAACATAACAAAATTGATATCATGCATATTTTTAAATGTAATAACTTTTAGAGTAGGAGGAGGCCCTGCCCTGTTTCTATTTCCCCTTTCACCCTCCATTTTTCCGCCTCCACTATAGATTGATCATGGCGCTTGTGTCAATGGTCTTCGGGCTGATTTTTAACGGCGTGTGGCTAGCCATTGGTGGTATGTAGAACGCTTGAGGTTGTGTTGGGTTTTTGTTGTTATATTTTCATTTTTTTTTTAAAAAAAAAATAAGAATGCATTATCTCTAGATCTGCTTCTAGTAGCGATTTATGGGGTGAAGATTTATTCGTTTTCTTAGGTTTTGTTTTCACGAATCCTTAAGAATAACCGAATTGGTTTTCGGTCAGTTTTTTGTTTTCTTATGGTTCATTTTTTGGGCGCAAACCATAAACTGATGACGGAAGATGTATCAAGCATAAAGAAGAATTGTCACTATGGAAAAGGCAGCGAATGAGATTGCGAAGCCAGGGAATCAATGACCTGGCAGTAGATAAAAACGTGATTCGCCAGAATTTGCTGTAAATATGAAATTGATTGAGATGGTGATTTTTGATAAATATTGTCCTATAATAGCTCGATAGGCTATTGTGTATGTCATAGATAATGTTTGAATTGTAAAGATTCCAAATTATATCTTTGGCATTTTATGAAAGTATTTTGCCCAATTTGATTGTTATATCGATGAAGAAATAATTCGTTAAAAAAAAAAAAAAAAAAAAAAAACTAATAACTTTAAATCATAAATATAAAATAGAAATTCATTTAATTTGAAATGAAAAAAATTCTATTCCATAATGTACTTCCTTATTCCATGATTTTGTTGAAGTTTTCTTTCTTTAGAAAACTAGCCACTTGAGATTTTGAGTCTGAGAATCAGGAGTAGAGGACAATTTTTAATCAAGAATACAATTTCAGTTTATTTATAAGGCTGCCAACTGTCACTTCGAGCGTAGCAACATATATAGTATGATGACTATGGTTTTTCACGTGACATTGTTTATGTTTTGTTGGGTTTTTAAGGGTATGTTCAGAAACAATATTGTAATCTACAAAACACATACTTTGATATTCTTTTTTTTTTTTCATAATAAAATTTATCAAGAGAATTTCTCTTTAATTGCTAGTGGAGCCCAAAAATTCATATTGTTCACAACTCGTGTTACCACTTGCTTGGACCGCAAGCTTAAATGTCACTTCCCACGCTTAAAAGGATGTTTCAAAAATATTTTTAGTGAAATTAATTTTTAGAAGAAAAAAATTTTGAAACTATTTTTCGGTCTTTGGCTCATGCAAAAAATGGTGACCAACTTCTAGTGAACTCTAGCAGAGAGCCAGCAACTTCCGACACTGGTCCGGCAAACTCCGGCAGTGTTCCAACGAACTTTGACGTTTTGAGAATGAAAAGCTAAAACTCGAAAAATTGTTTAAATTTTTTTAAAAAATAAATAATTTTACAAAAAATTGAAGGTTTTTCAAACTCATCACAATTATTGGTTGTACTAAACGATAGAAAAATAGAGAGAACGTTTTCCAAAAATATTTGGGCAAAGGTATTACCTTAGGCAACGAGTGTTTTAAATATATATATATTTTTCTTTTAAATAACTAATATTATGAAAATTCACTTAAAACATTAATAATTGTTTGAAATGAGTGTTTATAGGCCGGGCAAAGCCACAAAATAAAAAGGCCAGTAATGAGGTGAGGCACAAAAAAGGGGAGCACTTTCACGTCAACCTCAGTGGAAGGTAGAGAATGAAAAAGAAAAGGACACCACAAACTGCCAAATCCTCAGACAGCCTTTCTTATCAAACCCTCATCTCTCCTTCTGATTCGTCTCGCCCTCTCTGAACCAGACGAATCTCTCTCTGTTTGTCATGGACCCCTCACTCTCTTCTATATTCACTTAACCTTTCCAAAAAACAAAACGCAAAAGAATATGATAATGTTATTTAATGACTGCTTACTTTGCTTCGTGATCTTGGAGCCTCTTCACTCGGTCCGCATAAACCCACAGAGAGAGAGAAGAAGAAGAAGAAGAAGAAAGAGAGTAAACCCATCTTCTTCTTCTTCTTAATTCTTCCAATTTTCATTTGCTTCTTGTTTTAGGTTTCTCTGAATCTTGGTAAGCCTTAAGAAATGACAGAAAGTTGTAACCTCCTCCTCCTTTGAATCTCTCCAAAATCTTCCTCTTTTCCACTTTTCTTCCCATATTTTCCAAGAAACATAAAGTGCACTCTTTGATAAAGCCTAAAGTCCTCATCTTTAACCCCCACATCTCTCTTTTTTTTTTCCCAAGTTCCCAAGTGATTTTCCTTCTTTTCCCCCTCTTTTCCCCGCAAAACTTTCCCCACACAATCACATTTTCTCCTTTCCCAAACAGACCCAACAAACCGTCACCATCCACTCTCTGCATCTCGCGATCAGAAACACGACCCAGAAGCTCCTAAACCAGTGGCTTAACATGGCGTCGCTTATGGCCGTTTTTAGGTCTTTTGTTTGGTTGTGGTTCATGGCTCACTACGCTCGCGCCGGTTTTCTTTCTGAACCGGCTAACCAAGGTGGGTACTTGGTCCCGGCCTACCCGGTTCAGACCCAGACCCAGACCTGCCGGCTAGACCTCTCAGCCGAGCTCTTCGGCGGGGTGAGCGAAGCCTGCGGGAAGAACCTGGACCGGAGCCGCTGCTGCCCCGTCTTAGCAGCGTGGCTCTTCGCGGCTCACGCCAGGACGGCTCTCCAGGTGTCGTCGGCGGCTCCAGAACCGGCGCCGGAATCCGACCTCCCGATGATGCCGGACGACTCTCAGAGGTGCGTGAACGCGCTGCAGAGCTCGCTGCTGAGCCGTGGCATTCGGATTCCGCAGCCGAACGCTAGCTGCGACGCTATTCTTTGCTTCTGCGGGATTCGGCTCCACCAGATCAGCTCGCTCAGCTGCCCTGCGGCTTTCAACGTTACGGGTTTCCACAATGCGACCCCCACGGCTTCCGTCAAGAATTTGGAGAAGAATTGCCGGAATTCTTCTTACTCCGGCTGTACCAAGTGCCTTGGGGCTCTTCAAAAGGTCAGCTTCTTTTTTCTTTTCCTTTTTAAATTTAATTTAATAAATTATTTTGAAAATTTTGGTACCCTCCATCCAATCCAATCCAATTCAATCTATTCATAGGGCAATATGCATTATCCTAAATCATATTAAGATTTCATTTCAAGGCTCATCCATTGCAATCATAGAACCATCATCAATTTATGAGTCTCCTATAATAAAATCTCATAGCATCATTGCTCTAAAATAGTGGAGAATGTTCGTTTGACATTTATTGATATTAAATGAGTTACTTTTTGCCTCATGGGTCCAAAATGTTTTCTTGTTTAGTTGATCCCGATATGAAATTTGGCATGTCGGGTTTGTTTCGGGTCGAAATATTTACATCAATTTTAATCCGACTTGTAATTCATTGGTCATACTTATCTCTTACACTTTCTAGCAAGGAAAAAAAGATAATGATTTGCCTTTTGGCATGGTGGCACATGAACAATGAAACATGATGGTGAAAGGGGCTGTGATTTGGAGGTGTTCCTTTGCCCTTTTGTGAAACAGAGCAAAGTCATTCTCGGAGACCCTATAAAATTGACGTTACCATGTGCATAATTATTCTCGTTGTTTGTTGTTTTTTCCCTGCCCCTTATTTTATTGGGTGTGTTTGGACTAAAATGCCCTTTTAATGGATACAGCTCAAGGGCGGGTACAAAAACGGGACGGGGGACAAGCCCACAACAGAGAGGGCGAGCAAGATGTTCAACAGGGACTGCCAGCTCATGGGGCTGACGTGGCTGCTCGCCCGGAACAAAACGGCGTACATTCCAACGGTCTCTGCTGTGTTGCGGGCCATCATGTACAGCGCGCACCCCCCACACGAGTCCACGTGCAGCCCGGACCAAGAGAACATGCCGCTGGCCGTTGATTCCCTGCAGTTCGAGATGGCCCAGTCCTCATCTTCACCGTCCATTTCTTGGTTTCCCATTTTGCCCCTAATCATTTTGGTTTCCCTGTTTGTCTAGGAGGGACCGAGGGAGAGAGAGAGAGGGTCCATTCTCTTTTGATTTATGCCCTGGTTTTTGGTATCTTGTGTCGGGTCACGTGAAGCTAGTAGACAAACGGGCTATCAGGGCTATTTTTGTCTTTTTGCCCCCCCACTGTAAATTTCAGGCTCGTTTTTTAGACCTTTGTTTTGATATGTAGTGTACGAGGAGGGTCAGTCTTGCATTTCATTATTATTTTTTGCTAAATATATATATATTCTTACTTATCATTTTATTTCCCCAAAAAATAACCATTGATAGATCCATTTTATGCATTGTCTTCTCTTCCAAAGTTGAAACTATGGGTCTGGTTTGGGTAAAACGACTAGGAGCAAGGTGAATGTGGTTCGGTTGTTAGGCTCATTTTTCTTAAAATTTTTGTTTTTTATTCTAAAATATATTAAAAATAATTTAAGTACAAAACACTCAAAAAAAAAAAAAAAAAAAAAAAATTGTAATGATTTAAGGGGTGCCATGTAAATTGTGGGGATTTGTGCGAAAAGCCTGTGGATTCCGGGGATTAGTAATATGGTACAGCCGTCGAGAAACCGACTCACGAAGCAACCGGACCATCTCCCCAGGACTGAGCATGTTGGTCGATTTGCAATGATAATTGTAAACAAATCTATTATTATGTTTTTATTTTTTATTTTTTATTTTTTTTATTTTTATAAATATTTTCAGGTTGTGATTAATTTATCCGTTGGAGGCATAACATATTCTTTCGTTGCACATGTTCACCGGAGAGAATTGCGGTTGAATGTTTGTCGCCTTCTACTTTCCCCCACCTTAACCGACCTTTCCTGACCAATGGAGCCTGCTTCTTTTGTTGCGTCTTTCTTATCATATGAATTGGTCTGAACCATGATTGAAATGGGTCTTTGTTCGTGTTAACTTTATACGATCTCTTTATTAAACTAGTTATACGTGTCATACCGTGTAATTGAGAAGTTTGAGTTTGTGTCGAACTGAGATATAAACCTGATTCATTTCAATATAAACTGAGAACCAAGCCTGTGATAGGACGAAGCCCAATAAGCCCAAGGGGTTTTCTGGAATCTGAAGTTTGTTGTAGCATGCATTTGTACTCAAATGTTCATTTTGGAACATAAATTTCATATCACAGAGAGAAGAAAAGAAAAAGAGTTTACTAATTTCGCAAATAAGATGTAAATTTGATGTGGAAGGATATTCACCCTTTAATTTAATACTTTTGAGACAAGATGAAGGGGCTGTTTAGGTGTGCGTTTGAGAGGCTTAAAAGTGCGTTTAACACTCAAAAAATCTGTTTAAAAACAAAAAAAATACGTTTGGTAAAAAAAATAGAAAAGTACTTTTAAATGTCCAAAATGCTCAAAAATAGCAAAAACGCACTTTTAACAAAAGCTTAAAAATGAAGTTTTTGCCAAAAAGCGTTTTTCGACTTAAAAGTTCAGTTTCTCAAATACAATCCCAAACATGCTCGAAGAAACACTTAAGGTAATTATTCATAAGTTCCTCAATAAATCTGTACAAAACATTACAATTCTGAAGTATAGTGTAGAAGCAAGTTGTAAAGAATGACACACATTTCATACTTCCTCCTCAATGACTATCCCATAGCAGTAGAAATAAAGTTTTCCTAAACAAAAGCTAAAATAAGAAAAATCTTACTTCCTTTTAAATCAGCAAGAATCAGCACTCACCAGCCTTTACCTATTAGCCACAACCAGTCAAGTGTTACCCCTGCAAAAATACCTCCTAGAAGAAACAACACCAGAATGTTTCCCAACGCGTTTTGCTCCGGCCCCTACGAGTTTCAGAAGCATATAAGTTCTACAAATCTCCTTAAAATTTAGAAAGAAAACACAGTGACATCTAATGAACTAACCTTGTAACCTTTTGGTGCAGAAGTGAGGACACAGACAGTGAGGTAACCATTAGTTAACCCCAAGAAGGATGTCAGCACAATCATCCAGCCCTGGTCACCATACTTGGCCGTGAAATAGAACGCCGGGATGAGTAAGAACCGAGAAAGAATTGCTAGCATCAGACCTTTCCGCGACTCCAACTTCAGGAATTTCAGGAGTGGAATGTATCTTCCAATGAGATCCCACACGTTATACATTGCTACCAAAACAACAGCATACCTGAAAATATCACCAATTATCAGATAATGACCACAAGCACACTGAGAGACCTTTGCCTATAATTCTCTAATTGGTCATTGCATAAAAAGATAGAAGGATGGAACAAATTAATATTGGCAGAAATGCAAACCAGACACAAAACTAATCACGTAATTGTCGATACAAACGTACCATGCACCTAAGCTGTGTGATCCAGTATCTTCGGATAAGAATCCAGGGAAAATAGATAAACTCAGCACATATATCAGAAACATGTCAAGTGCATAATCAATGTTCTGAAGGAACAATTCTTTGCTACTTAGTCGCTCGAGTTGTTTTGGATCTTCCTCAGCCTGCAAATTCAAGTATCTCACAAAAGATTGATATGTGAATTGCAAGAAATTTTTTTTTTTTGCATGTCATTAAAGAAAGAGACATGCCTCTTGTTGCGGCAATGTTTGGATGCCGCCAGCCACAAGGTCAGCTGAAACAGTCTTTGATCCTTCAGAGGCTGCTTTTGAGCGATAATACTTCACAATTGGAAGTTTTGGAAAGGCCAATGCATAAAGAAGAACACAAAGAAGCTCAAAGAAGGTGGAAATTCCAAAGAACAAAACTGCAGTCAACCGTAAAACATAACTTTTAGAAACACCTTTTCAGAAACTCCAAGCATAAAAAATAAAGCATGACAGTAGAAAATTACAAGAAGATAATGCTTTCTTAGCAGCAAGCAGAAGAAGAAATCAGCACTCAGTTGTAGTAAGAAAGAGTAATTTAACCATTACAACCATCGCATGCCCTTAAAGTACGGCATTCTCTGAATGATGACTATTGAAGGTGACAAGAGCCACAAGCAAATGGAAGTAATAAAGTGCAGCAACTAAAGCAATTGATTTTTCTTACAACCTTTTATATAATCAGGAAACTGCATAAATATTTTTGCAAGATAAATTACTCATCAATTTCCTGTATGGCTCTTGTATAAATATTCATGAGTACCAGAAATGGCATGCAGTCAGCAATACATCTCAAATAGACATATTGACAACAAACTAGAAATGAATTTGACAAACTCACAAATAAATAACAAGAAACTCAGAGTGGATATGGATCTCAAACAAATTCTGAATAGAGTTAACAACTTACCATGATGAAGAGACACAACTTGTACTAAGCAAATCAATGGAAGTAAACGAAAATAATAGGGATTTGATCATATGGGCCCCTAAAATTTAATCAGAAACCTGTTACCATATTCTAAGATTCAAACTGATCTAATATGTTGTAGGATTAATTGTTTAACAACAGCAACTGTAACGACCCAATGAAAGTTGTAGCCACATTTGTACTATCACCTCAAACGGACTAGTCAATTTGAAGATTTCATAAAATCACTTATAAAATCCAGTTTCACTTACTAAGGAACCAAGGTGGGACTAGCACCCATGAGTGCCTTATTATCCACTCACTCTATGTAAGCTATTCGTCTTCCCAATGTGAGACTGGAGTGTTACAATCTCCCCCCTTAAATCCCTAACGTCCTCATTAGGCCACTTCATGCAGTGCTCCAGTACCACATGACGTAACTAGGTTGCTCTGATACCATTTGTAACGATTAGGGAAAGCGATAGCCACATCTGCGCTATCACTTCAAAAGAACCAATCAATTTAAAACTTCCCTAGAATCACTTATAAGTCCAGTCTGTCTTACTAAAGAACTAAGTGGGAGTAACACTCATGAGTACCTTTATAATCCATCCACTCTATGTGGACTATTCATCTTCCCAATGTAGAACTGGGGTGTTGCAACAACAATAGGGAGATATTTTTCGATTTTTTTCTTCATTAATAGGAAACTAAAGCAATAGGGATTTGAACATACGGGCTCCCTTGCGAAGACCATCCTTCGTATTTTCAAAAGCTGCTTTTGTAATTAACCTCAAAGCAGAGGTTATTACACCTGATGCAGCCAAACCAGCAAGGAAAGACTGAAAATTTTAAAACAAGAAATTAGTCACAAACTTAAAATCAGATTAGATAAGTGTCAACAGCTAAGAAACTATTGAGCATTTAATTATGGCAGTCATGACTACTGACTTGAATGAATTCAGGTCGCATGAAGGAGAGATCTCCAATCATTCCACCCTGCACATGAGCATCCGCAACTCCAAAAGCACCGCTCATGACACATATTCCAATAAAAGTTCCGAGTCCACCTTTCCCAGAAGTAGCTAAATCCAACTATTGTGAATAATAATAAAGAAGCAAAAAGGACTCAAAACTATCTCAAAGGATTAATACTTTGTATTTAAGCTCATGATATATGTAATTGAATAGGATCTGGTAGATTGAATTAGAAATGTGAATTATACTTACAACTAAAACCAAGAGAGTACTTATGAAAAACAGGGTATATCCAAATAGGTTTCTTCGTCTAGTATTCATTTTTGCCTCATTGTACGTGAGTACTGCAAGTGTTCCAAGTGCAAACGGCTGATATACAAGAGTAAGGACCCTTGCTGAATGGTACTCCTGCACAAGGGAAAAAAAAAAGAACCATAATCACGAAGGCAATCCTTGGCTACAGAAACAACTGTTGACATTCTTATAACATATATTCAGATAAATTCTGAACGATGTAGAAGATGGAGTACAGCTTATGTATTATAATTCACCAAATTTAGATCTAATAAGTTGATAAAAAAAATAAAAAAAATAAAAAAGAAGAGAAGAAGATATGTGTAGAGAATAATCAAGACCACCTCTAAGTAGACGCAAAATGAATCCTATTAAAACATAAATGATACATATCCTAATTCAGGACATGGAGATTAAAGTTTGGAAATCAATCAGAAAAATCAGGATAATTGTGCAAGATATCTTGACAGAATCAGCATCATAAATATGAAATCTATGAAGCTAAATGGGGCAGCAGAATGATATGGGAAGAGAAGAAATCCTTGAGCTTTCCCAGACTAAATAGTTCGAAATCCAAGAATTTTTCTGGTCAGTGAGAAGCTCTGAAAGACAAGATCTGAAATCATGGTTTATATTCAGTTCCAGTGAATTGATTCCAAAAGGGTGAGCCCATGCTAGTGAACTAATGGTACCAATCTCTGCTCAAACTAATTCTTAATTGCTGATTAATGAGTCAAATAATGAGCTTAGATCACATAATTACGACATAAAATTCTAACTTTCATGAAAGTTTTAAGCATCCTCAAGTGTTCCATGTCAAACCCTCTCCCCTTTCCCTCCCCTTATTTTTACTTCTCCCAACAAAAATCATCATCTTTTCAAAACTACTTTTTTCACCTTTCTCTCACAAAAGTCAACATCTTATTTCACATTTATATCAAATCAATAACTTCATATTACTACTCAAACAAAAAAATCACAACTAAAAGGTTTACCAAACACACACTAGCCTGCAAGTCATGAAAGACAAGCCTTTAACAGAACTACAGCCCAGAGAATATCTCCAAAAAAATGATTAAGAAGAATGCAAAAAAGAGACTTTATTTACCGGGAACAAGTAAGAATAGTAATCTTCTATGGTCACCATACTGTTCCATGAAAAGAGACACCCATTTCCAAGAAGCCAGCATACTAAAATTGCAACATACTTCCCCTGTTAACGACAGAAGATGCAAATCAAAAAATTTTATAAGAAATAACGAATATCATGCAGCGGTATTCAATAATTAAAGGAAACGATCATTTTGACCACAAACCTCAAGATTTGCGGGAGGCACATTTTGATAAGGCGCTGCCATGAATGAAAGCTTCTTCCTTTCAACCAGTTCCTACAAGTACTGCCAATCATGTATGAATGAGTGGTTATTAAGAAGTTCGTTTATTTAAAAGGGGTTTTCTTTCCCCAGGTCAAGCCTAGTAACTAAGTAGGACTTATTTTAGAATTTCCAGGTTTTGCTCCAATCTATTGAATAAAATCTGTATTCATAAAAAAAAATAAAAGACTTGCAGGCTTCAATTCATCATGAACTTCATGGGAAGAAAAGAAAAAAGGTGCATATTTCCAATACCCAGAACTCCAATTTTTCAAAACCAATAACCCATTAATAAAAATCAAATATCATCATCATTTGAGGTTTTTTTCACACACACATGCACAATTACAGAGCCATTCCATTCCATATGAATGAAGATGGGTCCGGTATGATGAGGAACGAAATCAAAGAAGAATTAATCAGATGAACCAACCAAGAAAACAAGGAAAAAAGAAAAAGAAAAACTCACTCTGTCAAACTGGGTGGGTGTGTATGGACTAAAGTGAGATTCTTGCGCCTTTTTCTGGGAATCTGGAATCTCTGTGTTTGATTCACTTATGAAAAAGTCTTCTTTAGCTTTTGATAAAATAATGAATACAACAACAATATTGTTTTGGCTGTAGATGTCTCAATTTACTATATATAGAGGTTTTTGTACACATATTGAAACCAAAAGTCTTGTACAGATGCATCATACGATAAACAACTTAAAATTCTTTTGGGGGTGGGGTTTTTCTTTACTAAGCCAATTTATTTTGGGGGTTAATCTGAAAGGAAAGATATTTTCGGCTACTATGACTGTTCTAGCGCTGGCAGTTTCTTTGTGTACCCAATCAAAACCAAGAGCTTCCGTATTTGACTCCATGTCCATGTGTAATCATTTCTCTTACGTATCTTTGACTTTTTTAAATAGAGATTGAAACGAAATCTTGTCCTCTTTTATTTATCGTTTGAATCGTTTGATTCGTTTTCACTCATCTTCTGTGGCATGCATTGACCAAACACCAAACAGATAAGAACTACATAGACCATAATACATCCCCACCAAAAAAATCAAAAAATGTCTGGACAAAGTTTAAATTAGGTAGGAGGAATTTTTTTCTACCTACTTTATAAAATTGATATATATTATTTGAATATGTGAGATGTACATATTTTTTTATTTATAGAGATAAAGTTGAAATAAATTTTATTAAAAATATATGTACATTTTACATATTATTAAAAAAAAATGTACATATATCTTTAATAAAGTATATTAAAATAAATTCATTCAAATTAGTTCAGAGAAAAAGTTTATCCAAAATCTTTGGTTTCGTTTTAGGTCCCAAAGCAAATAAATTAACAAATAATTTAAATATACAACATTATTCAAAATAAAAGTTTATTTGATAAAATATTTTACATGATGCCTTTTGTTTTTTAATTATGATGTGACATAATTATAAAAACAATTTTGAGTCTTGTGCCAAAAAAAAAAAAAAATCTTAAAAAGTGTGGCAACAAGAGCAAATTTTTAAGACATTTTTTTTTTCTTATCTTACTCATCAGCTCTCAGTTATTGTTAAAAAAAAAAAAATCAATAACTAATGAACACCGACACATCAATTTCATAAAATGGTCTTTTTAGGATATATGAGTAGTTTTCTGTATCCTCTAAAATTTTAATCCACACAAAGCAACCTCACCAGAAAGAGAAATGAAAAAATAAAATTGCATTATTTTATAATTTTTTTTTTTAAGAGAAGCGGTTATAACCGCTAATCGCTATAACCACTAACCGCACTAACTGTTTTTGGAAACAGTTAATAAAAACATGTGCATCTCACATGTTTAAGGGACACATGTCAGTTTTACAGTATAGATTGAAAAAAATTCCTCCAACCCAGTTTGAAGTAAAACTTTGTTCATAAAAATATATTGTTTATATGTTATATAATGTAATATGAAGTTTTTAAAAAGATGAGTTAGGCATGAAGCCAAGAACACTAACGCATGGGGAGTGAGGTTATCAATTTGCCTCTTGACCTTGTCATTGACTCCCATACGAACAACTACAAGTGTTTTTTCAATTGCCTCTTGTTTGTTTCACATTGGAAAAAGAAACCCACCACTTCCACCTTCACTCATCTATATGAAGCACATGTCATTTTCTAATCCTCTAGATATTGCCTTAGTCAAGCACTTAAGCTGGGCGAGCCAAGAGCTAAGCTTCGAGAACTCGGCTTGCCTGACAGGCGAGCATGGCTAGCCAGGGAGAATGGCGAGCCGAGCCAAGCACAAATTTTTTAATTTTTTTTTTCCCTTTAAAAACGGTTAACCGCAAACCACCGGTTAACCACCTAGACGGTTAGCGAAGGTGGTTACATTAGTAGTTTTAACTAACCATAACAGCCTTTTCACCCCTAACAAATAGTGGAAAACTCGTATCCTTAGTTGAGCCTTTCTATAGAGTCAAACTTAAGACGTATATAATATTTGAAGATCTATTTTCATTCCATAATTTTAGGAGCTTGTTCTTGTTTACTTATTGTACTCCAATTTGGTTAGATGTATTAATAAAGACTCAACCTTTTCATTAATTTTTTCTTGTCATGCCCATACTTAGCTTTTTATGAGATTTTAATTTAATCCTTAGGTTTTCAACTTCAACAATTAAGTTCTTGGTTTTTTCTTCTTCTATTTTAGAAACATTTCAAGCTTTCAATTTTGAAAAATCAAATCTTACAATTTTCAAAAGATACAATAACATTAAGGAAATCAAGATATTCTTCCATCCAAAATTTTTCAAAAAAAAAAAAAAAAGAAGTTATTATGTTCACTTACCACCTAATTAATTAACAACATGGCACGTCTGACTCATCAATTAATACCACCTAACTCTCGTTTGATACATAATGTGCCAACTATATGTGACACGTGGCATTATTACTTTAAAATTACAAATACACCATAAATAAAGAATTTATTTTTAACTTTTTTTAAATGATTTATTTAGAATATACTTGTAATTTAAAGTGTTTGTATCATTCGACACATATAGACGGTTAGTTGGCACACGACACGTCAAATGAAAGTCGTGTGACATTAATTGATTGACCTGGCATGACATACGGGTAATTAATTGAACAATAAGTTGATAGAGAGACTTATTTAAAACTAGAGAAAAACCTAAGAACTTAATTATTGAAATTGAAAACCTAAGGACTAAATTATAATCACATAAAAACCTAAATTTAATTTAATTTTTCCCTAAAATAAATGGACCAATGAATAATATTGACATCACATCTAATAAGTTTAAATCATCTCATAGACTTTTTTAGCATAGTAGATTTCTTCAAATCTCAATAATTTTTTAAAAATTTACTATTATATTTAATTTTAATATATATATACTTAATTGTTAAAAGTAAATATCATAAAAAAAAATACTAATATGATAAATTTTGAAAAATTTTAGTTTAAAATAATTATTGAGATTTGAAGCATTCAAGAGATCCAAATTTATTTTTCCTTAATTTGCTTATGAGTAAAGTCAGATAGACCCTCCTAGTTTCATATCATCACAGACAACAAATATCATATTTCTTTATAATTATCCATGAAATTCTTCCTCCTTTTACTTTCTCAGCTCTTGGAAGGACACTTTCTAACCATACAAGGAGGATTTGTTTAAGCTTCCAAGCAAGACATACAAAGAACGAAAGACAGGGAATTTCTCATCTCATTCATATTATCCCCGCATATTTTTCTACCTATGAAAAAATCTAGAAAACAAAAGCCTTACGTAAAGCTTGTTAGAATTTTACTAAATAAATCTGTTTTTCTCTATAGCATGTGTGATATAGGATGATATTTACCTATATTTTTGGTAAAAACGAAAATAAGGAAAATATCAAAAATAATATTGGAGTAGCGCCACTTGATCAGAATTTTATCCGTTCTCAAACAACGGAAATACAAAAGGAAAGATTGCCACGATTCCCGCTGATTGTCAATTTTATATTAGGATTTTATTTTATTTTATTAGGACTTTATTTCCTTTCCTTATAGGGTTAGATTTACTATTGTTACTAGGATTATGTTTACTTTCCTACTATGAATAGATTTACTTTCTCTACTAGGATTAGATTTACTTTCTCTACTAGAAGTAGGTTTACTTTCTCTACAAGTATTTCTCTTCTATAAATATGCTTGCTTATTTTGTAAAACTAAATCCATTGAATTATTATCAAATTAGAGAATTCTCTCTCAAATACTCTGCGGAGTTTTATTTTTCTTTTAGCCTGCGGACTTGTTTTATCTTTTGGATAGAAGATGAAGACGCTTCTCCTTGCAGAATCAAAGACGCTACTCTTTGATTAGTTACCTTAGTCTTCCGCTACGTCAGTTGGTATCAAAGCAGGCTTTATTCTGACGCAGCGGAAGACTAAGGTAACTAATCAAAGAGCAGTATCTTTGATTCTGCAAGGAGAAGCGTGTTCGTCTTCTACCCAATAGATAAAATAAGCCAGCAGGCTAAAAGAAAAATAAAACTCCGCAGAGTATTTGAGAGAGAATTCTCTTATTTGATAATAATTCAATGGATTTAGTTTTACAAAATAAGCAAGCCTATTTATAGAAGAGAAATACTTGTAGAGAAAGTAAACCTACTTCTAGTAGAGAAAGTAAGTCTAATCCTCGTAGAAAAAATAAATCTAATCCTAATAAGAAAGTAAACATAATCCTAGTAACAATAGTAAATCTAACCCTATAAGAAAAGGAAATAAAGTCCTAATAAAATAAAATCCTAATATAAAATTGACAATCAGCGGGAATCATGACAATCTTTCCTTTTATACTTCCATTGTTTAAGAACGGATAAAATTCTGATCAAGTGGCGCTGCTCTAATATTATTTTTGATATTTTCTTTTTTACCAAAAATAAAGGTAAATATCGTCCTACATCAGACACCCCCACTTGAAAAAAACTTGTCCTTGAGTTTTCTTTGGGACATGGCATGCGCAGCTCATCCGTATAAATATATTTGGAGAAATCTACATAGATTTCACCAAGACACGTTTTCTCCTTTTCGTCCTTTTCCATAAAAATTTCCCCAACAATTTCTTCATGGACATCATCTTCAACTTCACCGTTATCTTCCAAAGGATCTCCAATTTTTGTGGTGATCGTGATGAGTTGCACTTGTGGACCTGTGGTGGAGGAGATTGCAACTGTGGTGGGGGAAGTTACACTTGTGGTGGAGGAGGTTGCAACTTTGGTGAAGGAAGTTGCACTTGTGGTGGAGGAGGCGGTAGCTGTTCCTCCATTGATTTAGTCGTTGGAATCAATGATGGTGGCTGCACATATGTTTTCTCTGACGGCAACTCTACTTCTTCAACCAACTTAACATCTTCCACAACTTGTTCACCATAATTAAAATTCTCCTCATAGGCGAAGGGCATATTTGGAGAGTTATGAAGATGGTTATGGACATGACGAAAGTGGCTTACGTCATCCTCACGGAATGGGTCAACATAAGGATACCAAATGGGTTCCCTTTGGATCCCACAATCATCTGGTGGTAGGAATCGAGCATTGAGTAACCGCTTCATCTTGGGCCAAGATGTCACGGGTCGTTTTTCTTCCCTGGATCGAGAGAGCTTCAACCATTCCCACCAAGCGGATGTTTCACCTTTGAGCTTATAAGCCACAAACTTCACCTTCTTTTCTTTCGGAATACACATGTATTCAAAGAATCTTTCTACCTTCATTATCCAGTCAAGGTAATCTTCAATGTGAAGATAACCATCGAATGAAGGGAGATCGATATTCATCTGGTACTCCCGGGTGTCTCTGTGATTCCAATGGGCATAGATCTGCTTGCGTTCAAACGACTCGCACAACTGGCTCACCTCCTATTGCATCATCTGTGTTGTCTGCCAGAGCTCTTGGAATTCGGCTCTCAAAGGAGCCTCTAATCGCTGGTAGTCGGATCTCGAAACATCTCTCTCACGAACGACGTCATTATAGAAGTTGTTGTTGTAGTATAAGTTGGCCATCGAATCCGGATAATGCTGGCTCGGATACCCCACGAATTTGGCTCTTGAAAGAGCCTTGCCCCTCCAAGCGGCGTTGTTGGAGAAGTTTGTCACCGTTGCGCTGATTGGCCATGATCAGAATAAAGCCTACTCTGATACCAACTGATGTAGCGGAAGACTAAGGTAACTAATCAAAGAGCAGCGTCTTTGATTCTGCAAGGAGAAGTGTCTTCGTCTTCTACCCAAAAAGATAAATACAAGCCCACAAGCTAAAAGAAAGATAAAACTCCGCAGAGTATTTGAGAGAGAATTCTTTGATTTGATAATAATTCAATGAGTTAAGTTTTACATAATAAGCCAACCTATTTATAGAAGATAAATACTTGTAGAGAAAGTAAACCTACTTCTAGTAGAGAAAGTAAATCTAATCCTAGTAGAGAAAGTAAATCTAATCCTAGTAGGAAAGTAAACATAAGCCTAGTAATAATAGTAAACGTAATCCTAATAAGGAAATGAAAATAATTAAAGCAAATCTAACCCTATTAAGGAAAGGAAATAAAGTCATAATAAAATAAAATAAAATCCTAATATAAAATTGACAATCAGCGGGAATCGTGACTATCTTTCCTTTTGTACTTCCATTGTCTGAGAATAGATAAAATTCTAATCAAGTAGCGCTGCTCTAATATTATTTTTGATATTTTCTTTATTTTTGTTTTTATCGAAAATAAATGTAAATATCGTCCTACATCAATGTGAAGGACAAGTGGAATATATAAATGTACCTTCATTGTTAGACAATGAGTTTGCCATCTCTTTGTTTGATAAACGCATCATGTTGTGTCGTGTGTAAAGGGTAGTAGTCTCTCATCCCTAATTGCTTTGGTGACCTAATGAAATCTAATGGGCCAACACCATTCATATATATGGTGAGAGTACATGGCTTCTTCAAGTGCTTATAAAATTAGTACAACCCAAAAATAAAATTACTATGTCAGTCCACCTAAAAAGAAATAAAACACAATAATCTTCCACTTGGACATCATAAGTCACTAAATTACAAAATAAATGCAAATAGGCATCCCAAGACATAACCTAGTTCGAATGTGTTTCCAAGTACAAATTAAGAATACATCAATATGATATATAACGTATAACAAGTATTTACAATCACATGATCCAGACAAATAGAATACAAGTGTAAGCTACAAATAGCACAAATATTGATCGCTATAAATTCATATGAAGCCTACCGAGACTAACACACAACATCTCGTATCATAACACAAATAATGTCATAATCAACAAAAGTGCATGCAAAACAGTACATGGCAACACAAAATACTCATGATACACGAAAAAAGTATATAACTCCCACTAGTTCAATAGAATAGAAGACTTTAACAACCCTATATGAGTCGCATGCTCCTAAAACACTAAAGGAGGTAACCCCTTAATTAGTGGATTCACTAACATATGTTATGTGGGAGTATGCACAACATAAATGTGAGACTCAACTACTTTCTCTCTAACAAACAAGTATTTAAATCAATATGCTTGGATCACGAAGAGCTTCTAGTCTTTCAAGAGAGAGAGAAACTGCTAAAGAATTATCACAAAATATCTTTAATGGCTTCATAATGGTATCCACAATAAGTCAATAACTAGTCCTAAGATAAAATTTCATAGCCATATAGGCTGACTTGTAGCCTAGTAACAAGCTATGTACTCTGCCTCTATAGTTGAGGAAGCTATAAATGTCTATTTGACACTTTTTTCATGAAATAACTCATTTTGTTATAAAAATAAAAAAATAAAAAAATAAAAAACAGAAATGGATCTTCTATCTTCTAAACAACTTACAAAATTGGCATATGGATATTCTATTACATTAAGAATGTTGGATCACTAATACGTCAGCATGAAATCTTTAGTGCCCTGCAAGTACCTTGATACTTTCTTGCAGCTGTCCAGTGACTTAAACCTGGATCACGCAAGTAACTTCTAAGCACACTTACAAGATAAGCAATATCAGGTCGTGTACATACTTGAGCATACATTAGACTAACCACAACTAATGCATATGAAATTGCTTGCATTTGAGTTCTTTCATTATCATTCTAGGGACATTAAAATTTAGAAAATATATCAACCTTCAAAATTGGTGTCTTTCCAAAAGAGCTAGATTGAATATGAAACCTATTTAATACTCGATTAATGTAGGTTTTTTGAGACAATCTAAGAACGCTATTAGTTTTGTCATGAAGAATATGTATACTCAATATATAGGGGCCTCACCAAGGTCCTTCGTATCAAAATGAAAATACAACATACACTTAGTTTCAAGTAAAGAGCCCATTGTAGCAAGCAATATATCATCCACATAGAGCACAAAAAAAGATGTATCTCGCTCCCACTGATCCTCAAATATATGCATTGGTCAACAACATTTTCCTTAAAACCACAAGAAGTTTCACTTTCATCAAATTTCAAGTATCACTGTTGTAAAGCTTGCTTAAGCCCATAAATGAACCTTTTAAGCTTGCACACTAAATGTTCTTTTTCATTCACTTGAAAAATGTCCAGTTGCTTCATATACACATCTTCAAATAAATGCCCATTAAGAAAACTTTGTTTGACATCCATATGATAAAGCTCCAAGTTAAAATGAGTTATTAATACCATGATTATCTAAAAAGATTCATTAGTTGAAACATGTGAAAATGTATCTTTATAGTCAATCTTTTTTCTTTGCTTAAAGCCCTTGGCCACAAGTCTAGCCTTGTACCTCTCTACTTGGCCTTTAGAATCATGTTTGGTCTTGAAAACCCATTTGCAACCGCTTGATAATTCGACCAAATCCCAAATATCATTTTGACACATGTACGACATCTCATCATGCATAGCCTCTTAGAAAGTAGTTGGATCAATGGACATTCCAACACTGAACTCATGCTCTTTCAAATAGACTACATAGTCATCAGAAACTGCAAGCCTACGTGTCCTCTATGATCTTCTCAAATGAACATCGTCATTCACCCTCTCATCAATAGTGGGTTCAGTGTTAATAACATATTCCTGAGTAATAATAGGAGGTTGCCTTACAGGCAGAAGTACATACACAAATGGTAAAATAAGATGCACTAGAACAACAACATACTCCTCCCTAGATGAGATCTCACGAGGTATGAAAATCCTTTGAATATCATCCTTAAAATAAATGGCACGATCTAACTCAATGATTGTAGTCACATGGGAAGGGAAATAAAATCTAGAACTCCTTGAGCATAGTAACCTACAAAATATCCAGAAATAGTCTCAGGATCAAGTTTCTTTAATTGTGGATTATGAAGTCTCACTTATAGCCTAAACATCTAAACATGAAAATGGCGCAAGTTAGGCATTTTCTTAGGCCGAAACTCATTAGGAGTTTTAGGAACTGACTTGCCGGGTACTTGATTTAAAAGTGTATGTTGCAATTTTCAAGGTCTCTCCCGACAAGAACTCAAGTAGGGACAAGTGACTAAGCATACATCACACCATGTCCATCATAATATGATTTTTCTTTTTTGCAACCCCATTTTGTTCAAGAGTTCCAAGCATTCTATATTGTGCCTCAATCCCACACTCTTCAAGGAACCTTGCAAAAGGTCCCACATTTTGCCAAGAAGTTTCATCATATCTCCCATAATAGTTACAACCTTTATTTGATCTTACAACTTTCGTATTCTTGCTACGGTGAAGTTCAATAGTAGCCTTAAAATTTTTAAAGACTTCTAAAGATTTCGACTTTTCACGAATGAGCTCAATATAACCATAACATGGATAAGCATCAATAAAGGTGATGAAGTACCTATAATATTCCAAAGTAGTAGGATTAATGGGACCACATATGTTAGTTTGTATCGATTTTAGGACATTTTCACTTATGGTTTTAGCAGTAAGCTTCCCTTTAACACAATCAACACAAAGAGAAGTGGTAGGGAGTCAAACAAATGAACATAGAAAAATTTACAAACTGATGTGGCAAGGGTTTTTAAATTAAACAAATGCAATTCCCTCTCCCTTGTCTGCTACTCACGGTCCGCCACGTCAATTTGAAAATTTTTCTGGGTTCATTTGTTTGGCTCCCTAGCACTCCCCTAATACAAATATCAAAATCATAAAAAATCTTGATTAGAAAGAATATCATCTTTATCAACCTTTCCATTCTTAGCCTAGAAATGTGATCCAATCGTGCCACAACATAGAATATTTCACTGCCCTACTACGTTTGAAACCAACTACAACACTAACAACAGGAGTTCTAGAAAAGAATAAAAGTTTCATTAAACCTCTCAATTTTTAGTTTTGTCAGACGGCCTCTCACATATGCAGACCTTCCTCCTTTCGCTACTCCATTTCTTATGTTTTTATAATAATAAAGGAAAACTTCATTTAAGACCCTTGAACTATCACACATTTTGAGAAGATTTCCCAAATTTTACAAACTCTCAATTTCACTCCCATAAACTTTCAATTTGATGCAATACACTCCACTTTGTCAAATTTAAAACATTAAAAGTGATAAAAATGACCTTTATACCCCTAACTTTTTTATAAAATTCAAAATTTTCCCTCAATTTCAAATTAAAAATTAAGAAGAAAAAAACGAAAATTGAATGGTAATTTGAATTTGACGGAGGAGGGTCAATTGAATAAAATTAAAAATTCAGAGGATTAAATTGAGAGTCTTTAAAATTTAGGGGGTCTTTTTAAACGTCAAGTAGTTCAGTGGTATAAAATTAAGTTTTCCCCAATAATAATAATAAAAATTGAAAATTATATTTTACCCCCGCAAAGTTTGGGGCGATTTGCAATTCGATCTCTAAAGTTTCAATTTTGGCAATCCACCCCCCAAAGTTTCAAATTTTTGCAATTTAACCAATTGTATCCAAAACTTCCCATATTGCCCATAATTTTTTATTTAAAAAAAAAATAAAAATTCGGGGTGGCTACATTTGGCCATTTTTGCACCCCCAAATTTGTTTTTTTTTTTGTTTTTTTTTAATAAAAAATAAAAAAAATTATAAAAATTAGGGGAAATATGGGAATTTTAGAATTTTGGGATATAAAAAAAAAAAAAGAATTGAAAGCTGGAATGAAGGTGTTGATACATTTTTTTCTATTAAAATAAATATGCATTATTTGGTTGATAATTTTCTCTGATAATAATAACAATAATAATAATAATAAACAATTGAGCCCGCAGAACAAATAGAACCTTTTATAATTGCCCGGACCAATTCTAAGCCCAATTCTGGATTGGCCCAATTCTTATTCGGAAAACGAAAGTGTGAAAGTTGAAACCGAACCAATTCAGTCTTACAATACAAACCCTGAAACCCTAGGAACAGCCGAACAGAAACAGAGACAGGCGCCTTCAGAGGAAGAAGGAAAGGGTTTTACAGTCGCAGAAGCCGAAGCAAAAGCGAAAGCAGAGGTCTCCGAAAATGCCGAAGTCCAAGCGCAATAAAGCGGGTTCGTCGCCCTTTCTCTCTTGAGACTCTCTATCTTGCTTATGCTCTGTTCGCATCCGAGAAAAACTTAGGGTTTAAGCTAATTAATTTATTAACAAAACTGTGGAAAATATGTTATGCAGTTACGCTGTCGAAGACGAAGAAGAAGGGGAAGGAACATAAAGAAGCGATAGTGACTGCGATAAGGGAGGCCGCCGAGAAGTACGCTTCGGTTTACGTGTTCTCTTTCCAGAACATGAGGAACCTCAAGTTCAAGGAGTTCAGGGAAAAGCTCAAGTCTACTAGCAGGTATACTTTTTTAGTTTCTGGTTGCTTTACTTAAATCTCTTTTCTGCGCTGTTTGGTTGCTGGGATTAGAGTTGAATTATCTGGGTTGTGTCTTCTTTTTACAACACATTTATATGTGTTTCTTCTACTCCGTTTTGGCAGCTAAATTTACATTTGTTGGACCCAGTTAGTTTGTTTCAAAGGGGATTTACAAGGTCTTTGCTTGTATTAGTGGATATTTTGTAATGAAGCTTGGAGGAAGCTAAACTGTAATTTGTTTGGGAAAAATTTCATTGAGAAATGTTGTCTTAGTGGGGCGTTATGGGTGCTAATTTGTTTGTTATTGGTGGTGTAGTTTGATATTTGTGATTCAAGAATTTTGAGTGAGACTCCCTTCAGTTCAATTACGTGCAAGCGATTGAATGTGTCTACAACTATTTTGAATTTGGTCTCCTTTAGAATTTCAAAATGTGTTCCTATTTCTATGTTTCTTGAAATTGGCTTACATGCTAAGTTGGCATCTTAAACATGATGAAGTGATTTCAGTTTCAAGAAAATTTAGAACTTTCTAATAACTGTTATTTTATGAAGTTGGGATTTATTATCTTTTTCTGTTAGGTTCTGATTTATGGATCTACAGACAATAAAAACGAACATACCCATGAAAAGTTCTTTTGCAATGATTTTTTTTTCCAGATTTTTCCTTGGATCAAACAAAGTCATGCAGGTTGCTCTTGGCCGGTCTGCTGCTGATGAGATTATGACTGGCATTCACAAAGTCTCGAAGGTAAGCATTATCTTTTTTATGCGGGCAATAATTATTACTGCTCCTCTCTCTGTCTCTGTCTCTCTCTCTCTCTCTTATCTTGTGTAATGTCACTTACTCTGATTAATTGTCCCTTAGATTCTACGTGGAGATACTGGGCTTTGTTTTACCAATTTGCCAAAAGAAGAGGTTGAAAGGTAAGCTTCAGTGGTCTCACTTTCCTGAATCCTTATACTCCCATTGTTTGCCAAGTAAAGGTGATAATAGGAGAGATAATTGGAGTTTTCAGTTCTGTGGTCTTAGAATGCTCAATACGGAATAGAAACTTCAGACATTTGGATTATCCACTGATACGAAAAGATGTATATTGAGCTTTTCTGAAAGGCTTGTTTTTAATGTCATAAAAGTATATGGAATCTACGTGTAGCCTCTCCAACACCCCCCCGCCCCCACCCCCTCCCCTCCCTCTCGTGAGAAGGAAAAAATTTTAAAAAAAAGAAGGGAAAATAAATCTTTGGGAGACTTTCTTGGCTGTACACTTTTTTGTGGAATAGAGGCAAATTATACTAATACTTGATGTTTTGTAAATAACATTTATATAAGATAACGGACAAATAGAAGAGGCCATAAGCCTGTTTAGTTTCAAGTGTATGGAGACAGTTTAGCAGAATAGTGTTGGTGAAAGCCTAAAGTTGCTGATGAAGAGCTTTAATGTATAATTGTTTTAAAGAATGTATTGGTGTCAAATTATTTCTTGTATGTGTTTGTTAAGAATTGTTGATATTTTCAATTTATGTTAAGAAACTCATCATTCTTTACTAATAATCCTCTGTAAAAATGTTAAATGTTATTTCATTCTCCATTCCTTCTATTCCACTAAATTTATTTCTCAGCTAATTGAGTATACAGCCTGTCCAAGTGTTACAATTTTCCTTTCCTAATTTTATTTTTGTGTTTCTTTCAATATCTTTTTATAGGATATTTAATGAGTATGAGGAATATGACTTTGCAAGGACAGGAAGCACAGCAGCAGAAAAGGTTAGTCTCGTCATTTTTTTCGCGACAAGCATCCATACCATTAAATAGTTAACCATGGAAGGCAGACTTGAAGATGTAAAATGTGCTGATCAGAATATAATTTTTGCATTCGGTTGTTTTTGGCTAATCAAATACTGCAATTTTATGTATGGAAGTTATACTTTTTAGGTTAAGTTTAACCCTGGCTAGGGACCATGTCTTATGAAACTAAGGTCACTAGTTTGAATCTTCTTTTTTTCTTTTAAGGCTGTTTACTTATTAAAAAAATATTTTTAGGTTAAGCTTGTGAGCTGCCAATATTCGTATTTATTATATCATGTATCACTACTGTAATATACCTCGTAGATTCTTTCAGCATGAATTAATTTTAACGTTGGATGTTCCAGGTGGAGCTTAAGGAAGGTCCTCTAGAGCAATTTACACATGAGATGGAGCCCTTCCTGCGCAAGCAAGGGATGCCTGTTCGGTTGAACAAAGGTGCATAGTTGCTCTCTTATGCTATCTTCTTTTTTATTT
Organism: Corylus americana; assembly: GCA_036287905.1. Lineage (NCBI taxonomy): Eukaryota > Viridiplantae > Streptophyta > Magnoliopsida > Fagales > Betulaceae > Corylus > Corylus americana. The sequence goes on along the minus strand of CP125818.1, from coordinate 5,885,919 downwards.
TTATTTTATTATATATGTAATTGTTTCCAAGGGAAGAGTGAAGGGAAGATATAAATGCTTGGTATTATTCATGCCGTGCAGGTGTTGTGGAGCTTGTTTCAGACTTCGTTGTTTGTGAGGAGGGAAACCCTTTGTCACCCGAGTCATCTCGCATACTGGTTAGTTCAATGGTCTTATTGCTCTATTAGTGAGTTAACTAGGCTCCCCCATCTTACTTAAAAAAGAAAAGAAAAAAGAACTAGGCTCCCCCAGCTTGGAATAGGATGATGTTTGTTGAAGACTTACACCAGGAGTTACTTATCAACAAAAAGACTTACACCAGAAGTTTCCTCTTTTCCCCTTTTGTTTTCTTTTCTGTTTTGAATAGAACATGGAGTGCTTTATGTGGCTTTTCTGTAGTTCTTCATTATCACTTGCTTGTGCATGGTATCATTTTCAGTAATGTCATTTGCTATTCTGATGAAATCTTGGGTGCATTTCTGCATGGTTAGAGCATATTGCATCTGACATGTAAGCGCCTTTTTTCCCCCTGAAGTTCAAGGGATATTCTACATGCTTATTATTTCAATTGGGGGACATCCTCCATTGGGTGCATTGAGCTACCGCCTCTCTTTTTTTTGGGTTCAATTATTCAACTTTCTGTTTTGTCCAAATTGTGCAAAGCGTATGTCATCACATGGAACATGTAATAAAATTTTCATTGCTTCCCCAGCCCCACCCCTACCCGCACGCCTCAAATTTTTCATCACGTGGGAGCTACAAACTGTTAACCAATATTGATATTAGTTGTTTCTCTGTTTTTTTCTATTTATTTGTTTCTAAAATAATAGATTGAAAAAACTGATGTGATTAAGCTTTTTCTTGTTTGCAGCGTTTGTTAGGGATCATGATGGCCACCTTCCGGCTTGGCTTGATCTGCAGATGGAGTCCTGATGAATTTGAACTTTATATTGAAAGGCCAGATGATTCTGATGTTGAATGTGCATAAGCAAACCTGTTTAAAGTTCAAAACAGTTTTGGCAGAGGGAGAGCAGATTCACTAGTTGGTGGATGGCGCATAAGCCTGTTGTGGCACTCTTCTCATTGTCGTAATGTATGATTCTGTGGTGCGGTCTGGTCAATGCAATTTTGGTATCAAGGGACTTAATTATGTAACCTATTTCATAAGTTCGTAATTTTTTTTTTCTTTTTTGGGGTTTGGTCAGCCACCGCTGAAAATCGGTTGGAGTACCCTTTGTGCTATATGAATGGGAAGAATTTCTTGTTTAGAAATTACTTGCAAACAAATTGGTAATGTTTAGTGCAATTGTACTTCCTTTTGTTCTGTTGTGTTGATTTTTCTTGTTTTTTGGTGGGCTTGAGAAATGAACGACTGCTGGGCTGGACTTTAAAATGTTTGTATGTTACTGCAATCTCCAAAGACATGCGTTACATATGAAAACACTAAAGATTCATTGGGCGACAACATGGTTTAGATTTGTCCAAATTTTTTTAGTATTAACCCATTAATGTTAATTAGCCCATCTGTGTTCTACTGAAAAAAATAAACCTGCCGCAGCATAGTGAACATCTCTGAGATTTGAGTATATTATACTTTTATCCAAGTTTGTTGATGTGGCCTTGACAATCAGGTTTTTGGATAAAAATGTGGTGTATAACATCATTACTCATTCTACTATATTCAAATCCATTTTGGTAGCATTTAAAAGTTAACTTTGAGGAGAAAAATGTACTTTATCAAATTTAAAGAGTCGTTTTTAAAATGAGCCAAACATCAAATTCTCTATACCTTTTTCTACTTTAGTTAAATATTATTATTTTATTAGTTTAAAACCAATCAAGAGGAGGGTAAAAAATAAGCTTAAAAAATTATGTAACTTTAGCTTTTTGGCTCTTGAAATGTATGGAGCATCCATGCCAAGAGTTAAATAAAAAGTAGAGAAGTTGAGCTTGTTAAATAGGCGTTTTCTTGAGTTCTGTTAGAATTTTTAGAGAAAAGCTAAATATAGAGAGCCTATTGTGAATGCTTTAATGGCATGCATTGAAGATGATTAAGGTCCACCACATGAAGGATTTGCTTAGCGACAAGTGATTTGGTGAGGAAAGGGACATGGGTTCGAGTTTCTAGGAATACGATGCTAAAGGGGACAAGACTCATACCTATTAATTCCGACTTACTAATAATTATATCATGTATTAAAATACATTTTATAATCTACATAAAGCATGTGTTTATATAAATAATTGAAGATTTAGTCATGACTCAATTGTTATATATATTTTAATTTTTTTTTTCTTAAATTACAGCGTGACCTTTGTAGATAAGCTTCCTGGTCCGTAGCTCTCTATCTCTAATAACCTTTTAATCATCCACAATCATTAAGGCCTTTTTCATTTTTTATTTTTTAATTTGCTGGGGTGCATCTTCAAATCTTACTAGCTAGATTTGGTCCCTGGACTTTCACCTCAATGATAAAGACTGTCCTTTCCCCATTGGTTCTAGTTTAAGAAGAAGAAAAAAAAAAAAAAAAAAAAAAAATCAAATCCAAAACCACCGGATTATACATACCAAATCTGAGGAAAAAAACAAAAAATAAAAAACAAAATCCTTTACTTTTATAAATCTACTTTCTAGCTCTTAATTCTTGTTCATCTACTCTTAACGGTTGCAGCGTCCCACCTCTTAATACTTGCATGTGAATCCCATGTCGGCCATTGATGATATTATTAAGTTATAAATGATATGTTAGGGGTAGAAAATTCCAAAAAGTAATCAAATGTGATTGGCTTGATGCAAACAATTCTTTAAAATTACGCTGGCCGACGAAATCGTAGTCTTACTTGATTCATGTAAAAAAACACTTTTCTCGAACTACAAATTTGAGATCTACTCGACAAGAATGACTATACAAAATAATCTGCATGAGATTTCCGTCATTAAAAAAAAATTACAAAGTATTATAGATTGTGATCGGTAACCAACGGACCATAAAGTATCAATTTCTTAATTTCTTCATGAAATCCTGGTGTATGTATATATATATACACGACACTCTTTTTTTTTTTTCTTTTTGTTTATTAATAATATTTATTGTTTTTGTCGACAAGGATAAATGAAAGTAACATTTTCAAATAAAATAAATACTATTTATTAATATTATGCAGTTGCATGTCAATTCGGGGTCGGTCACAATTGGGTCGCTGATGGAGATATGATCACTCCATAATGAAACAATATGAGGGTAATTGAATAGTTACAAAGATATGATATTGAATGTTATAGATTATCTATAGCCAACTCATGAGGATTGCACTGGGAGATCAACTGTAGTTATTCTACTTGGGTGTGATCATAATAACACCTACTCGCTGGGAGTTGCATAAGACAGTCATAGACGGTGAGAACTGTATGCACTCCCTCAAGTCCGACTGAACTATAGCTTGATTCAGCCTCATCAGGGCATCAATAAAAACTAAAGTGATTTACACTAATTGATAGGGAATCTACCCGTTTGATCACTAGGAATCCTAATTCAAAGTACTGAGGGTAATCCTATCAGAGGAAGAAGAATAAGGGGTAAGGGTTATCTCATTTGTCTAGGAGTTGTTATCTTATCTAGGTTATCTTATTATCTTATTATCTTATTTTGTTATCTCATTTGTTAGTCAGTATCATTTAAGTTATTGGCAGATATTTCTTGTGGAGATAAGATTAGTTATCTTTATTTTAAATAGTAGTTATCATGAGTAGGAATTGGCTATTTATTGGAATGTACTAGGGAAGAGAGATTCATTGAAGTATTTTATCAAACACGTATGTGTAATCGGTGTCTCCTACCTCAAGTGGAGAATTATTAATAACATTTCCCATTCCATTTCAATTATCATCCACAATCCATCAATCAGAGCAACGACGACCCAGAAGGAACGCATACCCAGAAGGAACGCATTGAGAAACTGGAGGTAGACTTCTAGGAGATCAAGACCTCCATGCAGAACCTTGAACGTACGTTGAAGGACATCACCGCCCAGACGTTGAAGGAGGCATTGGAGTCCATGTCCAATTCCCATGGTGACTCTTTAAGTCAACCTGAGAAGAAAACCAAGGAGTCCAACAATACTGGCAGACATAAACACCACCATGACAATCGCGAGGATGGTCATTATACCAAACCTATGAAGATGGATTTTCCTAGGTTCTCGGGGGACGATCCCATCGTGTGGCTTGATCGGGCTACTCAATTCTTTGAGTATCAAAAAACCGAGGACGACAAGGTCACGCTTGCTGCCTTTTACCTGGAAGGGGAGACAAATCAGTGGTGGCAATGGCTGAAAAAGGGTTACCACGTCGACAATGTAGTTGTTACGTGGATCATCTTGGAGAAGGAGTTGTCGGCTCGGTTTGGCCCAACAGAATTTGAAGATTACGATGAATCCCTTTCACACGTGCAACAACGGGGCACCTTGAGGGATTATTTGAAGGAGTTTGAGAGACTCGCCAATCGGGTGGTTGGATGGCCGCAGAAGGCCTTGATCGGCACCTTTTTAGGAGGTTTAAGGGCGGACATCTCCACAGGTGTAAGGAAGTTCAAACCTCGGACATTGCGAGAGGCCGTGGAATTTGCACGCATGAGGGAGGATGTGCTGCAACGCACAAAAACGACTCCACTGCCAACCGATCCACTGAAATCCACCCTGCAACCCAATGGTTCCCCAGCTCAAGTGAAGAAGCTCTCTGATAGGGATAAGATAAGGTTGATTTGGAATGTAATTACAAATCATTAGAATTAGATTAGATTAGATTAGATTAATAGTTGAGTTAAAATAGGATTTCAATTATTTAGGATTAGCTTTATTTGAATATTTGAATTGTTATCTTTCAGCTGTTATCATGTTATCAATTGTAGTCTATTTATAGACCATTTTATTAATGAAGAAGGTAGAGAATGATTTAGATGTATGTCTTTGTGGTTTGTATCCAGCGCCCCAATTGGATTCACTTGTGGTTTGTCTCCAGCCTTAATTGGAGTTCATTATCAATATCCCATCTTACGTCACTACCCAACCTCGGGTAACTATCAATTGGTATCAGGTTTGGAGACAAACCACAAGTGAATCCAATTGGGGCTCTGGATACAAACCACAAAGACATACGTCTAAATCATTCTCTACTTTCTTCATTAATAAAATGGTCTATAAATAGGCTACAATTGATAACATGATAACAACTAAAAGATAACATATCAAATATTCAAATAAAGCTAATCCTAAATAATTGAAATCCTATTTTAACTCAATTATTAATCTAATCTAATCTAATCCTAAAAATTCTAATCCTAATGAGTTGGAATTACATTCCAACTCAACCTTATCTTATCCCTATCATAGGTACCTGAGGTTGGGTAGTGACGTGAGATGAGATATTGATAATGAACTCCAATTAGGGCTGGAGACAAACCACAAGTGAATCCAATTGGGGCACTGGATAAAAACCACAAAGACATACGTCTAAATCATTCTCTACCTTCTTCATTAATAAAATGGTCTATAAATAGACTACAATTGATAACATGATAACAACTGAAAGATAACAATTCAAATATTCAAATAAAGCTAATCCTAAATAATTGAAATCCTATTTTAACTCAACTATTAATCTAATCTAATCTAATTCTAATGATTTGTAATTACATTCCAAATCAACCTTATCTTATCCCTATCACTCTCATGGGAGGAGATGCAACGAAGGCGAGAACAAGGGCTATGTTTCAACTGCAATGAACGATTCACCCCGGGCCATTGATGTGCTGCAAAACAATTGCTCATTTTTGGTGCCGAGCCAACGGCTAGAGAAGAACTCGAAGATGCCACTTGGGCAGATGTTGATTGCCTCCAGCAGCAGTTTCTGAACCACGACCTTGAGGACAAGGATCGTGTCCAAGGAGGGGCAATTGATAGGGAATCTACCCGTGTAATCACTAGGAATCCTAATTCAAAGTACCGAGGGTAATCCTATCAGAGGAAGAAGAATAAGGGATAATGGTTATCTCATTTATCTAGGAGTTGTTATCTTATCTAGGTTATCTTATTATCTTATCTTGTTATCTTATTTGTTAGTCAGTATCATTTAAGTTATTAGCAGATATCTCTTGTGGAGAGAAGATTAGTTATCTTTACTTTAAATAGTAATTATCATGAGTAGGAGTTGACTATTTATTGGAATGTAGTAGGGAAGAGAGATTCATTGAATTATTTTATCAAACACGTATGTGTAATCGGTGTCTCCTACCTCAAGTGGAGAATTATCAATAACATTTCCCATTCCATTTCAATTATCATCCACAATCCATCAATCCAACATCTTGAACTTATCAAATCAGGTATAAAGATTCTTATTTTTAAAATTGAACTCATGCTTTAGTGTTTATCTAATCACTTTGAGAATTTTCTTAGGCCGTTAAATCACAATCCAGTTAAAAAAAAGAAAAAAAAAAAGAAAAAAAGAAAAAAAAAATCCAGATTTGTATAAGAGAAAGGTGGAGTATTAATTATTGAGCATACTGGATAGCGATGCTAAATTCAAATTTGTCAACCCAAATTCGCACGAGAGGAGGAAACAGGTTGTTCGTTGAAAGTTCCTCTCAAACGTACGTCTCTTCGCTATCATTCTATTAATACATAAAGTTGGCATATTATCTCTAGTCATTGTCGTATAATCGGTGTAGGGAAGAGAGATTCATTGAATTATTTTATCAAACACGTATGTGTAATCGGTGTCTCCTACCTCAAGTGGAGAATTATCAATAATATTTCCCATTCCATTTTAATTATCATCCACAATCCATCAATCCAACATCCTGAACCTATCAAATCAGGTATAAAGATTCTTATTTTTAAATTTGAACTCATGCTTTAGTGTTTATCTAATCACTTTGAGAATTTTCTTAGGCCGTTAAATCACAATCTAGTTAAAAAAAAAAAAAATCCAGATTTGTATAAGAGAAAGGTGGAGTATTAATTATTGAGCATACTGGATAGCGATGCTAAATTCAAATTTGTCAACCCAAATTTGCACGAGAGGAGGAAACAGGTTGTTCGTTGAAAGTTCCTCTCAAACGTACGTCTCTTCATTATCATTCTATTAATACATAAAGTTGGCATATTATCTCTAGTCATTGTCGTATAATCAATTCTTTACAACTAAGCTCAAAAAAAAAAAAAAAAAAAAAAAACTTTACAACTAATATAGAGATGTTATTTTGTATTCTTTTGTTCTTATTCCATAATTTTTTTTTTGTTGACGTGATATTGTTAATATACTTTTAGATCATTCTTACTTAGAATATATATATATATATATATATATATATATATATATATATATATATATATATATTCAATAATGAATTAACAATACTATATCAGCAGAGAAGGACAAGAGAATACGAAATAGCATTTCTCTATCTTATCTCTTTTTTTGGAAAAGGAAAATTACCATTAGATATACCGTAGTATGATTACTTGTATCTTCATATGGAGATTTATTTATTTATTTATTATTATTTTTTAACCTGAAATCTTTCGTATTTCATTCAAAATAAGATCTAGAGCATAACAACTCTAACATCCTAGAGCATAACGCTCTTACATAACATAGCCCAAAGTTATGTTAATACAACGTCATAGATACAATCAATAAAACCTCACAATAAAAAACTATCTATGATAGCAACTTCCGCTAACCCATGCACAACTTTTTTTATGGAATATATCTGTTCCAGCTTCCAAAAGTAGACTAGATCTAAAATATGAGTAACCCAAATTTCTTTAGAACTTTATTTTTCTGACTGTGAGAGATACCCGTCACACCAAAACTATCCTTAGCTCTTCAGCTCAAAGGCCAGGAGCAAAAACAAAAATACATAAATAGAAACAAAAGACCGTAAGACACCCTACTCCCATTGGTGACATAGAAATTCGGGGATCAATGCAGTTAGACTAAAGCTGTACTAATGAAGACGTCGTTGACATGCTAGCGCATGGGACCCATTCACTGGCAGATTGAATCATTTATGCATGAAGGCCGGTTGTTGAAAGAAGGGTGGTCAGTGAGCACGGTGAGCGGTATTGTGGATAGACAAAATTGATGGAGAAAAGCAGATATGATTTTGAAGAAAGTAGATCTATAAACCTAATCAGATTTGACAGGATGGCAATGGATGGGAAAGAGAAAAGAGAAAAAAACAAGAAGGGGAGGGGAGGAAAGAAGAGGGTAGTAGAGGGGAAGGGGAAAGGAGGAGGGTGATGCAGGAGGAATTTTAAAAAAATTGTTATTTTTAATTATGCATGTGTGTTTTAGTATTTCTTTTTCAATAAGGATTGTGTTTTCCTTTCCTATTAGGATTTGTTTTTCTTTTCCTATAAGGATTTGTTTTCCTTTTCCAATTAGGTTTGCTTTTCCTTTTCCTTGTTAATTTAGGAGGTGCCTAGCCTACATAAAGGCATCTAGTCTTTGTTGTTTTTCAATCTAGTTTATACTATCAATTACATTTAAGTCTTTCAGAGTTATTTCTCCGTTTGCTTATTTGGGGCACTTGGGGATTTTCTCTTCCCTATTTGTTATTTTCTCTCTTCCTAAATTCCTTTTTCTATCTTCAAATCTTAGTTTCTGCTGCTTTCATACGCTGTCAGAACAATTTTAGTTCTGCCCGGCATCAGTTGGTATCATAGCTTAGTGTCTTCTTGGGATGAATTTTTTCATTAGTTTTTCATGACTGGTGGTCGTGGTCGACGTGGACAGGTTCCGAATGAGGAAGTCTCTTACCATGAGCGTAGTATACAAGACGTGATGATTGAAAATTTGAAAAGGCAGGTTGCGGAGTTAGCCCAGCGTCTAGCGGTGCAAAACTTGGAGATGTATTACGATATTGACGGTCGCAATTCGATATCCAATTTCGAGAACTCATATCACAAGCCTGTTCTGTTTCGGGAACAGCGTGTTCGAGATGAACAAGATGGAGACTTAGACTTCGGAGTTAAGTTTGTTGATGAAAAGTTTAAATATGAAGAAGACGTTGAAGACCCTTCTCAATGTTTCGTGGATTGCAATTCTCCACCAACTTATAATACATATGTCGATGATGAAGATCTTATAGAGGTGGAGGAAAATTTTATTTTCAATGAGGAAGAAATAGTTGATCCTTTTTGGGAGATTTATATGCCGCATGAATGGGAGAAGATAAATGAATACTGTGAGAAGATTAAAGTACCTCAATATGATATGAAGAGTTTTCAAACTACTATTCGCAGTCATGTTGTGATGTGTTGTAAATTGTTCCTCTTCGGGTATCAAGTTGCATTGATGTTGAGAAGTACAGGATGGAAGGGATTAATTGGACATCCAAAAGATCGAGGAAAGATGATTTGAACTCGAGGGCGAGTTCTTTTCAACCTGGAGAGACTGATGTAGGAGGAATTTTAAAAAAATTGTTATTTTTAATTATGCATGTGTGTTTTAGTTTTCCTTTTTCAATAAGGATTGTGTTTTTCCTTTCCTATTAGGATTTGTTTTCCTTTTCCTATAAGGATTTGTTTTCCTTTTCCAATTAGGTTTGCTTTGTCCTTTTCTTTGTTAATTTAGGAGGTATCTAGCCTATATAAAGGCATCTAGTCTTTGTTGTTTTTCAATCCAGTTTATACTATCAATTAAATTTAAGTCTTTTAGAGTTATTTCTTTGAACGAGGTGAACGTGTGTTCTGGTTCGGGAACAGCGTGTTCGGGATGAGTGGCATGAAGACTTAGGCTTTAGAGTTGAGTTTCCAAAAATTTATGGTACTCTCACATCCTTAACTATTGTTAACAAGTCTCAAGCCCATCTACGAAATCCTTCTCATGTGGAAAAGGAAGATAAATTTATTAAGGAAGATTTTTTTGTAGATTGGGTCTTTCCACCGATCTATGGCATTTATCCTGACGAAGAGGATTTATTGAAGGAGGTAAGTTTTGTGGTTAATACTGAAAATTTTATTGAAGAAAATAATAACTATGACGTGTTTGATGAAAGCCCTAAATTGGAAGGGTTTAATTTAGATGTTGAAGAAATCGGTTTAGTGGATTTTCTTGGGGTAGACAATATTTTATCAAATTCTCTTGATGATGGTGGTTTTGATCGGTTTTACTTAGTAGATGAGAATATTATGTTTAAAACAGAAGAGATCGTCGATCCCTTTTGGGAGATCTTCATGGCACGTGAAAGGGAGAAAATAAGTAAAGTGTGTGTAAAGATTGCATTATCTCAACTTGTTGGAAAGAATTTTCAAGATGATACTCACATTCTTGTGGTAATTAAGGGAGTGTTATTTATATTGGGATGTTACATTATTTTACTTTTGAAGAGAAAGGGATGGAAGGGATTGATTAGTCATTCGAAGGATCGAGGCAAGAACCATCATACAGATTATCTCTAACCCAGCAAAGATGACTTGAATTTGAGGACGAATTCTTTCCAACTCGGGGAGACTGATGCAGGAGAAATTTGAGAAAATTGTTATTTTAATTATGCATGTGTGTTTTAGTTTTCCTTCTTCAATAAGGATTGGGGTTTTCTTTTCCTATTAGGATTTGTTTTCCTTTTCAAATTAAGTTTGCTTTTCATTTTCCTTGTTAATTTAAGAGGTGCCTAGCCTATATAAAGGTATCTAGTCTTTGTTATTTTTCAACTTCAGTTTATATTATCAATTAAATTTAAGTCTTTTAAAATTATTTCTCTGTTTGCTTATTTGGGGCAATTATGGACTTTCTCTTCCCTATTTGTTATTTTCTCTCTTCCTGAATTCTCTTTTCAATCTTCAATTCTAAGTTTCGGCTGCTATTATACGTCGTCAGAACAATCTTAGTTCTGCCTGGCGTCAGAGTGAGAGCTCCCTCCTCCCCTCAGCAGCTTATTATAAAAGTTTAAGTGGATAGAAAGTGATGAATTTAATCAATTAGTTAATATTTAGGGCTAAATACATTTAATCCTTCCGAAAGTATAACCAAATATGGATTTTGGCCTCTAAAGTTTAAAAAATGACATTCCACCCCCCACAAACTACCAAATTGTGACAAGTTAGCCCTAAAACTCCAAAAAATGCCACGAGGTAAAGTATTAAAAAGAAAAAAGAAAAAAGAAATAGAGAGAGAGAGAGAGAGAGAGAGAACATGAGTGTGTTAGAATACCCTTGTAAGAATATTTACCATCTAGGGTTAATTGTCATATTAGTATTGATTATCATACTAATATTTTCTCACCTACCATAGTTTTTTTTACCAGGGTAAATTGATAGAGTCATGGTTTGAACTTATGACATCAGACTTTAATATTATGTTAAATTACAACTTATTCCAACAGTTTAAGCTAATAAAAATAGGTAAATTTATTTATTTAATCAAATACTTTAACACTATCCCAATTGACCAGAGTAATTTTCGGTCACTCCCATTTGAGCAAACAAGAGGTGGTAAACCACCTCCATTTGGTCGGACCGAAAGTGGCTAACCCCAGCACTATTATTATTTGGGGCCCTAAGATAAGCATCGATTGGCCTTAAGGACAGCATGCAAAACAGGATTAAGACTCATATTATATTGAATCAGAAAGTTGCATTTATGTTAAGGGATCGACTTGTTCATCTCTGAGTCCTTCACCAGATTTTTTGTCTCCAAACGACTCCAAATATTTGGACTCTTTCTTCCTTTGATTAGGAGGTTGTGAGAGCATTCACATTGAGCAAGTCAAAATAGTTAAAATGTTATTTTGATTATTTTTATTGTTAACATTTAAAATTTTAGTTCCATCCCCGCGGTTACCCATTTTTATTGTGTTAAGCAAATTGTGCATTGTAGCTGATCAATAATGTATATAAAAAAAACCTAATAAAAAAATCAATTTAATTATCTCTCATATTTGGAAATAATGAAAATAGATAAATAAATAATATTTTAAATTGAATAGTAAGAATAAATAGCTACAATACTAAGCCGGAAATTTTTTTAAAAAGAAAGTATTCTTTTGCTAAAAATTTGCAGCTAGATGTGAATCAACATACTGCTTGCTGGTGGCAATGGCCCAAAGCCGCCTTCCAAGGGAGGAGATCGGCCTGTAAAAAAGGTAGAAGACGTTAGAAGCCCATCGACCTCGGAAAGGTGGAGGGACTTCGACGTCCAAGTCAGTAAAAGGCGAGAGAGGGGTTTTTGGTCAGGCGAAAGTCTGAGTGATAGTGTGTAGGTTGTACGTTAGGCTAGATATTTTTTACCTTAAAAACCTGGTATATCGGCATATAGAGCCTTCTAGAGTCCTTTAAAGTTTGCTAGAAGAGTCATAGTGTCTCGAATTGGGTTTAAACGTCGGGTCATAGACTAGCTGAGTTTGATTTGAGGTGTGAGCCTTCTTCTTCGATAGATACTCCACTGCTTTCCACTTCTCATGCGTTTTGATTTTTTTTAGGGAAAAATATAATTTAGCCCCTTATGCGTTTTAATTTTTTTTAGGAAAAAATATAATTAAGCCCCCTAAACTACCAGCCATTTCATTTTAGCCCCCTAATGTTCAAAAAGTGATAAAGTAATATTCCAAACTATCAAAATGTTGTAATTTGGCCACTCCGTTAGTCAACATTGTCAAATTGAATGAAAAATGCAAAACGACGTCATTTTTGAGGTTAAGTTACTAAAATACCATTTTGAAAAGAAAATCAATTAAAAAAATATCCCCCAAAACGACGTCGTTTTGAGGAAAACAAAAAAAAACAAAAAAACAACGGTGGTTTAGGGGTGGCTCGCTAGCCACCACTAGGCCATGGGGGTGGCTGGGCGGCCACCCCATACATACGCACTAAATTTCATACCGGAATTGTGAGAATGTCGTTCTCAGTCAAAATTTCATACCGGAATTTAATAATTTTATAGAAATATCCCATTTCAGTTTGATTTTCTTACTCAAACCATGCAAAATGAGGGATAAAATAAGGCGGATATTAGCCAAAAACCAAAGAAACGAAATGGGTTTTCGATCTAAAGCAAGAAGAAGATCCACAGAGAGAGAGAGAGAAAGAGATACTTGTTTGCTTTTGACGAAGGTTGAGAGCCATGGCCGTGAAACTCTGTTCTGGGTGAGTGATTTTTGGTTTCTTCTCAAAATGACGTCGTTTTGGGGGCATTTTTTTTTAATTAATTTTTTTTTAAAAGAGTATTTTAGTAACTTAACATTTTCAAAATGACGTAGTATTGAATTTTCCATCCTATTTGACGCGGGATGGCCAAATTGCAACATTTTAGTAGTTTGGGAGTTAGTTTATCACTTTTGAATATTAGGGGGCTAAAATGAAAATGACTGGTAGTTTAGGAGGCTAAATTATATTTTTTCCTTTTTTTTTTTTAATATTTTTTGGGAACTTGTTTCGTACGTTTGTTTTATCCCATGCTTTAAACTATGTATGTCACTCCTTTTTCTTGGCTATATTAGAAGGTAAAGCCAAAGAGCAAATATATGATTTAGACGGGCCTTTTGTTTATTTATTTTTAATTCAACTACTCATGGTAATTTTCCAAGAAAATGTTCCCAAAATCCGTCATATTTATGTTGGTTTGTGAAAAAAGTCTCAACCAGTCACCTGCTTCGCTCAAACCGTAGCCTTTGGACCCCACCCGCAACTAACGATCACTACAAAAAAAAGTACAATTTTTGACGTGGCAAACAGTAACTCAACTTTTGCCACGTCAATAATTGTTGATGTGGCAAAAGTGGCACGTTAATATTTTTTTTTTTGACGTGTTGAATGTGCGACGTCAATATTAATACGTTACTAAATTTAAATTCAATTAAATTTAAAAATATTTATTTAAATAATTTAATATAATAACGTGATAAATTATGACACGTCAATATTTATTGACGTGTCATTTTAACACGTCAATAAATATTAACGTGTTTAACATGTCAATAAATATTGACTTATCATTTTTTTAAGTGGATGCTGAAACAATTCTACTCGTCAATTCATTCTCGCATGAGTCGTGTTGGAGTAAAACAAGTAATTAAGGACATGCCAAAGTCAAACAACGAGCTAGGAAACAATTACATCAACCAACAATGCAAGATGTTGACATGGTTTGTCTATTATGTACGTGAAAGAAAAGTATTTTATAGAGTTGCGAAGAACTCTTAAGATGATTATTATTATTATTATTATTTTCAATGATGGTAAAACATGTTCTTTTAAAATAAAAAATTGTGTTAAATATTTTTTTAAGTCATTAATATCGCTCTAATCTTATACCAACGTGTGTCAATAAGTTATAAAAGAGTTGTAAAAAGATTGTACATCTAGCATTGCTCTTTGTTAGGGTTGTTGGCAATAAAGAAGTGTACATGCATGCAGATATTAACCGTCCATATCCGTTATCTTCAACTATTTGTTATTTGTTATCTGAATGCGGATGCGTTTAGCAGAAGCCATTATTAAGGTAAGCAGATGCGATTAATAACTGCATTTGCATATCTCTTCAATTATTTGTTATTTGTTATCTGGATGCGGATGCGTTTAGCAAAAGCCGTTATTCACAAATGCGGATGCAGATATCATTTTTAGGGTAAGCAGATGTGATTAATAACTGCATTTGCATATATATATATATATATATGCAAATGCAGTTATTAATCACATCTGCTTACCCTAAAAATGATATATATATATATTGGCAAAAATTAACTAATTTTGCATCATAAATCAGGTAAACCACATGAACTAATTTTACATTTTTTCCATGCAGAACTTTCTTCCAAACCTATTTAAATCTTGCATTTATATATACTAGCAAGATCACTAGCCAATTCTACAATCGGATTATTGACACTTTCTCGTTAATTTGGTTGGGAACTCTTCCCCAATTGAAGACTCTTCTTCTTCATTCCAATGGATTCTATGGTGCAATAAAAAGTATTGAAACAAATTATACATTCTCCAAGTTGCGTATCATTGACCCCTCTCACAACAATTTCTTTAGAAATTTGCTTGCAGAGTACTTATTAGATTGGACTGCCATGAAAATTGATGGTGCAAATCAATTGATACACATTGTAAGTATTGATGGAGATGGGTGGAATTTAAATTTTGCTTTTACTCGGTAACAATAACAAACAAAGGATAGAGTTAAATTTTAGAGAATATATTTCCTACATTGAAATGAAATATATTAAATTGATATTGTATGTTATTTATCTTGTATAAGATTGATTGTAATCAGGTTTCATGACATACTTATCCATTTCAATTCTCTTATAAATATGAGCATTTGTATTGTAATATCAATCAAGCAATAAGAACATCATGCAGCCCTTTGGGCTTTATTTGTGGATGTATGTCATAGACCGAACCACGTAAAAATATCTTGTGTTATTTATTTTATTATTTCGGCATTTGATTTTCATAGCATTATGAATTTTTTCACGGTATCAAAGCTTTTTCGGCAAACGCCAAAGTGGTCCTGTGAATTTTTATTTTCTTGTTCTTTACGGTCAATATTTTTGTAGATCTCTTCACATAGATCTTGCACTTAAGGCTGGCAAAACGTGTTGGCGTGTTGGGTTTGTGTCAACCCACCCGTTTATGCCAAATCCAAACACGATACGTTTTCTTAACGGGTAACACGATATGACATGTGTAACTTGTTTAGATAAACGTGTTGTGTCGGGTTGACATGACACGACCCGTGAACATGTTTAAAGTCATTTTAATTTTTATAACTTAACCAAAATGGCAAAATCACAGCAACCTTGCAAATTTGAAATAAAAATAAAAAATAAAAAAATAAAAATATATACGGGTCAAATGTGTCAATCCGTGAACCCGCGGGTTAACATGATTAAACATGTCATAAACGGGTGACCTGTTTACAAACCGAACCCGTTTAACATCAACCCTAACCCTAAAATTACGTGTCGTGTACGTGTTGGTTTCGCGTGTTGCGGGTTAAATTGCCAACCCTACTTGCACTTATATATGACCAGATTTCAAAAAAAAAAAGAAAAAAAAAGGGTTAGTCATCAGGCATTCATCACTTCTGCATCAACGCCGCCGCACAACACCAACACATATCTACGCTGATCTCTGCTTCTCTGTGACGCTATCGTTCCCTCCAGTTTCCGATGACGGTAGTCCACCGTCCATAATACGCCGCTTATCAGTGCCATTCTCAACCCATGCCCCGCCATCCTGCCTTTGCCGGACTCACCTTTCTGCACTGCTCTGCCCAGAACGCTAGCAACACCGATCTCTACCGTCACTAGACCACAATACCGAGTCGTTGCCACCCATAGACAATCGCGCCGCCACGGGCTAGCCATCGCCTTCGCCAATGGCAGTCCACCGTCTAGAACATGTCGCTTAGCTGCGCCGTTTGCATCCCAATCTTTACCGCAACCCAGTGGCCACCATCTCTCCCAATCAGTCCAGCACCATCATGCTGTCAACCACCGGTCCACCACCATGATGCCGTGACGGATTTACTCTCATGCTAGATCGTATTTCAGGAGGTTTGTTTTGTGGAGAAAAAGAAGTGTGTTGGTTATGGGGTTGTTTTAATAATTATTTGTTATTTCAATGCACATATATTCCTATTCTAGTTTAGGAATATGATATACTGGTTTAAATTTTGAAACTTAGATCTGTTTGGTTAAGGGACTAAGGTACTCATTATCCTAGCCTAATGTAATATGTGAATAGGATATTCTTGATAAAAAAAATAAAAAATGGAAAATCTCGGTTGACAAAAAAAAAAAAAAAAAAAAAATCAAAAGAGGCCGAATTGCCCATCAATTGGCCTATTTTTGCTCAGTCTTGTGGTACTGTTTAAAGCCCAAGCCCATTTTAACCCACAGTTGGCTCTCACGTTAGTCCAAAGTTGGCTCTCATTTTCGCCCATAGTTGGCTCATTTTTTGTTTGACCTTGTGGTATTGTTTAATGCCCAGACCCATTTTAGCCTATAGTTGGCATTCTTTTGTATTAATGCACATCTTAGATCACCGTTGCCGCTCTAGTCACTGCCGTCAAGTGTTGCCATTTTTAACCAAAAAAAAAAAAAAAAAAGAAAAGAAAAGAAAAGAAAAGAAAAGAGAGAATGAAGAAGAAAATCAAACTCAAGGTTTCAGAATTTTCCATATTGAGTTTGAGGGAGAATGTTAAAGAAGATATTTCCTACAATGAAAGGAAATATATTAAGATTGATTGTAATCAGGTTTGATGGTAATCAAATCGATTAGATTTGATTCCCATACTTATCTATTTCAATTCTCCTATAAATATAAGCATTTGTATTGTAATATCAATCAAGCAATAAGAGGACAATGTAGTCATTTAGACTTTATCTATGTACGTAGATCATAGACCGAACCTCGTATAAATATCTTGTGTTATTTATTTTATTATTTTCACATTTGATTTTCATAGCATTATGAATTTCTTCATTCAAAGAATCTCAAATGTCTTCATCGTCGTTGATTTCCCGGGTAATAGATTTGAAGGAGAAATTCCATATGTCATGGAAAGTTTAAAAGGATTCTGTTCACTCAGTTTTTCCAACAATGCTCTTACCGATCATATCACAGGATCTAAGCCACATGGAGAATAATATGACACATTATTTGAGAACAGTTCATCTAGTGGTAGTATGAGTTTGTGCGGAAAACCATTATCAAAGCAATGTGGAGGTTTTGAGTATTTACTGTTGCCACCTTCAACTTGGACTGGGATCCTCTCCAGTCCAAATGGACCGGAGGGGAACCGGTTCTCTTTAGCATAGGGGTAGAATTGTTCAAAAAAAACTTTTTTGATAATTTTGCCCCTACTTTAACATGAATCAGCTCCCTAATTTGAACTGGAGAGGATCTGCCTAAGATCTCTTTATGACCCTAAGAGAGATCTTAGCCATTAACTGGATATTTTCCAATCCATTTTGAACTAGAGAGGATCCTATTCCCATTTTGTTTTCTTTATTAAAACAATTAAATGCGTTACAAATAAAACCCCTACGTTTTGAAGTCATTATGTTTTAATTGGCTCACCTAAATGGAAGTTTACTTAAAAAATCCCACGTGTCGCAATTTTAGGCACTCTATAAGAGGATCGGTTCACTCACAAAAACACATGGGTTCAGGACATATGTCGTTATTCTAGGCACTCTTTAAGCCAAAACTCGACTTATATATATATATATATATTCAAAATTCAATACATAATATGTAGAACAATTAAATCTAACAAAAAAAAAAAAAAATTAAAGACAATAAATTAATTTGAAGCGAGGGGATGCAGTAGCTAGGGTTTTGAATCGAAATCATGATAGTGAGAAATGGGGTTATTAGGGTTTTTTTTTTTTTTTTTTTTTTTCTTTGGTTTGAGACTCATCGGAGTCCAGTATGGGGATTATGGTAGAGTAATATTAGAAAGAAGACTAGAGCTTTCTTTGCGTCCTCTTAAATGTAACGTAACTTTTAAAATCACAATTAAATTTGAGACGATCATTATTAGCTATTTGTGATTTTAAAAGACACATAACATTTGAGAGTACACGAGAAAAAATTTAATCCTCCTTTTAGCATCTTCCAGTAATATTCTCTATCCAACTAATATAAGAAGACAAAGTTTGTCGATGATACTTTTTATTTTTATAAAATAAGTGTTATTTATTAATATTATTAAGTATCATGTGTATGCCCAATGTCGGTCAGAATTGAGTCACTAATACGGACAAATTGTGGAGGACATTCGAAAGGTCTTAAAGCCCATCCATAGTTGCCTGATCTGTCATATCAAAAGGGAAGCCAACTTTGCTGCACATGGGCTAGCAAAGCTTAGGATCAATCAAATCATGGATAAAGTTTGGATCGAAGAAATTCCTTGTTGTATTCGTGATGTTGTAATTCTAGAGCGTTCTACTCTTGTTATTTAGAGCTTTCATGCTCTAAATGTTTTTATCATGATTGAATGAAGGACAAATTGTGAAGGGTATATTGAGAGGCCTTAAAGTACGTCCATAGTTGCTAGATCCGTCATATCAAAAGGGAAGCCAACTTTGTTGCACATGGGCTAGCAAAGTTTGGAGTCAATCAAATCATGAATAAGGTTTGGATCGAAGAAATTCTTTGTTGTATCCGTGATGTTCTAGATGTTTTTATCATGATTGAACAAAGAAGAATATTATTATCAACAAAGAATTGAGTCACTGATGGTGAGATAATTACTTTTTGGGAAAAGTTCACATACCTCTCTCAAACTACCACCTAATTGATAATGTCCCCCCAAACTTTCAATTGTGACAATGTTTCCCCAATGATGAAACTACCCTTAGTAAAATAAAAATACAAAATACAAAAACTTCTAGAAAAAAACTTAAAATTGAAAGAAAAGAAAAAAAAAAATCGAAGGAGTGGCCATTTTTTTAAAAAAATCGAAGGAGTGGCCATTTTTTTAAAAAAATCCTTTTTATAAGAAAAAAAATTAAAAAATTTCGATTTTTTTTTTTTTAAAAAAAAAATTGAATTTTTTCGTTTTTATTTAAATATATATTTTTTTAAATTCATTTCATAAAATTAAAACTTTTCGCTTTTAAAAGAAAAATTAAAAAACAAAAATTTCCGTTTAAAAGAAAATTAAAAAATAAAATCCTTTTCTTTAATTCAAATTGTCATTTTTAGAAAAATTAATTTTAATTTTAATTTTTTTTCGAAGTTATATGTGTATTTTTGTTTTATTGAGAAACATATATGGGCATTTTTATCTTTTTGCTAGCTTTAGAAGAACATTGACAAAGTTTTAGTAGTTTGAGGAGGAACATTATCACAATTAAAAATTTGAAGAATACATTGTCAATTAGATGATAGTTTCAAATGTGTATCTAGACTTTACCCTTACTTTTTTAGAATGGATAGATGATTACTTTATAATGGACAAATGCCTGGCCCAGGGTCAATAATAACAAAGATATTCAATATTTTAACCCATTAAGGACAAAGTATCACTTGTTTTTTTTTTTTTTAAATTACATTTTGATATCATCATATAATATATATAGAGCACTCTTTAAATTTTCTTTTTGTTTATTGATAATATTTGTCATTTCTGTTGCTCGCAATAAATGCATGTTTGTAAATGCATGATACATATTTTAATTTAAAAATGGCACGAAATGTAAATGTATAAAGATTTTCGTGTTAAAACTTTAATCCACGTTATTGAAAAAAAAAAAAAAAAAATCAATTCGTAGAAAAGGATGAGTATTAATTATTGAACAAACTCGATAGCGATGCGATATAAACTCAACTAACAGGAACTGTTCGTTGAACTTCCCCATCCAACTTCTTTAATTTCACGTGGAAGTACTCGAAGTGCAAAAACCCTAGCCGCAGAGTTGGGGAACGCCCGAACTCCCCCTCCCTTCTCCGTCCACCATTTTTGTCGTTTCTGTTTTTTGGTTTTTTTTTGGGTTGATGGGGTTCTTAGATTGGACTGTTCAAAGCTCGATCTCCATCCCTTCGTCAGACCCACTTCGACACGTGCCACTCCACCATGCATACTGGCCCCGCCCACTTGCAACGGCACCTGTCGTTTTTGATTCTGGCAACCCCGCGAAGGATTGTGACTCGTAGCTTTCCTCCGGTGGTGTTTTGTTGGATTTTGTGCTTTTTTTATTTTATTTTATTTTTATTGTTTTTCTGTTTCCCCTGAAATTTTGTGGTCCTAGCCTATTGGTTGAGGATGTGAATAATTTCTAGGCTTGCGAGTTGAGGAGGATGAGTTTCGATAGGAGGATGTTGCTACCTATGCATCGGATTGAGTCTGTTTGAAGCAGACCTGTTGTTACAACTGAAGATTAGTTATCAATTAACAGATTTTGATATCATAGATAGGTCTTGAATGTCAGATTGTTATCTATGTATCTATGACTTGTAACCTCGTAGGTTCGGCTATGATTTTTTCATACCTTTTGCTTTAAGAGTTTTAAGCCCGTGATCTTTCATCAATTAATGAGATTGAAATGATTTCACCTTAAAATAAATAAATAAATAAATAAACTTCTTTAATGTCACGTGTGTTTGCCTTTATTTAAATCACGCTGTTATTATTTTTTTAAATAAGATTTCAACATTTATTAATAACAAAGCAATCAAACAGGATTAATTTGAGTTTACCTTGGGTTGGCTAGACCACCCCCATCCCAACGAGTGTGGTTTGCCAACGCCAACCATAAGGGAACCAAAAAAAAAAAAAAATTGTTTAGCCCTTGGGGCCATGGGGTGGTCCAGCCACCCCCTATGGCTAAGATGGGGTGGCCAGCCACCCATTATTTTTTTTATTAATTTATCTTTTATTTTTTTTAATCTTAAATAATATTTTAGGATAAAGTCCATATACCCTCCTCAAACTATCATCAAATTGACAATGTCCTCTCCAAACTTTTAATTGTGACAATATCACCAAAATTACCAAAAAATTGTCAATGCCCCCCCTAAGACTCACAAAAAGATAAAAATGTCCCTATATATTTCTCAATAAGACAAAAATACCCCTATAAATTTTATATATATATTATTATTATTTTTTTTAAAAAAACGAAAAATTTTAAATTGGAAGGTTTGGATTTAAAAAAAAAAAAAAAAATTTTAACTAAAATTTTTAATTTTTTTAAAAAACAAAAACATTTTAAATTTTTTTCTTATAAAAATGATTTTTTTTTTTTTTTTAAAAAAAAAAAAATTTAAATGTGCCGCACTTTGGATTGTTTTTTTTTTTTTTTTTTTTTTTCTTTCAGTTTTAGGTTTTTTCTAGAAGTTTTAGTATTTTATTTTTATTTTTATTTTACTAAGGGTAGTTTTGTTATTGGTTGAACATTGACAATTTTTGGTAGTTTGGGGGAGGGGAGTTGTCACAATTTAAAGTTTGGAGGGACATTGTCGATTAGGTGGTAGTTTGAGGGGGAGTATGTAGACTTTCTCCAATATTTTATTATTATTTTTTGTTAGTAGGACATATGTCCCATTTGTAGTTCTAGAATTTTGAAGAAGAAATCTTAGCCATAAACTAGATATATTCTTGAATCCTATTCCCATTGGTTGATATATGTTAAAATTTCTCAAATCTAAACTCTATCTATAACACATTTAATAGCCTCACGAACCAAAAAATGACCGGCAAAATGGACATCTCGTTTTATATGATCAATTCTCCACGAACGGAAGTGACACATTCTTATTTTGATTTTTGTCCACAATATGACCAAATTTGCTCCAATGAGATCCTTAAAAATTTTGAACATAAAAAACTAATGAGTTCCATATGAAAAATATTCATGCTAGTATGATAGAACATCTTCCAAATTGAAGCTTGTTCTTCCTGTCGGGAACTTTTTTTTTTTTTTTTTTTTTTTTTTTTTTTTTAAATTTTTTCGCCATTTAAATCCATATTTCAATTTGGCCCATTTCAAACCCAGAATTCCTGAAGTGACGTGTCGTTTTGAAGACGAGATGGAGCCATTTGGATTACTATTCATTTATCTGTAATTAATTATTGCACATGCATTACAACTAAAACAAAATATATATAAAATAAAAATTCCATATTTTGTCCATAAAAGTTCATGCGACAAGATGCCATATCATCTTATTTTGTTGTCTTTTTTCATTCACTAAAAATATGATGTGGCATCTTGTCACATAAACTTTTACGAATAAAATATAGAGTTTTTATTAGATTCAATCATTTATTTATATATATATATATATATATATATTGGATCTTATCTTATATTGTTGGATCTTATCTTATATTATGATTACGAAATGGCAATTAAAAGATCTTATCTTATATAATGATTACGAAATGACAATTAAATTACAAAGTATGATGGCAACTTATATTTTGGATCACTGATATTTTTTATATGAGAGCCACTTCTACGGGATTGTGGCATAAATTTTTTTTTTTTTGGCTCTTTAATGAGAGATTGACTTTTCAACTTAGTACAACTTAAGAAAAGAAAATAATCACACCAGATAAGGCTAATCCATTTAAAAAAACATTATTCTCTCTTTTTGGGATATAAAATTATTTATTAAATTTTTAAATTCAATTTTTATTTATTTATTTATTTAACACCCCATTTGCAATTGATATATCATGCATGTTTCAAAAAGCTTTAAAGATGAAGACTTTTTTTTTTTGGGGGTCTATTTTCTCCATTAAAAATTAAACAATGGACAAGCAGTAAGCACGTCAAGCACGTCAAGCACTACTGCTGTATCTTAGATTTCCGTAAATGTGACTTTTCATTTTTTTCTTTGTTTCTTTTTCTTCCTTTACCCTAAAGTAGATAAATATAATGGAAAAATGGGTATGGGTGTAATTGTTGGGACCCTATGGGGGAGTTGTTGGCTACATTGCAATCCCCAAAGAATCATATTGTCGACCCAATTATTGTAGAATCTATGGCTGTGTTAAGGTCCGTCCATTTTGCTAAAGAGATGGGATGGCAAAATTAAGGTGGAATTTGAAGGTGATGCGTTACAAGTATTGCAAGCTTTAAAACAGGTTGACAAAAATTGATGTCATTATGGCCCGTCAATTGATGATGCCCAAATTATGTTGAAATCTTTCCAACAGTAGGAGGTATCTCATGTAAGACAGGAAGCTAATGAAGCTGCTCATATGCTTGGAAAGCTTTCACTTTCTGTAGGAAATGAAGTGATTCGCATAGAAAATGTCCCTCAATGTGTCAATGATATTGTAATATATAGTTGGACGTTACTGTTAATTTTTATTGAATAGTTATGAAATAGATGCATAATTTTATTTTTTATTTTTTTTAAAAAATTGAACTAATGGAAGCTAGAGCCGCTCCTTATATGAGAAGAATATAACTATAATAAACTATGTATTCAATAATTCTTCATCCTCAATTTTTTCTTCTAAATGCAAATTAACTGAAATTCGAGATGCTCAATACGAATTAAACATAAAATTAGTGGATTAGAATCAAAGTATTTGATCAATTTAATTAAATTAGTCGAATTATAGTTGAATTATATAATCTTATACTCGTGTCTTAACACGATCGAAACAAACCCAATACGAACATGAATTACCACCCATACTAAATGGTAAGGGCGGCGTGTTGAGTCAACAAAGGTATACCGAAAACGGTTCAGTTGGCCCCCTACATATTTATACTTGGTCCTTGCATTTACCCTATATGGTCCATATAGAAGTGATCATCCAGTATCCACCACCATGGAGCCCCATATTGTTAATTTGCTGCCCTGCATCTCTTCTCCTTCACCAGATTTTGGCGACAACGACTTCAGATCTTAATAGCTAGCTAGCTAGACTTGGGCTCTTTCTTACTTTAATTAGGATCTTCATTTTATTTTATTGAAATGTGCTCCTTACCTTATCCTATGCTTTAAATGCTTTTATGGCACACCATTTATTCCTTAAAAGATAATATTTTGACGGTTTTTGTTTTTGTTTTTTTTTTTTTTCAACTCAGCCTATGAGTAGTGTAAGACTCTAAGTTCAGGTTTTTCGAGAAAATTTTTCTCAAAATTCATCCTCTTTTTTATTGGTTTTTGAAAAGAGCATTTTTTTTTTCCTATATATGATGGGAGACCTTAAGGTAAGGCCATTAGGTGTACCTTATATTTGAAAGGCAAACAACATGTGCAAAGCGTTCTTTCATATGAATTAGGTAAGATTCGGTTTTGTTGTAGCCATAATCTTATAGAATTGTTTGCACTTAACTGGATTTAGACATTAGATCTGATATGAATGCCACCTAGTCTAAGGCCTTTACCAAAAAAAGAGTAATGTTTAAAACTATATTCTTCAATCATAAAACACTAGATTCTTAACCAATGTCTTTAAGAGGTAGCTCAATCCGCTGGAGATTACGCCTTATGAATCGGTGATCATTAATTCGAATCCTCTTTCACTCCACCCTTTCTCTCCCCTTTGTAGACACGTAAAAAAAAAAAAAAAAAAAAAAAAAAAAACATCTTAGCCAATGCAATTACCGATTTGTTGTCCACAAAAATCCCTGTTGGCTCTTCTTGTGACATGAAGTTCCTTCATCAAGTTTTTTAGCCAAATTTCTTGACATACACACATTGTTTGGGCAACATATATACTTGGCTTCACAAGTAAAAAGTGTAACAATTGGTTGCTTATTTGAGGACCATGTAGAAACCTTACCTCCCATGAATAAAACAAACCCAGTTGTTCTTTTTTTCATCATCAAAGTCTCTAGAAATAACATTCTCACTTGCGGATTTATTGAGCTCCACAAATTTTCTTGTCTCCACACATAAGACTGCTTGCTTTGGCTCAGCATATTCGCTCTTCACATAATTGACTTTCTCTTCACCACTATGAGTAAGAGAAATGTTAATCAACATTTTTAGGTATTCATCTCTCAGCATTTTCTTTGTATTTATTTATTTTAAATGTGGATGTATATGTCGAATTTCTCATACTCCTTTAGAGCTTATTCATAGTGATGTGAGAATTTCTCAAATTCAGTCAATAAATGGAAGCACTTGCTATGTTCTTTTTATATATGATTTCTCATGATATACATGGTTGTTCACTCTTAAACACCTAAACACAAATCTGATGTGTTTGATGCTTTTGTTAGGCCCACGAATTTCTTCAGTATAGTCATAGTTTTGACTCTTTAAGACAATGTTACTGAATTTGGGTTCCAATCAATGGAGGATTTTTGAACAACCCTCGCATCACTCAAAATCTTCACCATACCTCTTAATTAATTAGTTGGTTTACAATAGCCAAGACTTTGTGATATAGTTGCATCAGCAACCCTTTGCACACATCAAAGTAATTTGTATTCAATTTATCCACTCATTGGTAGGAGCTGATAACCTCCTTATGACACATTAACAATTTGTTGGAAATCAAGAGGGCTAAATTGCATTGAATATTTTTGAAGGGCCAAAGTTTTTTAAAAAAATTAAAAAAAAAAAAAAAAATTGGTTGAAGGTGGCTGGAGGGGGGGTCGTGGCTCCCTTCAACTCAAGTAATGCTAGAAGTTCTTCTTATGTCACTTTAAGAATAATGTAAATTTTAAAATCACTATTAGGCTTATGATTGATTATTATTGAATTTTGATCAAATGATGATTTTTAAAAGTCACCTCAGTTTTTGAGTGATACAAGAGAAACACAAGAGTAACTTCTAAAATTACTCATCCGTCACTATATATGTGTATTTATGAGTTACACTGTTTTCTTAAAAAAAAAAAAAAGAGTTACAATTGATGCTTCTAATCTTTCAAATATTCAATTCATTCATTTACATTATATGTAACTCTCACCTAAAAAAAAAAAAAACTCACATACATGTATAATCTTATGTAAATATTTAAACAAATATTCCCTATATTTAACATATTTATGTTTCAAATTGACTTTTACATTAAATAAATACAAGACAACTCCATAAATGTAGAATAAAATGAAAATAACTAAATCAAGTTTAATAACCAACACAAACGTACAATCTCCATCCACTAAAAACCTTTTTCTTTTTTTTCTTCTAATTGTCTCTCGTGTCGTGTGCTTATAAAACAAGAGATTAAAGTCGTCAAACAACACGTAAACAAACAAAAACAGACAATCTTCAAAAAAAAAAGAAAAAGAAAAAAAAAAAAAAAACGTAAAAGGTTGAAGTGTTTTGTAACGGTCATGTCCTTTTTTTTATCTGTATATTTCCCACGTTCTGATGACTAGGAAATTCACTAATAATATCATTTAATAACATGGTCCCGAATGTAAGCCTAAAACATTGTTATTTTATGTGGAAAACAAGATTTTTACCCTTATCTATGAAATGTTGGGTCTCTCCATTAGAAAAAGGTTGAAGTGCTCGTAATGGTCATGTCCTTACCTGTGATTTTTATTTTGGTATTAGTAACACTTTATGCGACCCTTATTGAGAGGACATGATCTATTATTAGGGATCCCACTCCTAATAAAGACTCTCCGTTGTAACATTTTCCTCACTTCAATTAAAAAAAACAGGAAAAAGAAAAAAGAAGAGTAATGATATATACTACATTTTTATCTTATAATTATCTTACAATGCTAATTTGACAGTTCCAACCGAACCTTGATTTTTTTTTTTTTTTTTTTAAACAAAGACTGATCCGATAGTTGGTTAAGACTGTCATGTTAACATTAAGGAATAATTATGAGATAAAAATGTAGTATGTAATATTACTCTTTTTAGGAATAGGATTCTCTCAGTTTCAAGTAAAATGTAAATGACCATTTCATTGTTCATATTTTGTTTTGTTGCATTTAGAAGTGTACATAGTACAATGTTATTTAAAAATTTTAAATGACATGACATTATATATATATATATATATATATATATATATATATATATATATGAAATTTAACTTGGACCATATATGAAATAGATCTTATTCCACTCCTAATGGTGTTTGTAATGAATTTTATCATTTTCAACAAGATCGAGTCATTTTAGTTAGACTCCAAAACATTTTAACTGGCCATTCGGACTTCATTGATCTTAACCTAGATATTTTATATGGGATGTACGTAACTAATAATAATATAAATGGTGTACCTAGCAATAATTTATAAAGCTTCTTTTTTTTTTTCTTTTCATTTTTTTTTTAATTTTTAATTTTTGTTTTATTTTTAATTTTTTATGTTTCACTCTAAAAATGTCAAAACCCACTTTTTTTTTTTTTTTCAAAAAAAAAAACTTAAAAATAAAGCTTTTTCTTAAAAAACTATATTTCCCGACCTAATATATATCTAACATACTATAAACCTTCTATGCTGTGGTTGTCCTTCGTATCCTTTTCACAACATTTTTTAAATCTGAAAACAACTTCGGATCTTACTTAGATTTCATTCCCTTGTTTAGTGTAACTTTAACTAGCTAGGTGACTATTTTGGTCCATTGCCTAGATTTGTCCTGCTCAAAAAAAAAAAAAAAAAAAAAGGGTTTAAGGCATGCTTTAAATGAGTTTAGTCCTTTTTGGCTCCTTAATTATAGTCCGAAGGGTAGTATAATCGAGATCTTAAACTAGGTACAAATTTTTTTTTTTGACATGTCCGTACAAGAGGAGAGATAGGGGATTTGAACTAGTGACCTCTGTTTCATGAGGTGCGACCTCCAGCTGATTGAACTAACTCTTGGGAACGTACATTGTATGTGATGTAACATCAATACCATAAATAGGGGGTTACCTTCTTGAATTGATACCTCATTAATTTGTATTTACTCCTTAAATTATAATTTGTGACACAAGTAATGTTAAAAATTATACTTTTATCTCACCACTACCTCACTTTAATAATGTGACAATGCCAATCAACCTTTGGTCGGGTGAGATAAAATGTAGTTTCTAACATTAGTCTTTGTGACACATGACTCCCTTCAACTGCCAATTAGTTGCAAAAATACCCTTATGTTAGCTAAGGGCGTTAAAATGGACATAATTTGCAGTACGTGCCATACACGTGTATATTTTGCCAAGATTTTCCTAAACTATCATTTACAAAAAATCTCCAAACTACAACTTTGTGACACTTAACCCCATCAAATTACAATTTCGTTACGATTTGGTCAGTGTATTACATGTTAGCATTAAAATGGATAGAAAACAGTGTACATGACTTAGTACATATGCGTTCTTTAGACTTGAAACACCCAAACTGTCTCGATTTTGAAAGGGATGTTCAGCCACTTCTAAATGCCTCTAAAGGGTTGTCAAACAACCCCTCAATCCCTACGCTATATGTTTTTCTTTTTCTTTCTAAAATTGATGCAATTTGGACGTCTCAAATCTAAAACATGCACATAAAAGTCATGTATGTCCTTTCCTATTCAATTTAACGCCACACTTCTTACAAATCGTCTAAATCGCAACAAAATAGTAATTTGATGGGCCAAATATCACAAAATAGTATTTTGATATATAATGTTTTTGCAAATGATAGTTTAGGACAATCCAATTAAGTACTTCAAACCTAAACCTAAAATGATAAGTGCAAATAAAGTGTCGGTTCTAACTTCTATGGGTTGAGTGTATTTTCCCTTATAACTAACGTGTTGTTTAACAACGGTTTTATCCTCAATCTTTTCTTCCAATTACCAAGAGTTAATCTTGTTGTGGTGCATAATTATTCTCAGCTCCCGTTTCATTTTCATATGGAAATGTTAAATACTATAATTTTATTAAACATCAATCCAACAAAATTAATGTGACACTCTTAACTGACTATTAAATTAATTATTATCAAATAAATAAATCTAATAGTTAATTTTAAATACCACGTCAACATTATTAAACATATCCATGTAAGCTAGCATCCATTAAAACCACCCTTTTGTCGTGTACGTACGTTGCGCTGCATCCGACTCATAATTAATTTTCAGAATGTTTTCAAACTCTGGTGACAACCTCAAATCTTAGCAGTAAGATTTGATTCCTTCGTTTGTAGTTTCCTTAAAAAATAATTGCCTGTTTCTCTAGAAGGTGGTGCTTATTCTAATTTTGTGCCATGCTTCAAACGTGTGTGTATATATATATATTACTTTAATTTTTGGGCTATTACAATCATTTAATTAATAGACCAAAAGAATATCAAACCAAAACAGAAAAAAGAGCTGGGTGACAGGATAATTAAAAACATCCACCGAATTTTTGAATTAATATTATTGTTAAATAAATCTAATAATTAATTTAAAGTCAATTCGACATTATCAGATAATCCCATACATCCGAGTCTTGATATATATAATGTTTTCAACCTCGTAAGATTTGATAAGATTTTATTCCTTCGTTTATAGTGTCTTTCTTTGATAAGAGCCTGTTTCTCTAGAAGCTAGGTGGGGCTTATTCTAACTTTGTGCCATGCTTCAAACGTGTGTTACTTCTTTTTGGTTTCTCACAATTATTTGGGACGACAAAAAGTAGCTACAGACAAGTTTGTAGTTACAAACCAGTTTTGCTTTTTTATGTTTCGTAAGAAAAATTAGGAAAACAAAAGAATACCCCACAAATCAAACTTGCACATACAGATCGATTAGCTTAGAAGAAGAGATGATGGCTTCGGATATAGATATTAGGTTAATTAGAAGACTAAACTTTAAAGAGCTCATTGGTGATGCTCTTATGGAAGAACCACGTAAATTGTTCTTTGTTTTCATATCTTCTATTCATTTATTTATAATATCTATTTTTTCTTTTTAAGAAAAAAAAAAAATAGTAGTACGTAGAGTGAACCTATTAGATTTTGCTTGAGTTTCTTTATTGCTCGCTTCATTTTCTTCTTGTTAATGATTTGTACCTCATTTTACACTTCTATCTATTCTCTGCATTTTCTATAATATTTCAAAATATTAACACCCCTTCTCTCATCTTGGAAAAAACTCACTCGTCAAAAAAATGAACAAGAATTTGATCTTCACCTTTGATATCACAAAACTTTTATAAATAAGGATTTGATATAAGAACATAGCTTTTTCAAAAAAAAAATTGGATTTAAAGAAATTATTTTAATTTAGTCTATTAAACCGACATATGTTCAAAATACATATGATTCTCATTCAATTCAGATAAAAACTTGATCCATTTGATAACCAAATGTGAAAGAGAAAATTTGCCAAAATAACTTCCACAAACCCCTGGTTTTTTACTGCCTCGATAACATATCACCTATTTAAACAGTTGACACATTTCACGTAGTTAGATATAACAAAGGGTGAAATTTTCCTAGTAACATAGTTCAGATTATGATCCGAGTGAAATGAAATTCCATATTAATTGGGCAAATGAATATGATATAAATACTCTTACATAAATTGGTGGGATCTCCCTCCAACAAAGTTACCCAAATTAAATTCTATATACCCTTGGATTGGTGTAGAAAGGCTGAAAAAGTGTGAATAAAAAGGGAAGCATAAGTCTTAATAAATGCCCCCATGCAGGGACGGGCGCCTGACCCAAAATTGTCTCTAGTCAACTTTGACTTCACTTCTCAATATCACGCCCATGTACTTTCAATCACATGAACAAAATCTCACTCCACTCCCATTTATCACTTCCACTTCACAACCACCTCATCCTCAAAGTTTGACCCACACATTATTTTGACCACTTAACTTATCACTCCGTACCCCTAACATTTCCACCCATTAAATAACTATGCGTCAACGTCTCTCTAGAATTCTTAAGATTTATATGAGGATTGAGTTCCCATATTTACATCAAATATATATATATATATATATATATATATATATATATATATATATATATATATTGGTTTTCAAGAGAATTGTCAAAGATGTCTTTCTGTTTTGACCTTATTTATGTAATTTTAACTAGAGTAATTAATGACAAACCCATTATTCTAGCAATGGTATATGTAAGACTCATATTTTCCTTTCTTAAAAGTAAAGTGACTTTTAAATTTATTATTTAATTTAGAAATAAGTTACTATTAGATTTCGATTCTATAGCAATTTTAAAAGTTATATTACTTTTAAGAGGATAAAAAGAAAAAGAAGAGACTTGCAAATAGTATTACTTTATACGATTAATTATTTTAATTGTATGATAGACGTATAATAATTTACTAAATAATATTATCCATTCTCTTAATTTGCTTACCCAATAAAGTGATCATTGAGTATAAATTTTGAAAGGACAAAATCCTTGTAAATGTTGTAAAAAAAATTAAAAAAAAAAAGGAGATAAGAAGACGAAGCTGTCACGTCAGGATTGCGATATAAATGTTTCCAAGAGGTAGCTTAATTGACTGGAACCATACTTAATGAAGCGGATGTCACTAGTTCGAGTCCCCATCCCCCCTCTTGTGTGGACATGTCAAAAAAAAAAAAAAAAAAAAGGATTGCGATATAAATGTTGAATATTATAAAACTGTGTATATAGATTTACTCAATAAAAAGATTATAAATATATATATAAAGGAAAAAGAAATAATAATAATAAAAAGGCTTATAAATTTTAAAAGAACTCATTAATACAGTCTTCGGCCCACCCGTCCCACCGGCCCATCTGTCCCACTTGATCTCCCCGCTCCTCGATTTAAACCCCTGCAACCAGCCCCTTTTTCACCGCCATTACCACCATCTCCATTCTCCTCCCGTGCCGTACGTTCTAAAACTTCCTTTTTTTTCTCCGTCAAACACTGAAAAAATGGGTAGCCTTGATTTGAGCTCCGTCGACTCTTCCTCTCCCCAGCGTGAATTCAAGCCCTTAGACCCCGAAGAATTCCGACAACATGCCCACCAGATGGTCGACTTCATAGCCGACTACTACAAACAAATCGAAACCTTCCCAGTTCTCAGCCAAGTCCAGCCCGACTACCTCCGCAACCGTCTCCCCGGAGCTGCACCATACCTTCCTGAATCGCTACAAACCATTCTCACAGACGTAACCAATCACATAATCCCCGGTATGACTCATTGGTTAAGCCCAAACTTCTTTGCCTTCTTTCCGGCCACTGTCAGCACCGCTGCTTTCCTCGGAGAAATGCTGTGCACCTCGTTTAATGCCGTCGGTTTCAACTGGCTTGCCTCCCCGGCGGCCACGGAGCTCGAGATCATTGTCATGGACTGGTTAGCCAGCATGCTTAAACTCCCGAAGTCTTTTATGTTCTCCGGCACCGGCGGCGGAGTCATTCAAAACACCACGAGTGAAGCAATTCTAGTTACTCTCGTCGCCGCCAGAGATCGCGAGCTACGTGCAAAAGGGACCGATGAAATACAAAAGCTCGTCGTGTATTGCTCCGACCAGACACATTCGACTTTCACTAAGGCTGCCAAACTTGCCGGCATCAGTCCCCGCAACGTAAAGTCTATCCCGACAAACATTGATACAGATTTTGCTTTGTCGCCAGTTCTGCTACGTACTGTTGTGGAGGCTGACGTGGCGTCCGGGCTGGTCCCACTTTATGTTTGTGCCACCGTGGGGACAACCTCAACCACTGCAGTTGATCCTCTCGAGCCGCTTGCCGACGTGGCAAGCGAGTACGGGATGTGGATGCATGTGGACGCTGCTTACGGCGGTAGCGCATGCATTTGTCCCGAGTTTAGGCACTACTTGGACGGGATCGACCGAGTCGACTCACTGAGTCTGAGCCCGCACAAGTGGCTGCTCTGCTACTTGGATTGCTGCTGCATGTGGGTCAAGAACCCGAGCTTACTGGTGAAAGCATTGAGCACCGACCCGGAGTACTTGAGAAACAAAGCGAGCGAGTCGGACTCGGTGGTGGATTTCAAGGACTGGCAAGTGGGTACGGGTCGAAAATTCAAGTCGCTCCGTCTTTGGCTCGTGCTGCGCAGCTACGGCGTAGCGAATCTCCAGAGCCACATCCGGTCCGACGTGCGGATGGCGAAGATGTTCGAGGGGCTCGTGAAATCCGACCCGCGGTTCGAAATCGTGGTGCCGAGGTGGTTCGCGCTGGTGTGCTTCAGGCTAAACCCGCTTTCATGGGCCGGGTCGGGTAACACAGAAGTCCTGAACCGGAAGCTGCTCGAGTGGGTGAACTCAAGCGGGCGCGTTTACATGACCCACACAATAGTCGGTGGAGTATACCTCCTGAGGTTCGCGGTAGGGGCCACATTTACAGAAGAGCACCACGTGGTTGACGCGTGGAAACTGATCAAAGAAGGAGCTGATGCCGTTCTTAAGGGCGGATGCAATTGATGATAAGCTCTTGTCACCTTTTGTGCCTTGAAACAAACTGGTTTCTGGTGGAGTTTTTTTTTTTTTTTTTGGAAAATGCCTGAAATTTTTGAGATTTTTTAATTTTAATTCCAAAGTTCAAAAATTGGCAATCTACCTCCCTGAAGTTTTAAAAATTGACAATTTAAACCATCCGTTTAATTTTTTCGTCTAAATGGATGGAAATTTATGAAATTACATCATTACCCTCAGGCTTTTTTTTTTAAAAAAAAAAAAAAAATTTCCGTCAAATTTAATGAAAATTAGTAACGGAAGGTTTAAATTGTCAATTTTTGAACTTTGTGGTTAAAATTGAAAAATTCCTGAAACATCAGGGGTAAATTGCATTTTTCCTTTTTTTTTTTTTTTTTTTTTTTTTAATATTTCCATTGAAGCAAATTGTGAAGGAAAGGGTGTAAAAGTCGAGTAGCGAATATAACTACTTAAAAACCCTTGAAATAAAAAAGGAAAGACAAATAAAACTTAATAAATATTTCAACAACTCTTTACTCTCGATCTCTTTGAAGCCGAGCAGATGGATAAATAATAATAATAATAATAATAATAATAATATTAATAAAGAAGAAAGAAATCACGTTGAGTATTTATAAGGAAGCCAAATTTGTTGGGTGAGCCGAAAGTGCCTTAATTAATTAGAATGGTCTAGAAATGGACCTACTGTCTTCAATATTCACAACTAATTAGGCAAAAAAGTCGCCTACTCATTAAAAGTATGGAAACCCTCGTGGCTTTTCATGTGATGATATGAATCCCAGGCCAATCTCCAATATATATTCAATTAATTAGGAGCAAAAATAAGAACAAATATCTTCCCAAGGCGCATGCATGATTTATTATTTAGCCTTTTAGGTGGCACTTCTTTCAGATAAGGCAGCTAAGCTTCCAGCTGGCCAAACACGGACATGACCTACCAATTAAGGAGCAAAAATTTGGCCCATGTTCGCCTTCTTCTGCCTTCTCTCTGGTCACCACTCCGCAGCCTTCTACTTTGAGTCATTTCCTCCATTACAAGCTTAGGGTCCACTTGACCTTAGGTCAAATGCGGTATTTTTAAACAAAATTGTAGAAAGTGTCCGGTTTGAAAATTGTGTTTTCTAAAAAAAAAAAAGGATAATCATGTTTTTGAATCACATATTTTAAAATATTAATGGCAATACAATTTGTTCCGGATAAATGATCACTTAGTTTTGATTACTTTTCAAGTATTTTGTTGTATTGTTTAAAATTTTGTGTTAATTTATTTTATATAGTTTTAGTATATCAGTTTATTAATTAATTATAAAGTCAAGAAGAATAATTTTTAAATAAATTTGTTAATATTTT
Organism: Corylus americana; assembly: GCA_036287905.1. Taxonomy (NCBI): domain Eukaryota; kingdom Viridiplantae; phylum Streptophyta; class Magnoliopsida; order Fagales; family Betulaceae; genus Corylus; species Corylus americana. The sequence continues at coordinate 5,850,736 of CP125818.1, read as the reverse complement.
CAGATTAAGTTATTATAATTAAAGCTTGTTTAGAATTTTTGCCTTCACAAACTCTTGAGAAATAAATAAGATACAAAGAATGGAGGGGCAAGTATTTATTTAACATGGTATACTGAATTTGAACATTATTTCTGTCATTCACGTCGCAAAGAAACTCGAGCGGAAATGCACAGCCAACTAGCACCTGATCATCTCTGCTTGAATATACAACAAAGCATGACGAGTCAAGGAAGAGATTTAAGCCTTCTCATCATCTCCAAAAACTTAAAAATAAAAAATAAAAGAAAAAGTTTTAATCTCAATATGCACTAAAATGTTTCAAATGTTTTGGAACTCAATCAACAGTACCCTCTAAAAGGAAATGCAGATTTTTTTTTTTTTTTTTTTTTTTTAAAAAAAAAAAAAAAGGAAAAATAAATGGAGATAGAAATATGGTAGCCATTTAATTGATGGGGCTTTAAACATGCACCAACCATGCAGGGGAAGGAAAACTGGGAAAAGAGCCCAGAAAGGTGAAAAGTTACCTTTAGTTATTAAAGATGCAGGCCCTCTAACAACTCACACTCGGTCATTGTACTGGGATCCATGGCAGGGGCAGATGAAGTACTTGTTCTGGTCACCTGCATTCCATGGCACAACACACCAATGGCTACGTACGCAGACAACATTAATTCCATATGTTGCAATAGTTGTGTCTTTCTCCACAACAAGGTTGGTGGGATCTCCCTTGAAATCGAAAAAGTTATAATTGCAAGTGTGCCTGAGACTGAGAGCACTTAAAAAGTAGTTATCGTTTTCTTTTATCTATAATGGCTAATCAAACATTTAAAAAGTTGGTAGGTATAAAAGATGCAGAATAGATTTTTGCTCTATTTGTGAATTGTGTTGCTGTTTGTTTATTGATCAATCAATTTATTTAATATTTCTTTCTACTTCTCTATTTTTCTGAAATTTTTTATTTTCTGTCTCCCGCCTCTCTCGGCAGCTGTGATGTCTGCCTCCCAACTTCTCTCTCTCAGCTGAAGCTTACCTCCGTGGTCGTCCCTCTCAACTGCTCAAGGGAAGCTCCTCTCGCTCTCTCTCTCTCTCTCTCTCTCGTTTTTGCTTTAATTTAAGCTTTTTCTATCTTCTCTTGTTTCGCATAATTGATCCCCCCTCCCTTCTGTTGTGAGTGTACTTGTTAGTATTAAGTCTCATATTGAGAAAACATAAAAAAAATAGTACTTAATATAGCTAAGTGGATCCAAACCCGTTAGCTTAGGCTTTTGTGTTAAAGTGGTGTTCACATATGTCTATTAATGTACCTTTTGGTAAAAACTCTGAAAGTGTTTATCTCCCTAACAAGTGGTATCAAAGCCATGATTAGCTTCCTAAGACGAGTGTATGGACATGTCTGGTTTGGGAGTTGTGCTCTGTGGTTCTCATGGCAACTTTTGATTAGGGGTGTCAACCCGGTCGCAGTTATTGGCAAAAACCATGGAACCAGAACCGGGGTACTCGATTTTTTAATTTTGAAAAACCGGAACCGGAACCAGGTACTTGGCTATACAATAACCGGCCGGTTCCAGTTGGTACCTGCTTATCCGGACCCCGTAACCGGTTTTTTTTTAAAAAAAAATTATTTTGGGCTTATTTTAGGTATTGGGCCTAATTTTTGAGCTTATTTGAGGTATTGGGTCTAATTTTTGTGCTTAATTTAACAATTTTTTGCCCTTTTTTAAAAACACAATTAGCATTTTTGTCCCAATAAGTTGGGCTTTGTTGTGATTGTTTTTTAAAAAAAAAACCTAAAAAATCCCAAAAAAAATAATTGTTTTTGGCTTTTTGGGCCTAAAAAAAATAAAAATCCAATGTTTAAAAATGTCCTAACACTTCATTGTTTAAAAATACCCTTAAAATTCACTGTTTACAAATGCCATAAAAATTGAATGTTTAAAAATGCCCTAAAAAATTAAAAATAAAAATAAAAAAGTATTATTTTATATATATACCCGGTTATCCAGTTATAACCAAGTGCTAAAAACCGGAACCGGGTATCCGGTTACCCATTTTTTCCAACCGGTTTCCCGATTGGTACTAGACTTTTTTTGACATCCTACTTTTGATGCGGAACACTCTTGGAAATATACAAAGACTCATAAGCGAAGGAAAGTTCAGTCAATGTGAAAGAGACTTACAAGTGAGAGGGAGATTGTTGTGAGTAAACTTGTGAATATTGAGTCTCACATTGAGAAAGTATGAAGAAAAATAGTACTTAATATAACTAAATGGATAACTAAGTGGACCCAAACCCATTATCTTAGGCTTTTAGGCTAGAGCGGAGACGTAGCGAAAGACTAAGGTAACTAATCAAAGAGCGCGTCTTTGATTCTGCAAGCAGAAGCGTCTTCGGCTTTTACCCAAAAAGATAAAAACAAGCCTGCATGTTAAAAAAAAGATAAAACTCCGTAGAGTATTTAAGAGAGAATTCTCTGATTTGATAATAATTCAATGAGTTGAGTTTTACATAATAAGGTAGCCTATTTATAAAAGAGAAATATTTATAGAGAAAGTAAACTTACTTCTAGTAGAGAAAGTAAATTTAATCCTAGTAGGAAAGTAAACATAATCCTAGCAGGGAAAGTAAACATAATCCTAATAGGAAAAAGGATTATAAAATAAATAAATACAATTTTTTTTTTTTTTTTCTTTAGGGGGGACCACATGTCCTACATTAGTCTCCCCTTCTTGAAAAGAACTCGTCCTCGAGTTAAGTTCCGAATCCTCTGGTGGAAAATATTCTAAAATGTCTGCCATGTTGAATGTTGAGGATATCACCATTTATTTTGGGAGATCGATGACATATGCATTGTCATTAATCCTTTTTAGTACCTTGCATGGACCATATTTCTTATTCCTCAGCTTTCCAGAAGTACCAGTCGGCAGTCGCCCCTTGCGTAAATACACCATCACAAGATCTCCTTCTCGAAAAATCTTTGATCGCCGACCCTTGTCTCTGCCATCTTGTACTTAGCATAGGATTCTTCTAGATGTTGACGAACTCTCTCTTGGGTAGCTTTCACCCGTTCTTCTAAATGCTCCACTGCCACACTTGCTCCTGGTAACTTAGGTAAAGCTGCAAGATCTAATGCAAGTCTCAGAGTTCTCCCATAGACGACTTCGAATGGTGCCTTCCCAGTAGATCGATTCACCATGTTGTTGTAGGCAAACTTAGCCTAAGCTAAAGCCAGGTCCCACTGCTTTGGTTTGTCGACTGCAATACATCGAGGTAAATTACCTAGAGTTCGATTAACAACTTCTGTTTGCCCGTCCGTCTGCGGATGGCTCATGTTACTGAAGTTCAATGCTGTGTCGAACCGTCTCCATAATGTTCGCCAAAAGTGAGACAAGAACTTGGTGTCTGGGTCAGAAGTGATAGACTTTGGGACTCCATGCAATCGAATCACCTCTCAGAAGAATAGATTGGCCACTTGATTAGCATCAGATGTTTTCTTGCAAGCAACAAAGTGAACCATTTTGGAAAATTGATTCACAATTACTATTATAGAATCTGCTCCTCGTTGGGTTCTCGGGAGACCCAATACAAAATCCACTGATACATCTTCCCACGGTGCTTCTAGTATTGGTAGAGGCATGTATAATCCCGTATTTTGGGTTTGCCCCTTGGCGACTTGACAAGTTTGGCATCGTCTGACAAAATTAGCTACTTCTTTCTTCAGTTGCAGCCAGTAATACCGCTCCTCTACCATAGCAATAGTCTTGTCTCTTCCTAGATGACGACCTAAACCTCCAGCATGTAATTCTTGGATTATTTGTTTCCGTAAGGAACTCCTCGGAATGCACAGCCGATTCCCACAAAATAAATACCCCTCTTGAATGTGTATCTTAGAAATTGGTTGCCCCGCCTTGCAACGCTTCCATGATTCATCAAAATCTTCATCTTCCTCATATAACTCCTTTAGGCACTCGAATTCAGTCACTTTAGCTTTCATGGTGATCAGTAGGGTAGCTTGGCGGCTCAAAGCGTCAGCTACATGATTCAGTTTTCCCGACTTATGCTTGAGAGAAAAAGTGAATCGTTGGATGTAAGAAACCCACCGAGCATGAATCCGATTCAGATTCTTTTGACTATTGATGAACTTTAATGCTTGGTGGTCGATATAGAAGACAAACTCTCGTTGGATCAGATAGTGTTCCCACACCTTGAGGGCTCTCAAGACAGCATAAAGCTCCAACTTATATGTTTACCACTTCTGTCTTGCTTCTCCGAGCTTTTCACTAAAAAATTCCACAGCCTTCCCTTCTTAAGATAACACAACTCCTATCCCGACAATTGATGCATCACACTCAACTTCAAATAGCTTGTCAAAGTCGGGTAAGGCAAGTACAGGTGCTGTGCATAGCTTTTCTTTGATGATTGAGAAACTTCGCTCGGCTTTGTCACCCTAGTTGAATTTTCCTTTCTTCATACACTCGGTGATTGGTGCTACAATACTGCTGAAATTCCGAACGAACCTTCTATAGAAAGTTGCTAACCCATGGAAACTTTTTACTTCTCCCACTGACTTGGGCGTGGGCCATTCTCGGATTGCTCTCACCTTCTCTTCATCCACTCGGATTCCGTTAGCATTGACTACGAATCCGAGGAAGAGTAACTGATCCATAATGAAACCACACTTCTTTAAGTTGATGAACAACTTATTTTCACGGAGGACCTCTAACACTTTCCTCACGTGATCTATGTGATTCACTCGGTTGCGACTATAGATAAGAATATCATCGAAATAGACAACGACAAATTTTTCGATAAAAGGTTTCAGTACCTGATTCACGAGTCACATGAAAGTACTTGGTGCATTCGAAAGGCAGAAAGGCATCACCATCCATTCGTAAAGCCCCTCTTTAGTCTTGAACGTAGTTTTTCATTCACCTCTCGGTCGTATACGGATTTGGTGATATCCACTCCTCAAGTCAATCTTCGAAAAAATCTTAGCCCCAGATAGCATATCAAACAAGTCACCTATTCGGGGAGTAGGAAACCAATACTTGACCTTGATCTTCTTTTTTGCCTAGCTATCCACGCATATTCGCCAACTCCCATCTTTCTTCGGTACAAGTAGGAAACCGATACTTGGTGCATTCGAAAGGCAGAAAGGCATCACCATTCACTCGTATAGCCCCTCTTTAGTCTTGAACGTAGTTTTCCATTCACCTCTCGGTCGTATTCGGATTTGGTGATATCCACTCCTCAAGTCAATCTTCGAAAAAATCTTAGCCCCAGATAGCATTTCAAACAAGTCACCTATACGAGGAGTAAGAAACCGATACTTGACCGTGATCTTGTTTATTGCCTGGCTATCCATGCATATTTGCCAACTCCCATCTTTCTTCGGTACAAGTAGGGCCGGTACTGCGCATGAACTCATACTCTCTCACAAGTGTCCCTTCCGAATTAACCCCTCTACCTCCTCTTGCAAAATATCATTCTCCTTTGGGCTCATTCGATAATATGGCAAGTTTGGGAGACTTGCTCCCTACACTAAGTCAATATAGAGATGGATATCTCTCATGGGCGATAGTCATTTGGGCATCTCTTCAAGCATGATGTCTTGGAATTCTTTTAACATCAGTTGTATTATCTTGGGAACTTCTTGTGAGACGGAGCTCGGGTTTCCCTCAGTCACCAATGCTATGATGTCTCGGGCCTCCTTAACTTCTATAAATTCTAATCCAGTGGATAGGAGGACTGGCTTACCCTTGGAATGAGTAGAATTTTCGACTTCTTGTAAGGGTTGAAATGTTATCTTCCGACCACCCCAAAAGATAGTGTAGACGTTAGCTCTTCCCTACTGCTGGGCATCCACGTCAAACTGCCAAGGTCTTCCTAGGATTAAGTGGCATGCATCCATCTCCACAACATCACACAAAATAGAATTTGAGTAATGATTACCGATCGAAAATGTGAAACGACATCTCTCGGTTACTAGTGTCTCGGTTCCCCGCTTGATCCATCCGATCTTATATAGGGCTGGGTGCTTCTTAGTTTTGAAACCCAACTTCGAAACCATCTCCTTAGATACTACGTTCTACCCGCTACCACCATCAATAAACACATCACATACCCTCTGGTTGACTGTGCAGCGAGTACAAAAAATCTTGTGTCTTTGAGATAGATCTTCTTGCCTCGAGGTCAAGAGTAAACGTTGAATTACTAAGGATCGGGAAAGTGAGATTTCCTCATCAGCGTCAGCCAACCCCTCTTCCACATACTTGGGTGTATCAATATCTCCATTCTCGGACCTTTCCTCTGGCTCGGGTTCGATCAAGTTTACCATTTGCCTCTGAGGAAATTGATGCAACCTATGTCCTGATTGGTTGCATTTGAAACACTTGTCTAGACTGGGCTGTGCGTATGGATTGTTGGCTGGTTGTCTCGGGGTGTTTGAACTACTGCTGGCTCATTTTCCCGTCAAAGTCACTGGTTGACTTGGTGTGACTGTTGGGACTAGAGGTTGTTTTCCTAGACCCTATGTTGGTCTCGTCGAATTGCTTGGGTTTTGCTCCCAAGTTGGGGCTTTAGGCCTCTCCAGTTGCTTCTCTGCTCGGGTTGCCAAACTAACTGCCTCGTTCAAAGTAAAGATAGGATGCATAGAAACCTTATCTTGTATTGCCACACGCAGTCCACCAATAAACCTCGCAATTTGTTGATCCTCTGTCTCCATGAGATCATTTCGGGCAGACAGGCAATAGAAATCATCGACATACACTTGGATGGTTCGACCTCCTTGTCGACACTCTTGGTATTGTAGGAATAGTCGCTGCTCAAAGTCCGGTGGTAAAAACAATGCTTTGAGTAGTCACTTCATCTTCAACCATGAAGTTACAAGTCTCTTCCCTTGTCGGGCCCGGGAAATCTGTAATTTTTCCCACCAAGCAGAAACTCCACCTTTGAGCTTATAAGCCACCAAATTCACCTTCTTTTCTTCCGGAATACACATGTACTCCAAGAATCTTTCTACCTCCATTATCCATTCAAGGTAATCTTCAATGTGAAGATAACCATCAAATGAAGGGAGATCGATATTCATCCGGTACTCTCGGGTGTCTCTGTGATTCCAATGGGCACGCATCTGCCTGCGTTCAAACGACTTGCACAACTGGTGCACCTCCTGTTGCATCATCTGCTCCGTTTACTGGAGCTCTTGGAATTCATCTCTCAAAGGAGCCTCTGATCATTTGATGCATCGCTGGTAGTTAGATCTCAAAACAACATCTCTCTCACGAACGGCGTCGTTATAGAAGTTGTTGTTGTAGTATAAGTTGGCCATCGAATCCGGATAATGCCGGTTCGGATACCCCATGAATTTGGCTCTTGAAAGAGCCCCTCCCCTACAAGCGGCGTTGTTAGAGAAGTTTGTCATCGTTGCGCTGATTGGCCATGATCAGGATAAAGTCTGCTCTGATACTGGTTGATGTAGTGGAAGACTAAGGTAACTAATCAAAGAGCAGCGTCTTTGATTCTACAAGGAGAAGCGTCTTCGCCTTCTACCTAAAAAGATAAAAATAAGCCCGTAAGCTAAAAGAAAGATAAAACTCCACAGAGTATTTGAGAGCGAATTCTCTGATTTGATAATAATTCAATGAGTTGAGTTTTACATAATAAGGTAGCCTATTTATAGAAGAGAAATACTAGTAGAGAAAGTAAACTTACTTCAAGTAGAGAAAGTAAATCTAATCCTAGTAGGAAAGTAAACATAATCCTAGCAGGGAAAATAAACATAATCCTAATAGGAAAATGATTATAAAATAAATACATACAAACTATTTTTTTTTTCTTTAGTGGGGACCGCATGTCCTGCATCAGGTGATGTTCAAATATGTATATTAATGTACTATTGGTAAAAACTCCAAAACCGTTTATCTCCCAACACCCTATTTCCCCTTCTTCTTCAAAACCCATCCCCACTCTCCATTAAATTCCTTCATTAGACGAAAAAGAATACTTAATATATTTAAGTGGACCCAACCTATTAGCTTAAGCTTTTGGGCTAAAGTGATGTTCAAATATGTATATTAATGTACTTTTGATAAAAACTCCAAAACCGTTTATCTCTTCAACACGCTGTTTCCCCTTCTTCTTTGAAACCCATCCCCCTCTCCATTAAATTCCTTCACCAAACGACACAGAGAAAGTGTGATAGAGAGAGAGAACCGTTAGAGAACAAAAAGTTTTCTAAACGATGCCGCCATCAACACAAATTTGACCGAGCAACCCTCCGCCACCACGAATTGAAGTTGGTATTTGTAGTCATTAATTTTTTGATGTAAAATCCTTAATTTTTAATATCTATCTTCTTTGCTTTATAATTTATTTTGGAAAAACTTCACTGAACCCCTGAACTTTCATCACTTTTGCAATTACTCCCTCAAAGTTCAAAAACTTTCAATTAATGTATCAAACTTCTAATTTTTTGCAATGTCACCAATTCATTAGGTTTTTGCGTTAAATTCAGCCAAAATTTTCAAAACACCGTATTTTTTATTATAAAAAAATTGAAACATTCTAGCGTTGGTATTTTTGCAATTTCCGTTAAATCCTTACCAACGCCTAAATCTTTGCAATTTTTTTTTTCTTTAAAAAAGTGGGGCATTTTGGTGATTTTGACATCATTCGTTAGGATTTAGCTGAAAAACCTAATGGAGGGGTAATATTGTAAAAAATTGGAATTTCAATACATTAAATTTGAAGTTTTTGAATTCTGGACAGTAATTGCAAAGTGATTGAAGTTTATTTGGGCTAAGTAAAGTTTTTTCATTTATTTTTCAATAATGGATTTGCATAACAATCCCTTCGTCGGCCCTTTCATACATGAGAGAGATTATAGTTACAATGAATATACACTGGCTTCTTTATATGAGAACATTTATTCCCAAGACACTTAACTCCAACCTCAAATCCACTACTAAAAAATCTCAACGGAGAGAAAATATTAGTGTAGAAGACAACGTGAGTATTGGCTTGGCTCACTCAGCCCTCTCATACATCCGAGATATTACAGTTACAATGCGTATACACTGGCTTCTTACATAGGAACATTGATTCCCAAAACACTTAACTCCAACCTCAAATTGAATCCACTACTAAAAAATTCTCAACGGAGACGAAATATTTGTGTAGAAGACAACGTGCTAGTATTGGCTTGGCTCACTGCTAGTATGGATGCAGTTCACAGTATCGATCAAAGAGGTTGGACATTTGGGGTAGAGTTCATGCGCACTATAATGAACATAAGATGCCTAATTTTTGTGTACTTTCTATGAACTCTATAACGAATCGGTGGCCAATGATCCAAGTTGATACCAACAAGTTTTGTGCATGCTTAGTTCAAATAGAAGCAAGGCATCCAAGTGGTGCATCCGAACTAGATAAGGTATGAATGGATTGTTATACCTTAAATTCAATGAGCCAATGACTAATTAGTATCAATATATTTATTATTGAATCTTTGCTTCATTTTTTTTTTTTTTTTTTTTTTATTAAGCAAGCGAAGGAGACGTATCACAAGATCCATTGAAGGGTTCATGATGAAGTTGTCTTCACGATTAGTTAATGCAGTTTTGACTATTATGGGTACACTTTGTTTTGAGTTCTTACTTATGTTATATATATATATATTAAGGTTTACTATTTTCCCATTAATTTTCTCCGACTTTAATTTATTTAGTTTGGTTTAGTAATTTAATTTTAGTTTACTTTTCATTCTATTACTCCACTTGTTAGTGGAAAAAGAACAAACCAATCAATTTATGTTTATGTGTTATAATAGGAATTTTATTTTAGCGTCTACCATTCCCTGAACCTCGTACATACCGAGAATTTATTACATGCAATAGCTTGCACATAAGCTTGCATTATGTTTGGCGCAACATGTTTTTGAGCTTAGTAAAAGGTTAATTTCGTAAATGACTAGAGGAGGCCCAATTAGCTAGGATTAATTTTGAGAGTTCTTGTGGTTGTAGCATTGGCTGTGGTGTTATTTTTATTTTTCTTTTGTGCTTATACATGAATGTAATTAATTATCATACTTAAACATGTCATGGGGAATCCTTGTACTTTAGTCATGTTGTTATTATATATTAGTCGGCACTACTAAATTCATTAATTAACTGGATAGATTGAAAAAGGAAAAAACATGTATTATATTGGGTAAAGTCTACTTAACCCCCTCAAACTACTATTCCAATGACAATCTACCCCATAAACTATCAATTGCAATAATTTACCTCCCAAACTACCAAAACAATGACAATGTACCCCCAATTTTAACAAAATGATGAAATTACCCTTACTAAAATAAAAACAAAAATACTAAAATTTATTTATTTTTTTTCAAAATTTTAAAGGTATTTTGTCTTATTGAAAATTCTATATGGGTAATTTCATCATTTTGTTAACATTTTGGGGTACATTGTCATTGTTTTGGTAGTTTGTGGGGTAAATTATCGTAATTGATAGTTTGGGAGGTAAATTGTCATTAGGGTGGTAGTTTGAAAGGGTTAGTGGACTTTACCGTATTATTTATTATAGTGGGTAATAACATCCGGTCCTCCCCTTTTAGCCCACATTTATTTTAGTGTAAAAGGTTTTTTTAAAAATGACACGAATTAGCTACAGACATGTTTATAGGTAATCAAACAAACCACTCTAATTAAGTGACTTGTGTTCTTAAAGTACATTAGAAATATGTAAGAAGCTAGTGTGAATGGTTAATATAACAAAGTTGAGTCCAAACCCATGAGCTTAAGCTTTTGGGTTGTGTGGTGTCTCAATATATTATATTATAGGCTCACTAAAAAAAGACTCTCCAGGGTATTAATCTCCCTACAATTGATATCAGAGCAATGTTTAGTTTATTGTGACGAACGTTTGGACGCGTCTGGTTTGGAGTTGTGTGCACTTTTGCAATTCTTGTACGCGTGACACTTTTAAAAATGTAAAAAGACTCATAAGCGAGGGGGAGTTAAGTAAATGTGGTGATGAACTCACACATATATAATGAGAATTTTTTTTTTGAGTATATGTGTGAGTGTAAAAGAATAGAGTCCCGCATTGAAAAAATATAAGAAATGTGAATAGTTAATATAGTATTATTGGGTCCAAACTCATGGGCTTAAGCTTTTGGGTTATATGGTATCTTAACATACTATATTATGAGCTTACTAGAAAAGACACTACAAAGTATTAATCTCCCTAAAATTGGTATCAATGGGCCTTAAATGGGACTAGGTTTTCAAACTATACCACAAGGCCATAAATTAGGCCAACAAAGGGTCAAAAAGATTGGGCCAACTATGGACCATAAATGGGCCTGCATCTCCAAACAACCCCACAAAGGCCTAATGAATTGGGCCATCAAATGGCTAAAAACAATATGGCCAACATGGCCTCCCTTTTTTCTTTTTCTTTTTTTTTTTTTCTTGAACTGATAATTTTTCTTTTATTTATTTCTTGGTTTCCAATTTTCTCTCCCTCTTTTTATTTTTATTTTTTAAGGAGAAAGTACACTTTACTCCCCCCTGAACTATCCACTAATTTGCATTTTTAATCTCAATGTTTAAAAAGTGACACTTTACCCCCCTCCCAAACTTCCAAATTATTGCAATTCGACTATTTTGACTTTTTTTTTCCCCCCAAAATGCCCCAATTTCAAGTTAAAAAAAAATAAAAAAATAAAAATTAAGGGGTGGCCGGTCTGGGATGGTCGAAGCCACCCCTTAATTTTTTTTTTTTTAAATTTAAATTTTATTTATTTACTTTAACTTGGGATGGGGGCATTTTGGGAAAAGAAAAGTCAAAATAGTCGAATTGCAACAATTTGGAAGTTTGGAGGGGGGTAAAGTGTATCTTTTTAAACATTATGGTTAAAAATGCAAATGAATGGATAGTTCAAGGAGGTAAAATATATTTTCCCCTATTTTTTTTTTTTTTTAAAATGACCTTGCTGAATAGCCCAGAGGAGAGACTCTTTGCATCTCATAGTAAATGAAATGGCAATGGCGTGACTGAAGCTGGCGGCGTTGAACGAGATGTTGATGGCTTCGATGTAAACGGCCATTGAAGATGCCTTTGAAGCGTTGGAGACATAACTGACTATGCTGAACCTTGCTGAGTCGTGGAAGGACAGAGGCGGGTGGCAGTGCACAAAACAAAAGAAGTAAGGTAGATATGGGTTGCGGCTCATTCATGCTCCTCCCCCTTGAGAAGGGTACTTTTGTTCTTCAAAAGGGAAAAGAAAACGAAGGCACAAAGAGACTCACTAGACCCATAACAGAAGGCCAGCCAATGAATTGATTGGAAACGAAAGCTCACCAAAGGAGACACAGGGTGTTGTTGTTGTTTTTTTTTTTTTTTTAACAAACATAAAATCGAAAGGAGGACGGTCGCAAAATGCGGCAACAATGTAGGTGAGGAGCCGTAGGGGTGGTGTCGAGAGAGAAGGCGCCATATCTGAGCCTTGGACGGCTGGGACAGCGGCAGAGAGATCGAACCAGGCTATGACTAGCGTAATCCGACACTGCCCATGACAGGAGGCGGTGTTAAGCTGTTGGATTGCCTGAGGCAGCAAATGTTGCTGAAAGGCAATGTAGAAATTGTACAAGATTTTTTTTTGGCCTAGTCATATACATGTGCAAGATCTACGGTAAAAATATCTTCAAAATTATGGACCATCAATAACATGATTTTTTTTTTTTTTTTTTTTTTAAAAAAAAAGAAAAAAAAAAAAGAAGAGAAATTCATAGGACCACTGGATCGGACGTTGGTGTTAGCCGAAATGCTTTGATACCATGAAGAAATTTGTGTGCCTAACTCATCTCATAAAACTGGTTCTATAAGATAGGGTTACACATTCCTTATAAATATGCCCAAGGTCTTGTCTACAGGCAATGCAGGATTATTCCTCAACACCCTCCCTCACGTGGAGGCCAGTATTTTTCTTGGTCCTTGTCACAGGGTAAGCAGTGTAGGCATCATTCATCGTGTGGTAGGCTTTTGGCCCGTACTTGACCTTGTTTTAAAGATTCTTGGCCTATCTTTATTAAAGGCCCAACTCCCCCTGCCGATCGTTGTCAAATTATTTTGAACCCAAGATTTCAGAATCTTCTACCTTGAGTTTGAGGGGGGAATGTTAGAGTATATTTGAATGATAGGATTTGATGAAGATTGATGAAGATTAGATTAGCCGAAATTTAAGGATTTGATTATGATTTGATCACCCTAAATTAGGGGATTTGAATTTATGTGTAAGCTCTATAAAATAGAGTATTTTGTATTGTAAACAAAATTAGGCAATAAGAGTATAATGTATAGCTTACACATAAATTCAACATGTTATATTATAGGGTTAAGCTTTTGAATTGTATGGTGTCTCATCATGCTATATTATGGGCTTACTGAAAAAGACTCACAAGGTATTAATCTCCCAACAATTGGTACCAAATGTTTTAAGTCTATTAGTGGGTGTTGAGTCTCACATCAAGAAAGTAAAAAGAAAGAGTGATTAATATACCAAAGTGGATTAAAGCCCAACATTGTAGACTTTTGGGCTAGAATGATGTTTAAATATGTATATTAATATAATCTTGGTAAAATCTCAGTTTTGTAAGTATTCGCTTTCCTCGAACAATCAAATGATTCTTCAGACATCCTAACTTCATTCATTGTAAACCAACTTATAATTAAACAAATGCTAAACATAGACTTAAAGCACTCTTAGGATTCTGAATCACACATCGAAAAAACTTGGGCTTCCAACACAGTTGAGATCAATTTGGAAGTTTTGGGATCAATCCGGACATTCTAGGATTAATCTTGATGGGCTGTAATCAATCTTGGACGGACCAAGATTGATCCTGCTTGGTAGGGATTGACCCTGGAGATTTCCAGCACCATGTTTGGGCCTTTTGGACCTCTTGAACACATATGTAAACATCCTAAAATGTCTATAGGGTTTTGAAAACACATGGAAATGTTCACAAAAAATTTCAGGATATAAAAGTTACGCTTTTAATATGAGTTATCAAAAGTTCATATCAAAAGCGTAACTTAGTTATCTTGAACCAATCATAAAATATTAAACGTGTGTGTTCATGTTGATTTAAAATGTTCTTTGAATATATTAAGACTTAGATATGTAGCATAAAACACCATTTACAAAATAATAGTAAACCCAATGTTTAAAAAGTGACATTTTAACCCCCCCCCCAAAACTTTCAAATTGTTGCAATTCGACCATTTTGACTATTTTTTCCCCAAAATGCCCCCATCCCAAGTTTTTTTTTTTTTTTTTTTTTTTTTTTTTTTTTTTTTTTTTTTTTAAAAAAAGTTTAAAACTTAAGGAGTGGCCGGCCACCCCAGACCAGCCACCCCTTAATTTTTTTAATTTTATTATTATTATTTTTTTAACTTGGGATGAGGGTATTTTTTTTTTGGGGGGGGGGGGGGGAAGCTCAAATGGTCGAATTGCAACAATTTGGAAGTTTTTTTTTTTTTTTGGTTGGGGGGGGGGGGGGGGTTTAAACATTAAGGTTAAAAATGCAAATGAGTGGATAGTTTAGGGGGTAAAATGTATTTTCCTTAAAAAAAAAAGTAATATTAATGATTAAAACGGTGTGGCTAAGTCAGAAATATGAAAAGAGCTGAAGAATCATAGGATTACAAAAGGTATATAGAATAAGCATCGAGGATTAAAGTTTTACCTTGATAAAACAGAGGAAAAAGATTATCAAAGTCTTGGAAATCGTCGAAGACCATTAGTTTTGGACTGCTCTCAAGCTTTGGCTAATTTAGAGGCTAGGTTTTTCGTGCAAATAGGTTTTAAGAGGGGGGGTGGGTGTTTAAATAGGTTTAGGGTTGAGTTTTTGGGATTTTTGGCACTCAAAATCAGATTTCTGACGCTTGAGGATAGATCCAATAATGTAGAGGATCGATCATGTATGGATAACCCTAAACAAATCGATCCTCTACATTATTGGATCGATCCTCAAGCGTCAGAAATCTGATTTTGAGTGCCAAAAATCCCAAAAACTCAACCCTAAACCTATTTAAACACCCACCGCACCCCCCCGCACCCCCACCCCCCCCCCCCCCCCCCCCCCCTTTTTTTTTTTTTTTAAAAAAAAAAAGAAAGAACCCTAATTTCATGTAAACATATTTGTCTCAAGAATCAAGTGTATTTGAAAAAAGATTATATATATTTTTTTAAAAAAGATTATATTTTTTGGTGTATTACATTAATATACCAAAGTGGATTCAAGCCCATTAGCTTAGGCTAATGGCCTTAAATGATGTTCAAATATGTATATTAATGTACTTTTGATAAAAATTCTCAAATAGTTTATCTCTCCAACAAGTAGTATAAGAGCAATGGTTAATTTTCTAGAACGGGTGTCTGGACATGTCTAATTTGGAGTTGAGTTTTGTGGCCCTCTAACGCAACTCTTGATGCATGACACTTTTGAAAATGTAAAAAGACTCACAAGTGAAAAAGAGTTGAGTCAATGTGGAAGAAACTTATAAGTGAGTGGGAAGATTGTTGTAAGTGCACTTGTCAGTGTTGAGTCCCAAATTGAAAAAAAGAGTGGTTAATATATATAAGTGGATTCAAGCCCATTAGCTTAGGCTTTTGGGCTAGAGTGGTGATCAAATATGTATATTAATTTACTTTTAGTAAAATCTCCGATTATCTCCCCAACAATATTTGCTTTCTTATTAATTTATGAAAATATGTGAGAAGTATATGCCATTAAAAAAACATGTCATTCTCACATGCTAAGGGACACATGTAATTTTGTATAAATTAGTTATAAACCAGTTTAAAGCTAATTTATGTCTTTTTTTTTAAAAAAAAAAAAAAAAAACTAGTTTCTCTTAATTCTCAATATTTGGTAAATGCAAAAAATATTAGTCAACGAAAAATTATTTCTAAGTACACTACAAATATACCTTTGTATGGAGGAGGCATAAGCCATTTTTTTGGAGTTTGTTTCCCTTTATCTCTCCCACCACCCTCTCCCCGAACTGAAACATCCCTCACCATTGTAAAGGAACCAAAGTGCCCCTCACTCTTGCATGGTTCCCTTTCGCCTTTTGGCCGCCATCCCCTTTATCCTGTCCTAACCTTCCTCCCATATAGCAACCACAACCCCCCTCACAAAGAAACTTAGCTTTCCCCTTCCTTTTTTCTAATTGTGGTCTACCATCCTCCATGTAATCTCTCTTAAACTCTCATTACCTCATGATTGCCCCCATCCATTGTAGCCTCCCAGCAACTGCCTCCTTCCTCCCCTAAAAGAAAAAACACACTTCCCTATCTCAATTTCCTTTGCATCTATGCATGGGTTTTTGTTGGATTCTTATTTTTTCCTTTGAATTGTTGGCATCGGCGTTTGGCGTAATTTGATAATTCTGAGTAGTTTCTCGTTTAAAATTTTATGTTGCAGTCTTGTAGTGGACAAATATTTTTGTACCAACCAAAAAAATTATTTTTAGGGTCTTAACCAAACACTGGAAAATCAATGATTTTGACACGACGTTGAAAGTCAACCTGACCGCTTTCTCTTCGAAAGGAATCGGAGAGACTTTCTGGCGAACGAGGTCACAGCACCGGAACATCAAACCATATTTATCAAACTTTGATAATTGGTCTTTCCGATCTGGCCTAAAACACACGGCTGGAGGATCAAGGAAACTCTCAACGGGGATTGAGAAGTCAACTCTCGCCTTGTACCACCATGTGCAATAAGCCAAACAAATCAGGCTTTAACCTGAGAAAAAGCTTTTCTGTCAGCAAGTAGGCAGAAAGGTAGCCTTTCAGGTGATCTGGGTTGATTGAATATTTGATTGGATATTAAACTAGACTCCAAACAATGCTTAGAAGTGGGTTGAATATGTGTTCATAAGATAATGCGAAATTTAAAAATTATCAACCACAAAAATTAATTAGTAGTGAAATAAAGACAAATCACAAAATATCAATCAACACAAGGATGTTGGTGACGAAGTGATCAAAACCTTTTGAAGAATTCTTCAAAAGTAAAACTACTATGGGATAGCCAAATCTAAGAAATCAATCAACTATAAAAGAATAAAGATTACAAAAAGTTCACACTTACAAAACCTTTGAAGTTAATACTCTTTTACATAAGACAAGCAACCCACTTGACTTCTACCCAGTAGCCCTCCCCAGAACATCTGGAACAGTTCCTCTACTTGATCTCATTTTATCGGAACTCTCGTAGACTTCAATTGTTGTTGATGAAATTGGTTGTGATTTACAACAAAAGACTCTAAGAGAGAAATAATATTTGAAAGCACAAAAATAAGAATTTTCTTTTTCAGCACATGAAGGAATAGCCTCTTTTTTCTCTGAAAATATTGCATACAATCCTTACAAATTTCGTGCCCCAAATGCCCTTAAATAGACTTGAGAAAGAAGCCACAAAATCATAAAGTCGATTCCCAAAATGTGCAGATTTTCAGATTTCTATTCACGACCCATTTTGACCCGGTAAACATTGGAATTGGAAAATGTTTGTGAAATATAAAGTTGTAGGATTTTGAGTCAACTTTCTAACACCATGAAGTTTGCTTCAAATGGAGCTCGGAACCATTTTAGTCCAACTAAGTCAATATTGACATATGCACAAACTTTAATAAACATGTCTTGGATCTACTTTTTCACCAACTTAACCATAAACCAAAACTTAGTACCAAATATGTTGCAAAAAAAAAAAAAAAAAAAAAAAACTTAGTACCAAATATCTTTTGACGCTGAATTTACCAACACTAAAAACCCTAACAATTTTCCCAAAAAACATTTTCAAGGAAAACATTTTTTCCTCATAAACCATTTTTTTCTTGAAACAAATGCAACCTTAATAATCAAAATAAAAATAAATAAATAAATAAATAACCCTCCTAGCATTTTTTATGTCAAACATGGTAAAATAAATGAGTAAACTTCATTTAATACCCTTGAATTTTCAAAAATTTTGCGATTATTCTCCGAAACTTTAAAAAATCTTAATTTAGTGTATGCAACTTTAAAATGTTTGTAATGTCGCTTCTACCATTAAGATTTGAGGTTAAATTAGATGGAATATAGGTAAGTTGTCCCTTATACCAATGTATATAATTTTTAAATAATTAAAATTTCTAAGAAAAAAAATGGAAACCACGGCTTGGCAGTGGGTCAACCCGACAACAAATTTTTTCTTTTTTAAACAGGGTTATTTTGGCATCCTCCATCAGGATTTATTTGAAAATTGAAAATCCTAAGAAAATGGTGCCATTGCAAACTTTTTAAAGTTTGATAAACTAAATTGAGAGTTTTAAAGTTTGTGGAGATAATTACAAAAAAGTTCAAAGTTCAAGGTGGCTAACTTTATTAAAAAAAAAAAAAAACTCTTAATTTAGGTATCACTTTCAATTTTTTGCAATATCTCCCATCTGTTAGAATTTTATGTTCAATCCTATAAAAATTCCAAAACTACCCCTAATTTTTATTTTAAAATAATAAAAAATTGTAAATATTTATTTGTTTTAGTAAGGATTTAATAGAATTGGCAAAAATACCTACGCCTAATTTTTGTATTTTTTTATATAAAAAAATAGGGGTATTTTGAATTTTTTTACAAGATTTAATGGAAAATCACAACGGACGTAGAATATTGCAAAAAATTGAAAGTTCGATACCCTAAGTTCAAAGAGGTTTTGTGAATTTTCTCCTAAAAAGAAGTTATGTATTGACCTCTTTGTTACTATATGTTTCTAAATGCATTTTCTGAATTTGGTTACCAAACAAGTCGTGTAACATATTCGAAATATTTGAGAAATTCAATTAGAGAAATGCTAAATGCTATATGCCTATTCCACTCTATTCCACTAGACTAATTTTGTTATTGTTTTTTATTTTTATTTATTTTTTTTATTTTTATTGCGAAAAACTCTAGATCTATTACTTGTCCTCATATATATGAAAGATCTAATACTGACACTAACAATGAGAAATGGGATTAATTTTGAATAGGCATGCATTCAAGAAGAACCTATACTAGTTATAGTTGCAATAGTACTCCACTACTGTAAGAAAATGGGATTAAAACTCTCTCTCTCTGCGCAAGCTGGCTTGTAAGTACACTGTCATTGCCTTCCAAAGAGCATAAATAATTGATGTAGGTTTTTGATTTTGTCCCAAGTAGAAGAAGGTCCACTTGCTTGTCTACAACCAATGTAGCAGACGAAGAGTTTTATTAATGATGGTGTTATGTGCATGGGGGTATGGCGTGAAACAAGCACTCATCATCATCATGCCTCTCTCTTTCTCTCTCTCTCTCTCTCCAAGTTTCCCTTCTACTCACGTAATGATCATTCCAAGCGTGCAATCTCTCTCCCTGTTCACCTCCTGCCATTCCCATTCTTTTGTAAAGTTATTATATATATATATATATATATATATATATATATATATATATATATATATATAGGAAGAGTAAAAGCAAAAGGGAGTGTTATTATAGTCTTCCAATGAGTGAAAAAACAAAAAATGGGTTTCTTTAGGCTTTCTCTTCCACCAATGCAGCAAAAGAGAATCAATTGTTTTCGTCAAAGAAGAAGACACCCAACAAGGAAAGTAAAAGTATTAAAAAAAAAAAAAAAAGGGGTTCAGATAATAATTATATATATATATATATATATATATATATATATATATATATAGCTTGAAGCAACCCCCAAAAGATGGAACGTTACGTTCTTTGAAGGTATATCGAAGTGAGGAAACACTTGAAAGCTGTTTGGCTTCATCTGATATGTTTAGCTTTTTGTCTTCTAACTTAACCTAAAACATTTTAGAACTTCTCCCCAGACTCAAATGCTGATCAATCACGTACATTATAGTTTATTCCTTAAGACTAAAGGAGAATCCTATGGGGACTTAATTATATGAATAAACACATGGCAATGCAATCATATCATGCTATGTGGGCACCTTTCTATTCAACAACTTAGGATTGCTAATTAAGAATGTTCTTTGAATCAACATTAGGGAGCAATTAATTATGATCACAGATCAGTAAATCTAGGAAGTGTTTAGGGAGCTTTACCCTGTTTCATCTCTCTTTTTGTCTTTAATTGCTATCCCTTGCTAGGTTGAAGATGTTAATATTCTCACCGATAAACTCCTAGGACTCGGTTTAGGTGGTCAAGAACAAGTATTGTAGTAGATAAACAAACGGTTGAGTCTTGAAGAATTTCAATTACAACATGTTTTTGTTAGATTTTTAGTGCTGCAAATTCTTTGTCAAATGAAATTAGTGTAAGTGTAGGTTTTATTAATTAGGCTAAGTTGCCACTTAATATTGACGAACCTAATGGCTTAATCAATCGGTACCTTGGTTGTGAATAAATTTGTGAGCTTTACTCATTTCATAAAATCGGTTCAATAGGAGAGGGTTGCCCACTCCTTATAAATATGTGTCCACAGGTGACGTGAAATTATTTAATTCCTCAACATTCTCCCTCACGTACAGCCCAGTATTTTTCCCAATCCTTGTGATCATGGGGTAAGTAGTGTGAGCCCCATTTGTCCTGTGATAAGTTCTGATACCATATCGTGAGTTTAACTCATCTCATAAAACCAGTTCAATAGGAAATAGTCGTCCACTCCTTATAAATATGCTCAAAATCTTGTCCACAAATAATTTGAGATTATTTGTCAAACAGGTTGGTAGATGCTCGAACCAGGTGATTTTACACAAGAAACCAAGTTTAGAGGCAGAATGGGCCACTCGGTTAGACTGGTGGTCCAATGGGATTCGAATGGCAGACGCCAATTAAGTGAACCATGTTAGTTCTTGTATTGCCTTAATTCAGTTTCAAAATGCAGAGGCTACTGTTCATGAGCTCAAACACTGATATAGAATGCTCAGAATCCAATCTTCACCGTTTATAATGTAGATTCATGTGTTATGAACGTCCCTGCAAAATTTCAGCTCAATCGGACCACAAACGCCCATCGATCGGAGCTGTTAATCAAGATTGGACAGCATTTCCAGAATGCTGTTTCACCCATATCCGGACATGCCTTCCCCGGGTCCGGACCGCATTTCCAGAAACTCAAATTTTGCTCCGCAAAGCCCTGTCCGGACAGTAAATGCCTCGTAGAAGATCATTAAAAAGCCTTGAAAGCCCATTAACCTGTCCGGACACCCCGTACCTTTTAGGCCCAAAAATGTGATTTTAAGTGGGTTAGGTTTAGGGTTTTGTTGGAGGTATATATACATCATTAGAAGAGAGAGGCACGAATTTTTGACCCCCAAAGATTTCTTCGGAGGTTGTGCTAAGAGGGATCATATGTGGTGAGCTTTAAATTAAATCTTTTAGAGTTTTAGTTATTTCTTTGATAAATCTACGGTTGAGAAGTCTATCGGAAGGGTCCGGTAAAGGAGAATCACGTTGAAGAAGATTGTGAGCAAGGAGACGAGTTGTAGGCTTGTCGATCTTACAGAGCCAAGGTCTTGCAAAGGGTTGTAAGTGTTTCTAGTGTCTGTAATCTCTGGATAATCTTTTGATAGTGATCTCCTGGGTTTGGCTGCCCCGGAGAGGTTTTACTTTTAGATCGGTTTCTAAAAGGTTTTCTCTTCGTAACCAAAATATCTGTGTCTGCTTCTTTATTGCTTTATATATTTTAGGTGATTGAATTGTTTATTGCTTCATAGTTTAATTCCGCATAAATTGTGATAAACAAGTTTTTGGAGTCGGCATAGCGTTTTTCAATTAGTATCAGAGCGGGTTCACTCTGTTTGGATTAAATTCTTGAGTGAAATCTGTTGACTCCTGTTTGCTATGAATACTTCTAAAGGGGAATATGATCTTATAAACTCCTTCAACAATTTGTTGGAAATATTCACTCTTTTGAGACATCAATAGACAAATTGTTTGGGGGAGTTTCAAGATCTTAAACATGTGAATGAATCTATTGTTACTAAATTGTCTGAATCACATGCTTTAATTGATTCTCTAAAATCTGAAAATTCTGTTTTAGGTTCTAAAGTTGATTTGTTAGAGAATAAATTAAAATAATCATAAATTCAATTGGAAAATTTCTCTAGCAATTCCCTTGAAAATATGTTACATACTCAGAATTCTAATTGTGATAAATCTGAGTTAAGTTTTGATTGTCATGTTGCTTTGTCTTCTAACAATGATTCTACTTCCGAGATAATATTTGTTAAATCAGAAAAAGTAGAAGACTTTTTGGTTAAAAGAAAAACAGCAGCTGCCTCGACCTCACAAGGTAATAAAGTTAAGAAAATTCATATTGAACCTTGTGTATCTTACCCCAAATATAGAGTCGTCCATCCTCCTAGGAATCTACCTCCTAAAAGGTTTATCCCTACTTGTCATCATTGTGGAAAAGTTAGTCACATTCGACCCAACTGTTTTAAATTGAAATCTCATGTGCATAAAAATAAAAATTCTGTTTTTAGGAAAGATTATGAGGGTTTGGTAATGATGATGAGAGGTGTGTCTAGAGTAGACAAGTTTGAAAATGTTCACGTCTCTACACCTTCATTCAAGAAGGTTTGGGTTAGGAAGGATTATACCATTCACCCATTGAGAGGGAGTGGTAGTGATCTCACCTAAAGTTAGGTGATTCAATAACATGCCTAGGATTGATTGTTTTGCTTATTTTTGAATATCCTAGAGCGTGTTATTTTTCTTTGCTTTACATTTTTTTTTTGTTTTCTAGTTTATGCATTGCATTTTTTTTGGTTGTTACACTTTTTGTGTGAAGAGTGTATACATGTTTGTTTTGAGATTCTTGTTTTGAGGCATATTCATAAAGGATTTTTCAAGAAATTCATATGTTATGATCTTTGAAAGGCTTATAGATAAGATGTTGTGTGCGGACCACCAAAATTTTTGTCTACTTGCTAATCAAGTGTTCATGAATGTGAAATGTCTTGTGAAGACCTAGAAGTAGTTATTAAACCAAATCATTATTTTGTAATGGGACCTATAAGATGTGATGAAAGTTTAATGCCAAAGGACATTCATGTATTGCCTGTTGTAATCTCAATTCAAGCATGTTGTTTTTTTTTTCTTTATGCATTGCATTTTTGTTTGTTTTGCATTTGTTTTCGTTTGTGTGCATTTCTTTTGTGAAAAATTTTAAAAAGACAAAAATATGTTACTTTGATTGTTTTCTTTTCTTTCTTTTGTCTTATGCACCTAGATAGTCCATTAATTTCTCATGTTGCTTTTTATGGATTTAATTCCTTGCGTCTTGGAATGTTCTTAATATGCATGAGATGAAAATTTGTGTCAATAGACTTGTTTTTGTGCTTACCTAAAGCCTGAACTTATGTGGTACATTTTGCATATGCTTTATCTCTTGTGCACATTTAAGCTTAAATTGAGGTTTTGTTTCACTTTATTTGTGAGGTCTGTTAGGTAACCATATGAGATTTTTGACTAGTAATATTTTTCAAATTGACCATATGCTAGTTGAACCTAGGGCGTAAAAATTCCTGCTTTCTCTTTTGTGGTAAGCACCAAAAGTTTAAGAACACTTTCTCAAAGAGAAAAATAAACAAAATAGTGAAACAAATAAAATCAAAAGATCATATTCCAAAAGGAATTTATTTCACTGTGTCAAACTTGTGCAAAATGTTTTACAAATAAAAATGTATAGGATGAGAGTGGCTAGGCCCTAGTATGATAAGGTTTGACTTTTGATTTGATATACTTGTCAAGACCTCATGGTGGTGAAACTTTCTCCTCATTTTGTAAGTTGACCATTTTTCTCTTTGAATGGCTTACACACACACACACACACACACACACCAAACAAGCATTGGTTAAATGGAACATTGTGTCTTTTGCTTGGGCTAAGCAATATGAGTTTCTTGTCATTTTTAATCTCATATATATTTTGCAGATTTTGAGCATGTTTGGGATATTCATTGTTGAAATACATGAGTCGTTGATGTATGTATCATGTGTGTTCATTTGACTTTTGAGGGGGAGAAACATGTTTTGCATTGTCAATTTCTTATTGTTAATTGAGTCATACATTGATGGGGAGTTTTACTGATGTTTCTTTGTGATCATGCATTCTATGTCATTTTTTTTATCATGAGTTTTATTTATGTCTTCTTGTTCCACGTATACCTTGATGTATTTTGTGAAATGTTTCAGGAAACATGAAGACCTTTTGTCATTCTGTGACAAAAGGGGGGAGTAAATATGGGGAGATGATGGGATTGGCTCGGCATTTTGGTTTTGTTACTGAATTGCCAAAGGGGGAGTTTGTTAGTTCTTGTGTTGGCTTAATTCAGTTTCAAAATGCAGAGGCTACTGTTCACGGAATTAAACACTGATATAAAATGCTCAGAACCCAATCTCCTCCATTCATAATGTACATTCATGTGTTATGAACGTTCTTGCAAAATTTCAGCTCAATCGGACCATAAATGCCCATCGATTGGAGCTGTTGATCAAGACTGGACAGCATTTCCAGAATGCTGTTTCACCCATGTCTGGACATGTCTTCCCCGGGGCCGGACCGCATTTCCAGAAACTCAAATTTTGCTCCGCAAAGCCCTATCCGGACAGCCCATTAACCTGTCCGGACACCCCGTACCTTTTAGGCCCAAAAATGTAATTTTAAGTGGGTTAGGTCTAGGGTTTTGTCGGGGGTATATATACATCATTATAGAAGAGAGAGAGGCATGAATTTTTGACCCCCAGAGAGTTCGCCGGAGGCTGTGCTAAGAGAGATCATATGTGGTAAGCTTTAAATTAAATCTCTTAGAGTTTTAGTTATTCCTTTGATAAATCTACGGTTGAGAAGTCTATCGGAAGGGTCCGGTAAAGGAGAATCACGTTGAAGAAGATTGTGAGCAAGGAGACGAGTTGTAGGCTTGTCGATTTTACAGAGCCAAGGTCTTGCAAAGGGTTGTAAGTGTTCCTAGTGTCTGTAATCTCTGGATAATCTTTTGATAGTGATCTCTTAGGTTTGGCTGCCCCGGAGAGGTTTTACTTTTAGATCGGTTTCTAAAAGGTTTATTCTTCATAACCAAAATATCTGTGTTTTCCTCTTTATTGCTTTATATATTTTGGGTGATTGAATTGTTTATTGCTTCATAGTTTAATTCCGCATAAATTGTGATAAACAAGTTTTTGGAGTCAGCATAGCGTTTTTCAAACCAGATTCACTCGATCAAATTAAAGTGACATTCGAAGGAGGTTCAAATGAGCAATTGAGTTCAAGATCTTACTAGTTGGTGTGGCTTGCACACATTAACGTTTGAACGAGAGGCTTCAAAGTTCAATGAATAAATTTAAGGATTCTATAACATATGCATGTTGGTGGTTGTAATTGTTGGATTTCGTCCGAACCTGCTAAGAAATGAAGAAACAATTAAGGTTGGCAGAACACTGCAATCGATTCACAATCTGTGACTGTTCGAACGGAAAGATCCCATATTGGCAGAAGCGCTCCGTCGGACCTGCAGTAAGACAGCATAGAAACATTACGAGCAAGAAAACAGTGAAGCCCTAGCCGGCTTAGCTTAAAAAGTCATGTTTTTTTTTTTTAAGAGTAATGTTAGAAGTAGGATTTTTGTCCCCCCAAAGACAATTTGACATATAAAATCAACAATGCATTTGAAATTGATCACTATTAAACAGAGATCCAATAATGATTTTCAAAGTCACATCACTTTTAAGAGATAAAAATATGACCGAGAGTCTACTACACCGTTCCCCTAGCCTGCTGAATCATCAGTGTGAGGGAACTCATGGCTGGAGGTCCTGCGCTTGAATTACTTTTTCTCTAATTTTATATAAGGCTCATAACCCATGACTTCCAGACATTTAGAGAGGCATAATTCCTTTGTTGTAAGAGAAGTTTATCATATTTAAATCCAGTTTAGAAAAAAAAAAATTATCGATAAAAAAAGCCGTTATCATTTAAATGACATTAGGTTAAGATCAAATTGAACCTTGGCTCAAAAAATATTGTCAAAACTGAGACCTTGGCTCTTGAATCAAATCCTTATACTCTGGCAGGAAAATCATTCTCATTACGCTATGTTCTATATATATGTCAAGACGACTACTTATCAAAATATACTTGCACAATATATACCATCACGTACAATCCAAATTTAATCCTGTAACTTATATATATATATATATATATATATACAATTTTTCTCCTATTTTCATTATCATTCCACCACAAAAAAAATAAAATAAAATAAAAAAGAAAGAAAGAAGAAAGAAACCTCTATATCTAATTTCTTAATATAAGTAAAATGATTACATAAATCATACTATAAAACACTGAAAAAAGCAAGCTAGCTAGCTTGTTCGAAATCACTAGAAAAAACAAATAATGCGATGTACCACTTCAAAGGAAACGTACGTGAAAATAATTGAATACGACTAAATAAATGCCTAAGGGGCCGTCTTGGGTGACAACCCAATAATTTTTCGTTACATAATTACCAATATATCATGAGGAATTTGGGTCTATTCAATTGAGATCTCATGCACCATTCGGATTGAAATTCCTTCTAATTAGGGTGCTCGAATTTCAGTAAAATTTCAACAGCCTAATTAAGTTAATTAGGGGGCAACAAAACTCTCATGCTCCAATGATCGGCTTAAAATATAAGTTTATTTGTCCTTTGTGAGCTGTCCAAACTTCAATCAAATTCAGAAATTCGAGCTATGTATAAAGATCTTCATTCGTCCCCATCATCAGCCACTTGATGAGCACTTGACAAGGTCAATGCCCCTCTTTCAAGGTCATGCTCCAATGTCGTTACCTTTTTTTTTTTTAGTAGTGCTACATATATACTATACTTTCATTCTTTCGTATTTCATTGGGTTGACTTGACATTAATGCCCATCAATATTTGTTTTTTTAACCTAATAGAATGAGTATGTATATAGCATTTCTATTGTTGCTTTTATAATCATAGAATGGAGGCTCATCTGGAATTTATTTGCCCTATAAATGGTGCCTCATAAAGTAGGTAAAAGAAAATAGGTCCATGAGGGGTTTTGGTCAAAGTTATAAATGGATTGGTGAATAATTTCAAAAGTAGGTGCATTTGAGAAGTATGCTGTGGCCTTTTTGCACTCAACAATGACCGCACATATGATGACTGTTTGGCTTTTAAAATTAGACTTATTGTCTCTGTTCCCATTACCCTTTATAAGTTTGACCAATTGAGACTGAGATAGTTGCAAGCAAAAGGGACCAGCATATTTAGCTCACAGACAAAGCAGATTAAACTGAGGCTTCTATTTTTTATGATTCTAAATACTCCTTCATGCATCTCCTAATTTTATCTATTTATATGTTGGAATTTATGCATGTCGTGGCTCATGGACCATAGAGGGGTCCTGAGTATTAAAAAATGGTCGTTGTGTATAGTAGGTATTATTGGTGCAAAAGCCACACTCATCAGTTGTCAGGAAAGTCTCACCTATTTAGCCTCAATCCTTAATGGCTAATGCATGAATTATAACAATTTAGTTTTAGGACCACGTGATAATTTTCAAGAACAGGTAAAAGAAAAGAAATTTCAAAACGAGGGGGGGGCCATGCAAGCCAACTCAAATTAATTAAGGATACATGTGTAGGTCAAGTATGAGAATGATAAAAGGCAATTATTAGAACACAAGCTTTCCATTGTCTGCATGATATCTCTCTGGTGGAGGCCCTAAGTGCAGAAGAAATTATTGTTATGTATGTAGAGCTGTAGAGGAGACTAGTACCTCAAATGTATTTTTCACTTGTTGACGTAATGAAGTCTAACGACTATGCCAATCCATTCAAAAAAAAAGAAGAAAAAAAAATATATATACATACCCCCTCTAACTAGTACCTCAATCAATGCCATTGTCATAATTTAGAGACACGCATAATCAAGTTTATTATATGATATTACAAAAAAACTAGTCATAATTAAAGTTCTTTATATATTCATTTATATAACCCAAATCAATCTAGATAATACATGTCAAATATATATGAGATTGGACTAAACATGTGCCTAGCTATAATCATTTAAGCGATTAAATTTATTATTTTCTATTAGTTTAAGCTTTTGACATATGTGATGGTTCAACGGTACTATCACCACATGGGTATTCCCTTCCTAAAAATGGCTTAGTCCATTGCAATAACCTAACAATTAATCCTATTTATGCCTATATATAGATCATCTATTGATTTCTATTTTCCATCCCATTATTGCAATCGTGTATTACATATTAGCATGGATATTTTCTCAAAAAAACAAAAAGCATGGATATAAAAGATAATAGTGCTTTTTGTCCTATTGACAGTCTCTTTCTGCTTGTAAGGCATAACCATTCGAATTTCACCCTTGAAAGTGGACTTTAATTAATTAGTGACAAAATATATCTAGACGTACGTGAAGTACTCTCTCATTATAAAAACAAAAAACATAAAAACAAAATAGAAGTGAAAATATAAACTAGATTCCAAAAATACATATAAATGCGGTGAATAGGTGTTTATCAAGAAAAATGCGAAATTAAAAATTAGAAGCTTGTAACAATCACTCACCAAAATATATAAAGCAGTAAAACAAAGAGATACAAATATTTTGATGACAAAGTGAAAATCTTTGAAGAACTTTTTAAAAGGAAAAATCACTCCGACATAGCCAAACTCAGGAAATCATGCACTATAAAAGAACTATAAATTACAAGTTGTTCATAATTACAAAATCTTTGAAGTTGAAACAAACTCGTTTAGACAAGTGGCCTTTTTTACATTTTACTGCAATAATTCTCCTAGAACCTTTGGAAACTTCATCTGTTGATTTCCCATTCTAGAACCTCTGACAGGCTTCTTGATTGTTGATGAAGAGCAACTTCTAAGATCACATCAACACTCTCTTTGAATCCTTAAAATTCTCTCTTAGCACAATATAGAACTTGCCCCCTTAATTGTTTGAGAAAATCGTATATAGCTCCTAAAAATTTTGTGTCCTTGCTGAATAGGAAGACCATAATATAAAAAATCTGAGGCAACGTTTGGACGACTGACAGTCTCGTTCGAACGCATCTAGGGTTAATGTAAATCCAAGCTAAGATTGAAAACCCCTAAAACAGCAAGTGTTAAATTTCGTTCGAACGATCTGGATACCCGTTCGGACGAAGCTTGGCTACAAATCTTCTCGTCATGTTTCGTTTCAACTCCCAACGAACGACCTTGTGAACAGAGCTCTCTATATTTACCATGTGCATCTCCCGTTCGGACGACCCAACAAACACCTAGCGAACGAAGTTCTCGTGTTTTACTATCGAATGCATTTGTTCGAACAGACCAATGAACATCTTGCGAATGGAGCATACTACATCTTCTTATTACTTTAGCCATTTGGACGCCTTGCAAACGCTCTAGCGAACGATACTCTTGGGAATTAGTATTGAGGCTTCACATTCTAACCACACTTGAATGTGCTTGCATCCGAAAGACAAAATAAAGAAAAATTACAAGGTTTTGAGCACTGAATTCGCCAATAGAATAACTAATAAAGAAAAACTTCAGAAAATTCTCCTGAAGTTCAAAAAATCTCAATTAATGATATTGAACAGTTAATTTCTTTCAATTACCCTATACTGTAAGAATTTTTCGTTAAATCTTGTCAAAAGTCTCAAAATACCAATTTTTTCTTATAAAAAATAGAATAAAAAATTGTAAAGATTCATGTGTTTATTTTTTTAATAAAAAAAAATCATATTTGCAATACTTTTACAACATCTTTGCAATATTTTTATTTTTATAATAAAAAAATATTTTAAAAATTTTGACAAGATTTAACGAAAAATCTTAACGAAATAAGATAATTGAAATAAATTGAAAGTTTAATACCTTTAATTGAGAGTTTTTAAAAATTGTGTCAAAATGAGTAAAAGTTCATGAGAGTTTTGTAAAGTTTTCCAACAAAATAATAATAATCATGATAATAATATAAAGCATAATGGACTAATTAGTTTAATTGATCCATGCCCCCGACCCCCTTGATTGCTGAGCCATGGCATCTTGCTGGTTGACTTCCATTTTAATTAAATCATCCAAACCCCAAAAAACATGTTGCATGTACAACCATTTCCATGCATGTAAGTGCTGTCTTTTGTCATATAATAGCCAATTCTACATGTAAGGAGAGAACCCTCGCACATTGAATACAAGGGCATGCAACCAAGCTGTCACCCTGCCAAGGGAAGACCACTTTCCCTTCGAGTGGTTACATGGATTGGCGTGAAGCCGTGACATTTCAAACTTGTCATTGTCTTTCTATTTGTCCAACCATATATTTCTTATCTGTGGAGGCCAACTTGGTTCTAAGCTTGGGAGGATATATAATACAAAATTACTGTCACTAAATTACTCTCTTGGCTGGATATGATCATTTCCATGGTTTTCTATAGTTCTATTTGTGCATTGTACAGTAAATTAGGTATTTTAAAAAATAATAATTTTTAACTGTTTTTAGAGGATAAAATAATCATCATGAGATGTTTTGTTTTGTCCAATATGAAAACAAAATCAATTTAAATAAACATAATTTGATGTTCTCTAAAAACAATTTTTAAGCGCATGTTTGGTAGAGTGGATTTTTGAATTATTTTTATTATTTCTTTCATATTGAAAAAATATTCTTAGCTAACAGCTCCAAACAATTAAGCCCTTAAATTATTAAATTTTGAGTTCTTTTTTTTTAAAATTTTTTTTTTATAAACAATTAATATCCTCTAGAGGATCCTTATCCAATCCATATTGGGTGGCCTTGTATTTTTGAAAGAAAAAAAAATGAAGAAGAAAAACAAATCATTTTAATATTATTATTTCAAGTAGTCATAGGGTAAGAGATTTTGTTTGACCTCGATGTTCATTTGATAATAATGTGGCTTAAAAAACAGAGAGAGATAATAATGGTATGTATGAAATAATTTCGAATAACACTCCAACTAATTAAAGAAATTAAAGAGCAATTTTTGTGTCTCATATCATTCTCACCTACCTAATTATATTTCCTACCTAGATTTGAGAAGGTCCCAAGGTCTTTTATCATAAACTAAATGATGAATTAACGTTGTCAATCCATACCATGAGTTTGATAATTAGTAATAAATGGATTAGGAACTTCATGATTTTCGTTGATTAACAATCACTATAGGTTTTTTCCTAGAGAAAAAACTAGACCTGTGGGGGAGAAGGGAGGCTCCCTCCTCTTTTCCCCTCCCCCCCTACTCCTTCTTCTTTCCCCTCCCTCCCTTTCTTTTCTTTTTTTCCTTTTTTTTTTTTTCAGTTTATTTGTTTGGTTTTTTCTGACCAGTCTAGTTGTTCCGGCCATCTCTTTTCTTATACTGCGCTGCCTCCGTCCGCCCTTCACTGTGTTGTGTTGCTTTTCTCCTCCTCGGAATTGGTTGGACTTTTCCCCTCCCTCGCCTCGGTTGTTGTAGCTATTTGCTAGTTTTTTTATTGTGTTTTTATTTTTTTGTTTTTTAATAAGGATTTGACTTCTCCTTAAATCTGCTTTCATAAGCGATCTTTGGGGTGAAGGTTTTTATCCAGGCCTTTGGGTTGAGGAGGACTAGTTTCGATGTGAGGGTTTTGCCCTTATGGCCGGAAAAATAAATGTTGAAAATATGGGCTACCTATGTAGTAGATTGAGTCTGTCTGGCATAGATATGTCCTATAACTGAAGTTTGGACATGCGTTAGCAAATGTTTAAGTCGTAGATATGACTTGATTGTAAGATTTTTATGTTTGTCTCTATAACGTTATAACCTCATAGCTTTGACTATGATTCATCAGAGTTTTATGCTCTCTGATGTAAGGGCTTTATGCTCTTAATCTTTTTTCAATGAATAAATATGAAAGATTCCCTTCAAAAAAAAAAAAAAAAAAATCACTATATCTTAATTATTTATGATAAATGCTACAGTTTTTCTTGGTGTTCTCCTAGTCTTACATGGATAATGTTTTTTTTAAAAAGCAGAAAAAACTTACCCCACTAGTCCTTAAAAAAAAAGTTGAAAACAATATTCACGTAAGATCAGGAGAATACTAAGAGAACATTAAGAGAAACCGTAGCATTCATCTTTATTTATTGATGTCTAATAACTTAAATTTTGTATTTAATCTAAAAATAAATATTTTCGATAAACCTATGTTTTTATTTTAGCAAGGTACCATGTGCAATGTGCAATCAATTAATTGCTCTTCCTTATTTTTGCAAGGTCATTACAATATTATTTCCTATGATCATATGGTCTTTCAAAAATTGAAACCATCTTAATTAATTGTAAATGTTTATTGAACGTACGTAGGTTGAAGATAGAAGTAGAATAATATTATAGGGTGTAGGTTTAGCTATGTATAAACTATAGGCATTTGCAGGATGGGCCTGAAATACTGTTGTGAGACAACACCATCAACTCATCTATTATGTGGTTTCAAGATTACAACCTTCATTTTCATTACAGCTACCTATTATTTATTATTGAGATTCCATCAATTTTGATGTTTGAATTATTACTAATTCGAGCGGAAAATGTAAGAAAAGTTCTTATGCTACCTACTTGCTTGAACATGTCTTAAGCAATTACTTCTTTCTGCTTAGACATGTGGATGCTAGCCGTTAGAGCTCTTTCACATTTGCTGCTTAGATTATTGGAAATCTGGATCCTATAATTATCTGCATTAGTTGGGATGTAGTTGAAACATAAAACACTTAAAACTATTTTTATTTTTATATCACATTAGAATACTATTTTAAATAAAAACAAAAACTAAAAATACCATCCAAAACACGTTAACAAACGAAGCCCAAAAAAATTCCAGAGGGAGACAAGATAAGACAAAAAAAAAATATTAAAATTAAAAAACAACTTTGACGAAATGGGACAAATTGGTAGGGGGAGATGGTTTTGGATGAATGTTAATGATAAAAATGATGCCCCCACAAGCTCATTAGCTGCTTTTCAACGATTGTTTAACAACCATCGTTCTTGCTCAGAAAAATAAAAAATAAAAATAACAAACATTTTTCTTGGAGATGTAAAGTCAATGGCTTTTTATTAGTTTAAGATTTATTTTATGAATTTTAGTTGATTCCGGGTGTTTTACGAAATTCTTGTTCATTAAGAATTAAAATAATTCCAACTTAATTTTTTTAAAAGAAATTATCATTTTCTTTACATAAGTTCATGGGTCGCAACAACGGGTATTGTCCGTCCAAATGAAGGTATTATTTTTACTCTATTTTGGTTGATTTCTTCTTTTATTTTTCATATTTTTAGGGTAAGGGTGATAATTTGTATTAGATTTGAGTCATGTCAGGTTGAAAGTATAAAAATTATATGGGTCAATCTGAAATGACTTAATTAATTAGTTATGTTAGATCTCTCAACCTTGATGTAACCCGAGTTAATAAACAAAATTCCTGATTATTGAGTACTAAAATGCCATCAATTAGAGGTGAAAAGGCAGTTAGCGGTTAACCACATCCAAATAACGGCTTTTTAACTAACCACTTTTTTTGGGTTTTTTTTTTTTTTTTTTTGGTTTTGCCAGTTTTGGACTGATTTTGGGTCGGTTTTGGGGCTCACTTTAACGTTTTTTGCTCACTTTAAACAATTTTTCTTTTCCTTTCCAGGACCATTTTAACATTAAAAATTGCTATATATCAAAATTTTTGTTGGTCATATTCTACAATCTATACAACATATAATACAAATAAAATTACAACAATTTTTGTAAATCATCACTTCACTTGTAATCTTATACACAACATACAAATAAATATATATAATAAAACTATATATATATTTAAAAAAAATGGTTAGCGATTAATAGTTTTTAATAATCGCTTTCAAAAGCGGTTAGTAGTTCTAAATTTTCACCCCTACCATCAATAATTTATGGTAAAAATAATTAAGTTATAGTTTTAAAATACTCGAGAAGGGTGTTTTTTTATTTTTTTTTTAGTCTGAGAGGTCCGTGATTTGAGCACACTTTCCATGCGCGAACCATTAGGCTTTGGTTGCTTTGAAATTTGTAGATAATTTTAATTTCTTTGGAAAATGCCTTGGACTTGATTGAGCCCGAGTTTATTTAATTTGACTATTTTGATTTGGTTTGGTCAAGATTGAGTCTTGTTCATTTTAAAAGCAATATTTGCCCATCCATTTGGATGAAAAAGATATATAATAAAAAATAAATAAAAAAAAGAAAGTGATTTACAAAATAGAACCATTAATTATTTAATCCATTTTCAACATAAAATATAACATGTTTTATTAAAATAAATCATAAAATTAAGGACTTAGATTTCAATCTTAAAATTACTGTTATTATATTATGTTCAATTATAAATTATAAGTTAATAAAAAATAAAAAAATAAAAAAAAATTAGTTGAGAAATGCGCGTGAAAAAATTTGATTGGCTAGAAGATGGAAAGTCAAATAGAAGTTAAAAATTAAACCCGACCTTTTACTTTCCGTCCAATCATCTTCTGACGTATCATCATCGCCCTCTGCAGCACTGACCCATCGGATCATCTCCCCCCTCCGCTCCTCATTTTTCCTTCCCAATGTGTTTGTGTCTGCGTGTGAGCTGTGTGTCTGTGTGAGAAAGAGAGAGAGAAGATGTCAATGCAAAACACTATAAAACAGAGAGCTGCAAGCAAAGCTAGAGTGTAGTTGAAGTCTCCACAAAAACCTTCTTTTAATAAAACAGAGAACTTTCTCAGCTTTTCTTTATCGCTTTGCTTCCCTTTTCTTAACCATGTCTGGCGAGCAATATCTTCAACCCCAGTTCTGAAAAAGCTCTCCATGGAGTTCGATCTCGAAAACCCATTGACCGATTTCCATGAACCGCACTCTGACACCATCACTTCTCTCTTCCTCGTTGAATCTGATCACATGCCATCAGAAAACTACCTTCAGAGTCTCCAAGCCACAGATTTTGGTATCTCTGTTCGACAACAAACCATCTCTTCAATTTCAAAGGTATTCACGCTTTTCTTTACCTTATTTCTCGAAAATGTGCAAGAAAGAGGAAAATACAGAGTGTTTAAATAAACTCTTCTTTTTTCGTTTTTTTTTTTCCTTTTCAGTTCTCTTGCAACTTCGATCCGCTCTTATCCTACCTTGCCGTCAATTATCTTGATCGCTTCTTATCTAGCCAGGGGATGCTGGTAAAGAAACCTACAACACGGCAACTTGGATAATTCATCATCTTTGTTGAGTATTGTATTTTGATGATAGCATTTGGAAAGTACATTATTTACTCTTAAAAATTGTGTTGAATGAGATATATATATATATATATATATATATATATATATATATATATATATATATATATTATAGTATTTTCTAAGGAAAAAAAAAAAAGAAAAGAAAAAAAAAAGAGGGTCTTTTTCAGAATGCCAATATAATGGTTACATTAATTCGATTATTTAATGGTTTAATTGCTTTGAGATCTAAGAGTCTTGGTATAACAGCAGCCAAAGCCATGGGTTCTAAGGCTTCTTGCCATCTCCTGCATTTCACTAGCTGCCAAGATGAAGAAAACAGAGTTTTCCCTCGCTGATTTTCAGGTAATCTCCACATTTTTGAATATTGAGCAAAGCTTTTGTATTAATTTTAATTTTTTGTTCATTTGTTGGAACAGGGTGATGGAGGTTTTATTTTTGACACACAAACAATGGAGAGAATGGAGATCCTCATCTTGGGAGCTCTAAAATGGCGGATGCGTTCCATCACACCCTTTTCTTTCATATCTTATTTCATTTCCTTGTTCAAAGTTAAAGACCCATCACTGAGGCAGGCTCTCAAAACCCGAGCTACAGAAATCATATTCAAAGCTCAAAATGGTAATTCCCAGAAAAAGATGAAACAAAAGTCAATATGAACTATTGGTCACTTTTCCTCTGCTTCAGCTCAGACAACTTTATTTCTTTTGCAGATATTAAGCTTTTGGAGTTCAAGCCTTCAGTAATTGCTGCTTCAGCACTTCTCTCTGCCGCTCATGAATTATTGCCCTTGCAATATCCTTGCTTCCGAAGCGCAACATCCAATTGTTCATATGTAAATAAAGTAAACATTCTAGCTTTAGTCTTTTCAAACTTTCTTGTTATTTTACTGATTAAATTATCTCTTTTCTAAGCTTTTGAATAATTAATAATTTAACTAGCATGAAGCTTCCATTTTAATTAAATATTTCATGTATTGGACCTCACTTGTTAGAGCATTTACATTGGTTTATGCATATTTTTTTGGTTTATGCACGTTGTACTGATGAGCGTTCACATTGGTTTATACATGTTTTTATGCAAAATAACTAATTAAAACTCACTTTATTTAGTTTATCTACTAAGTTTTAAAAAACATCATATATCCGAGTATCTATTTTTTTTATTTATTTATATAATTTAAATATTATTTCTTTAATTTTTTTTTGTAAGGATTGTATTTTTTCAAAATATCCTATTTTTCAACTTTTGGTAAAAGAGAGATATGAAGAGAGAAATAGTATAAGAAAATTTTGAGAAAAGATAAATGTAAAGAGAAAAATAATAGGAGAAAATTTTGGGAAAAAAGAGATGCGAAAGAGAGAAATAATATATTAATGAGATAGAAGTGTGAACAGTGTCTGCTACATGTAGCAGTGCATTATTCACAAATGTAATAAGAATGTATTTTACATTTGAGATGCATAATATTTTATTGTTTTGTTTATCTATTTAAATAAAAGTAAAAAATGGCTAAGCAAATGTGAGTATATTATAATATAAATTAAATAATTAAATTTATAGGCTTAAACATTTGAACTTTTTGGCATTATCAAAATGATTTTCACAGTAAAAAATATGTATTACAGCAAGATGAACAGCTTATCATTGCAAAGAAACCTGCAATTTCATCATTTCTTAATCATTTTTATCCATTTTGTTTCAAATTTGGAGATTTCTCTATTGTGATGCTCTTGATTCCCAAATTTCTGATATATATTAGATGATGATGTTGTTGCAGGAGGAGTTGTTGCAATGCTTCAAGGAGATGCAGGAGATTGTGATAGATGGGTACCAGTCAGTGCTGGAGATGGTATCGAGCTCAGTGACAACGGTCAATGTGTTAGACCAGCAGTTTTCAAGCTCCGAAAGTGAAAAAACTAATGGCACTTTTACTACAATGATGCCAGAGAGAGACATAAAGAGGAGAAAAATCATTGATTACTGTGGAAATCTCACGGTCCAGATTTCTCGGATTCCACAGTACTGATGAGCCTGATTCCAGAAAAAGTTTTTTCACTCATCTATGAGAGTAACGGTACCTGCTGCAGGGGGGAAAAACAGAAGAAAAAAAGAAAAAGAAAAAAAAAAAGGAGAGGTGGGGTGGGTGAGAAAGATCAAAGAAGTTGATATTTCATGGGCAAAATTAAATCACTGTTGCATGATCTGATGAGAGTATGGCCCATTGCACTCTTTGGGTAAGACAGATGGGAGAAGAGAGAAGAGAATTTTTGTTTCCATTTGTTTTTCCTAGGGACCAAACAAAGACAAAACATAACTTTGAATTGTAGGGTTGAATTTTCTGTTTTATGTACTTTTTGTTTTAGTGTGGGTTGTGTTAGCTTCTGGCAAACTAATAAATAATAATATCAATAAACAAAACATCAATTTTCTAGGAACAAAATTTTTTGTCTCTACTTCTGGTTTTATGTGGTTGTGTTAGCTTCTGGCCAAGGAATAATAATGTCAATAACAAAACAACAATTTTCTAAAAAAATAAAAAATAAATAATAATAATAATAATAATAATAAGGAGAACATCACTTTGGCCCTTTCAACTTCCACTCGATTTTACAAATTTTCTTGAATTTCTAAATTTCTCATTTTGGACTCCTGAACTTTCAATCACTCTCAATGTGGATCCCTCGGTTAGATTTTAAATGTTACATGACGTTTATACCCCTGACTTTTGTATAAAATTCTAACTTTCAAAATGTTTTTTTATTTAAAATAAAATAAAAATCAAGGACATTTTGGTCTTTTTTGTATTTTTAACTGTTAAAATTAACGGAAGTATTTTAATTGAGAGTAATTTAAAGTTCAAGGATCCAAAATGAGAGATTTGAAAGTTCATGGGAGGTTTGTAAAATCGAGTAAAAGTTTAAGAAGAAATAAAGTTTCTCTAACAATAAATTTGTACCTTTCTCTATGTGCAGCGCGGGAATCTAATGGAAAGAAACTATTTATGGTTCACATTTGTTTTGTTTTATTGTATTTATTTGAGTTTGATGATTTCAAAATGCGTAATTTAAAAATAAATTTAACTTTTAAAATTGTGTGTTTTTAAAATGCATTCTTAAACTGTGATTTGGTTTGAAGTTGTATTTGTGGTCTTTAAAATCACACTGCCAAACACATTCTTATCAAATAATAATTCTTCAAAATCCTATAAGCTTTGGTACCTTTGCTTCATGGATTTGCAATAACTATGTTTTTTTTTTTTTTCTTTTTTTTTTTCAGTTTTTAATTATTATCTTTCTTCTCTAGACAACCATCAATGAATTCAATAGGTTCATAGGTTGTCTCATGAATTTGGCTTTAATAACAGCAGTAGTTTAATTAATGGTCAAGATTGAATATTAAAGTTAATTTACTTTTAAAAACTTTTAATATGAGAGAAAAAATAAAGAGAGATTTTAAAAAATCTAATCTTAACCGTTGATTAAACTACAACATATATGCTGTTATTTTACTAACAGCATGTAAGCCAAATTTGTCTCTTATAATATAAGTTTCTTTTGAGGTATAGGGTTTTTTGTGACAAGAAAATTATTAATCATGTGATCCCTTGGATGTGAGCCGTTGGATGGTCCCCCCCTAATGAGATATCCTTATCAAAGATATCTGGACCCCAGTTTTTGAGATCCCTGCCCCTGTACCAGAAAGATGATAGTAACTGAACAGAGGGATTGTGGACCACTAGATGGGTTAAAATTGTTATGCACCAAGATTGGATATGCAACGTCCTATACGGTAGTGCTACTTCTGGGTCACATACACAAAGTGCACCCACATGGTTTATTAATTGCTTCTTTTGATGATGGTGTCTCCTAGGACAAGGGATATTTTTGGGTTCAGACACAAATTTCAAAAAAAAATTGGGTTCGGGCACAAATTTCAAGAAATTTCTTTCAATCTACTGTAATAAATAACAAGTGTCATTCAATTCAACATGTTTGAATTTAAAAATTTAATGTTTGCATTCATATTTTAGTGGAATGACAATAAATGACTCTTAAAATATTAAAAAGAAAAACGGAATAAGATCCTCTCTAGTTCATTTGAACCGGATATTCTCGAGTTCATTTAAACTAGAGATCAGGATCCTAATTCAAAAAAAACATGTGAGACGCTCTTATTAGACTAAGTTTGAGGAAATTTCCTGAAAATTCATGTCCCTCTCAAAATTACTAACAGTTTAAATGAAAAATTACTGAAATGATAGAAATTTCCTCCAACCTAGTCTAAGAAGAGCTTGTTTGCGATTGCGTTTGACAAATATAGCTTTTAAATTAAAAATACGTTTTTTTGGCAAAAACTTCAGTTTTAATTTTTTGCCAAAAGTTCGTTTTGACCATTTTTAAGCTTTTTGAATCCTTAAAAGCGCTTTTAATTTTTTTCACCAAATAACTACTTTTTTCTTCAAACGGATTTTTGAAACCCACGTATCTAAATAAATTTTGGACTGTTCTGCCCATCTACTCATACGAATGAATCTGATGTAGACTCTCTCGTGTGTGCTAACAAATTTAGACTGAAAATTGCTGAAAATCCTTATCCCTATGATTGGTGTTGTTTACATCAATACTTCTACGTTTATATATTTAATTGGGGCCGCATATCATTAGAATTTTGAACGATGTTATCTTCTAAATTAGGTAAAAAAATCTCTTAAAACTGTCGTATTCGAGGTTTTTTTTTTTTTTCTTCATCCATTTACTAATTGGCTGAATTCTGACACTGAAAGAGTTGGTAATCTAATACAAAGTCTGATTTTTGCAATTCTAGTCCACATTCTAGCTAACCCAAAAGCCAATCAGATTGCTAATATAAAATTTACATGTAGAAATTCCTGTTGACTTGCAAGAAAAGTGGTTAGATCATGTGGTCTCTATGTAGTGACATTTTAGGTGAGTAATGGACTTGTTTTCTCCTCTCATCCATGGCAGGATAGTGTCCCTATCAGTTCTACTCAACATCTTCTTCCAAGAGTTGTTGTACAATTAATTAAACTAACAAAACTATCCTTCTCATTTACTCATCTCTTCTTTCTTTTATATATTTAAGAGGCTAATCAATCACATGAGCAGTTTTAGAAAGCTTTTGATGAAGGGAGTCGACTCCAATCAAAACTAGAATCATTCTTAATAGCATATGGTAGTAAACAAAAACTAGAGATGGAAGGTGAGAGGGTGGTTAGGAAAGAGGGAAAATAACGAATAAGGTAGAGAAAAATCATTGTCACCCAAAAGAAAACAGAAGAATATATATATTTTTTTTAACTCATAAAAAAAAAAAAAAAAAAAAAAAAAAAGAAAGAAAGAAAGAAAGAAAGAAAGAAAGAAAGCAAACTGACTTTTTGTCAAAAATGATGAAAGTCTAATTATTACATAAAATCAAACTACGAAATAAATTAAAGATTATGTCAAAAATTTGGCGAAATTTGATAACAAAATCACTATTAAAATGAGAAAATAAATATTTCCTAAAATTACAAAGAAAAAAAATTAAAAATAACATTTGGAAGGGAAAACACTGGATTTTTGTGCCTAAAAAGGGCACTCACAAAGCCTAGGTGGGTGGGGATGACTTGCAGACCGAAAATAGCCTTTTTTATTATTATTTTCTTTTTTTGGTATGTTCGCACAAAAGAGGGGAGGGAGATTCGAACTAGTAACCTTCATTTCATTAGACGTGGTCCTAACCGATTGAATTACCTCTTAAGGACCAAAAATAACTTTTTTGACTGGGATCTTATGCACAATTCTGATACTCATAACAAAAATTAGGTCGATTTGCTGCCATATGCACAAGATTGTCCCAATTATGCCTGAAGCAAAGTCTCTGTTATGCTGGGGGGAGGGTCTATATAGTTGCAAAGTCTCTGTTATGCTGAGGAAGGACTTGCCCTCAAATATAATTAATTGATGTATTGAAATGAGTTCTATATTCCCTCTTTTGCTGATATGGTTGATTGTCAAAAAAATGTTATGATGCTTTTTTTTTTTTAGTTTAATGAAGCTTCACATCTTTGTCGAATTTGATTATGTGCACTATTGTGCACACATAATTCTGTAACTTTCCTTTCTATTTCCAATTCTTAAACCCGTTAGTAACAAATGAGTCTTATTTTGCTTGATTTCCATTGCCAGGTCTGAACAGATAATGATATAAGCAACACATATCTTCTCAAATACTGTATTCCAACAAATCAGCATATTTTTTGAACCATGTTAAATTAAAATGACACTTTTCCAAATTGTGTTTGTGAAAAATCATGGTTGATTAGTTGACAATGCCATTTTTGTAAGTATGCTCTTGGTATTTGATCTCTATCACTAAGATAGTGAAAATGTTTTTTTTTTTTTTTTTCTTAAGCATGGATCTACCGGCAAATTTGCTAAATTTATTCAAACATAAGCTTGTTTAGAATTGGAGCTCACTAAAATTATTGTATCTTGCCATAATCTCAGATAATAGTAATTATGTATTTCCTACAATTAAAATATGTAACAAAAACTATAAATATTGATAAACAATTATATATAAAAAAACAGTTATCAAAAAGAGAAATCTAAATATAAAAGCTTAATTATTGTAAAAGTTTGATTACGTTCCTAAAACTTTTTCTTTTTTTTTTTCAAAAAAAAAAGGAAAAAATTGATTGGAATTGTAGAAGGTATGAATTGAATTGTTGAAGATGACTAATTCTAAATGGCCTACTTGTGTCCTACTAAAAATGATGTGACTATTAAAATTACTCTTAGATCAAAACTTAATAATAATCAATCACAAACCCAATAATAATTTTAATAGCCATTCTTAGTAAGATACAAGTAGGACACAAGTAGGCCTCCTATAATTACTCGTGGAAGGCTTAAAGTTAGAAGAAATACTTTAAGAAGAAATAGCAAATTCTTATGATTCTTTAATTTTTCAAATAGCACTCAGTGCTACGACCAACGCTTTTGTAAATCAGGCCTAGCAAAAGATAATACGGTTTCACAATTCGCAAATCAAATTAAGTTGAAGTCAGCGTACGTAGATTTTCAAGTTTGGAAAAATTCAAAAAAATTATGGTCTCAGAGTCTGGCAATTCACTAATAACCGTTATTTTTGAATGTACCAATTGTACTCGAAATAGTGCTAATCGAAATGTTGTCAACCCCGCTTGGAATTATTCAAAATGATTGTTTTTGTTAAACAAACTTTAGAAAAAGAAGAAAAAAAAAAAATTGATTGTGTTGTCTTTAATCTTTGTAATCACGGCAATGACAGTCATGGAGTTTGGTCATCTTGGAAAATATTTGCCCTCCGCTAATTTGCTGAGCGTGAGCAGGGCATCCAAAGAAATTTTACGAGTGGTAAGAGAAATTATTGGGAGATGAGGAGGTATTTGACCTCTCTCGACACCTTTCTGCCACCATTGGTTTCCGCACAACAAATGCTTATCCCTTATAAGCTTCACTTTCATGCGATTTGACACCTCCTTCTAATAAAAAATTCGCTCTACCTTGTGCAACCAATCAATTAATCCTTCAACCTTCATAGTGTTTGATAATCCAAAGTCTTTATATTGCTCATTCCAACTATGATGTTTCCAACAAAGAAGAGGATTGTGTTACGGTTTCTCAAAACAGGATTCTAAATCACGTTCATTCATTTTGTGATCATCCATGTTGGCATCGCCAGACACTAGGTTAATTCTGCTACCTGCCCTTACAAATCTTCAAATCATCACGTCTTGCACACTACGTTTGTGATAGGAGAGTTTCACATTTGGAACCTGTCCACATCAACAGCTAGCTATGAAGAACTAATGAAATTCATTCTCAAGAAAATGTTAAGCTATAATACCAATTGATGCTAAGCAGAACTAGAATCATTATTGATAGCATATAATAGTAAACAGAAACTAAAGATTGTAGGTGAAAGGGGTATTTATGAATAGAGATAATAACGAATACCCAATCCGCCCAAAAAAAAAAAAAAAAAAAAGAATAATCCGAAATCCAAAAAATTATTCTCAAAACTTAAGTGCTTGAATTTAGCCCATAACTCGAGCTTATATAGCCAAAGCAAACAAACTTTTTGTCAAAAACCGAATTATTACATAAAATCAAACACGGGATACATTAAAGATTCTGCAAAAAATAAAACAAAAATCGGAAACAAAATCACAGCTAAAACAAGAAAATAAATATTTCCTAAAATATCCAAAAAAATAATTAAAAAAAAAACCCTAAAATAGCGATTCAAAAGGGAAAATGTGGATTTCAGGCCCAAATAACATCGCTCTCAATGGCAACGACATAGGCGTTGAAAAGAGCTTTCATATTGGTGTCTTATGCGCAATTTTGATACTCATAGAAAAAGTTATGCCCGGTTATTGCCATATGCATAATATTATCTCAATGGACAAAGTTTTCTTCTAAATTGGGTTAAAGAAATTTTCTTCAACTTTGTCTATAAAAGTGACATGTATCTATTTTTT
Source organism: Corylus americana (assembly GCA_036287905.1). Taxonomy (NCBI): domain Eukaryota; kingdom Viridiplantae; phylum Streptophyta; class Magnoliopsida; order Fagales; family Betulaceae; genus Corylus; species Corylus americana. Next base: position 5,806,817 of record CP125818.1, on the reverse strand, counting down.
TAATAACATATGAGATGCACATGAGTTTTTAATAAAATTTATTCTAACTTTGTCCATTTATTAAAAAAACATGTGCATCTCACATGTTCAAGGAACACATGTCACTTTTATAGATTAGGTTAAAGGAAATTCCTCCAACCCAGTTTAGAGAAAAACTTTGTCGTATCCCAATTACACCTAATTCTACCAATTCTTACACTGATTTTCTTGCGCTGATTTTCTTTGTCAAGATCTGCTCTATCAATTCAGAATTTGACAACTTAACATTTGTCAAAAATTTAAGAAATTAAAAAACGGATTTAAAAATTGAGAGAGTGAAAACGATTACTACTTTTTTTCTTTTTCTAAAATAAAATTGTTGGCTTTTTGATTTTTTGGCTTTTGAATTTTCAACTTAGGCTCTATACCATCTAGGCTAGTTCTAAATTAGGTAATGCAGAAGCTTTAAACACATACAAGACAGAAGTCCAACCAGTTAATTATGCCTTCAATTCAATCCTCCCATTCAAAATGAAGAATTTCAAGGCCAAAATAATTGATATAGGCAACTCCGTGTCAAACACACAAAAAAGAACTAGTCATACAAAAATAAATTAAAACTAAAAAACCTACCTGGTCAATTTTCTTTTGACTTACCATTCCATCAAAATTAACCACTTTCTTTTGACTTATCATTCCTTAATGATGGTGTTAAGATCATATTACATTTTACCACCAATAATTTCATCTTAAGTAGTGGGGATGTTTGACAAAAGAATCTATGTTCATATTAATTTGGCTGAAGTGCTGTAAAAAATATTTTTTTAAATCGTTCACATTTAATTTTAAGTTTTTTCATGAGAAAGAGAAAAATGCTGAGGTAATTACATTTTGTCCTATGAATTACAGCGCCTTGGCATTTTTCCCCATGAATTACCAACTATGATACCTGACCCCATCAAACTACCATCTTATGACAAAAAGCCTCATTCCGTCAGTCAAATGGGTTAAAATTGACGGTCAACGGTTATGTGCAAGTCATGTGCTATTAAAAAAAAAAATTTCTTCCACTTTTGCCCTCATTTTAAATTGTTTTCATGTGTTGGATTATGGTTTAGGAGGGTATAAGCGTCATTTTCTCGGTCTAAAGTGAGGGCAAAAGTGGAAGGAAAAAAATTTAAAATGGCAAGGTGCTGAAAAGCTAGCCCACAATGATAATTCATGGAGAAAAAATGCCAAGGCGTTGTAGTTCATAGGAACAAAAGGTAATTACTCCAAAATGCTGTAATTAAATTTGGACTGTTCTTATAATATTTGATTTTAAGCACCTAAGCCAAATATCATCCATATATTTACGTGTATGAATTTCAAGAAGACAACAGATCATACAGCTTGAGAAATGCTACCCGTGAAAGTTCTGAACAGCTAGACAGTTTTAGAGGATTTTTTTTTTTTTTTTTTTTTTGTTTTTAATGTTGTCAGGTATGCTTCACACATATGAGGAGCACATAAAATAAAAATAAAAAATAAAAAATAAAAAAATCTTTGTCCAAATGAATACAAAATACATACATTAGTCTAACGATCTATATATCCCTTTCTACCATGAAGATAGACTTGTAAACAAATCAAAACCAGAATTTGCAATGAAAAAATAATAATGGCCCTAAAAAGTCATACAATTCAGAGACGTACATCTGCATTTCTTTACAGAAGACTCCCACTATATATAATGAGTCAGAAGAGAAATTGAATTTCAAGGCTTTCCAATTGCTTTCACATTTCATCAATAACATTAACACCACAACAACACCACTTATGGGTAATTTATGATCACAAAAGTACAAGCACTCAGCTTAATTAGTTTTTATTTTACAAAAAGCTCAAGTGGGTCATATTTTGCCACGAGAACACAACTTTTGCTCAACAAAAATCCACCTTTCAAGAGGGTCACTGTGAATAAAAAAAAAAAAAAAAAAAAAAGATTATTCTTGTGGACCCATGATTAATTAATAAGCATCTGCCTCACCAATTCCCATCGCCAGCTAAAGGGTAAACACAAAATAAATAGTGGAAGCTAGAGATTGTAAAAAGTAGTGTTTGAGGGGAGTGGAGAAGCTTCTTCATTTCTGTTGCCTTGCAGGGCTGTGGCAGCTAGCCATGCAACTCTTCAGTGCAATTAAGTGGTGGTTCCCCTCTACAAAGTCACATGTAACCCGAGAGGGTGATGAAGAGCAAGCCCACAATGATAAGCCTCCAAACTTCATAAATGTGAAGGTGGCCTCTTGTCTCCTTTGTGGTGATGAAAGTTAGCTAGAGTATAGTAACCACAGCTTTATAGCACCCCCGCTGTGTTTGCATAAATGTGCAGGTGGCTCATTGTCTCCTAGTTGTAGCAATTAGATGAGGAATTTTTAAGGGTGGAGCTTACAAGTTAAAGCCTCGATCCACAGCCCTTTGTACGTAATTTGGGGCAAGGGCTACCAGCCACATATCACAAGTAACGCTTCATCAATATTGAGAATTCTCAACAATTGGTGAAGTGTTGGAATTACAATAAGGCTGACAGTTAACGCGTTAAGATTGAGGGGACTAATCCATCTAATTAAATTGATTGGATTATGGTTTACTAATATAGTCTTAAGCCAATATCTCGATATGACGCGAACCTAACATTCGATACTAGGGTTGGTAAATTTTTGATACGATCGACCTACGGTGCGAACCTGACATGCATGAACCTAATACGAAATTAATGGATTAAGGTTGAGGGGTTTAACCTATTTAATTAAATGAGTTGAATTATTATCTACCTATATAGACTTATATCAATGTCTTGGTACTACCCAAACCTAATAAGAGATATTAGGACTGGTAATTTTTTGCATGACCTACGGTGCGAACTCGACATAAACCCATGCAAGATGAAATTAATGGGTTAGGATAAAGGGGTCTGTCCCGTTTAATTAAATGGGTTAGATTAGGTTGACCTTTATAGTCATCTACCAATGTTTCGACATGACCTGAACCTTACACGCGATATTAAGACTGATAATTTTTTACATGACTTGCAAACCCATGAAATGAAATTAACGGTTTAGTGTTGAAAGTTTTGAATCATTTAATTAAATAGAATGGCTTAAAATTAATTTATATATTCTTATATTCATACCCTTGACAAGGTCTTAAGCCGACACACGAACATAATTTGCTACTTCTAATTACAAAGCACTTCAAGCATGTCGATTGTAGAAGTCTAGAAGATCTCCCAATCCAACCCTTGGCTTCATTGGAGGGGGTTCTTAACAACAATCTTTTATGCTACCCAATACAGTCTAGATATATGGCCTGGACTCGAGAGCTATAGGTTGATCAAACAACTAATAAATGTGGGCTTTACTTCAAAAGCTATAGTCTTATGAAACTTTGCAAACTCAAGTTCACGGCGGCCCGTGGACTCCTAAAGTAATTGAATTACATTGATTGTGGACCAACTTCGGGGTTTTATCCAACTTTGATTCCAGCCATTCCAGGGAATTGTGCCTCCTTATTTTAGATTCTATAATAAGTGGGGATGAACCCTCGTCTATGAAACTAATGTTCAATATCTTTTCGTGTAAAATGATTTTCAGAAAATGTTTTTGTATATTCAGCTGTTTGGTGTGACATAAAATAATAGCCAATGAAAAATATGTTCGATTTGACCAACAAAGCCTCTTTAATTTTTTTTTAAAATTGGTTCAATTTTTGAAAACAGTAAACTATTTTTCGAGTTTAAGCATCTCGTTCTCAAATCGATAGAACCAACTAGGACGTCGCCAAGACCTAATCGGGACTAGGGGTGTCAAGGCGGTTATGGTTAGCGGTTATTGACAATAGCTGCTAACCGTAACCGCCTTAGTGGTTAGTAGATTTCACTAACCGCAACCGCTAACCGCCTAGTGGTTAACGGTTAGCGGTTAGTGAAATAGATAACTGCTCGCTAACCACTTTTCCAAAATTGAGCTTTTTTTTTGGAGTTTTTGGGCTTTCTTTAGGGCTTTTTTTTTACCTTTTTTTTTTTTTTTTTTTTTTTTGTATTTAGTGTTTCTTGGGCCCAATTGCTATAAAAAGAGTCCATATTGAAAAATAAAAAATATTTGACCCAAAATTTACATTTACTTGTACTTTAAAAAAAAAATTCCTTAAATATTAAATCATAACTGGTTAACTTAAAAAAAAAAAAAAAAAAAAAAAAAAAAAATTCAACACAACATATAAAAAAAAAAGTTCAGAATTCAGACAACTATCACAACATATAATGATAATACATTAATACTTAAATTGTGTTTATAAGTAACACATTGGTCATTGTTTAATCCAATGTCAATTAGTTAATTTGATATTATACGAATCATATCATCATTATACATTAATAATATGATTCACTTGGAGTCTTAAATAAAGTATTTGAATTGTCATTGAATCATATGATTAAGTATTGATATTATACATTTATATTATTCATATGCATATGTAGACTTATATAGACTTATAACATATATAGACTTATAAGTTTATAACATACATTGGAAATAATTTGTATTAGTCTAGATATTTAATTGTTGTATTAGTATGAATTGGTATACTTATGAGTTATGTCATATTATATATGTATAATTTGTTATTATATAATCAAATGATTTAATGATCAATTGATCATGTGATATAATCATATAAATTATAGTGATAATATATTAATACTCAAATTGTGATTTAATGATCAAGTGATTATATTATATGTATAAATATTTTTATAATTATAATGATAAAAATATATTATATAAAAAGGCAGTTAGCGGTTATGGTTAGTAAACCCAATAACCGCTAACCGCTAGGCGGTTATAGCGGTTAGGCGGTTAATGGTTAATACGGTTAAGCGGTTAACGGTTAGCGAAAAACCGCCCGCATTGACACCCCTAATCGGGACATTGCTATGACAGTTGAGACCCTGACAGGACTTGATTGGGACCTTCCCGAGACCCAACTAGGGCCCTGCTAATACTTGACCAGAATCATGTCGAGACTTGAATGAGACCGTGCTATGACCCTACCAAGATATGATCGGGACCCAACCTGGACTTGACTTGGACCTATCGAAACTTGACCGGGACCTAACCGAGACCTGCCTAAATTTGAGCGGGATCTCACCAGGACCATTCTAAGACTTGACCGAGACCCCGTCGGGACTTGACCAAGATGTCGCCGAGGCCCGACTAGGACTGGATCGGGACCCCACCGAAATTTGACTATGATAGTGCCGGGTCTCGACAAGGACTTGACCAGGACCACACTAGCCCCGACTAGGACCTCGCCAAGACTTGACCGAGACCCCGTCAGGATCAAACCAAGACCTCGTCGGGACCCAACCAGGACGACATCATGACACCACCGATAACCAGTTAGGACACGACCGAGACCTACTTAGTACATTTTTCATAATTTAAAATTTAATAAGATTGAATGAAAATATATATATACTTTCGATTTTTCATATGCATAAAACACCGAAAAATATTTTTTAGGAAATCATTTTTCAGGAAAATATGTTTAGCAAAAAACATTTTAAGATAGAAAACATTTTAGGTCAAACAAACACAGCCTAAACCATAGTTTTGCATTCAGATTAATTCGATTACATGATTGATTTTCAGCTTGTTTGAGCATTTTCACACTATATACATTGATTACGACTTATCCTTAAAAAAGATCGAACAAGAAATTGAAGCATATACGATAGTTTATTATTTGAACAATACAATATAATGTGATGGATTTGGTTTAGATGTTGTAAAAAAAATATAGGAGATTTTTTTGAAAAATTTTTAATAGTTCATATTTAAGAGAAATGCTACGGTTTTCAAATTTTTTTTCTCTAAAAGTTGTTTCTCAAATGATGTGTCACAATCTCATGAGTTGGTAACACATTTTTCAAAATAATAAATCTCATTCGATAATGACATGTCATTTAGAAATCAACTTTTAGAAAAGAAAAAATAAAAGAAAAAATAAATTAAAATTAAAATTAAAAAAAAAAAAAAAAAAAAAAAAAAAAAAAAAAAGTAAGAAAGAAGAAAGAAAGAAAGAAAGAAAGAAGAAGAAGAAAGAAAAGAAAGAAGAAGAAAGAAAGAAAGAAAGAAAGAGAAGTGAGAAGTGTAGCACTTCTCCATATTTAATTTATCTTTCTCTTTCTCATTTCTCATGAAAACTTTGAAATTAAATCTAAATGTTGAAAATCTGTAAGAGATCTTCTGTATTTGCACAACACCTAAGCCAAATATGTTTGGTGATATGGTGATGATTAATTTGCATCACATGCAAAAAGAAGTAATGTGAACCCCCACCTCAAGCAAAGAGAGAGAAGTCAGTCCAAATTATTTAGTATAATTTTTAGAGAAATGCTATTTATTATTCTTCCATACTTCTCATATCATTTCATTTTGAAAATCAATCATTAGATTTGTAGGACACACGTAAAAAAAAAATGAGAAAAGATGAGAGAAGGATGAGAGAATATTAAATAGCATTTATCTAAAAATTTGAAATCTGTTTGAAATTTAAATCTGTTTGAAATTGAAATCAAATCCATTCTTCTGCACAGCAAATCATGCTACATATAGTTCAACACATGCGACTGATGATGACAACCCCTACTACCAGACTTACCACCACAATTAAGAGTTTTTATTTTTATTTTTTTTACACAAGTAATTTTGTTAATGTGTTCAGTGTAATACAATACCGTACGTGAGAATATGTTAGGTTTGTTGAAATTATGGGGAAACTTCACTTACTCCTCATGAACTTACGCGCCTTTTGCAAACACCCCTCTAATGTTCAAAGTTTTTCACTTTGGTGTATCGAACTTTTGTTTCGTTTCAAATACCCTCTTACCATTAGGATTTTCTGTTAAATTCTAATGAAGGGGTGTGAAATTCCTAAAATGCCATTATTTTTTATCAAAAAATAATTTTTGATAAAAATTTTTTATTTATAAATAAGGGTAAAATTGGAATTTTAAAAATTTTAACTTTCAATATTTAATAGAAATGGGGTATTTGGAACGAAACAAAAGTTGGATACACCAAAGTGAAAGAGTTTGAACATTGGGAGTGTTTGCAAAAAGCGCGTAAGTTCATGGGGGGTAAATGAAGTTTCCCTTGAAATTATTTTATAAAATTAAAATTTCAAATTTTTAATTATTTCAATCTTTAAATTAATAATCGTTTTCCTAGTATCATGTTAATAGTTATTTATTTTAAATGAATCATTGTTTCTTCTATTACCTTGTTTGATCAGTTACCACTACTACTTCAATTTCTCCTATTATCTTGTTTTATGAGATCATGTTTGATCAAGTTAGATTTTAAAATAATTTGTAGCTGGCATTTCAACTTATATAAACTGCTTATGTGATTATATGAAATTAAATATATAATTTTTTCCAGCAGTTTATGATTTACAAATATTTTTATGTTCTATCTCTTCTTCTCTTCATTATTTACTGCTGTTAGAAAATATCTTTTAGTTTTGGATAATGTTTAGAGTTTGCAATCTACACACTATATCGGGCAGTATTGTATCCTGAGGATAAAAATTGCTCTTATTTCATTTTTCAAAACTTCTAATACAAGTAAGGCAATATTTATCTAAGAGATAGAGTCACAATCACCCGATTATCCAGATTTCAGCAACTTCTCATTATGTATATGCTCTATGTTTATTTTTCTTGCAATTCCCACATCATTATTTCCAACAACGTTTGCATGAAAGGTTTACAATAAGTCACATATGTTGAACATATGTAGCATGATTTGAACAAAAGGTGATAAAATGGAAACAAAAGGGAAAACATATGCTCTACAAGACCACAATAACTTATTGTTTGGTCAAAAGTGAAAACAACCTGACCCATGTGGGCACAATTACTTTATTCCCATAAAGTTACTCAATTATCCAAAAGGACCACATAGAATATTTCCTAATTTATAATTCCCTACAAGGCATTTTCAACGCATGAGCTACTAGCTAGACAAAAATATGTGACCCACATATACATATAGTACTATTTGCAACAACCCACCAGAACAACATTAAGACTAAAAATGAGCGAAAACATTTCAAAACATCACTAATGGAAACAATAAGGGATCATTGTGAGAAAAACAAGAGATTACCTTAAATTTCTACAATGATCCACTAAATTTGCAACATCATCGACTTTTAGGCTTACCTATTTGCAAGATCCCATAATAGTATATCCTAGTTGTGGATTTGATTCGAAAACCAAACAAAAGGGAGGATGGTGAGTTAGGGTTTCAAATAGGCATAAAAGGTCCTTAATTAGCGCTTCAAGATCAGATTTCTATTCCTTCATCAATTTTTAGGATAATACTAAAAGTGACTCTTAGGTTTACTTCGCACCTTTGGGGTGACTTGTGAAGCCTATTGCTTGCGATCGATTTTATAAAATGGATGTTGATATGTTAAATGATGTGTCAGTACCATACGTGCCTAGTTGATGACGTGACTTAACGAATCTAGTTTTATTGGATGGAAATTACACGTGAGGGCCCATTTGATCGTAAATGGCATATTTACTTAGGAATTTATTTTAGATTTACCTTCTTTATATATATATTGACGGTACTATATTCACCAAATTTGGTGAGTATTATAGCAGCTCACCATTTTTTTTAAAAAAAAAAAAAATTTATTTTGTTGAAGTAGCTAGCTGGATGTGAGTGATTAATTTCTTATTCAAAATTATAATTACATTCCAACTGGCTAAAATAACCCTTAGCTAGTGGGGTGTGAATGCTCTTACCATTCAACTCCACTGGCTAATTTAAGCTTTTCTTTTTATTTCTTCCTGCGCAAGGCTAAGTTATGTGGTGTAAATAGAATTTTATAAAGCAAAAAGAAAAAGGAAGAATTAACAAAGTAATTGTCTACCATTAGTCCTAAGAGATTGAAGACTCCAACGACCATTGGCTAACATTAGAAAGCTTCTTTCTAGAAGTTGGCCCCAAATAATATTGAGGTCGTCAGTGGCATATAGTGAGCTGGGCATGGTGCAAACCTGCGAGGAAGGCAGTCAAATTTGTTTTCATTCTCTTTCTCACTCCTTTTCTCATTCTCTTCTCCTGATCCTCGTGTGCTTCTATGGCGTTAAGAGGAAGGCAATTGAGCAAGACAGTCAAAAAGTATATATGAATGTCTTGTTTTTTTAATCTTAGTTTCCAATTAGTTGTCGTCGACGTTGTCTGGCTGAATTCCAGTCAAACATGTTTTTGTTTGCTTTCTCACGAGCTCTTCTTCTTCTGGTGTTGGATTGCATCGAACGTTGATTACTCAAAATACTAAAATAAATAAAAAGGAGCACCAATATTGTCATCTTCCACAATGTGTATGCAAACCATAATTACCACGTTAACGTTCATGACCTGCAGATGAGATGGCCCATGGTGGCTTTATTCACCGTGGAGGAATATTGGAGATCGATTTTCACGTAATTAAAGGCGTAGTTTGACAATAGTACTGAAAAGAAAGGACTTTAGTCATGGGAGATCGATGAAGTTAAATTTGATAAGAAAGATAAGCTCAAACAAAGCCCCCCCAAAAAAGAAAAAGCTTATGCCGGTCAAAGATGAATCTTAGAATATAAATTAAAGGGGTAACTTTACTTTAGACTCCTGATTTACCACACGATTTGACAAACCCTCTAAACTTCAAAACCTTTCAATTTGAACTCTTGAATTTTCAATTACAGTCAATTTGAACCCCTCCGTCAGATTTTAAATGTTAAAAGTGAAACAATAACGTTTATACCCTTGACTTTTTTATAAAATTCTAAATTTACCCTTAATTTCAAATTAAAAATAAAAAATAAAGTAAAAAAAATGAAAATCAAGGATATTTTGGTCTTTTTAGGTATTGTCGTTAGAAGTTAACGGCTAAATCTGAGGGAATGGTTCAAATTGACTACAATTGAAAGTTCAAGGATTCAAATTGAGAGATTTTAAAGTTTGGGGGGACTTGTCGAATCGCGTGGTAATTCAGGGGTGTAAAGTGAAGTTACCCTTAAATTAAATGATTGAATTCATCATTTCTTATAAACTTAGGTTCTGTTTGGGATTGCTATTTCAAAAAGTGAGATTTTCAAGTGTGCAATTTGAAAAATCACGTTTTAAAAAAACACAGTTAAACATTTGGTAAAATCATAATTTGACCTTAAAAATCGCAGTTTAGCCTTTAAAATTGAGCGTTTTCAAAAAATGATCTCCTTACCTGCGATTTGAAAACACAGATTTTCTGCGTTTTCAAATTGACGCAATCCTAAATAATTAATTTTCTGCGATTTAGTTTAAAATCTCACTTTTTGTTTATAAAATCGCAATATCAAATGCACCCTTAAGGTTTTGAGTGTAAGTAGCGGCTGTTTAATATGGTATCAGAGTAGATGAGATAAGTTCGAACTCTGACTCTATAATTCATCACATTTCAATTAAATATTTAATGTGAAATAAGTGGCGGTTAAAAGAGAGCATATAAGAATCCAAAGTACAACTGCATTAATTTTGAAGGTTTTTTACATTAGCAATGCAGTCTGGCCTGCAAGATAGAAATCTGATAAGCTAGCCTGCATAAGTAATCCATACATATATACATATATAGACCATCATCTCCTACATATCATCCATACATATATACATATACCTGGGATAATATTTTACCACAATGCGCGCCTTGGATAAGTCGGTTTTAATGACAATACAGTACACATCATATATAACACACTGGGTCACCATATGTTATACTGATCATCTTCATTAATTCTCTGGTAGTTCTTGAATTACTTGGTGGATCAAATCTATGCCGTCATTGAAGCATGATGATGATTGACTAAATTCTCCCTCAGACAAGGATGCTGGATACTTTGTCTGGATGTAGGTATCTTCCATTAAAAATGGTTCAGTCCAAAAATTCTCAAACGATTGTTCAAGTGTTTCCAATGTCGCAAGACTATCTTCTTCCATAGACACATGTTTATTCTCAGAGCAGGACAAGGAGGAGAATTCAACGGGACATGTTTCAGGAGATAATGAAAAGCTCTCTAAGATTTGGTAATAGGGTTCACTGCATATATCATTTTCAGCTTCCTTTATACCAACTTGATCGGCTTCACGGCGTCGGTAAATTTTTCCGGCAGACTGATCTTTCCCCTTAGATATTGGTGTAGACATTTTCTTTGTGCGGTTCTTCAGGTGGGTGTGCCAGTGGTTTTTTATTTCATTATCTGTTCTTCCAGGCAATCTTGTCGCTATCATCGACCATCTGAAAGGAAAGTTTCATTGAAATATGTTGAATGTTTCGAAAGAAAAAGTGTCAGAAAGACATGTCATATGACATGAATAAGATTTAGCATGTGCTAATAAATATTGGATAGTAGAGTATGAAATTAACGTAGTCAACACCCAAAACACATTGAAAGAAGTGCAGATTTTGTAAATAAACTTATTTTCATGAACTTATGGTAATGAAAATAGTTTTCCATACTTATTCCCAAGTTCACCATGCAATTTGGTGATGAGAAGATCTTCTTCCTCAGTGTAGTTTCCCAGTTTTACATTTGGCCTGAGATAGTTCATCCATCGCAGTCTGCAACTCTTCCCACATCTTGCTAGACCTATAATCCATATATATATATATATATAATAAAGAGGTCGATTAACATAAGCTGTACTACTGCATGTTATACCATATATACATGATTCCATTTTATTTATTTTTTTCTCATCTTTTTGGTTCTTCCAAATAAAGAACATTCTTACAGAAAATGATAGATATGCAATTATGATTAATGAAGTTGGATCACACATAAAAATGAACAAGAAAAGGAAAGGAAAGAAGTGATTTAATATCATTTATGGAGTAAATATATATGATACGCCATAAATGATAGAACCCTATTAATTCTTTTTTTTTTTTTTTTTGTTTTTTTTCTTCAGCGAAAAAAAAGAAGGTGTTATCATTCAATACAAAAGTGCTTCTTAATTGAATTAACTTTATGAGCTTAATTAATTTAGTACCTGCAGATTTGGGAAGTTTCCGCCAGTTGGAATGGCCAGATTTCTGAATATAAGCTCGTAATATATTATCCTCTTCTGCACTCCATGCACCTTTCTTGAGTCCATTTTTGTCATAGAAGGGAGTTTTCACCATCTTTCTCTGATCTCTCTAATAAATCTTTCTGAGGTCATGTACACCCTAGCTCTAAGTCACACTTATTTGTTAAAAATAAAAAAATAAAAAAATAAAAATAAAAAAGGTAAAATAATAGTTCGTTAGTGATGGCTAGAAAATTTCAGTCTTGAAAATGGAGTCATCATATTTATAATAATATTAAATAATAGAAAAAGAAGGCCTATACCGAAGCTGCAACGAAAATGACTCGAGTGATCGAATAAGGAATCTTCAGAGTGTTATATGCTTCAGCATAAGCTGTTTTCCATTATAAAGAAGAGACTTGCTGATCATATCCAGAGTCATTGCCATAAAAGTTAAAATATCCGGCTCCTATTGATCTTTCTAGCTAATTAAATGAATTTGGACATCCTCAATTCGCTACAAAACAAGCCTCACCTTCTGGGAAAATAAAAGAAGATGAGAACATAGTGCCTCAAATTTGTATGGAGCTGTTGACCAAGGAAAAGTAGCAGCCTTAGACTGCTTCAGTGGGGATGTGGCACGTGCTGTTGGTGTTAGTGACTTAGAATTGACAAGTCTTAGTGGGACCAGCCAGGTCTTCTCTCTTCTCCTTCTTCAACTCAGAGTGCTATTAATTCCTTCGCGTGTTGATTCACACAGCTTCCTTATACGTGATTCTCTTCTTTAAATTTAGAAAAAATGTAAAAAAAGGTTACAAAAATTCATTTATAGCAAAATCTTTAAATGCTTCCTAAAAATTAGGATCGTGTTACAGTAAAACCTAATATATTGAGCTCAACTTTAGCAATCATTATGTTTATTAAAATAGAAAAAATTCGATTCTCTCTTTTCACGTCACAATTTTTTTTTTTTTTTAAAAAAAAAAATTATTTTAATGATATAAGAAAATATTAAGAAAAATTATTGTAGAGTGTATTTAGACAAATGAATAAAAAGTAGTTTTGATGCTTAAATTTAGAGAAAATGACGAGAAAGCTCCCAACAGCTACCCTAAAACTGCTTTCCATCTCTATAGAAAAAATCTCAAAAAAAATCACAAAAACTCATCTATAACATCTTCCTTATATTTTTCTTAAGAGTGTATAAGCTTGTACATTAAGATTGCTACAAGTAGCCATCAACATGATTTATTATAAACATAAAAAGACATTCTCTCTCATATCACAAGTCTCTATACAAAATAAATGAATATTGTTGTGAGTGACATGAATAAATCAAGTCTTGGATGTGGGGCCCGGCCAGTTGTTGTCTTAAGTCCAATTGGTTTTTGGAATTGAAGCCTTTAGTCTCCTTTTACGAATTGGTTTTGAAGTCCTTCCCTAACTCTGATTTGAATCCTTGTTTGAGTAGGATTGCAACTCCTTTGTCCAACGCCGACTTCAAACACTATATAATTAAGGAGCATACTACGTTCAGCCTTTAGAAAATAAGCACAGCAAATTGAAGGTATTCTCACGGTGTTGTGCCGCACGGGCACTTAGAGAAAAAGAGAGTTCCTTGTGTTAGGTTTTCTCCCTTTTGTGTTTGAGGGAAATTTTGGTGTACTGAGACTTGGACGATATTATTCGCAATTTCGCATCCAATGCTACGTAAAAAGCTAGCTCTTACTCATATTTGACGACAAAGACCTAAACTTCTACATCAGTGTTACAGCTTTCACACAAAAAAAAAAAAAAAAAAAAAAAAAGCTTTTCTTTTTTCTTTTAGACTTTGTAATTCAAAAACTAAATTACGTACGAATATCCATTTTAGCTGATTAATTTATTCTAAATAAGAAATAATTTGTGAAATCAAATATTTAGAATTGATTTTTATTATGATTATTATTGGAACCGTGGTGGCCAAATCTCTAGCCACCGTCACAAAGACCACCAGCTACTGGGCACTGCCGTAGGTGACTCGTGTTGCAGTTCCGGTTGGTGGTTGGTTGTCTAGCCACCTTGACATGCCCATCTGACCACCGTGATTGGCCGTTCGGCGGCAGCGCGCAGGGAGAAAACCCCGTGTCAAGCTGGGCGGAAGCCTGCTGTTGCTGCCACCGACGTTTCGTCGCTTGCGGTGAACAACAGTCCTCATATCGACCGCCTGTGATGGACGAAACGACGGCCCTTTGCCGGTTGCCAAGCTCAGTTGGCTGTTGGGTGGCGACCTTGCGTGGCAGGCCCATGGGCGGCAGCGGCTGCTTTAAGGATGTCGGGTCATGGTTATTGTTTTCCTGGTAGGGTTCAGACCCATACACATATCGGGTCAAAAGGTTTGGGCCTAATGGTATATGTTTTAAACCCAAATCCGATCCAGCATTTAAAAAAAATAATAATTAGTTTATACGGGCTGACCCGAATGGGCCAATACAGTAACCGAGTAGCCCAATCTTGCAATCCTTCTGGGTCCGGGTCTGTAGTGAATTCTACCAGCCCAACCCCATACCGTAGCCCATCCGGATATTTAAAAAAAAAAAACAAAAAAACAAAAAAAAAGTTTTGGGCGCACCTGGTACTCTAGGATAATAAAGGGCAGCATTTTGGACCATAAGGCCTTGCGTCTTCATCTGTTGCAATGTTAAATTTAGGGGAAATTTCACTAAGGCCCCCTGAACTTCCGGTCGATTTTGCAGACTCCCCCTAAACTTCAAAAACTCTCATTTTGAACCCTTAAACTTTCATTTTCTCTTACTTTAGACCCATCTGTTAGTTTTTAATGTTAAATGCCCATTATACCCCTACCCAGCCCACTTGAAATTCCAAAAATGCCCAAAACTATAGCACCCACCCTAGCCCAAAACGACACCGTTTTGGGCATTAAATTTTTTTTTTGTTTTTTGTTTTTTTTTTTTAAAAAAAAAGAGTAATATCGAGGTGGCTCCAGCCACCCCTTTGGCCAAAATGGGGTGGCCGGACCACCCCATTTTTGGCCAAGGGGGTGGCTGGAGCCACCCCGATATTACTCTTTTTTTTTTTTTTTTTAATTTTTTGCTTTCTTTTTTTTTTTAAACAAAAAACAAAAAACAAAAAAGTTAATGCCCAAAACGACGTCGTTTTGGGCTGGGTGAGTTGTAATTTTTAGGAATCCAAAACGGTGTAGTTTTAACGAGGGGTATAATGGGTATAAAAAAGTCAAACCGTTAAATCTAACGTTGAAAACTGACGGAGGGGTCCAAAATGAAAGAAAATGAAAGTTTAAGGGTCCGAAATGAGAGTTTTTGAAGTTCAGGGGGGGTCTGCAAAATCGGCCGGAAATTCAGGGGGCCTTAGTGAAGTTTCCCCTTAAATTTATTATTATTATTTTTTGGTTAAGTACTATTCCAGCTATTGTTTGCACCAAAATCAAATAACTACATGAGTTTTCAAAAATATAATAAATGATATATGTGGTACGCCAACAAACACACTTGGTACCTCTGTCAAGATTCTGTTAAGTTTTTTAACGGAATGCCACATTACCCTTACACGTGGCGTGGTACTTGAGTTTTTGGGTGCCACATCATATTTTATTTTATTTTTTTTATAAAAAAAAAAAAAAAACCAAAAACCAAAAAAACATTTTTTTTTTTTTAAAAAAAAAATACACTGGGATGGCCGAACCACCCTATAGGGGGTGGTTCGGCCACCTCCCAAGGCCAAACCCCCAGACAGGCGGAATGGGGGTGGTTTGGCCAAGGGGGTGGCCGAACCACCCCCTTAGGCCATGAGGGTGCTTTGGCCACCCTAAGACTGGCCGTCTAGGGGTGGCCAAACCACCCCCTTGGGCCCTGGGGATGGTTTGGCCACCCCTAGACGGCAAGCTTGGGGGTGACTGACCAACCCCCAAGCCAAACGAGGTGGCCGGCCACCACCCTATGGGGTGGTTCAGCCTCCCCAACGTATTTTCTTCTTCTTCTTTTTTTTTTTTTTTTTTGGTTTTTTGTTTTTTTTTAAAAAATAAAATAAAATATGACGTGACACCCAAAACCCACGTACCACTCGACGTGGCGCCCACGTGTAAGGGTGATGTGACATTCTCTTAAAAAACTTAACGGAATCTTGACAAAAGTACTAAGTGGATTTATTGGCTTACCCCAGCTACCATTTGCGATATTTTTGAAAACCAAGATAGCTATTTGATTTTGATGCAAACTACAGATATTCGAATAGTATTTAACCCTTTTTTATTTAAAAAAAAATAATAATAATAATAAAAAATTAAAAATTAAAGTACAACTTCATTGCAAACAACAAAACAAATTATAGAGGCAAGACAAGGGGAAAGACAACAAAAATAAAAGAAAGTACAATTCAATAACAAAACTAAGATAGACTACAAGCACCTCAAAGACAGGAAGGAAATCCCGAAAAATAGAAGTCACTTGGGAATGTAGCCTTTGAAAGCCTCGGCCCACTATGATGGATAAAACCATTGAGAGTAAAAAAAACCCGTATAAACTTAGATCTAGTTTAGCTTCCAACGAAATCGAACAAACTAAGAAAAGACAACCTAGATCTAATCCGGCTTCTAAGGAAACCAAACAAACTAAGAGGAGAAAAAACAGTGGAATGGGGATCTCCAATACAGACAAAGAGTTTGAAGCCCAAACAGTCTGGGTTAAGTTGTAAACAACACACAATAAAAAAAAATAAAAAAAAAAAATAAAAAAAAAAGGAGCAACATCGGTGGACAACGAGATTGAGGGAGGTGGCTTAAGGATATTGTTCGGTGTATGAAGGCCACGCGCTAGTGAGTGAGATCCACGCGCCGACGCGTGGATGTTGGGGGGAGAAGCAAATGATGGAGCAAGGAAGCTAGGACGCCGGAGAGGGCGGTAGCGCGATGCGTTGCAGATTCGAACTGGTGGAGAAACGAAGATCTAACTTTGAAAAACCCAAACTTCAAATCTGCACAAATCCGGCCAACGACTCGATGGAGAAGACGATTGGGGAGGAGGGTGAAGTGGCTGGCGAGGGAGGGAAACTGTAGCAGTGGTTTTATAAGGATCAACCGATCAAGGATAAATCGTCAAAGATGATAGACCGACCCTCATAAGAGACTAGAGGATATAGGGAGAAGCTCAAATGGGTGGTTTTGTCGATAGTTTTGTCAATGAGTATTTTGTTTATAAGGTATTTTGTCAAGATGAGATAAATTATTTGATGTGAATGGTTATATTATTTTTTGGTATTTCAATTGCAGCTAACGTGTACGCTTCCGATTAAATGATGCAAAACACCTAGTTTATACCACAACTTAATGGAAGTTATTATCTTTCTCAACCACACGGTACTCTAATGAGAGAGGATTCGACTTCAACTCAAGAAAACCACTATAAATTAACTATCACCTAAACATGAATTGTTAATTTTATCCAATTGAATTCACATTCCAAAATGTTTTTTTTTTTTTTTCAATTTTGTTTTCTACTCTTTAAACCATCCAAACATAATTTTAAGAGTTTTTTTCCTTGGTATTCGTAATTTTGAAAACAATAAAAAAGAATACAAAAAAAAATCACACAACCAAATAAGCTGTAAATTGCGATTTTAAAAGTCAAATTACGATTTTACTAAATGTTTAAAAGTGTTTTTAAAATTCACGTTTTCAAATAACATATTTTAAAATCGTTATTTTTAAATCACATTTTTTGAAATCGTAAAATCAAACAGACCGTTAGAGATCTTATCCTTAGGTTTGCATATCCTCCCTCTTAGCTTCGAAACACCTTTCAAATGCCTCCTCCTCCTCTCTCTCTCCCTCCTTTTCCCTTCCTCTTGGCAGTTGGGTGGGGAAGGGATTAGCTCAAACGCTCAATTACGGTTCCTAGGGGTATTTATAAAAGGTTCGTCACATTTTCTAAATTTTATACATATGACTTTTGCATGCAAATTGTCATCGTTCAAATGGTTCACGTACCATTACAATGCTCAATCCTGATTAGGTTGTTAACGTGGATCGTTAGAATGATGACCCAGAGGTTCTCACGCTTTGATGCTGCATCATTCAAACGCTTCTCAAGTTTTTTGAATGGTGCATCTGAATCTTGACTTGAAGTGTTTCTAAGCCTTTATTTACTTTAAGGTTTCTTTTTGTTTTTCTATTCTAATTACTAGTTCCCCATAATCTCGTAATTTATTTTCTTAAATTTATTATTTCTACGAACTTCAGATTTTCTTTGAATTATTTTATAAATTGTCATGTGTTTATTCCGGGTATTATACATTTATTGCACTACAGCATTTCTCTTAATTAGAATATTTTACGTATTAAATTTCACTTATAAAATGAAATTTTAGCTCATATATATATATATATATATATATATATATAAACTTAAAATATTTACTAAATGATTCCATTCTTTTATTTTCTATCGACTTAAATATTTTTCGTAACAGGTGATTTGACATGCAGGTTTTCACTATGTAATAAACCATGACAAATTCACTTGTTTCTACTTGCCATGTCTTTGGTTTTGGCAAAAAAGCATAATATGGCAACTGAGGCGTCCGGACTGCAATGCAAATTGGGCAATTCGCAACCTGCTTGTGCCAGGTGGGCCCCATAGCCCCGGGGAGGTGGGCCCACAGCCGAGGCCCTCTTTACATTGGCAGTTTTCCTTCTTTTTTTCCTTTTTTTTTTTTTTTTTAACAAGAAGAAAATTAAACTTAGGATTATTCTGAGTAGGTTACAATATAAATCACAATTGCCACATATAAACCATATTAATCCGCAAAATAGAATTGAAGTAACTGCACGCAAATCTCTTACAAACCCAAATCCCAAAACAAATCTATGCTATCATCATGATATGAAACATACGGCGACACGAATCCCCCGTCCAAGAAGGGTACTGAAGGACAACTATTTTGGATGAAGCTGCTGTTGTCGGCTACAAATGGTTGTGTCCAAAAATCTCCACCAAATTCAGGTGTTTCTGAGGAAGCAAGAGTGTCTTCGACGGCGCAGCAATTTGTTCCTGATTGAATTGCATGATGATGAGAGCTCAAGGAGGAGAAATCACTCGAACATGTTTCAGGGGACACTGGACAGCTCTCCAAGATATAGGGAGAGGGGCCAGCTTGATGATGATCAGCAGGAGTATTACTTTCAGCTTCTGAGTCTTCACTGTTCAGCTCCTGCTCTTTCATCTTAGACGACGTCGTCTGGTTTTCCTTTCCTCGTTTCTTTAGGTGGGTGTGCCAATGGTTCTTTATTTCATTATCTGTTCTTCCTGGTAGTTTTGAGGCAATTATGGACCACCTGCGAATAAAACAATTAAACACATAAGTTTAATTAGCAATTTTTAATCTGTTTTAAGTAATTTCGAAATTCATTTCCAACAAGTGATGACAAATTCATACTTATTCCCAAGTTCTTCATGTAACTTGATGATTATTTCATCTTCTTCTTTGGTGTACTTTCCCAGTTTCACATCTGGCCGGAGGTAATTCATCCATCTTAGCCTGCAACTCTTCCCACACCTTGATAGCCCTGTCAAATCAAAAAGAAATTAATTTTCTTTAACAAAACTAAATAAAAAGAATTCAGTTTTAATATATATATATATACCAGCAAACTTGGGAAGTTCTCTCCAGTTCCAATGGCCATATCTCCCTACATATGCCCTTAACTTATTATCTTCTGCTGGACTCCACGCACCTTTCTTCACTCCCTTTTTGTCATAATACGCACTTTTCACCATTATTTCTAAAGCTCTCTCTCTCTCTCTCTAAGATCAAGTTTTCCAGCTCAAATAAATACTTTTACAGCACATATATTTATATGAATCCCAAGTTCGCACAGAAAACGTGTTTTATGTAGTGGATAGCTACTAGGAATCTCAAAGGCTCCAAAGAAGCTTTCTTTTTTCTTATATTTTACAGAATGAGGGCCCCAAAGGAGAGCCAATGAAACATGTTTAAGATTAAAAAAAAATACTACAAGAGTGAACGAGGAGACTTCATAAAGTAACACATGAAACGGGCAAAAGAAGTCACTTGCTAGGTTAAAGCTGTGCTGCCTGTGCATCGCTGTAATTTGCTATGCTTTATATATATATAAATAATAATAATAATAAATATCTCTTGGTACTACTTTCTTGTGAGAAAAATTGTTTTATCTATGATAATATACATTTTTTTTTCTTATAATTTTTCCCAAGTCATCTATGTCTAATTATTTATCATAAATATATTTTTGGCTTTAATATCATGCATCGTATATCATTATTTATTGCAAAAACTTAAACCGATTAAAAATAATAAATTTAATTAATACTTAATTAATTCTTTACTCTTTATAATTGAGTGCCGTACTATGAGTGGATCGATTAGGATACAAGTCCTTGCGTATGACTACAAAAGAAAACAATCAATGATTTGTTTAAAATAAAAAAACAAAAAGAAAGAGCTAGGGATGATAACAGAAGATTCGCGCGCAGGAGCTTACTTCATCATCCAGCTCCGAATCTTACTTCAGCCGCATCCATATAATTGCACAGGGAACTTGACAAAACTACAGGCCGTCTGACTCCCTCATTAATTCTTTTTAAATTTGTTTAAGATAATATACAAGAACAGTACACATCATATTAAAATATTAATTAAATAATTAGACTTTCAAGATTAGAGACTATTGACCATATGTATCCTGATCAGACGATGCAAAAATTCATTGCTAATTGCCCAATTTGGACATATTTAATCTATGAACACAAAAGTCATCTGTCATTAATTAAGCATTTAACAAAAATTAAAAACAGTTTGTTTCGATAACAAATAGGATCGTGCTTCCAAAATTTTGTCCTCTATAACCATAATGCAATATATAATTGCATAAAAAAATGTTTATTAATTACCTATTGCAATCATTATAATTACCATCTTAATTACTTGATTGAAAATGAGTGAATCAACGGCAGTCGATCTATCTGGGCAGGTGACAAGTACAGTAAAGAATAATTATCTCAATATAAATTAACTAAAAATTATAATTTTATTTTACAATATTTAAGCTGAGTTTTTGTTAAAAAAACAAAATTAAGAGTTAATTAGAACATGTCGCATAAATTTGCTCGAAATTGAGTTGACAGAATTTTCTTTTTGTCATGTGAAAAGCCCATCATTTTTAATAAAACTATTTAAAATTCATGTATATCCAATAAAGTTAGTTCAGGACATTCATGCAATGTGACAATAACTTAAATTAGAAGTTGAAATGCAGCTTTTGTTTCTTTATTTTATGGGGCCAGGTGTCAGCTGGTTACTACACCTTGATAAAGAATGCATAATTAATTAATGTGATGTCGAGTACTGCTCATGTATGGATCATCCGTATGAATCCACCCATCGAGGAGTCTACTCAACCACACATGATGACATCCCAAATGATAGGCTCAAGCGTAGCTTCGATCACCTGAGGCGTCAGCAGATTACCCAATACATACATACACATATAAAACGACATGCACGTCAGTCATAAATGATTAAATGTATCATCGTTGTCAAGTCGTTTGGTGGAAACGACTTGAAGAAGAAGGGAGAGCCTTTGGTGGAAACGACTTGACAACGATGATACATTTATATACATATATATATATATGCGGATTAATATTTAATGGATCCCTGTGTATGAATGTTGGGAAGAATAAAAGGCACTGAGTGTCAATGTCAACCATTTTGTCGTCATGGCCAACTGCATGTGTGAACCAAGGGATTATTGATTAGAAAAAGAAAAAAAAACAACAAGAAGAAGGGATTATTATGAACCCTATACAGCTGGAGATTTAAATTAACCATCAATTTCATGATTGAAGAAGGCCTTGTATATATCCATCTGGGTAGTTGACTAACAACACTTATAGTCTATAGAGGTAGCTAGAGGAAATTAATGTTAGTTGCATTTTTGAGGTAGCTGCCAATATTTTTGAAGAATTGATCAAGTCATTTTTTCTTCCGGTGATTTTGGTATCTCTGCTGTATATCTATCTAGGTATAATTTTCTCGGGTTTATATGATCATTTCTGGAATTTTAAAGTGAATCCATGCATCTTAGAGAGTTTGAGTAGATTTGAAACTTTTGAATACCAAAATTCTTGTTTCCGAAAGCAACATCCAATAATTTATTTTTTAGCTTCTTAATTTACTAGTAAAAGACGTACGGGAAAATTCACTTACACAGCTTTCTGATGTGTTATTGGTTTTACAACGTTGAACTCAGATTATAAAAAATTGCAATGTTAGTATCTCATTTTTCAACCTCTTTTAGTTTTACCCCTACATTAGGATTTAACCAAAAACCTAGCTAACGGAGATGCCAAAATGACCAAATTACCCCCATTCTAAAAAAAGCTGAACATTTGTTGAGCCTTGACCCGCTGTGGGTCTTGGATTTTTTTCTCATGTTGTTTTACTTCTTTTGGTTTTTTTAATTAAGGATAAATTTGTATTTTTATAAATTTTATAGAAGTATAAATTAGAAGACATTTTTTTTTTTTTTTTTTTTTTTGATATACAAAATTCTAAAGGTTGGAGTGGAATTAAAATGGGCTATAAGTATAGGATATTGACATTACAACAACCATGACGCTTCGCCGGGGATGGGAGGAAGTAAAGTTTTAACAATAAGTATTTCACATGCCCTTGTCAAAGCAATATATACAAAAACCCGTACTATCTATTGTTCAGTGTGAATAAACACCAGAATAAACTTTTCCTCCAAACTGAATTGAAAAAAATTGCTTTAATTCAGTCTGTTAAACTGACCGATCAAAATACATGTGATTTTTACATACATTTTAAATAGGATTAACAAAGCATGTGATTAAAAATATATGTGAAAATCACGCACTCTAAAAATGTATGACAATTTAATAAACTAGATTGAAAGAAAGAATTTCTTCAACCTAATTTATGAAAAAAAAAAAAACCTTTGTTCAATGCCATTTAAGAGGTTGTTGGCAAGGCAGTTGGGTGATTTGAACTACTCTATTTCTCTCTCTTACCAGAAACTAATGCATACTAGAATATAGATGACTTTGGTGAACTACAGGTAATTTGAATAATACTGAAGAATATGGTATATATATATATATATATATATATATATATATATATATATATATATATATATATATATATATATATATATATAGCTAGGTCAAGTCTATTAATAATTAAGCTTACACAAACGCATATGGAGGATCATGTTCCCATGTGAGATCCATACACATGCATGCACATGGTTAAAATTATGCAATCTCTACATTCCGTACAAGCTACAGAGAGACTTTAATGCTGGACAATGACTTTGGCTTTCCACATGATCCCATAGAATGAAAGGCCGCTCTCATCATCATCATCATGTGCATGTAATTAATTATCGGGTGAAGTAAAACAGAAAAGGCGCATCGGCAAATTTTTTTTTATTTTTTTAATATTAAAAAATGAAAAAAAATGAAAATAGCATGACGTGCTTAGAATTCTCGGCTCTTAATTACCATATATCTTTTGGGTCATACTATGGCTTTGTTTGGTAATGGGATGGGGTTGGCCCAAATACTGTTCATCATCATTTCCCAAAAAAATCAACATCAAAACATTCTAACTTTTTCACTTTTAATATCAAATCATTAACTTTTTATTATTATTCAAATAAAAAAATCACTACAAAACAAAATTTTTTCACTTTTCTATACCACTTTTTTATTTTTTTTATAACAAACATTCTTACTTTTTTTTCACATCAATCTACATCAACTACAATGTTTAGGCCATTCCATTTGCCAAACACCCCCTATAGAGATTTACAGCAGTCACCTATATATATATATATATATATATATTGGTTACCACGCCAGTGTAGATAAAGGAACATAATTAATCAATTGGAGAAATTTCCGACATGATTCGCAGATTTATTTAATAAGTGGGGTGAAGCTGACGTATGTTGATGACATGGGGTTTACATGACGTCAAGGGAGTGATGTCATCATAAATTAGATGAAGAAACTGATCAAGATCAAGTAAATAAATTAATCAAAGATGTCAGTGTCATACAGAAAGATCATGTGGAAGAAAGACAAAGCCAACGTGAATTCACACGCAAGGTTGAATTGGTCAAATCCCATGACTCTGCGGTCCAGAACAACAACCTTTATTGTCACCATTCAAACTGCCAGTCTGCCACCTTGCTCCTTCTGCCTGTGATGAAATTGGGAATTTAATTTTTAGAGGGGTCGGATTGTAATTTTCTTTTTAAGGGAGTTGGGCAATAGGGATTAGGGTCTATGTTCTGACCAAAAAGGACTCTATTGGGTCCCTCACATTTTTGTCCAATTACAACAGGTTTAGAAAATTTCTGGCATCCTTAATTATAGGGGAAAAAAAAAAAATACAAAATTAGTCATTATAGTTATTTGATTTGTAATTAGCTCATTGTGATATTAAATTGAATTCAAAGGTATTTGAAGTATGCACCAAAGAAATAATAATCCATACATAATCAAAGTTGGTTTATTGAATTAACAGATTCCGATAATGTAACACATTAGACTCAATAAAATTTTAACACGTGTCCTATTTATTTTAAGTTAGTGTCACACTTCAAAATCTGTTTAAGTCGATGGAAAAAATTTGATTGTAGAGAGTAAATTTTGTTTTGACGTTCCTTGGGGACCTCTGAATTTATTTTGATACCGCAAATAACTTATTGCAAATAAGATAAACTACATGAACTAATTTTACATTTTTCCCCCCTAATTATATGAGATTCCGATCCTAGCCATGGTCTAATCATATTTTGGTTACTAACAATCTTAAGCTGGATCGATCCCTTCTTCCTAAACCCTTCTAGCTTCGTTTATAATTCAAAATTTCAGAAATTTTTTACAAAAGTTGGCATGGCTAAGTTAGCATTATTTATAATGTGTTTTACCCATTAATTTTACAGGTTAAACCTGTATTTTTAAACAAAATCATAAAAAGAATTTTGTTTGAGAGCGTGTTAAAACAAATGACGGTTTGAAAATGTGAAAAAATTAATGTTTTGAAACTGAAAGCAAGAGGTTGCGTCCTTATTTAAAAGAAAACTCTAATGATTTGTTTTTATTTTTATGAACTCTGATAGCATGTTAAATCACTAATTATCAAAAAAGCTTAAGCAAATATATAGGAGTGGATAAATCTAATCATTTAATTTATATTCTAACATTTAATACAAATACATATACAAATTTAGGATTTAGTCATGAGAAAAAAATTGAAGTTTTACCTTTTTTTTTTTTTGTTTCGGTCATGAGAATTCACAATATGATTTAATGCATTAGGGATGCTTAGTTTAACAACGTATCGAATGGTATAAAACATTTAACAGTTTAGTAAACATTTACTTAATTAACTCAATCGATCATCCTCGATCTTGGACATCCTAACTTCACTACATTACAATTCACGTACTAATATTAGACATGTCCTACACTAGGAACCCTAAAATTACTCATGGAATCTTAATCATGGTGACGTAAGCCTTAACCCTTGCCTTAAAAGTCCTAAATACCCATTTTTGACCACATCAATCATTTACCCCAAGGGGTCGAACCACAAACATAGTCTACAAGAAAAGATGTTGGCACCACACGAAAATTATTAATAGTAGCATTCTAGGACAATGACAATGCCAAAAACAAGACTAAGCTAAGAGTTTAACCAAAAATTTTCGTGTGAGGAGGGTTAAAACTTAAATAATAATAATAATTAATGAGGAAAATTAATATTTGGGGTCTCCTTCATTAAAAAAAAAAAAAAAAAAATTACATATTTGTAGAGGTCTTTAAAATTTTTGGAGAATTAGCTTTAAAGTTTGTTTGAGATTGCGTTTGAAAAATATAGTTTTTAAGTCAAAAAGAGCTTTTGGGCAAAAGCTTCATGTTTAAGCTTTTGGTAAAAGTGCGTTTTAATTATTTTTAGGCTTTTTGGACCCTTAAAAGCGCTTTTAATTTTTTTACCAAACGAAAACTTTTTTTTTTTTTTTTTTAAACTAACTTTTTGAGTGTTAAAAGCACTTTTAAACCTCTCAAACACAATCTCAAACTGACTCTTAGCCTCTAAGCCATAAGCTAGCTCCACCGCTCTTGCCCGTGAATCTTCGATTAACATTTGCCCCGGAAGTATCCGATCATATTGTCAAATTTCTATATCACGTTGGATTCCAAACTCTTTCTTAGAAGGTCCTATTTATGTCAGATCATAATGATGTCATTCAATGTGACTAAGATTAAGAATTGAAAAGATGAAGAAACAAGAGGCAAGACCAAAATATGTCATATATCACGTTTCAATTTTCGAGCTTTTAGAAGTACGTAGTACTATAGATATGATTACAATTTACTTTCGTTTTCATAACGTGAATAACATGTTATTAACTTAGTCACTTCTTGTATGAATCAACTATGGTGGCTATAAAATAATACGCTTCAAGTCATTCTCACCCAAAAACCTTTTCACATAATGAATAGAGTATTATAAGGATTCAAACAAAATGACAAAATATGAGGGGGCTCATGTGACTACTGAGAGAAAAAAAAAAAAAAAAAAAAAAAAAAACATGTTTTTTTTTTAAAATTTTTTTTGGGTTTTCCTTTTTTGACATTTCCAGAATCGCCGCCGCTAAAGTTATGTTTCTTGATGTTTTTCTTTAGACACAGTAAATTCTAAGAGCATGTTTGTGATTGTGGTTAAGAAATAAAGTCTTTAAGTAAAAAAAAAAAAAAAAACACTTTTTAGTAAAAATTTTATTTTTAAGCTTTTGTCAAAGTGCGTAAAAAAAAGTCAAAAAAATACTTTTAAAATTTTTTACCAAACATGCTAAAACCACTTTTTAGATATTAAAACTACTTTTTAAGCTCTCAAACGCAATTCTAAACATACTCTAAACATAACAAAGCAAATGCTAAGGAATTAAAAACAAAAAAACAGAAAAACAAATTGTTGTTGTTTTTGGTAGATGCCAAAAATATACCTAAGACTTCCTAATGTTTTTGTACAAAACGCCATAACCCTAGAATTCCTATCGTTTAGTTAAAAAGCGCAAGTAATATATAGTACTATAGAGGTCCGTTCCAAGCCCTTCCCTAGTTGGCCCAAACAAAACTGCAATTGAGTGTTTGGTTTAATTGGAGATATAGCATTTAATGTGTTTGTACCTATTTTGGGAAGACATTTTTCAACAGAAAATTATCAGTAATCCTAGAATATTTAATGGTCTGATAGGATTGCTAAGACATTTTTTTTTTTTTTTTTGAAAGAATTGTACGTGTCTATATTATAAATGGATCATTGACCAGGCAATTGCTCTGTCAATACAATATCTTGAATACAAGGGGGACCCTCTTCCAACCATACAATATCATTGGCTTGTGTAAGAGCCAATTTTGCTAATCTATGAGCTACCTTATTCGCCTCCCGATTCACATGCTCTACTTTCCACTTCGGGATTGCATTAAGACCAAGCCGAACATCATCAATCAAATGGCCTACCAGACTATGATGTTGGCCCCTATCTTGAATGGCATCTGTTATTTGCTTGGCATCCCCTTCCACAATTAATTGTTGCACTCTTTGTTCCTGGCCAGAAATGACGCCAAAATAGACAGCCAGTGCCTCTGCAGCCGCTGGTTCCCACGTTCCCACCCTCCTAATACTCTTGGCTACAATTACTTGACCTCCATGATCACGCATGATGAGCCCAAAACCCATCTTGCCGCCTTTCTTGTCTAGTGCTGCATCAACATTCACTTTAACCCATCCACTTTCAGGTTTAACCCATCTAGAATGATGCTCCGGCCTCTCCCTGTTGACTGGGTCATCGGTTTCCATTGCATTTTCATAATCATGCACTGCCCATTCCGCATCTTGAGTAATCTGATTTGGGTGAGAGAAAGTTTGATCAAACACCCAGCCATTTCTTCTCAACCAGATCCTTCTTGAAATTTCTGAGAACAAACGAAACATCTTTCCTCCCCCCAGCACTAGAACAGCTTCTGCCACCTGGAAAAAATCTGGGCCGGGGAAGGAGCATTTTTGGAAAAACAGTCGGCTTCCCCCCCAAACATCCCGAGCAGCAGGGCAATCCCACAGAACGTGGAACGTGGACTCAATCTCCAAAGTGCAAATGGGACACGAAGCTTCCTCAACCACCTTTCTCCTCATAAGGTTCTCCTTTGTCGGTAATAGATTCTTACAAGCTCTCCACAAAAAATTTTTCACAACATTTGGAGAGTGC
Organism: Corylus americana; assembly: GCA_036287905.1. Lineage (NCBI taxonomy): Eukaryota > Viridiplantae > Streptophyta > Magnoliopsida > Fagales > Betulaceae > Corylus > Corylus americana. The sequence continues at coordinate 5,778,323 of CP125818.1, read as the reverse complement.
ATGTCCCAGATTCCTTTCCACAAGGCAGAATGTCCCTTACGGATAGAACTCTCTGGTTGGTTCCCATTTTCTTGTTCCTTCATCATATGATATGCGCTTTTGACCGTGAATACTCCATTCTTAGTTCCTCTCCACACCAGCTTATCCGGTTGATTTGTGAAACTAATTGGTATGGAATTAATGGCTGCCCGATCCTCTTCGTTGAAAATTGTCTCCATGAGTGTTAGGTTCCACCCCTTGCGATCTGAGTCAATCAACTCCTCCACCTTTGCTGCACCATCAAGTATCCTTGGAGGAGATTGAACCATATAAGTGGATGGGTTATTAAGCCATTTATCCCCCCAAATTCTGACCTTGGACCCGGATCCAATTCGCCAAATCAACCCATCATTGACAACCTTGCAAGCCCCTTGGATACTCCGCCATGCAAAGGAGGGTTTTGTCCCCAATTGTGCCTCCAAAATCGAACAATTTGGATAGTATTTGGCTTGGAATATTTTTGCCGTTAGACTATCCGGAGAGGTCCAAAGGCGCCAGCATTGTTTGGCCAATAAAGCTTGATTGAATACACATAAGTCGCGGAAACCCAAGCCACCCTGCGCTTTTGCCACTCCCAATTTCTCCCAACTCATCCAATGAATACATTTGTCATTGGACTGATGGCCCCACCAAAAATTTTGCATCATGGAGTTTAAGTCATGACACAAAGTCTTTGGTAAGAGAAAGACGCTCATGCTATAGGTTGGGATAGCTTGAACCACCGCCTTGATCAAAACCTCTTTGCCAGCTTGAGATAAAAAATTCAGCTTCCAGTCTTGCAGCCTTTTCCACACCCGTGCCTTAATTCCTTGGAATTCAACCACTTTAGCCCTCCCAACAAGAGCGGGAAGTCCCAAGTACGTGTCAAACCTCTATGACTCAGGGATCGGGCAAATTGTTAGGTTTTAGTGTGTCGACAATTTTTTTGTGTCAAAATTGGGTTATAACATTTAGGATTAAGTTAAGGGTCGGTCAAGGACATGAAAAAAAAAAAAAAAAAAAAAAAAAAAATAATCTCTATGAATGTTGTCGATCGTCCAAGAAAGACTGATTGAAAAGCAATCTTGATGGCATTGAAAATATGAATCAAAGGGCTACAAATTCATTCTTCAATAGAACTTTATTCTACACTTAATTTATAGCATCCATCTGCCAATAAAATTTGATCATTCAACTACATTTTTCCTTTTTCGTTTTTTTTTTTTTTTTTTTTGCCTCTATTTATTTTCTGAAATTTGTGTTTTTTTTCATTTCTTTCTGATTTTTTTGGAATTTTTTAATATTATATTTTATAAAGGGTATTTTTTTCTTCTCATTTTGAATTGCATAAAATGACCACTATACCCTCCAAAATTAGGATTTAACATAAGAAAGTAACTGAAGTGGGACATTATATTCACTGCCAAAGAAAAAAAGAAAAAAGAGCCCAATTAGTGACGTTTGGGATAGTGAAGTTTTGAAAAAGGTCATTGAAATGCTACGTTTTACTGTTTAAATTACACTATTTATAAAGTAGTGACATTTAAATAGTGTTACTATTCACGCGTTGAAATGTGTCATTTGAACAGTGTGTTATTGTTCAAACTACACTAAGTAATTTTTGAAAAAATTGGCACTCAAAATTTGCATTTATAACAACTACATACACCCCAAAACTTCAAAATTTATCAATTCAATTCACCTAATGTTTCAAAAATTTAATTGTGTAAGGGGTTTTTCAATTCAAACCCCAATGTTTAAAAATTGGCAATATACCTCTCTAATATTTCAAAAATTTTCAATTCAGACCTTCCGTTATTAATTTCCGTCAAATTTGACGGAAATCTATGAAATTACGTAATTACCCTCAATGCTTTCTTTTTTTTTAAAAAAAAAATTTCTGTCCAATGAAATGGAAATTAGTAATGGAGGGTCTGAATTGAAAATTTTTGAAACATTAAAGAGATACATTGCCAATTTTTAAACTTTTAGGTTCGAATTAAAAAATTCTTGAATCTTAATGGGGGATAAAGTGAATTTAACCCTAGTTTCTTCTAATGAATAAAATAAAATCGGAATAGAACAAACATCTTGTTAATGGCATCTAATGATATCCAACAACTTTTGATGGTTCACATTCACAAATGAATTTATAGTTAATATTGGTACTATGTTTCATAGGGTTGCTTTACACATCCAGCTAAGTGGGTTGTTTTGGCATTAAGACCTATTATATGTTACATTTCATTCCAGCTAAGTTGATTAGAAAAGGAAATGTATAAGAGATGTACAGAAGATGTAGGAAGATCATTTATGTTCCTATATCTACAAATTTAGTCCATTGATAGTCAAGGAATGCTCTTTGCAGCTCTAGTTAGAACAGGACCACTCCATCACATCGAACTATATATATATATATATATGTCAGAAATAGATAAGACCAAAAAGGCTATTAATTAAGATGTTAGCTAGCTAGGGTGAGACCAGCAACTGTGAATATTAATTTATCAACTACTTCAATAAACAAATAAAACAACAAAGTATTGGCAATACTGCCAATACATTAGTCGCATCAAACCGGCCAATTAGTGTAAGCAGGCGGCAAATTAATAACTTATATATGTAAGAAAATTGTTAGAATATTAACCAGAATATTCTTTGTATTAGGCCTTTATTTATTTAATTTTTTTTCTAAGGTTTATTCTCTTCTTTATTTAGTATAGCCTGTATTGGGTTCTCTTGCATGTTCACCCCTCCTAATCCATCTCTGTAAATATCACTAAATGTAATACAATTTTAATTATACTTCAATTTATTCAAGATGTAGCCCATGCCTAATTCTTCTTTTCTCTTTCTCTCTCTGCTTCCGCTCTCTCTCTTGTATGGCAGTTTTTCATCATAGTAGGTTTAGAGAAAATGTCATATCATATGATTTTGATATCAAATGGAAGCAAGCTTGGTGGTGTTGGAAAGCCGATTAGAAAATCCAGAGTCATATATGTTTCATGAAGGTTTGTCAATTCTAACATTTACTTGGTCAAAACGAACTTCAAAAAGGAGATTTTAGAGTTGGAAAAAAATGAGCATTCCAACTGTCAATTCAAACTGAACTTGGAATGAGGTGATTCAAGGAATTGCAGTAGTGCGTATTTTAAATCTCAATTCACACTAAACTTGGAACGAGTCAAAATTTTTACTAGTTCGAACTAGTTACAACAAAATTTCTAAACCCACCTTTTTTAGTTTTTTAATAGGGTTTGAGAAAAGTTGTAATTTTTGTTGTTTTTAGGAAGAAAAAAAAAAATGCAAAATCAGTTCTTGTGGTTACACTGATTTGCAGTAAGCTCGATCTATGTGGTAGAAAAACGTTTTGAGAACTCCCTATGATATGCAAAAATAACAATTAAAATGATCCATGCACCCAACTTCCGTCTAATTTTTTGACGAAAACCGTCAAATGCAAAAATATCCTATTATATATTTCTATGTAATAACAAAGCCACAAACAAGAGACAATAATTTATTTACGAGGTTCCTGTCGTTTTTTTGTGTCTTCTATATTTCTGGTGTATAAATTAAAGACCTTACAAGTGTATATAATGCACTCTTGGACCACTCTTTATTGGACATATTAACTTAATGGTGTATCAAACTCATTCTCACAATTCCAAGAATGGCGAGCTCCTCACAAAGAAGAAAAATATTCAATTCAAGATTATGGGATAATATATTATTTGATTTTATGTCACTTTCCCAACAAACCAGAAACAACTAGGAAATATATTGATCATAAAACTAGTTTGCCTTGAAACAATTAATTTCTACTTCACAACCATGCATCACTTCGTACTGAGAAGGCTGCTAGAGTACAAAATAGCCAGTACAAGCAGAAGCAACATTGGAATATATTTGTTTAATCAGTTGAAGCCCTCGTGTTCCCCGTCCAAGCCATATAGGCACATGAATTCATCAAATACCGGAGATAAATATTCAGTTTCCATAAATGGCTCTAGGAAATCATTTGGAATGTAGGAATTATCTGCCGAAAATGGCTGTGGCCAAAAATCACCACTGATCTCTGCATATGCTTCTGAGGAAGTAACATTATCGTCTGCCGCCATATTTGTGCTAGTTGCAGCTGCAGTATCTCTGGTGATGGAAGAGAATTCACTTGAGGAGAGTTGTGGGGATGATGGTGAGCTATCAATTATGATTTGGGAAAGATTGTTTGAGTTGAGCTTCTCCTCGTACAAACCATAAGGGCAGAAGAATTCATCAAATAGTACTGGAGATAAATATTCAGTGTTCATAAATGGCTGCTCTAGTAGGAAATCACTCGACACAAAGGAACAATCTGTCAAAAATGGCTCTGTCCAAAAGTTACCACTCGTTTCTTCATATGCTTCTGTGGAAGTTGCAACTGCAGTGTCTTTGGAGATGGAGGAGGATCCACTTGATGATGGTTGTGGGGAGGATGATGGTGAGCTATCAATGATTTGGGAAGTTATTTGATTTGCAAGACAATTATTTGGCTGCAGCTTCAGTCTCTTCTGTCGTCTTTCACGAGGGGCAAGATTGTTTGTGTTGTGTTTTTCTTCATTTGAGATTGATGAGTTCTGTCTTTCGCGTTTCTTGAGGTTCGTGTGCCAATGATTTTTAATCTCATTGTCTGTTCTTCCCGGCAGTTGTGCAGCAATGATAGACCATCTGTAAGGAAAAAGGACAAATGATGATTTAACATGGTATCAACTAGACCATGTGAATTACATCAAACATGCTTTACAACATAACATATGTTAGCAATATTATGTGATCATATGTCAGGTAATTGAATATGCCTGATGATATATGCCTTATGTTTTCATAATTTTGTTGAGAAGTTTAATGCAATTAGAGCATACCTATTCCCCATTGATTCGTGTAATTTGATGATAGTGTCCTCTTCTTCCTTGCTATAGTTCCCTCTTTTGATGTTTGGCCTCAGATAATTCATCCATCGAAGTCTGCAACTCTTCCCACACCTTGACAGACCTGAAATTAATTTTGAACTTTTCTGAGGCTGTATTCCACATTGGAGTTCAATTTCAATCATGTTTACACATGATTTCTTGCAATTATAGAAGAAGAAGATGAAAACCCTTGTTGACTAAAGAAAAGTAAATATTTGAGCCTCCAGCAATGGAGGCACAAGTAGCTTTCTGAGAGGGGATAAAAAGCCAAGCTGGAAGAGACGACCCATGAAAAAGAACTAAACTTGGAGATCGATTATGAAATCCAAAATGAATATTCTTTGAATCCACCATTTTCATGAAATATACTAAAAGTAGTAAGAATTTCCACTGAATATCTTAATTATATAATTACCTGCGAACTTGGGAAGCTGACGCCAATTCCAGCAGCCGTACCTAGTAACATAAGCTGTTAGCTTTCTGTCTTCCTCTGCTGTCCATGTTCCTTTCTTCAATCCATTTTTATCACAGCTCGGAGTTCTCACCATCTCTTCCTTTCTTCTTCTTCTTCTCTCTCTCTTTCTGACTTTCTTCCCAGTGAATTTGAAACTCTTGGGGTGCCACTTATTTATACCATCTCCTTCAATTCAGACCAAACGTGTTTCATGGCAGATATAATTAATATTGGCAATTTGCAATAAAAATAAAGCGATATTACATAAAATAAAATAAAAGGAAAGAAAAACAAAGTGGGTCCCTCCTAGAAGATTGACTAGAAGCTCGTTTTTTATGTTATACTATTTGTGGCACAAAAGGTTGCAACTACTAAGGCATAACTGCCATCTTCGACGAAACCTGATACCAGGTTCCTCGAACTACATATATCAACACGTTATGAATCGATGTCAGTGGACTCATATATCTCCATGTGGATCAGCTAATATCAACATGTTTTCCATAACATTTACTTGGATTAGTCAATTGAATATATATAATTGTTGGAATTAACTTTAATTTACCCCCTATTAAGCAAGCCCAATCATGAGTGTGTCTAAATAAATTTTGAATTGTCGGACGAATTACTCCGTAGAACAAGTGAATACTGTTCAAATTGATAAAAATTTTGTACAATTTGGATCAACTGAGGAGATTCTTTTCTATCGACAGGATTAATTAGATCAACCACCGGCCACAAAAAAAAATCAAGCACAGTAGGCCCAGGACGCTGCTGGTGTAAAATCAAGACAAATTAGGACAAAATAAGAAAGCGACAACTCAAATCGATGAAATTGATTGCGTGGGCTAGTTAACATTGTTTCTAAGATTATTGGAGATCTTATATATTTATATCAGCCAATGGGAATATTGGAGGAAAAGTATTAATTATCCCAATTTCAAGCCAAAATATATATTATCAATGGAGAATTAATGCTGGCCACTAATTAACAGACAAATAAAATAAGTGGAAATAAATACTTAATATACAAATAAAATATCAAGTTTATTGGACTACCCTACTATCATTTTAAGTGGCTGGCTCCTTTGTTAGGTCATCCACTTTAGCGGTTTCAAAAGAGGCTTCAACCTTTTCCGAGCAACTTACAAAAAAGAATAAAAAAAAACTTTTTCCCAGCAATTACACCAAGTAATTAGAAAGGTATCTTAATTAATTAAAAAAAAAAAAAAGAATAATACCTTAAACACACGCGATGCGAAACTTAAATTGCATATAATTATTAGAGCAGCCTTCATCGAGAAAACAGGTACAAGGCCCCTATTTGTCGCAAGCAACTTAGGTTGTCCTATTTATGAGATTGCCCAAATTAAGTATAGTTCGGACCGTAAATTTTAAAAGATATCAATTCAAATGATATATGATAACCTAATTAGATTTCGAAAGATAGACTCTGCACTTATTCTCTATGCAAGAATAATCAAATTACGTGTAATTCAGGCAAGGAATTTGAAAATGTCCCAATCCGGCCGGCTAAAATTCCTTCAAAATGTCCTTATCCGTCTAAAATTCCTTCAAAATGTCCCCATGGGTCTGAAAGGGAGTACGTGTAATTCAGGCAAGGAATTTCAAATTGTCCCTTTGCCTGAATTACAAAATGTCCCGATCCGGCTAAAAGGGAGTACGTGTAATTCAGGCAAGGAATTTCAAAATGTCCCGATCGATCCGGCTAAAAGGGAGTCCGTTTTCACGTTAAATGTGAACATAAATATGTTCTTACGTACGTATAGTTTGAATCACGTGTAACCGTGTAGAGGTCTTGGGTCAATAAAGAGTCTTCGAGACTAAACTCTGACAGACATCGGATGGAATCATGGATCCAACGGCTCTCAGGAATATTGGTGGGGCCCGTCCAACGTAATGTGGGGACCAATAAAAATGTGTTTCTGATGTTGGTTCTTTGACTTTCCGTGTCTGAAGATTTGACCAATTTCACACTGTGTCTGTGACAGCAGTATGGAAAGTTGGGGAGGAGGTTTCGAAAAGGCAAAGGGAAGTGGTCATTAAAGCAAAGAATGGGACTTTGAAAAGACTTCAGAATGTGTCGAGAGTCTTCTTCTAAATTATAAACAATTTTCTAAAAAACAATTCAAATGCAATTTAATGGATTCACATTTTTATGACCTAGCAACAAGGGAAATGAAAAAAATTTGTACATGAATTCACATGTATGACGTTAATATCTCATAATCTGTCTTTGTTTTGTTTTTGTATTTTTCCATGATCAATTTTCTAGAACATTTTAGTATGAAAGGTAATTTGTATTCAATGCGTTAAATTCAGATCGTATTGAAATATATGTATATAATTATATAAATCAATCCTAATTCAACTAATCTCCTATCTAGCACTTGAATCAACCTTTATTTTTTTTAAAAAAATCAACCTAGTAGAATAGAAATAAAATGAAAAATGAGTATTTAGAATTATTCTTAATTTAAAGGGTCATATTCCTTAATTCTATTTCACTAATTTCATGTTGAGTTTATGTCAAGTTTGTAGGTCTTATTCAAAATTGTCAACCCTAAATGTCATGTATCAAAATTAAGCCAAATCAAGGCATACGTATAAGGCTATATAGGTTAACTCTAACTCAAATCCATTTAATTAAAATAGTTAAATCCTTTATTTATAATTCATTAATCAGATTCACAAGTTGTGTCAAAAATTGACAGCTCTAACTAAAACACGATAATTAGTTGTTGTTTTTTTTTTTTGACAAATGCTCAATCATAACAATTTTTCGGGTTTTATGTTATATATATATATATATATATATATATATATATATATATAGAATTGTGTAAGTTAATCTTAATTCAACCAATCTCTTATCTAGCACTTGAATCAACTTTTATTAAAAAAATAATAATAATAATAATAAAAAATCAACCTAGTAGTATAGAAATAAAATGAAAAATGAGTATTTAGAATTATTCTTAATTTAAAAGGTCATATTCCTTAATCCTATTTCGTTAATTTCATGTTGAGTTTGAGTCAATATATATATATATATACATTCTCATGGGATCGGAGTAGCACAATCATCACCCTTTATGCATATGGAATTTCTTTTTATTATTTAAAATTTTACGAATGATGTGAAAATAGCATTCACGTTGTCTGCCCAAAGTATTCAAAGTTTAATTGTTTTCTTGCAGACTTTATCAATTAATTTTCCAAACAAGATAAATTGACCCAAGACCAAGTTATTATGATTTTTTTTTTTGTTTCTTTTTTGGGGGGAAGATATGATAGACGAAATAAGAACAGTCATTCCGCATAACAAAATTTTAAATGATCATATATAATTGATTTGGGAGGAATTTAGGGATCCATCTACAATATGTCAAAATGAAGTACTTCTCCACAAATTCTACGACATCATTGAAACCAGAAACTATTTTAAGCCCATTTTCAACTTCCCATTATTAATTTTAGGGGAAATTATTCTTTCCCTCAACGAACTACCATGCGATGACTATTTCCCCCATAAACTACCAACTTTACATTATGACCCCATCAAACTATTATTTTGTTATCAAAACCCCCTTCCATTAGTCAACTCCGTTAAGTCAGACGGTCAACCATACTGTTCACGATACTGTTTCGTCAGTCAATGACACTATTCATGGTACTATTCACGCACGTGATGGGTTGACCGTCCGACTTAACGGCATTGACTGACGGAAGGTAGTTTTTTATAACGAAACGGTAGTTTAATGGGGTCGTAATGTAAAGTTGGTAGTTGATGGGGGGAAATGGTCATTGTATTGTAGTTCATGGGGAGAAAGGATAATTTCCCCTTAATTTTATGTTTCTCGGTCATATTCAAGAATTGTTAGGAATATTTTTTTGTTTTTGGGTCAGTCCTGTTAAGTTGCCTTATTTAAATTCTTTATGTTGGTTAGAAATTAAGATCCTCTATAATTTATTTTATTCTAAGTATCTAGAATATTCTTATCGGATAAAGTTAGGATTTTTAACTTTCATGATTAATGTTAAATCATAATGTATCTAAAAAACTTAAGCTAATAAGAAATTATTGATTTAATATTTGGAAAATGCTCCATTTTCTCTCCTGTTCTTTTCACGTTCTCTGTCTTATTAAAATCATCATTGAATTTATGGGATTCATGTGGGTTCCACACATCACGCCACATCTCACTCTATCTCTATTTTAGATCTGTCATAGTTTTGAAAATTTGTCTGTTCTTAATAGTTACATCTTCAAAGTTTCATATCTTCTCAATGTTCATATTCTTAAAATTTAATCATCTTTCTCTAAGGTTCATATTTTTCAAAATCTGTCTTTTTGTAATGATCATACTTTTCAATTTTTTTTTTTTTTTTTTGTCTAACCGTTATATTATTCAAAATTTGTCATTTTTAACAACCATATTTTTTAAAATTCACGTAGAGAGGTAGACTATGATTTAGATAAGAGAAAGAAAGAGAGAAGAGAGGAGAGGAGATGAGAGAAAAGAAGGAAATTAAAAAACATTAATAATCAAGAGAGAATGATATAGAATAAAAAAAAAAAAATTTTGTTTTACGGTTGGTGAGTATAGAGAACGCTATAGCAGCTCAACAAAATCTTTTGCTAAAATAGCTAGCCGGATGCGGGTGATTTTTCATTCAAAATTTCCCCATAACCTAACATGCATGCATGAATTCTCTGAATAATTTAGCTAGGTCAACCTGGAAAGCCTTCTTGCTGAAATTATTAAATCTCAAGTTGTAAGAGAAAGAACAAAAAAAATTGTTATATTCAGTGTTCATCCCTCGTGCATGCATGTGTTTTTTTACTTGTATATTCTCTAGTCAAATGAATACAGATTCACTGGATAAAGAGCTAAGATCATCATATCCTGTCTCTTTCCATCATCATCCTCGATCGATCCCGTGTTGAACTCAACAAATTGTGATTATAAACTCTTTAATTTATATAAACAAATAATAATAATAATAATAATAATAATAATAATAATAATAATTATGATATAATATGCTAGATTTTACTGGCAACTGTATATTCTTTATATTAGAAGTAGGTCAAGCACGTTGCTGAATTATCATTATCTTATTATGCAGTGGGAACAAGGCATGCACTGGGAACTTGCAGACGATGATCAAACTTGACCATGTTTTTTTCTAGCAGGTTAAAAGAACTCATTAAAACCCATTACAATAAAGATTTTAATAACGTATTTAAAAGTCCATGTTAAAAAAGAAAATGAAAAAAAAAATTAAAATACATATAAGTAATTATAAGAATATTACCAAGTTGGAAGCAAAAATATTAGGAACAAAGGAAGAGGCAAGCAGCCTTGTACTTTGAATATAATGAGATAGAGGCCAACACCCAACGTCCATTGTTGACTTATTATCTTATATAATTAATGCAAGACTTGATTTTTTTTTATTGGTGCATCTCCCATTCAAGAGTTTACATTATATTTTTCAACTTTCCCGCGTAGGGTTATAATTAAATTAAGCATTCACTATAAATTCAACTTTCCGCGTAGCGGTATAAACTATATATTCAATTGATCATGTAAACAACTTGACTCGATTGGTATAAACTTGACTCAAGTTTATTAGATCATTTATTAAATGAAATGAGCTCTAACATAAATTTAGACGAACGCGACTCAAGTTTATTAGAAAGATATATAAAAGAGAACTATCTTTCTAATATAATAGATATAACTCGAGTTCTTAACAATATTGAGGTGTATTTATATAAATGCCATGATTTTTTCTAGTAGCGTTCTATAAACAAATGACCCAAAAATATAATTTATGGTGTTTAGAATAAACACCAAAAAATAAATAAATAAATCCAGAAAAGAGCTTTTTTTTTTCCTTTTTTTTTTTTTTTTTTTTTTTTTTTTTTTTTTGTAGTGTCTTGATATAGATATAAGTGTACATAGTATGTGCATGTGTCTTTTTTACTTTTTCTTTTTTTGAAGTGAAATTCCTGACTTTCGTTCAAGAAAATCAAATCATACAACTTTAACATCACGAAGAAATTAATACAGATCTTTCATCCAAATTTCCTTCACACAATTCTGGAGAGCTGCCTTCGCCAGCATATCATGGGCCCTACTTGTGTGTCTAATATATATAGAATGATAATTGTTGTAAAACATACATATAAATCGAGATTAGATTATTTAAGATTTTAAATAAGGTCAAAAGATATAATATAAAAATTAGAAGATTTATTATTTTTAACAGAAGTTAAGTTTGAGATTATCATAAAGTTAGATACTTTGTTCAAACTGAATTTATTTATTTATTTTTAATGAAATCGAATTTGTTCTCAAGTTGCTGAAATAACTTATTTATTTTTATATAAAGTGAATACGGTCATATTTGTTTAGATTTTCTTTGATAAATTATACTAATAATTAGTTAATTAATTATTTTTAAGATTATATCATTCAAATTAATTAGGTAAATTAAATTAATATCATCAATCTTATATTTGTCATAAATCCTATATATATTGTCATGCATGTTAATTGTGAATTTGATAGAGTAGGAAGCTTCTCAATGTGTGGCTAAGGGCTTGTTTGAGTGTCAATTTGAGGAGTTTAAAAGTGCGTTTTAATACTCAAAAAGTTCGTTTGAAAAAAAAAAAAAAAAAAAAAAAAAGGTATACATTTTGTAAAACAAATTGAAAGTGCTTCTTTTAAGGGTAAAAAAAAAACTAATAATAATAATAAATAAATAAATAAAAGGCCAAAACCCACTTTTGACAAAAATTTAAAAATGAAGCTTTTGCAAAAAAAAAATGTTTTTTTTGACTTAAAAGCTCTATTTATCAAACACAATCTCAAATATACTCTAAGTACATAAAGGACCTATTTACGACACTTCCCTATATCTAGCTACTCAAATCGTCCTATTAGAATTTTTATGGTGTTCTTTTTTTTTTTGTGTTTTTTTTAAGACTAACAACTAAGGATCGGGATTGGCTCAATTGACTGACTGAATTGCAGCTTATCCAAACCTTACATAAAAGAAGGTCCTATCAAACAGCTGTTCAAGCAATTTGAGTCTTGTTTGTAGATGCAGACTCAAGTGTATTTTTCAATGTGAAAGTAATTTAGAAAAAAAGTTTATATACGCTATCAAACTATTATTCAATTAATAATGTATTCTTCAAACTTTAAATTGACACCATGTCCTCTCAAACTAACGAAATTGTTGATATCTCTAATGACAAAAACACCTTTGATAAAACTTTTTATTAAAAAAGAAACAACAAAGCCCCCTGTGTTCGTTGCCATGCATGTGTGAAATCCAACAATACAATGTTCACTTAAACTATCACTCAATTAAGTGATTAACGTCCCTTCAAAATTTAAATTGCAATAATGTTCTTTCAAATTATCAAAAATTATCAATGATCCCCCAATAATAAAAATACCCTTAATAAAAATTCTAAAAATTAAAATCTACAACTAAAAAATAAAATAAAATAACCCAACTAGGTCCCCTTGGTACGTTTCTCGCCAAGTGTCATGGTCCACAAACTCTATATCGTAACCATCCGAATGGGGATTGATATAAAAGAACAATAGATCGAGAGAGATGAAGTCTATTGGCATATTCATAAAAAAAAAAAATTCAACTCCTCCTAATATTCTTACCTTTTATATTACATCAATAATTTTTTATTAGCATTTAAATAAAAAAATCATTACAAAATAAATTTTATTTTATTTTTTTATACCAAATATTCATACTTTTCTACTATGGTCCTCATCCTCCTTATCAAGAATAGTTGTACAAATTCTGTACGGCCCCAAAAGAAAACGAGAATTCAGCAACCGATGCGAAGGCGGTGCTTCTCCTCAAGTAAAAATACGTCATGATTATGTGGGAGTTCGCAGGAACAAAGCATCGAGCAGGTGGTGGGCGGTATCTGCTTTTACCAAACTCATCCTTTTCTGAAACCGGTAGCTTGGACTGGAGAATTTGTCAAATGGCTCAAGTCTTACTTCGGTGTTCTTTGTGCATTTCAATTTAGACTTTAGATTAATTCAACTGCGGAACTAGAAGTTTTAGTTTGAGAGATAAAATTTGTAAAACAAAATATTTAGGGGGACAAAAATAATTTTTAATGTCTATTTTATTTTTTTGGACCACCTTAGGCCTTAGGGGGGATGGTTATGGGGGAGGGAAATATGTTTGGAGAAATACAAGGGTAACATCTATCATTATTTTTGCATTTATATGGTCACGGGTGGTTTCACGAACAAGGTGGCTCAGTCACTCTCTTTTCTTTCTTTTTTTATCTTTTTGGTTATTAAATTTATAAGAGTATTTTTATCTTATTGAAAAAATTTTAATTTTTTTTTAATTTTTTTTTTTTTTATCTTTTTGTTGATTTTAGAGAACATTTTGACAATTTTTTTTTATAATTTAGAGAACCTTGTCGCAATCTAAAATTGTACGTGAACTTTTTCCAAGTAACCACTTTTAGGTTTGCCCCCTAGTGGGTTTTGAATGCTACATGTTTATAGCCTTCTAGGTTCTCCCTAGCACTGGTCCTGGCTTCGCACCTTCTTATCCAAGTGAGTCTCATTAAAATCTTTTCGTATTTCACTAATCAAATTAATTATAATTCGAACAACCAATTACAAAAGATATAGAAGTTATTCAACCCGCCAATTATAGAAGATGCTGATCCAACACTCAACTCTGAATACTATTTCTAGTGACCAAACTCAATGATCTTTAGCCAGCATGCAGCCCTAGTTTCACAATTCAGAAAACTAGGGCAAAGCTAGGACAAGTATTGCATTTAAGGGGCTCCTTGTGGTCGTACAAACTACTATCTATTATAGTAAATAACCTAGAATTACAAGGAAACACACCCAACCACGTAATATGTGACAAATTGTATATGTATATTTTAAACAAAGGGTAAGGGTGATCAATTGTGGTTATTTTATCTGGGGTGACGATGATAGTATCTACTCGCTATGAATTGCTCAGGAACGGCCTCGACAGCGAAAACTACAAGCACTCTTTCAAGACTATTTGAGCCATAATTCGACCCAGTCTTGCAAGAACATCAGTAGAATTCAAGGTAGCTAATATTATGTAAGTGATTCTCCATTGTGGAGAGTCAAACCTATGCCTTAATACATATCCAATCTCATAGAGATTTCCTTGGGATCATTGAACCACCGCCACTAGTGTTAAGCATTTTTTTTTTCTTTTTTGATAATTACATAATCGGTTTTGAATTCGCAACACCACTTGCACATTATTGTTATGGAAGGAGGAAGAGTCCTTGTTAATGTCTTTTTGAAGGGTTTTTTTTTTTTTTTTTTTTAAGTTTGAAAAAATTATTTTGATGTGTGACATAAAAATGAATTTTTGTGTGTGTGTGTTTTTAAGAGTATATTGTGTTTGAATTGTTAGTTCACATTTTTATTTGAGAAAAGAAAAAAAAAAAATGCAGTCCTTTGAGTAAAAAAAATTAATGATGTAAACTCAAGATCTTTGAACTCTCATCCTAAATTCTGGTAACGGTATACTGATAGTTATGTGTATCAAGTATCAACTAAAGAAGTTGAATGTAATAATCGTTTAAGAAAATACAATAATCAAGATCTAATTGTGCAATTTGGTGGCAATGGGTCTCAAAGTTAAAGGGTACTAGATCGAACTTTAATGCACTACTCTAATCAATGTGATTCTTAGTCCCTAAGATTGCATGATGCTTTTTTATTTGGAAAAAATGCAAAATTAGTCATTGTGGTTTACATGATTTACAATTAACTCTATATGGTATCAAAATGAACTCAAAGGTCCCTGAGGTATGTCAAAAATATAATTTTGTCTCTACAATCAAATTCCGTCTACTAATTTAACAAATCCCTTTAATATGACATTGACTTAAATATGACATGTATCACAATTATATTGGCTCTAATGTTTTATGCTATTAGAATATGTTAAGTCAGCGAACAGAAGTTAACTATAGAGACTAAATTATTTTTTTAGCATGCCTCAGGGACTTTTGAGTTCATTTTGATACTACAAGGAGTTAATTGTAAATCAGGTAAACTACAAGGACTGAATTTACATTTTTCCCTTTTTACTATTATTTTTTTTTTTAATGTTTTAATGGTAAAATTTATTTTTGTATTTTGATGAGTAATTTTTATTTTTATTAGTTTAATAAATAAAAAAAGTAAAAGATAAAAAATAAAAATTTTAACAATGGTAGCCGACTCGATCTAGATGATTTTAATAATCGTGGGCGGGTTAGGGTTTGCGATTTTTTTTGTATTTTTTTTTTCATTTTCATTTTTTGTTTGTAAAATTGTGAACACCGAAACAAAAAAGTTTTGAAATTATGTTTAAATGATTTAGGAAACAGACAACAAAATTGGGAAAACATATTTGGGAAAGTGAATTATATTTTCAAAAAATTGAGTATTTTTCAAAATTCATGTTTGGTGAGAGTGGTTTTTTATGGGTTTTTTTTTTTCCCCCTTGTTTTCCTTTTCTCCTTCACGACAACTTCATCCCCTCTCTTCCTCCCCTTTCTTCATTCTTTTGCACAAGAGAGAGCAAGGTAGAGAGAGAGAAATAGAGAACAAACCTAACAAAGAGAAAGAATGAGCCGTAGAGAGAGGTGGTCTGGGTGGGTTTTTTTTTTTTTTTTTTTTTTTTTTTTCTAATTTAAAAGGTGGGAAGGGGCGACCAGTATAGTTTTTTCCTCGAGGTTCCCACCCGCTGTGGAATGTCCGGTTTGAGTCATATCTACTGTCTGGGAAGGTGAACCCGTCACCACAACCCCACAAAGGTGTGAGCCAGTCTAGGTGGGTGTTGGATGTTGATAAAGTTGTGACTAGAACGAAAACTAAGCCATCGTTTGAGCCAACCCAACCTTCTGTACTAACCTCAATTCAAGTCGGATAAATGCAAGCCAAAACATGAATTAAAAAAGCATCACTCTTGAAAATTTGAAAACCTCAACAACTCCTAATTTTCATTGATGCAAGGAAATAAGAATCGGCATCATTCTTTAGGAGAATCTAATGCAGTTGGTGCAATTAATATTGATGGGATTATGGGACGAATTTTCTCCACAATTTTCAATAGTCTTCGTTGTCATGGTTGGAAACATTTATGAGGATACGACTATATGGGATTTTCTCCTAAAATATCGTTTAGTTCATTTTGCATAACGAAAAAAAAAAAAGAAAGAAAAATCAAGCCTGGATTCTAGATCCAGCTTTTAAGACTGAGCCATCATGATTATGACTGAAAGGTCCTTTCCTAGTCTACCCTGTTCTTCTTCTTGCAGTGAGATTGGTGTCAGAATTCTTTGTACTGTATTTTTATGGCGGACTTTCAGAAATGTTCCAGTGCAGGCCTCCAACCAAACATGTATGAATGTTTCTGTTTTTAATAATCCAAATAAAAATAAAAGAAAAGAGATTTTGATCTGGCGGTAAAAGAAAAAAAATGAAAAGTGATGATCCTTTATCTTCTCTGATCCTCGTTCGATTGATTTCAGACCATTAATAAAATCATTGCGGTGACAGTCTTCGTTAGTTTTGAAGACTTCAATGTTTAGCGTTCGAAAGTGATTAGTTAGAATTAATGAAAAAAAATTCATATGATTGATTTGAATTAAACATATAATGTTTTTCATTTTTATTGTATTTTGTGTTTTTATCTGACATGTCAATTTTTATTGAAAGCTAGAAAATGAAATTTTACATCATATTCTAATAGAAGGGACTCTCAAGAAGGATAGGTAGACGTACTAATACTTTTTGAAAAATATTAGGGGTCAATAAATTTTCTATATTTGGTTCATATTTCCTTACAATTAACTATTGGATTTGTAGACTTATGTAGATTTCACATAAGTTAATGGTAGACCCCATAAATCCGGATTCGGATCCCCTAAAATTTCAGATTGAAACCATTTATTTTCATCTAAAAGCCATTATTCAGCCATGTGTCCCACTACTAATAAAATAATTTAATAATGATGATTATTAATATCATTAATATCATTAAAATATTATTATTATTTTATTAGTGGTGGGACACTTGACGGAATAATGACTCTTGAATGAAAACAGATGGTCTGAATCTGAAATTTCATAAACTAGAATTCTCTTAGGAATTCCGAGGGATCCGGATCCTACAAATCTAATAGTTGATTGTAAAAAAATATGAGTCAAATAAATAAAAAAAAAAAACTTATTAACCTCTAACATTTTTTCATATTTTTAATAGTATAAAAAAGAATAATTAATTGTCTAACCTCTTTCGTAGGTAACCGATGGACTACATATTTAGAGGTAAAGGGGTGATTGATTAGCCTACTAAACTTCCATAATTGGACCACTACTTTAAAGCTCTCGGAGTAGCTGCTATCACCTCTTTAGACACCCACCCTCATGTGGTGGTTAGAGACGAGAGAATTTATGCAAATTTATTTTAGCTAACATGCCACATAAATGTTATGTATGGATGGCATCACTCATTTTATAACTATTTTTAGCATATATAAGGGATTAGGATGGATTATGTATATGGTTATAATCAACGTGAAATATTTAGTTAGTTATATTAAAGGGGTATTTTTGTTTCATTAAAAAGTAAAAAAAAAATAAAAGGGAAACTTCACTTACTTATCTCAAACTTTTGCGCTTTTTGCAGAAACTCTTCCATTGTTCAAAAACTCTCACTTTCATTATCAAATTTTTAGTTTCATTCACTTTGTCCCTTCCATTAGGATTTTCTGTGAAATCCTAACGGATCGGTGTTAAATTACTAAAGTATCCTTATTTTTTATTAAAAAATATATTTTTTAAAAAAACTCTTGACCCGTGGGTTTACTGGTGGATCTAATACACCCATATTGTGACCCACGGGTCATATTATTATTATTATATTAAAAAAAAAAGAAGAAGACGGGTATTATGCTGACCCACCGAGGGGTCACAAGTGACCCGCCGGTGGGTCACTAGTCACCCGGTGGGTCACTTGTGACCCACCGAGGGTCACTTTGTGACCCACTGGTGGGTCACAAAAGTGACCCCCGGCAACGGGGTTCACTTTTTTTTTTCTTTTTTTTTTAATATAATAATTTTTTATTTATAAATAAGGGTAAATTTGAAATTTTAAAAAAAATTAGGGGTATAAAGGACTTTTACTTATTTGACTATTTGATTTAACTGCAAAATCCTAACGGAAGGGGCCAAGTGAAAGAAAATAAAAATTTGATACATCAAAGTGAGTTTTTGAACAATGAGGGGTGCCTACAAAATACACGAAAGTTTAGGGGGAATAAGTGAAATTTTTCCAAAAATAAAAATACTTTTCAAATACAATTAATTGAATACTCGTTCATTTGAACTGGAGAGAGGATAATGTTCAAGTTAAACTATGAGATAAACAATTTTTCTCTTATTTATCATTATTTTTATTAATTTTTCGCAATAAAAAGCAAGGTGGACTTTGATCCTTTCAACGAAACCACAGTATAAGAGAAGATTCACTTCATGTAGGGATGTACATTAAGAGCATGTTTGAGATTGCATTTGAAAAATAGAGCTTTTAAGTCAAAAATGTTATGAATGCATTCATGCATTTGGTGGATGACCGTTTAGTTCTATCTCTTGGAATTCTACACATTCATGTCATCTTTTAGAATTCCTACAACATCCATGTAATAAATTGATTAACCCTTTTGTTTCATATTCCCCCTTTCATATTCCTTAACCTCCCATTATGATTCCATGCCTATAAAAGGGAGTATTGAGTTGTATGTAAATCACATAATAATATAGAAGAATCATACATAGTTCTTGAAGAACTAGTTTCACATATTGCAATATATTTATTTTATCTTGTTATTTCCTTTGATTTTACAATACGTTATTAGCACGAATCTCTAGCCAATTATTGTGTTCTTTTGATCGTCAACATCAAAAGCTATCCGTGAGCTATTCTCAATTCATTATAAGTTTCTTTAACGTTTAGTAATCTTATTATCTATTTTAATTAACATTCTAACATTTGCATATCCATGTGAGAATTATATGAACTAGAATTTTATCATGCTAATGCTATGAATATAATGTCTTATAGTTTATATTTGAAAATTTTTGGTTTGCGTATAATATCACTTAATTTTAAATAATGTTTATTTATTTAATTCTTGATATATTTTTGTATAGATAATGTCAAATCTTACAAAACTTGAGTTTGTCGCTCTTGACGTTTCTGGCAAAAATTACTTATCTTGGATCCTTGATGCTGAGATCCATCTTGAAGCTATGAATCTTGGAAATACTATTAAGGAAGATAATCAAGCATCCCAGCAAGATCGCGCTAAAACAATGATTTTTCTTCGCCATCATCTACATGAAGAATTAAAAATTGAGTACCTTATAGTAAAGGATCCATTGACCTTGTGAAATAATTTAAGGGAGAGATACGAGCACCAGAAGACAGTTATCCTCCCAAAAGCTCGCTATAATTGGATGCACCTGAGGTTGCAAGATTTTAAGAGTGTCAGTGACTATAACTCTGCACTATTTAAAATCAGCTCACAATTAAAATTGTGTGGAGAAAAAGTCACTGATGTGGATATGTTAGAAAAAACATATACCACATTTCATGCCTCGAATGTGCTCCTGCAGCAGCAATATCGAGAGCGTAATTTCACAAGATATTCTTAACTGATATCTTGTCTTCTAGTGGCTGAGCAAAACAACGAGCTATTAATGAAAAATCATCAATCTTGTCCAACGGGTTCTACACCATTTCCTGAAGCAAATGGAACCTCATTTCATGGTAATAAAGGAAACCGTGGTTATGGACGTGGACGTGGTAGAAGAAATTATAGAGGTCAAGGGGAACGTACTCATAATTCTGACAAAAGAAATACCCCATACCACCAGAAGTGGAACCACACTGAGGTAAAACAAAATGAAAACAAAGGTTTACAGAATAAACCTACAAAGAACTATGAAAATAAATGTTACAGGTGTGGTATAAAAGGACATTGGTCGTGTACTTATTGTACGCCTAAACATCTGGTAGACCTATATCAAGCCTCCATAAAAGAAAAGGGGATTGAAATGAGATTTGGTAATCACAGTAATCCTGAAGATTCTCCAATTTTTCTTGATACTCTAAATGGAGAGAGTAGCACTCATCTTGATGTTTCTGATTTCTTTGTAGACTCTAACACAAATACTGATCTTCTGATTGGTGATGAATATGTCTATAACAATTAATATGTTTTCTTTATGTCTTAATCACAGTATGTTTACATTGTCAAATTTAATTGTATTTTGTTATTTTCTTTTTGATTAATGAAATTTTAATATATATTTTGTTTATATATAGAGGTATGGGTCATATTGATGGAATGATTAATTCCAAGATGATTGGTGAAGATTTGTGTCTAGCAAATAGTTGTACAACGCATACAATTCTTAGAGATAAGAAATATTTTCAATACTTGATATTAAACAAAGCTAGTGTCAATACAATATCAGGTTCATTAAACCTAATCGAAGGCTCTGGAAGAGCGAATATCATATTGCCAAAAGGAACAAAATTTTGTATTGATGATGCTTTGTATTCTTCTAAATCTAGAAGAAATTTAATCAGTTTTAAGGATATTCTTTTAAATGGTTATCATGTTGAAACCACTAATGAAGGTAGTGATGAATATCTTTATATTACTTCAACAATTTCGGGCCAGAAGTTCATATTGGAAAAACTGCCTGCTTTCTCTTTCGAGTTGTATTATACAACAATAATAACAATTGAATCACATGTTGTGATGCACCAGAAGTGCTCTAATCCAAAGATGTTTATGCTTTGACATGATCGTCTTGGACATCCGGGAACAATTATGATATGTCGAATAATTGAGAACTCTCATGGGCATCCCTTAAAGAGCCAGAAGATTCTTTTACCAAGTGATTATCCTTGTGCTACATGTTCTCAAAGTAAACTTGTTATCAAACCATTCCCTTCTAAGGTAATTGGTGAATCTCCATCATTTTTACAAAGGATTCAAGGGGATATATGTGGGCCGATTCATCATCCATGTGGGCCATTTAGATATTTTATAGTTTTAATAGATGCATCATCTAGGTGGTCACACGTTTGCTTGCTTTCTACTCATAATGTTGCATTTGCTAGACTTCTTTCTCAAATAATTAGATTACGAGCACAATTTCCTGATTATCCAATTCAATCTATTCGGATGGATAATGCGGGTGAATTTACATCTCAAGCATTTTATAATTATTGCATGTCAATTGGAATTAATGTTAAACATCCTGTTGCTCATACTCATACTCAAAATGGTTTAGCTGAATTGTTTATTAAACGACTTCAGTTAATTGCTCGACCTTTGCTTATGAAAACAAAATTACCTGTTTCTGCTTGGGGACATGCAATATTACACGCTGCGTCATTAGTTCAGATTAGACCAACAGCTTATCAAAAATATTCCCCTTTGCAACTTGCATTTGGTCAACCACCAAATATTTTTAATTTTCATATTTTTGGTTGTGTTGTATATGTTCCAATTGCGCCACCTTAACACACTAAGATGGGACCTCAACGTAGACTTGGAATTTATGTTGGTTTTGATTCTCCTTCTATTATTAGATATCTTGAGCCTTTAACTGGTGATGTTTTTAAAGCACCTTTTGAAGATTGTCATTTTGATGAAAACATATTCCCATCACTATGGTGAGAAAAGTCGTTGCAAAAAGCACGACAAAAAATCACTTTGAATAATTCGACGTTATTTCATTTTGATCCTCGTACAAATCAATGTGAATTAGAAGTTCAGAAGATTATTCATTTGCAGAGTATTCATTTGCAGAGTATTGCAAATCAATTGTCGGATGCATTTATTGACAACAAGAAAATAATTAAGTCTCACATTCCAGCTGCTAATACTCCAGCGAAGATAGAAGTCCCTGTAGGACAATTAATTAATACAACAGCAAATGAGTCTAAGGTACGCCTGAAGCGTGGAAGACCTATTGGTGCAAAGGATAAGATTCTCCAGAAGAGAAAAGCACAAGGAAATGAAATCGGGGCTCCTGAAGAGGCCTTACCCACAAAACAGGCAACGAAAATTGATCCATCCAAACTTTCTGTACAAAATTCTCCTGGAAATGAATCCCCCGAAGAGGAATCTCCTGAAGAGTTACCCCCTGAAGTGGAACAGGTACCTGAAAATAATGAGATCTCAATAAATTATGTAAGTACAGGAGAAATATTGGATAGAAACAAAATTGTTGTCGACAACATATTTTCATTTAAAATTGCATTTGACATTACCAGAAGTAATGATGATATTGAACCACAAACCGTCGAAAAATGTCGATGTAGAAATGATTGGCCAATGTGGAAGGAAGCAATTTAGGCAGAATTGAACTCACTAGCAAAACGTGAAGCATTTGGACCTGTAGTCCAAATACCTGAAGGTGTATCGCCTGTTGGATACAAATGGGTATTTGTACGAAAATGAAATGAGAAAAATGAAATTGTGAGATATAAAGCAAGACTTGTTACACAAGGTTTCCTACAGAAACCTGGTATTGATTATGAAGAAATGTATTCCTCTGTAGTGGATGCAATTACATTTAGATTTTTGATTAACTTGGTAGTTACAGAAAGTTTGGATATGCGTCTAATGGATGTGGTTACAGCATATTTATATGGATCACTTGATAATGATATATGTTAGGTTATGTTTTGGCACATTTGGTTTACATGTAATTTGTTGAAAATGAAGCATCCTAGCATCCAGAAAGTTGATTCTAGAAGGCCCTGTCCAGACCACCAGAAGCCGGGTCTAGACCCAATAACCAGAGAACACACTTTGAAGGGCATGTCCGGATCGCCAGAAGCTCGGTTCGAACCCAATTTCCAGCAAGCCCTTTTTATATGGGTTGTCCGGACACAAGAGTTGGATGTTCGGACACCACTAGGTTACGCATATGTAACTCTAGCCATGTCCGGACACCAACTTTTCCATGTCCGGACATGGCTGCTGATTTGTTAGTTTATTCTCTATTTAAACAAACGATTGTGCCTAATATAGGTACGTATTTTGGGGAACAAAATTAGAGAGCTTAGAGAGAGATATTGTTCTAGTTTATGTGAGTAAAGATTAAATACGTGAAGCCAATCGGAGTTCCGGTGAAAGGAAATTTTATAGAAGAATTGTGTCAAATGTTCTGGAAAGAGCTACTGAAGTAGAAGTCAAGTGAGTCGCTTGTCGTGTACAAGGAAGAGTAAATTGCAAAGGTTTTGTAATTCTTCTTGTATTCCTTATTCTTCTTATAGTGGATTGATTTCTTGGGTTTGGCTATCCCGGAAAGGTTTTACATTTAGAGAGTTCTCTAAATGGTTTCCTCTTTGTAACCAAATATCTGTGTTCTTGTTTTTCATTACATATCTGTATTTGGTTGATTATTAATTGTTAGGTCGGATATTATTCCGCTAAATATTTTTGAATCACCTAGACATTTGAATAGGTGTCGTTTTGAGTCGTTTTTAGAATTTTCAATTGGTATCAGAGCGGGTTCACTCTGTTTGGCTTAAATTCCTGAATGAGATCCTTGACTCCTTTTTACTATTAATACATCTCAGTCCCTTGTCATTGACTCTTTTGGTTTTGATGATGTGTACAAGATCCTGTCTAATGAGTATAGTCAACTGTCCTACAGATACAAAAAGACTTGTAGAAATTTTAAAATTGTAAAAACAGGAAAAGGAATATTTGGCGAATGAATGGTCTAAATCACATACCTCGATTGATTCTTTAAATTCTGAGATGTCCGTGCTTGTTAAAAAGAATATATCACTTGAGAATGATTTGAAAGAACTCTCACAAAAATTATCTAGTGATAATCTGAAAAGTTTGTTCTGTGTTGATAACAAGCATAGTATGATTGTTGATAATGGTGTTTACTCTACTTCACATGCTTCTAAATCTAAAAGAAAGACCTTGTTTGTTAAGCTTGTGAATGTTAAAGAAGTTAAGGTTAATACAATCTGTTTGGATAAGGGCAAAACCTCTTGTTTGAATAATTGTGTGAAGCCCAAATCGAAGACTTCTTCTAAGAAACAAACTCAAGCTAAATTTGTTCCTACATGCCACTATTGTAGGATTATTGGTCACATCAGACCAAACTGTTTTAAGTTTAAATCCTAAAGACTTTGGAAAAACTCGGCTTCTTCTAAAAAAGAAAAATGTGATATAGAGTCGGGTTTGCCTAGATCAAAATCTAAATATATCCCTCCTCATAGAAGACAACCTTCTCAAAGGTTTGTTCCCACCTGTCATCATTGTGGCAAAATTGGTCATATTCGACCAAATTGTTTTAAATTAAGACCCCATATGTGTCATAAATCTGGTCCTAAGATTGTACAAGAGTGGGTTAGGAAGGATGATACCATTCACCCATTGAGGGGGAGTGGTAGTGATCTCACATAAATTTAGGTGAGAAAATAACATGTCTAGGAATTATTGTTTTGCTTATTTTTAAAAATCATAGAGCATGTTGTTTTGCTTTGCTTTGCATTTTTTTTTGTTTTTCGCTTTCTAGTTTATGCATTGCAATTTTTTTGTTACACTTTTTGTGTGAAGAGTATGTACATGTTTGTTTGGAGATTCTTGTTATGAGGCATATTCATAAAGGATTTTTCAAGAAATTCATATGTTATGATCTTTAAAAGGCTTATAGATGAGATGTTGCGTGCGGACCACCAAGATTTTTGTCTACTTGCTACTTAAGTGTTCATGAATGTGTAATGTCTTGTGAAGACCTAGAAGTAGTTATTAAACCAAATCATTATTTTGTAGTGGGATTTATAAGATGTGATGAAAGTTTAATGCTAAAGGACATTCATATATTGCTTGTTGTAATCTCAATTCAAGCATGTTTTTTTTTTTACATTGCATTTTTGTTTGTTTTGCATTTGTTTTTGTTCATGTGCATTTCTTTTGTGAAAATTTTCAAAAAGACAAAAATATGTTACTTTGATTGTTTTCTTTTCTTTCTTTTGTTTTATGCACCTAGATAGTCCATTAATTTCTCATTTTGCTTTTTATGGATTTAATTCTTTGCGTCTTGGAATATTCTTAATATGCATGAGATAAAAATTTGTGTTAATAGACTTGTGTTTGTGGTTACCTAAAGCCTGAGCTCATGTGGTACGTTTTGCCTATGGTTTATCTCTTGTGCACATTTAAGCTTAAATTGAGGTTTTATTTCACTTTATTTGTGAGGTCTGTTAGGTAACCATATGAGGTTTTTGACTAGTCATATTTTTCAAATTGACCATATGCTAGTTGAACCTAGGGCTTAAAAATTCTTGCTTTCTCTTTTGTGATAAGCACCAAAAGTTTAAGGACATTTTCTCAAAGAGAAAAATAAACAAGATAGTGAAACAAATAAAATCAAAAGATCATATTCCAAAAAGAATTTATTTTATTGTGTCAAACTTGTGCAATATGTATTACAAATAGAAATGTATAGGATGAGAGTGGTTAGGCCCTAGTATGATAAGGTTTGACTTTTGATTTGATATACTTGTCAAAACTTCATGGTGATGAAACTTTCTCCTCATATTGTAAGTTGAAAATTTTTCTCTTTGGATGGCTTACACGCACACACCACACAAGTATGGGTTGAATGGAACATTTTCTTTGCTTGGGTTAAGCAATATGAGTTTCTTGCCATTTCTAGTCTCATGTATATTTTGCATATTTGGAGCATGTTTGAGATATTCATTGTGCAATACATGAGTCATTGATGTGTATATCATGTGTGTTCATTTGACTTTGGAGGGGGAGAAACATGTTTTGCATTTCCAGTTTCTTATTGTTAATTGAGTCATACATTGAGGGGGAGTTTTGCTGATGTTTCTCTATGATCATACATTCTACGTCATTTTTTTTTTTTCATGAGTTTTATTTATGTCTTCTTGTTCCACATATGCTTTGATAAATTTTGTGAGTGTTTCAGGAACCATGGAGACCTTTTGTCATTATGTGACAAAAAGGGGGAGTTAATTTTTTGATGTGTCATTTTCATGTACAAATTATTTTTGTCCCCGAATGGCCAAAAGGGGGAGTTTGTTAGGTTATGTTTTGGCACATTCGGTTTACATGTAATTTGTTGAAAATGAAGCATCCCAGCATGTCCAGAAAGTTGAATCTAGAAGGCCCTGTCCGGACTACCAGAAGCCGGGTCTGGACCCAATATCCAGAGAACACACTTTGAAAGGCATGTCCAGACCGCCAGAAGTTGGGTCCGGACCCAATTTTCAGCAAGCCCTTTTTATATGGGCTGTCCGGACACAAGAGTTGGATGTGCGGACACCACTAGGTTACGCATGTGTAACCCTAGCCATGTCCGGACACCAACTTATCCATGTCCAGACATGGCTGCTGATTTGTTAGTTTATTCTCTATTTAAACAAACGATTGTGCCTAATATAGGTACGTATTTTGGGGAACAAAATCAGAGAGCTTAGAGAGAGATGTTGTTCTAGTTTATGTGAGTAAAGATTAAATACGTGAAGCCAATCGGAGTTCCGGTGAAAGGAAATCTTATAAAAGAATTGTGCCAGATGTTCTGGAAAGGGCTACTGCGATAAAAGTCAAGTGGGTCACTTGTCGTGTATAAAGAAGAGTAAATTGCAAAGGTTTTGTAATTCTTCTTGTGTTCCTTATTCTTCTTATAGTGGATTGATTTCCTAGATTTGGCTGCCTCGGAGAAGTTTTACATTTAGAGAGTTCTCTAAATGGTTTCCTCTTCGTAACCAAATATCTGTGTTCTTGTTTTTCATTACATATCTGTATTTGGTTGATTATTAATTGTTAGGTCAGATCTTATTCCGCTAAATATTTGTGAATCACCTAGACATTTGAATAGGTGTCATTTGGATTCATTTTTAGAATTTTCAATATATACACGAAAATCCCTGAAGGATACAAAATGCCTGGAGCATATAATTCGAAATTCTGAAGTATTTATTCTATCAAGCTACAAAGATCTTTATACAGGTTAAAGCAATCCGGACGCATGTGGTACAATCGTTTTAGTGAATATCTATTGAAAGAAGGATTTGAGAATAATCCAATTTGTTCATGTGTTTTCATTAAGAAATCAAAATCTGGATTTGCCATTATTGCAGTTTATGTAGATGATTTAAATTTTGTTGGGACTCCAGAAGAGCTTATAAAAACTGCCACTTATTTAAAAAATGCGTTTGAGATGAAAGATCTTGGAAAGACAAAATTTTGTCTTGGCTTACAGATTGAACATTTTCCAAATGAAATTCTTGTTCATTAGTCAACATACACAGAAAAAGCCCTGAAGCACTTTTATATGGAGAAAGCTCATCCTTTGAGCATTCCAATGGTTGTTCGATCACTTGATGTGAACAAAGACCATTTTCGCCCTCGAGAAGTTGACGAAGAAATTCTTGGTCTTGAAGTACCATATCTTAGTGCAATTAGTGCGCTGATGTATCTTGCAAATTGCATACGACCTGATATAGCATTATCAGTTAATTTACTAGCAAGATACAACTTTGCACCAACTCGAAGGCATTGGAATGGGGTCATACATGTTCTACGTTATCTTCGTGGAACAATTGACATGTGATTATTTTATTCAAGAAGTTCAAATTCACAATTAGTTGGATATGCAGATGCAGGTTTTCTTTCTGATCCACATAAAGGTAGATCTCAAACAGGATATATATTTACATGTGGAAGTACTGCTATTTCATGGAAATCTGTCAATCAAACACTTGTTGCTACTTCTTCAAATCATTCATAGATTATTGCAATTCATGAAGCAAGTCGGGAATGCATATGACTAAGATCAGTAATTCAACACATTCGAGAAAAGTGCGGTTTATCCACAATCAAAGATAGCCCGACAATATTATATGAAGATAATGCTGCTTGTATCATACAGATCAGAGGAGGATATATTAAGGGTGATAGAACCAAAAACATTTCACCAAAGTTCTTTTATACATATGAGCTCCAGAAGAGTGGTGATATTGATGTTAAACAGATACGATCAAGTGACAATTTGACAGATTTATTTATCAAAACATTACTAACTGCAACATTTAAGAAGTTGGTGAATAACATTGGAATGCGCCGACTGAAGGAGCTTTCATCATAAATAATTGAAGCTCTTCATGCTAATGAGGGGGAGTAAAATGATTATGTTGATTGTACTCTTTTTCCTTCGCAAGGTTTTAATGAGGCAATCCTAAAGCATACGAAGGCACACAAGAATATTGTACTCTTTTTCCTTCGCCACAGGTTTTTTTCCACTGGGTTTTCCTTGGCAAGGTTTTAATGAGGCATATTCTTAGTGTATGGTCATCCAAGGAGGAGTGTTATGAATGCATTCGTGCATTTGGTGGATGACCATTTAGTTCCATCTCTTGGAATTCTACACATTCATGTCATCTTTTAGAATTCCTATAACATCTATGTAATAAATTGATTAACCATTTTGTTTCATATTCACCCTTTCATATTCTTTAACCTCCCATTATGATTCTATGCTTATAAAAGGGAGTATTGAGTTGTATGTAAATCACACAATAATATAGAAGAATCACACATAGTTCTTGAAGAACTAGTTTCACATATTGCAATCTCTTTATTTTGTCTTGTTATTTCCTTTGATTTTACAACAAAAAAGTATTTTTTAACAAAAGTTTTATTTTTAAGCTTTTGACAAAAGTGCGTTTCGGCCATTTTTGAGCTTTTGGACCCTTAAAAACGCTTCCAATTTTTTTTACCAAACGAATACTTTTTTTTTGAAACAGACTTTTTGAATGTTAAACGTACTTTTAGGCACCTCAAACGCCTACCCAAACAGGCCCTAAGGAGCAAAGACTAAGAGTACTTTTTATTGTCTTAAATAAAAATTTATTGGTTGTTTTCTTCTTTGATTTTTAGTGTTCAAGTTAAACATTAACAAATAATTCAAAACACAAAATATTCATCAAAATACAAAATTTATTTTACCTTTATATCAAAACTTTCCAAATAAAATATATATATATCCTCATACATAAGATACGTCTAGTCGATTGAAATAGGCCTTTTTTGACTTCATATCTTGTCTGTTTCTTTGTTGACTACAAACAATGATGTGCAGACTGCAATGATCAAACAAAACTAATAGAATGCCGTCTGTTTTGTGAGAACAGTGAGAAATGTTAAAGAAGGAGAAGAAATGTTGGAGTATCCGCTAATGGAGTCGAGAGATTGACAGTTTTTGCTTTTGTAATATCAGAGAGTTTGTCATGAAGCTCAGCTTCACCATGCAGGCCACCTTTGTGGACTTACTCCAAATAAAATATATATATATATATATATATATATATATATATATCCTCATACATAAGATACGTCTAGTCGATTGAAATAGGCCTTTTTTGACTTCATATCTTGTCTGTTTCTTTGTTGACTACAAACAATGATGTGCAGACTGCAATGATCAAACAAAACTAATAGAATGCCGTCTGTTTTGTGAGAACAGTGAGAAATGTTAAAGAAGGAGAAGAAATGTTGGAGTATCCGCTAATGGAGTCGAGAGATTGACAGTTTTTGCTTTTGTAATATCAAAGAGTTTGTCATGAAGCTCAGCTTCACCATGCAGGCCACCTTTGTGGACTTACTCCTATATACAAAGCCAACTCTTCCCTAGATTCGTTAGCATCCATTACCTTGATCATGTTGGTCTTCTTTCTTCATTGGGAGCAACACAGAAACAACCTAGACAATGAGAATTATAGGCGTTACTTTAAGTTTGACTGAACTATAACTTGACCCAGTCTTATCAAGACATCAGTACAACCTAAAACAACTACGATTAATAAGATTGATGAATTCTCACAGTAATATATGTCCAATCACTTAAAATGATTTTTATAGAAGTCACTGAACTACCACTACTAATGGTTCTCTCCAAAAATTTTATTCCCAGACACTAGTATGGCAATAAGTATGTGATCTTGAGCGATACTTGATAACAGTTAGTGGTTAAAACCCGCCAACAAGCAAGAATTCAACGTCAATCTCGATCAGAGCCATATTCCACCAACAGGCAATAGCTGACTAAGAATGTACCTCACTAGAGGACATGAATTCGGCGCCAAGTCTGGCTAGAGTTGTATCCTATCAGTTGACAAAACTTGGCCATGCCATATCCTTAAGTGAACACTTCACTCTTAAAGCATCTCCAGCAATGATGTGTATTTTAGCTACTCAAAATTTTTTTTTATTTATTTATTTATTTTTTTTAGCTACTAATTTTTTATTACAAACTCCAACAAACTATCTATTTAATTCTCTACTTTTTTTCAAATATTATTTTTTAACATTATTTTTATTGGTTTTTAGTCGCGTGGATGGGGGAGAGAGAGAGAGGGGGTAGAGGGAGAGGGAGAGAGAAAAAACAATAAATAAATGTTTTTAGTGTCTACAGTTACTAGACTAATTACTGTAGCAAAATAGTTGGAAAAAGTTAAAAAGCATAATATGCGGAGATGAAAAATGGCTCATAGTCAAATTTGACTATCATGAGCCATTTGACTATCCTTTTGAAAATGCTCTAAGAAAACAAACCCAACCAATTCATGGACGTTCGCATGCATTACAATTTCTCTAGCTATTAGAACAAATTAGTCTTACTAATTTAAGGGTCGGATTTTTGTTTGTTGACACCCTTTGCAAGTCTTCGATCGTTCTCTTGGTGCCTGTTGCCCAAACTTGACGGTGCGATTACTTCATTATCCAAAAATATGGCCTAATATGTATTATGTATGGCTGCATTTTATCTTTTTTCCCATCAATTACGGCAATATATATATATATATATATATATATATATATACCTAAAGTCAGATGGTTATAGGATTATATTTAATGGGTTTCAATGCTTCATACGAATTAGGATCCTCTACAGTTCATTTAAACTGGATAATATCCAATTATATTGGAATGAAATTTTTGTTCCCTCAAAATATAAAAAGACAAAAACACTCATCTAATATAACTAACTGGATATTATCTGGTTTATAAGCTCATACACTCTTCTCTTTCTTTCAAATTAAATTTACTTTTAAACTAAATCAATCTTAAGTTTCTCGATCGGAACTAGACCCTTTCCAAATTTTACTATCATTTATTTGCCTTCATCATTTGACGGATTCGGATCCCCTAATGGGAACTAGACCCTTTCCAAATTTTACTATCATTTATTTCAGATCAAAGCCATTCATTTTCATCCAAGAGCTATTATCCTGCCACATATCCCACTACTAATAAAATAATAAAATAATGATGATTATTAATATCATTAATATCATTCAAAATTTATTATTATTTTATTAGTAGTGGGACACGTGGCAGGATAATGACTTTTTTGATGAAAATGGATGGTTTGGATCTGAAATTTCAGAAACTAGAATTCTCCTAAAAATTCCAAGGGATTTGAATCCTCATTTGACACCACGCTCAAGAAAGGAATAGGATCCTTTCCAGTCCAAAATATCCAGTTCATGGCTAAGATTTTTTCTTAGAAATCCTAGAACCACAAATGAAACACCTAGCCTACTAACAAAAATTAATAATAAAATATTATTTAATATTAAAAAAATAATAAAAAAATAAGGGGTGGTTGGCCACCCCATGGCCCTTGGGGGTGGTCCAACCACCCCCAAGGGCTAAATCTAAAAAAAAAAATTCCCCAGGCCTTGGGGGTGGTCTGGCCACCCCAAGGCCAAATGAAAAAATAAAAAATAAATAAAAAAAATTGTTTGGCAATTTTTTTTTTTTTTTTTTTTTTAAAGATTTGGCCCTTGGAGGTGGCCGGACCACCCCCAAGGCCCATGGGGTGGCTTCAGCGGTCTGGGTGGCCGAAGCCACCCCAGCCCCCAATTGGGGTGGTTTGCCCACCCCCAATGGGGTGGCTAACTACCCCTTATTATTTTATTATATATATATCTTTTAATATAAAATAATATTTTATTATTATTTTTTGTTAGTGAGACATGTGTCTCATTTGTGACTCTAAAATTTTTAAGAAGAAATTTTAGCCATAAATTGGATATTCTTGGATCCTATTCTCTCAATAAAACAAAAAATGTTAGAGATGCATTGAATGCTTGTGGTGATCTACAAGAGACACATGTCAAGATTGTGGCAGTCTTGTTTACATCGAAACAGGAATAATATTGTCCACCCAATATTAAAAGTTTAATGTAAGTATAAAGCTTGTTATAATTAAGCATTTAATTGCCAAACTTATTCCATGGCTATGTTGCATGATAAGGACTTGCAAGCAAAAGATTAATAGGAGAAAAAGGCATAACAATTTTGCCATTTATTAACCCTTTACTTTATATTTACATATTATAATTAAGCTTATCCACGTCTAGTGATCCATTTTACCCAAATTGAACAAAATACTTAAACACAAACGAGTATATGTGATCACGGCTTCTAAAATGTATTTTTTTTGGTATTGATTTGAAAAGATGTTTTGGTGTAATATAAAGGTAATAAATATTTTTTTTGGGGTTCACACTTGAAAAAAATATTTTTATGTGATCCACTTAAAAAAAATTGTTTGGTTTTATTTTCAAATAAACAAATTATAAACATTCTTATTTTAAGAGAAATACAAATGGCCAAATCAGTTGAGACCAGACTTTCTATTTATTAAAAAAAGGAGGAGGAAATTTGGTTACAACTTCTTGAGTTTTCGCTTGATTTCAATTTATTCACTCGATTTTTAAATCCTACTTTTAAAGTAGTTTTGCCACATCACATACCACACGTTCAAAAAAAAACCTTTTAGTATTAAAAAAGTACCAAAAAAAAAAAAAAATTGGAGAGAAGTGGAGGAGCAACCCCTCCACCCCAACAATGGGGGCGGCTTGTGCGGTCATCCCCAAACGAAGGGGGTGGCTCACATGACTGTTCCCAATGGAGGGGGTTCTTGCGGTCACATGAACTATGGAAAGTGGCTCAAACAACTGTATGGGGTGACCACGCAAGCTGTCCCCCTCTATTTGAGGGTGGCCACGCAAGTCACCCCATTGCAAGGGATGCCCCGGTACTTTTTCTTTCACATTTTAATAATTTTTAGTAAAAAAGAAAAAAGAAAAAAGAAGGTGTTTTTAATCATGAAACATGGAAAACTGCTTACATAGTTACATGGCATTATTCCTAACAAAGGTAACTTTAGGACCATCCTTCCCCTTTATTGAAGGAGGTTGTGAGACCACCTCTCTAATCTTTTCTTTTTATTTTCTAAAGTAATAAGTTAACCCCAATACAAGAAAAATTAAGCACATATTTATCAAAATATTCATATATAAAGTTATGAAAATTTTTCTAAAAGAGTTTCGTATTTTGAATTGTTAGTTAATTAATAGTTTTGAGAAAAGTGTGTGTTTTTTCAGTTTTCAAAACCATTATCAAGTGAGACCAACATTTCTCAAGATTAACATAATTGTCTCAAACAATGGCTAAGATACAAAGATGGGTTTAGGAATTGCAGTTCAGGTTCATGAGTTGCGTTCATTTAGCCTTGAGTTATGGGTCAACATGAACATAACCCATTTAATTAATTGTGTCAAATCTTTTAATCCTAACATGATTTGTTTAACTAAACGGGTGACACAACATAACTCACATAATTCAAATTTAATAAATAGATCATGTTGGGTTGACACGAACACGACCTGTTTGTTTAATTTTTTTTTGACATGCCCGCACAAGAAGAGGAAAAGGGGGATGATGATTCGATTTAATGATATCTACTTTATGAGGCGTGGTTTCCAGCCGATTGAACTACCTCTTGGGGACAACCTCTTTAATATAAATGGGTTAAATTGAAAACAAATACTTGATCTGACTTGATTAGCGCAATTTCATATGTTATAAGCGTAAATATAATTAACCCACAATAAAGTTAATTGTGGGTTAAGCAAATTGACATGAATCTGATCCATTTATTAATCATGTGTAACTAGATCGATCTGCTTTGACCCGAACCATATTACATTAAACTCTAACTCTCTAATTTTATGTCATATTTGAATCGAACTCACGGGTCATATCAAACATTACCACGTTCTCAAACCTAGATGAGTTACAAAAAAGCAACGGTAGAAGAAGATAAAAATGGATTAAGGGGAAGGTGTCAGTCAAACATTGGCTAAATTCGGGTATCTATATTACAAATTATTGCATTTTACAATGGTCTAGCATGATTGAAGTGGTCAAATAAAATGTTCATCGCTACTTATTTCTTTCCTTCCCACTTTTCTTCAATTGGATCATGTCCAAAAAAATTTGATGGACGGCCGGCCATTTAAGCCCCCCTCCTCTAATCACATTTCTCAACCTCACCATCGAAGCAATAATGCCAATCCCCCCTTTTCACCAACACCTACCTGTCCCTCACGGGCAGCCCCATAACCTGCCCATTCTCCCATTCTCCCTCAAATCCACACCAATCTGTTTCTTCGGTCAAGAGAGAGAAACCATTCACATACATAAAATCTAACCATAATTGAAACACACACAAATGACACAATTGCCAAAACATCAAAGCGCTACCGTTTCCTTTGCTCTTCTCGTTTAAACCAAATCGTGCCATTTGTAACTCTTCAAAAACATCCTTAACAGTTAACAATCCCCCCTCCCCCCCGGTCGGTTTTTACAGAAACCAATGAAGAACGTTTCAAGAAGCAAGTTCTTGCTCTGTTTCCGACCAGTCGTCGATAATATGGAAGCCGTTCTCGAGCCTGAAGGTGTCGGTGGCGGTGGCGGTGATCGGCCGGCGGGTATTCAAGGTCTGCCGTGCATCAGTGTGGTGGGAAACAAGGAAGAAACGAAGAAAATGTTGACTCCAAAGAGAAACCTCTCTCGGGTGATTAAAGCCGTGATGTTTGAAACCTTATTGGTTAGTCTTCTCTGAAACCCCATCTCCCAATACAGAGAAATAGTAAATGTTTTGGTAGTTTTTTGAAGGCCTTTTGATGAACATCAATATCATCTTTTTGTTTACAGAGTAAGAGACTTCGTGACAGAAAGCAGAGTCTTTCGGTGAAACCAGAAAGGTCTCATGATTTGTTTGATGAAAAATCAGTGAATCGGGCATCGGTGGACACTAATATTGATCAAGAAATCACAACCTCTTCTGGGTTATCACATTCGTCTTCGTTCCGTTCATCATCGGTGAATTCCACTGGGTCTTTGCCTGACACAACAAAACAAGATTGTAGCATTAATCCCCAAGTTCAAGCCGTTGTGGAGAAACCAAAGAAGGTGGAAATGGGTTGCTCTGGTTTCAACTCCGGCATTCACTTGCTTGTGATTAGCCTTATTATAACAATCTTTTGGGGAAGGCTTTGTGCTATTCTTTTCGCTTCAATTTGTGCATATTTTGTGCCTCGACGGCATGCCGGTTGTGGCAGACAAGAAAGTGTGATCAAGTTGGAAAAGACAGAGTCCAGAGAGCACAAAAAGAAGGTCATAATGGAAGGCTTCCTCGAAAGAAATCACCACAGAAAGCATTAAATCATAGACGTGAAATTTTTCCGTTTCGTGCTTGATTGAACTTTCTCTGGGGCTCTCTGGTTAGCAAATTTAAGGCTTTCTGAGGCCACAAGAGACAAACACATCTGTCTAGTGATGTGCCTTTTCACAAGTTAGGGGAGAAGAACAGAACATTCTGTTCTTCATTTACTTCCCCTGCTTGTGTCTCTTCTGTTTTTTTCTTCTCTCTTATTGTACGTGTTAACAGATGAAAGATATAGAGACAATTGTACAGAGATTTTGGTTACTAAAGTGTAATTCCTCACTAAAATTATAGTTTTGATTAATTTAGACTTTAATCCATGAGTGATTGACTTTGATTATTATTGTTATTTTTTCTGATTTTGTTTTGAGATGATCTTGAAAGTTTGTGGCAGAGTGGGATATATTATTGTGATTTGGACTGAAAATTGCTCTGTAATATTAGATATATATATATATATATATATATATATATATATATATATAAGTAACCAAAATTTGCCATAATTCGCCATTGATTGAACTTGCTGACTATAAAATCTATGGTGGAATGAAGGAGATGTTAATTATCCAAAACCCAAAATTGCAGCCTCTTGTGGCTTTAATGGATGAATAGAAGTGGTTTCAACCGAGTAAGCAATTAGGCATGCCATTTTGCTTCATACCATGCATAAATCCTGCATTTTTGGCAAGATTTTAATAAAATACTTTATAATTTTCTTATAGACTGATTTAATAGTTCATAATTAGTTAAATAATTAAGAGTGTATAATTGACAAGTCAGTCAGTACTTATTTAAGTTGACAAGTTAGATTTTTTTACTTAATTATTTCTCCAATTATAGACCGTCATAAAACTTTATAATAAAAATTATAATGTTCCTGACAAACATGCAAAAACAACATTAAAATACTTGTCACATAGCCAAGCCTAAAGTAGATAAGGACATTATCTCAAAGTTCTAGAAAACAGCATGCATTAGAAAAGTTGTGCCCTTTTCTTCTTTGTCTTTGCTTCCCCTTTAAAATTGATTCCACCAATTCTTTTCATAGTTTATGCATAAAATCTTTAGTGTATTGTATTTGAGGGCTATTGCACTCTCTTAACTTGTTCATTTCTCATTCTTCAAGTAGTTATTGAATAATAAAAAAAAATCAAAGACGGGTGGAGACTGCCACGTCACACTGTGACATAGTTATCAAATAAACTGTGTAAAATAAAACAATTTGACTTTGGAAACTTTAGGGTTTGTGCTTTCTCAGTTTATCACATAGATTGAGATCTTCTCATTTGGACCATAGTGAGCTGTGGTCAATTGGCCTCATCAATATCCTTGAAATGGGATAACTTGTACGTTAGGAAAGTTGCCCAGCCGGCCAGCCCTGTGAAAAGTTGTCCACTCAGAAAGAGCAGACCAAAAATTATAGGCCAATCAAAGAGAGAGGGGTAAAAAGGAGAAAGGAAGGAAATTAATTAATTAATATATATATATATATATATATATATTTTAAAAAAAGGCTAAGAAACCAAAAGGATGGCAAATTGTGATATTTAATTCCGTAGTAAAGATGGTTGGATTTAGAACCATGGTTACGTAGTGTAACAATCATTGTTAATTAAATAAATGGGTGCCTGCCACGTGGGATTTTGGGGGGTAGTTGAACTAAACGGTCACCTTGTGAAGCTCTTTAATGCCATGTAAATATCAAGGTTCTTTATGAGATAAGACAACGTCTTTACGAAGGATTCCCCTTTAGAGAAGATAATTTATTGTGTGTTTATTAATGGAATTAAAGTTATTCTTAATTAATGATATAGGTTTAATGGGCCTCATTTGGTAACAACCTGTTTTCAAGGCCAAAAACACAATTTTTTTTTTTTTTTTCTTTTTCAAAATTTGTAACAAACAATTCAAAAAATAAAATATTTTTTCTAAAGCATTTCAACCATTTTTTTAAAGGTGTTAGATCAGACAAAAAAGAATCAGTTGCAGAGGACCGCAAAGTAGGAGGAGGGCGGTTATTCCACACTTTAGATGCATAAGTTAGATATCGGCAGAAAAATATGATAATAAAGTAAACAAAGAAATATGACCAAAGGGGCATAGCAATAGTAGAGAGATAAAGTCATGGTCTTAGAACCCTAAACCTCCGGGTTTTTATAATTGCGGTTAAGGTTTAGGATTACTTCCTCCCTGTGCCAAAAGGAGGGAGGCTAAAAATGAAAGGGTCCTACCCTGACGATAGTGTGCACTCCTAATTTTTTTAGGATCCTTGATTCTCCTTCTTTGGAAAGGATATTAAGTACATTTGGGAGAGCTCCGCGATCAGTTGCCTTGGGTGGGCCTTCCTAGTAGTCCGCTTTTTTAAGTGACTTCTCATATTTTATCACTTAAAAAAAAAATTAAAAAAATAATTTAAAACACATTAAATCAAAAGATATAAAATAAAATAAATATAATAAATAGATGAGAAGAGAATCATAACTCAATTTTAATTTGTGCGTTTTTTTGATTAGTAAAATCATCAAGTCTAACCAATCCTTAACCCTTTGACTTTGAGGCTCTGTGTGAATAAAAGGATTTGGCTTTAAGTTCTGTGCTGTAATTTTTTAAAGTATCTAAATTTTATTTTAATTTATTTAATGAAAAAGAGAAAAATTAATCTAAATCGTTTATTAAATTTTATTTTAATAAATATGAGAAAAATATTAACCTTTAGCATTTCTCATTAATAAATTACAACATTGAGGCAAATTCTGAATAAATGGCTGAGATCCACAACTACCATCCACGTGGCGTACACACAGACCAGACCCCAGCAGCTGCGGTACACCGTACCACATTCGAACCAAATATCTAATTTTCCAAATATTTTGATGAATTTGCAAGAAAAACCGTTATTTAGCCGGTAAATGTAACCGGCCCTTAAACCCCAAAGAAACAGAAAAAAAGGGCCCATTATTTGCTTTTCATATTCTCTCTGCGCGCGCTCTCTCTTCTCTCAGGTACTTTCTCTGCATTTTTTTTGCTAATCTTTTCATTTATTATCTAATTCAATGCTATGTGTGGTTGATAGTAACCTCTTATGTCTACTATTCTTGTTTCTTCGCTGAACATTTTCTCTTTCTTTTTCTCTTCTTTTCTTTTGATTTCCATTTTAGTTTTTTCGACACATGTTACTGAAAACCCATGTTTATTTGTGTATGTTAGGGCTTCTTTGAATGAAAGTGAAATTCTGGGTCTATCTTTTTTTGCTTTGATATTATTTTCTTTAATTTTGGATTCTTGGGTATCACATGGGCACAAATTTGTAAAATTTTTGTGTGTGTGCTTATATGTTTGTGTGTATGTTATTGTGGTATAGTACTCTAGGGTTTGAGCCAAATTAGGTCAGAAGAAATGTTTTGTGGTGAAAAAATTTCTGGGTTTTGTTTATAGAGGCATATGGACTAGTGTAGATACAAGAGTGCATTGCATAAGATGTATGATCGCTTTATGAGATGTTTGTTGCTGAAATTCTACTTCATATGAGTAGGAAAAAGATTCTTTATGGTGGTGGATTAATAATTGTTCGAACCTGTGATGATTCAACTGGGCCTGGATTCTTTGTGTAGCATTACCATTTTTATACTGATAAAGTTCATAAGGAACCTGTGATGATTCTTTTTGAAGTGGAACAAACTTATCATGAAGCCTAAAGAAGTTTCCCCCATAGCCTCCCCATCCTTTCTTTCTGTTGTAGTAGTTCTCATGCTTAAATGAATTATATGATTTTGATCTCCCCCAGTCAGTTGCTAAGGCACCCGGTTGACTTGACCATGAGACATATTTATGAAATCCCCCATTCAACCTCTGCTGAGTAGCCAATTGAGAAGAATCAACTATTACTCCACCATGCATTTTCCTACGCATAATCTTTTTCGTTAACTGAGTCAAAGTCGTCATAAAGATTCTTTATGTCGTATTCTGTTTGCTTTACCCTGAACCAATTTGGGGATTCTTGTTTGAGTTGATGTTCTTTTTTGGTGTGAACTTTCCATTTGTGTTTCCAGTACAAGTTTTCTTGCAGGTTTCTTGCTCTGGTACTAGTCATCAATGCTTAATGAAAATTTTATACATAAATGATTGCCCCGGAAATGGCGCTTTCAGGGGAATTGGTTCAACATATTGAGCAGAAAAATTTGATGGGAGACAGTGGTTCTGGTTCTTCATTTCCTCTAAATCGTTCTGTTCTTGGTGAAATAAATTTGTCAGAGGTTTTGGAGCAGTCAAGACATATGGCTTTATCTTATGTGAAGCATACAGAGAAGTGGAGATCTGATAGAGCATTGCAGTTGGCTTGTGGTGGTGACCCTTCTAGTTCTTTAAAGGAGAACTCTGCCAGCATGAACAGTGAGGTGGATATATTTGCTGATTCTCCAAGGACAGAGATGCTTTTTGGAAACATTTCCAAGAAGAAGAAGAAGAAAAAAGGCAAGTCAACTAAAAGTTTGAACGATAAGACTGTTGATGGTACAGGACTAAGAAAATGTGGTTTAGACAGCGCAATGGCATCTTGTCAGCCATCGGGGGAAACCCCAACTAACTACGTGAAAGGCTTGAAGAATGATCTCCCATCTGCAGGTGTCAACCCTCAATGTGCACCATGTATGTCTGTAGTTTGTAAAGATCCGAGTGCTCCCAATGGCAAGAATCTTCCTGAATATTCCAATGTCAGAATTCCTGATCTTACTGGAAATTATTTACCTGCTGCTACGTGGAATCAAAGTAACTCTGGGTCCAACATCTGCTGTGTGGGTTCAGAATCCAGCAAGCACGAGCCTGAAGAAGTAAGCAAGAATTGTTTTCTGGAGAACCAGTCTCCCAGAGTTCTATCTCAATGCAAGTCTTGTAAGGCCAAAGATTGCACTGGTTGCAACCGTGGAGTTACCAATACCTTTGGCCGGTCTCAGACTGCCTGGAATCTTCGTGGTATCACCCCAATTAATGATTTGGCTTCTCAAAGTGATGTAGTACACAAAACTAACTGTCATATCTCTACTCGGATTGGAAGGGAAAATAGCCACTTAGGCTGGAAGAAGAATAAGATGAATGCCAAGGGAGCACAAACCTACGCGAAAAAGAGATCAAATTTTTATTATGTGGAGAGGGATATTGGCCTGCTAGAGAAGAATCTTTGGGTCAAGCGTAAGTCACTTTCAAGTAGAGGATTGTTACCCAGTCACTTAAATTTCCCTCCAGGCTACAGCAATACTGCACATGGAATGAAAAAGATGGTAAACAATGGTGGAGTAATAGTTGATTCTTCTCAATTGGCTACTCAGCAGAGGTTGAATGGGGGATTTCATAAATATGTCTCATGGTCAAGCCAACCAGGTGCCTTAGGAACTGACTGGGAGAGATCAAAATCATATAATTCATTTAGACATGAGAACTACTGCAACAGAAAGAAAGGACAGGGAGGCTATGGAGGAAACTTCTTTAGGCTTCATGATAAGTCTGTTCCACTTCAAAAAGAATCATCACAGGTTCCTTATGAACTTTATCAGTACAAAATTGGTAATGCTGCACAAAGAACCATTTATAATAGCCAGCTCGCTGTATCTTATGGTTCAAACTGTTTAAATTCATTTCCTGCCTTTTCGCCTGTCTTACAGCAAAATGTACCTCGCTCGACAAGTTGGAATATACCAGGTCAACATGTGCTAAATGATTTCCATCCATACAATTGCATGAAGATTCCAATAACGGAAGAAGTAGTAAGTAGGTTTTTTTCTGCATCCATAGACAGTGATATGTGCTCACATTTGAAATTTCATAATGAAGATAAATATAGGCAAAATGGAGCAATTGGAAAGAAATGGGTTCCTGTTGGTACAAAGAGATCCAGGCTTCTGAAACAGACTAGTTCTGCTGGTGAGTCCCGTATCTCAGAAAGTGCCACTGCTGAAGTAGATGGTCAGAAAGTTGAAAGTATAAAAGATTCAGTAATATATGGTGAAAAAAAAAAGTTAAATCCAAGAGTCTTAATAGGCTCACATATGGCTTCAGAAGCTTTAAAGGCTGCTTACCAATTGCAACTAGCATCGGAGGGCATTCACTATGTGATGGGCTATCCACTTGCAGAATTTGAAAGACTCATCCATTCATTTGCTCCAGTTATCTCTTCTTCGTGTGCGTATGAGAAATGTGCTGTTTGCATAGATAAACAGCTGTCTCATAGTCTCCTCTGCAAGCATCAGGCTCCAAATGTATCACTACATGTTGTTTGGAACTGGTATGAGAAACCTGGGAATTATGGTTTGGAAGTCAAGGCAGAAGATCTTCAGAATTTGAATGGCTTGCATAGTGATTCCATATCCTTTCATGCTCATTTTGTCCCTTTCCTTTCAGCCGTTCAGTTGTTTGGCTACCGACATCTCCCTGAATATTCTGATAAAAGTAGGGAACACACCAACCTCGAAATGCAGGACAAAGGAGAAGTTGGACCACACTTCTCTTTTCCAAAAACATTGTTTGCCAAACATTCAGAAGCTGTTGAGGTTAATTGCAATTCGAATGAGCATATGGAACCAGCTCGGAACTTTGACTCAGTTCAGGAACCTGTCAGTTCGTCAAAGGTTTCCCCATGTAAAGAAAGTGATAGTTCGAATTTAGATACTTTATCTGCCTCATTTGATACTGAGCTCGTATTTGAATTTTTTGAATCTGACCAGCCACAATATCGAAAGCCTCTCCACGAGAAGTATGTGCTTGCAACACTATTTTCCTCCTTTTTTCTGCATAAAATATTGTATTGCTCTCACATCTGCAACTCAACAAGAAAATGCTGATTACTGGTTTAATCAATTGATGGGTTTAAATTTGTGGTCATTACTTGTGCTTTCTAATAAGAAATTGTTCTGCAACCTAGTTATATTGACTTGAGAAATCACGTAAGAAGCTATACTGATTAGAGTTATATATTCTGAGGATTTGTGATTGCTATTGTGGGCTAATTCTGCAACCTAGTATTAATTACACATTGAAGGTCAATTTCTTGATTATTGCAGAATTGTAGAGCTTGTTGATATTGGAACTTCTAGTCGTCAAATATATGGTGACCCTTCAAATCTAGAACTTATGAATCTTCAAGAACTACATCCTGCATCTTGGTGAGTATCAAAATAATTCTAGTTATTGTATGTATACTCTTTTTTCTTTCTTTTTCATCACTGATCTTAGCTTATTTGCAAAACTTGGATCAATGGTTTCAGGTTTTCAGTGGCCTGGTATCCGATATATCGAATTCCAGAAGGGAACTTCCGTGCATCATTTTTGACTTTCCATTCACTAGGACATCTGGTCCAGAGACACATTTTAAGTGATTCTCTGAATAAGAACGCATTCTGCATTGTCTCCCCTGTGTTAGGATTGCAAAGCTACAATACACAGGTAAAGAGTTGAAACATATCTTGCACACTGGAATCTTTTCACCAGGATTTAACTTTCTTGATACATAAGACTTCAATGATTGTAAGGGATTAAATTTCTTGGTATGAGCAATTAAAAACCATGAATGATTGAATATGCTAATTTCTCTATAGAGCCGAGAAACTAAAATGGTGCGAGATATTAATACGCTAATAAGCACTTTAAAGAATGGAAACTTATATATTGAAGGCTGTGAGGAACGTTTTATCTCATGGAAGGGAATCCACTTCCATGGGGGTAGCGTTCTGAACTGAGGGGGGGAGAGATCATTCGTAGAACATTAGTATTTGGTTATTGACATTTTTATTTTTATCTACTCTAAATTACACCATATTTTCCTTTTGAATGTAAGTACTTTTGTTGTCAGCATTTAAATTTAATATATGGAAGTTGGTGCTTCTCTCAGTTTATCATATCTGACTAAAACATTTTAGTGCTCCTGTGAAGAATGTGAAAATTGTTTAGAGCTTCTCTTCTATGCTAATTCTTATGATTATTTTTTCTTCTGGCAAAGTTTACTTGCAAATGATGTGTTGGTGAGAAATGTGACAAGCTTCCTTTTGCAGGGTGAATGCTGGTTTAATCCCAAAATCCCTGTTGAAACTACTTTGAAAGAATCAACACCTTCCAACGGTTCTGAAATTCTCAAGGAAAGACTCAGAACACTTGAGGAAAATGCTTTACT
This sequence comes from Corylus americana, assembly GCA_036287905.1. Classification (NCBI taxonomy): domain Eukaryota; kingdom Viridiplantae; phylum Streptophyta; class Magnoliopsida; order Fagales; family Betulaceae; genus Corylus; species Corylus americana. Next base: position 5,733,989 of record CP125818.1, on the reverse strand, counting down.
TTTTGCTAGAGGTTGTGTTCGCAAAAATAATGTGATGGCATTCAACCGGCAGCCAGATTATGAGTTCTTTAGTTCTCGGAAAAACTGATGAGCACATTCTTTTCTGCATTCCTTTGGTAGAACTGCGTTACTTACACAGCAGATAGTTTTGTAAAGTGCGGTAGGAAAAAAGGCAAGTTACAACTGTTAGGGTGGCCTTACTACTGTATGTCAGTTTTTTGTTGATAATTGGAAACTTGAAGTAGTGTTGTTGAAAAGCTGCAGAAGGTTAGTTTCAGTTTTGTATAGCTAGATGATTTGATGCAGCTGTTGATTTTCACATTAGTAGATATATAGTAATTGTTCTTGTACAGTATCAGATATATCTCACCTTTTTTTTTTTTTTTTTGTTAAATTGGAGATTTCATTGGAATATTGGATTTTGTGAAGGTTCTACAGTTGCCATATCTTTCTCTAGCAATTTATTATTATTATTATTATTGTCTCCACAAAATCACCAGGCTGCAGCTTGATTGGTTTGATTTATTACAAACTCAAAGTTTCACCACTAAGGATGATTGTCTATTATTTTGGGGTTAGGGGAGTATTTGCTGCACCTATTCATCCCCACCTGGATCTGCAAATCAAAATATTAAAGACTTCTCTAAATAATACCGGCAAGAGAATTATTTAGGGTAACCATGCTTTTTTTAGGGGTGAAGAGAATTGTCCCCGGCAAATATGGCTCTTTTCTTAATGAAAGAAAATTAGATTACAGTAAACTATTTTTAAAACTGTCACCAAAATTGTGGCTACTTTTTGAAGTTTTTAGTGGATCATTCAATGGATGTTGCAGATCGAGCATGCAGATCAATATAGGAACAGTGTTTATTATTTATTTCTTTTCGACTGAGAGGATGACTCTGTGAAGAAAACTATGTTCTCCTGGTTGTCAGCAAACAGTAGGAGAGATCTTGGAATCGGGGCCAGATTCACATCTAAAACTCCCTCAAGGATTTGAACTATCTGACCCATCGGCGGCCTCTTAGTTCATCATCTTGGATGCACCAACAAGCATCCTTACAAACTCTTGTGAGCTCTACTACATCAGCGATTCCCTTTAACCTGGGATCTAATAGGCTAAGGACATCGCCCCCTTCAACTATGAGGGTTGCAGCCCGAGCTGGGAAGAATCCAGTTTTGCCATCTGCAGATGGCTCAGAGTTTCTCCTTCCTGAGACAAATTCGAAAAGCATCATTTCATAGCTGTAAACATCGGCCTTGGCTGTAATGGGCACCCCTGAAATCCACTCAGGAGCAAGATAACCTCTTGTGCCTCTCATGGTTGTCAGGACTTGGCTGAATTCCCGCCCAACAAGCTTTGCCAGGCCAAAATCTGCCACTTTTGGACACAAATAAGCATCTAGAAGAATGTTCTCGGGTTTTATGTCACAGTGTATGATGCACTCTCTGCACTTATCATGGAGATAAGCCAACCCTCTAGCTGTTCCTATAGCACTCCGGTATCTTGTTTTCCAGTCCAAAAACTCATAATGGAAAAGTTGAGATTCTAAAGAGCCATTTGGCATATAATCATAGACCAGCAACTTTCTAGTACCTTCAGAGCAGAACCCGCGAAGCCGAACAAGATTTACTTGTTGGATTGTACTGATTGTACTGACTTATGTGCGGAATTGCTTCTCTCCTTGGCTGATGCTTTCAAGTTTTTTGACTGCTATGACTGTTGAATCAGATAACGTCCCTTTGAAAACAGAACCAAAGCCTCCTCCCCCCAACTTGTCCGAAAAATTCTTGGTCGCATTTTGCAAATCTCTGTACCCAAATGCCACCAATGAACCCTCTACTGTCTTTCCTGTCCCAACAGCTCTCCTTCTCCCTCTAAGGATTACAACCACAAAAAGGCCTAGCAGAACTGCTGCAACTGAGCCCGCAACAATTATACCCTTATTATTCTTTTTACTTGAGAACTCTGCAAGTTTGAGATACAGAGTTCTCCCATTAGAATCATCTCCTGAGAGTTGTTGCAGATTCAAGAGATCTCCAACCCAAATTGAACAATTATTGATTTCATAAGCATAAGCAGTGCAAGAGCAGTTATTCAAGCAGGTGGATTCACATTCTGCAGCATTTCCAACCTCAACAGACTTTGGTTGTTGTTGGGGTGGTCCCTCTTTATGTGGGGACCAACCCACGTGGATAAGCACAAAGGGTTGAAACGCTTTGTATGCAATATAAAAAGAAAAGCACTTTGTGCTTTAGTGTTCACGTGAGACTAGGAGACTAAGAGACAAAAAGAAGAGAAAAATAAGGAGAAGAAAGAAAGAGTGCGGCGCAGGGAGAGAAAGCAAAAGAAAAAAAGAAGAAAAATGGTTACGCTTTTTCAAATCCGTTAGAGATTGGAAGGTTTTTTGTGGTTCGATTTTGATTTTAGAGTGTTGCTCCTGACGACGAGTGGTACTGATGTAGGACATGTGTGTCCTCACCCCCAAGAATAAATAGTTTACTTTTAATCATTTTCCTACTAGGAGTATATTTGCTTTTCCTATTAGAATTATGTTTACTTTCCCTACTAGGATTATGTTTACTTTCCTACTAAGATTAGATTTACTTTCTCTACTAGAAGTAGGTTTACTTTTTCTCCAAGGATTTCTCTTCTATAAATAGGCTAGTTTATTATGTAAAACTCAATCAATGGAATTATTATAAAATCAGAGAATTCTCTCTCAAATACTCTGCGGAGTTTTATTTTTCTTTTAGCCTGTGGGCTTGTTTTATCTTTTTGGGTAGAAGACGAAGACGCTTCTCCTTGCAGAATCAAAGACTCTGCTCTTTGATTAGTTACCTTAGTCTTCCGCTACATCAGCTATGTATTGACTGGTGTCGATCGTTAGAATTCCTCTCTAATCGCTTGGTTGCTAATATACCTACTTGGTGAGATCTTTCTTTATTCTTGTTGGAATCCACTTTAGGGTGATGAATTTATGTTTAATCCAAGAATGCATGTATTCTTGATGTGATGATAACCTCTAGATATTTTTCTAGGGAAGACAATTGTAAACTCATTATTGTTGATAGTGGAAGATTTAACTGGACTAGGTCCCGTGGTTTTTACCTTTGCATTAGAGGGTTTTTCACGTAAAAAACTTGGTGTCTTGCTTGTGGGTTTGCTTGATTATTATTTTGCTACTGTGTTACTATTTAATTTGCACAAAGAGGGGTAGATTAATTCCGTTGAGCATCTAAAATTGGTGTTCACCCCTAACAAAGTGGTATCAGAGCCTTTGGTTCATTGTTCGTGTGGAGTTCTTGTATGAATTAAATGGAAGAGTCATCTAACAGCATGGTTAAACTCACAGCTTCCAATTATTTAATTTGGAAGACTAGGATGTAAGATATTTTGTATTACAAGGAATTGTTTGACCCCATTGAGTTGAAAGGTGTCAAACAAGTTGCTGCAACCAACGATGATTAGAAGAAATTGAATAGGAAAGCCGTTGAATATATTAAGCAGTGGGTTGATCAAAGTGTCTTTCATCACGTAGCTAAAGAAGTTGATGTTTATAATCTTTGGCAGAAGTTAGAGAGTCTTTATGAACGAAAGACTGCTCAAAACAAAGCCTTTATGATAAGAAGGCTTGTGAATTTGAAGTACAAAGATGGGCATAGTGTTACGGAGCATCTAAGTAATTTTCAGGGATTGTTGAATGAGTTGTCTACCAAGAAATTTGCACTAGATGATGAGGTGCAAGTGTTACTTGTATTAAGTTCTTTGCTAGACAATTGGGAAACCTTGGTAGTGTCGCTCAGTAATTCGGCTCCCAATGGTGTGATACCTATAGGTATGGTAAAAGACAGCATGTTCAATGAAGAGGCAAGAAGAAAAGAGCAAGGTATTTTTTCTCATTCAAAGGAACTTGTTATAGAAAGGCGGGAGAGAAGTAAAAGTAGAAAACCTCACAGGTATGACAGTCGTGACAAGTCAAGAGGAAAGTTCTATTCAAAAATAGACATGAAATGTTTTCACTGTGGCAAGCCTAGGCATCTAAGACAAGATTGCAAAAAGTTTAAAAGGGAACAGTTGAAAGGAAAAGATGAAGAACGTCAAGAAGAAAAAGACAGTGCAGCAGTTGCATCTGATGGTGATGTGGTATTTGCTTTTGATGAAGCTTATGCTAATCTTGCATGTGATGAATCTATGTGGGTAGTTGATACAGCATCATCTTTTCATATTACTCCACATAGAGATTTCTTCTCCTCCTATACCAGTGGCGATTTTGGTTGGGTCAGGATGAGAAATGAAGCAAAGTGTAAAGTTGTGGGCATCGGAGATATACAGCTGGAAACCAACATTGGGTGCAAATTGGTTCGCAAGGATGTTAGACATGTTCCTGAAATGCACTTCAACTTGATTTCTATTAGGAAACTTGATGATGAAAGCTACCACAATTACCTTGGAGGTAGACAGTGAAAACTGAGCAAGGGTTCTCTTATCTTAGCCAAGGGAAAGAGGACCAACACTCTCTATAAGACAGCTGCAAGACTAGTCAAGGATGAAGCGATTGTTGTTGAGAATGAAAACTCCACTCAGCTATAACACAAGAGGCTTGGTCACATGAGTGAGAAGAGACTTCAGATTCTCGCCAAGGAACAGCTCTTACCTAATAATAAAGGTATGTCACTAACGCCATGTACTCACTGTCTTGTTGGAAAACAAAGAACAGTTTCATTTAAAAAATCATCTTCATCGAGAAAGTCTAATATTCTTGATTTAGTTCACACTGATGTCTGCACTATGAACACAAACTCTAGGTGGTACTCTTTATTATGTGACTTTTATTGATGACCACTTTAGAAAGGTATGGGTGTTTGCTTTGAAAACCAAATATCAGGTATTGGGTGTGTTCAAAGTTTTTCATATAAAGGTTGAAAGAGAAACTGGAAGGCAGTTAAAATGCGTCTGTGCAAACAATGGTGGTGAATACAGAGGACCGTTTGAAGAGTATTGCGGTATTCATGGGATCAGGCTTGAGAAAGCTGTGCCCAAGACCCCGCAGCATAATGGCGTAGCAGAGAGAATGAACAGAACCATCTGTGAGAGAATCAGGTGTATGCTCTCTCATGTAAAATCGCCTAAACATTTTTGGGGTGAGGCAATAAGGACAACAGTTGACTTGATAAATCTTTCTCCTTCAGTTCCTTTGGATGGTGACATTCCTCAAAGGGTTTGGACATGGAAAGATGTTTCTTTTGAGCATTTGAGAGTGTTTGGCTGCAGTGCATTCATCCATATTCCTAGAGATGAGAGGTCAAAGCTTGATAGCAAAGTCAAACAATGTATCTTCACGGGTTATGGGCACGAGGGGTTTGGTTACTGATTGTGGGATCCAGTTAATAATAAAATCATACGAAGCAGAGATGTCGTATTCTTTGAAGATCAAACCATTGAAGACTTAGATCAGAAAAAGGCAGAATCTCTCAGTGAATACCGTGTTGATTTGGATCCAGTTATTCCTCCTTGTGTGATGCATGATGAACACATGGGAGATGTACAAGAAGAATATGTTAATACAGTTGGTGAAAATGGTGAGCCTGCAATTGATAATGTAGAGTTAGAAGAGCACCTAGAGCAAGCTTCTTTAGAACCAGTCGCTGAGATTCAATTGAGGAGATCTACTAGAGACCGACAGCCTTCCAGAACGTATTCAGTTAATGAGTATGTGTTACTTTTTGATGGGGGAGAGCTAGAAAGTTATCAAGAGGTTATGCTACATGACCAGAAAAATCAATGGTTAGAAGTCATGCAAGACGAGATGAAATCCTTGCATGAGAATCACACATATGATTTGGTGGAACTGCCTAAGGGCAAGAGAGCACTCAAGAATAAATGGGTGTTCAGATGCAAGATTGAACCAAACAGATCACAGCCAAGGTACAAGGAGCGACTAATTGTAAAGGGGTTCGGTCAAAAGAAAGGCATTGATTTTGATGAAATTTTCTCACCCGTGGTAAATATGTCTTCTATCAGAGTTGTTTTGAGTTTGGCAGCCAAAATGAATTTGAAGATCGAACAGCTTGATGTGAAGACTGCTTTCCTTCATGGTGACTTGGGCGAAGAAATTTATAAGGAGCAACCAGAGGGGTTCATAGCTAAAGGCAAAGAACACTTAGTGTGTCGGTTGAAAAAGAGCTTGTACGGACTCAAGCTTGCACTGAGACAGTGGTATAAGAAGTTTTATTCCTTTATGGTTGATCATGGGTATGACAGAACTACATCAGATCATTGTGTGTTTGTGAAGAAATTCTCTGATGAAGAATTTATTATTCTCTTGCTATATGTGGACGACATGTTGATTGTTTGTCATGACACTAGTAAAATTGACAGACTGAAGAAAGAATTGAGTAAGTCCTTTGCTATGAAGGACTTGGGACCCGCAAAACAAATCCTTGGTATGAAGATCTCTCGTGATAGGAACAAAAGAAAATTGTGGCTATCACAAGAGAGCTATATCGTGAAGGTATTGGACAAGTTCAACATGAGCAAGGCAAAACCGGTGAGCTCTATACTTGCAAGTTATTTGAAGTTGAGTTCAAAGCAAAGTCCTACAAGTGAGAAAGGAAAAGGTGAAATGAAGAAAGTGCCTTACGCGTCAGTCGTGGGTAGCTTGATATACACGATGGTGTGTACGAGGCTTGATATCGCTCATGCAATTGGAGTTGTCACTCGGTTCCTTTCTAATCCTAGCAAAGAACATTGGGCAGCTGTAAAATGGATTCTCAGGTATCTTAGAGGTACTTCGAGAGTATGTTTGTGCTTCGGCAGTGGTCAATAAGTGCTTTATGGGTTTACAGACGCAGATATGGCTTGGGATATTGATTCTAGAAAATCTACTTCAGGATACCCGATTACTTATTTAGGGGGAGCAGTGTCATGGCAGTCCAGATTGTAGAAGTGTGTTGCTTTGTCTACCACAGAGGCAGAGTGCATTGCTATCATTGAAGCGGCCAAGGAATTGTTATGGATGGATGAAAAGGTTCTTACAAGAATTGGGTCTACAGCAAGAGAGGTATGTGCTTTATTGTGACAGTCAGAGTGCCATCCATCTCAGTAAGAATTCAACTTTCCATTCAAGATCGAAACATATCGATGTTAAGTGTCATTGGATTCGTGATGCACTGGAGGATAAGCTGTTACAGATTGAGAAAATTCATATTGATGACAATGAGTCCGATATGATGACAAAACCATTGCCTATGCAAAAGCTTGAAATTTGCAGAAGCGCGACGGCCTTGGTGGAGTCCCCTACATAATCGGAAAGGGGAGATTTGTTGGGGTTGTCCCTCTTTATGTGGGGACCAACCCACGTGGATAAGCACAAAGGGTTGAAACCCTTTGTGTGCAATATAAAAGGAAAAGCACTTTGTGCTTTTGTGTTCACGTGAGACTAGGAGACTAAGAGACAAAAAGAAGAGAAAAATAAGGAGAAGAAAGAAAGAGTGCGGCGCAGAGAGAGAAAGAAAAAGAAAAAAAAGAAGAAAAAGGGTTACACTTTTTCACATCCATCAGAGATTGGAAGGTCGTTTGTGGTTCGATCTTGATGCAATTTTAGAGTGTTGCTCCTGACGACGAGTGCTATGTAGTGATTGGTGTCGATCGTTGGAATTCCTCTCCTATCGCTTGGTTGCTAATACCTACCTGGTGAGATCTTTATTTATTCTTGTTGGAATCCACTTTAGGGTGATGATTTTATGTTTAATCCAAGAATACATGCATTCTTGATGTGGTGATAACCTCTAGATATTTCTCTAGGAAAGATAATTGTAAACTCATTGTTGTTGATAATGAAAGATTTAATTGGACTAGGTCCCGTAGTTTTTACCTTCGCATTAGAGGGTTTTTCACGTAAAAATCTTGGTGTCTTGCTTGTGAGTTCGCTTGATTATTATTTTGCTACTGTGTTACTATTTAATTTGCACAAAGAGGGGTAGATTAATTCCACTAAGCATCTGAAATTGGTGTTCACCCCTAACAGTTGTACAGGCAATGCCATGCTAGGCATTGGAAAGAACCTGTCCGCCTACCTATTAGTAAGATTGGTATTTTCACACTGTAAAGTAGTTCTCCTCATGCACCCACCAGAATACTCGAACAAATTCCATTTGTTCTACGACTTAGGAACAAAACCTGTCAAACAGCTACAAAAAGACAAGGAATTTTGGTTGCAGATAGCAAAAGCTCCGCAAAAAGCGTAAACCTCGCATTGTGTTTTCGGTTGAACCCAAAACAAATTCCACCGATTGGTATTTGCTAACCATGTTAGTTGCTTAATCTGCACCGAAACATCCAACACAAATTGAGAAATGGTGGAAGGATTATAAAGAGAATAGGTGAAATAACTCTCATTTGTGTTGTTAACATAACTGAAGTTGTAGATATAATTGGCCCTCATTTCAAGAACTAAGCTAAAAATATTCCCATCCCAAGCTCCATTAGTCCAATACTGAATGGACCTATTCCACATAATAATATACAAACTGGTATTTGCCTCTACCTGAAGATTTAAGAGCCCTGTTGTAGGATCCTCCTCATTCTTCCGTGAAATGAGGTGTTGGTTTTCATTGGTAGTTTTGTTGAATCCAATCTTACTACCAGGAAGCCATGTATGAGCTGGGTGATCAAAACTTTGCCATAAATATTGCGATGAATTAGACCCATCTCTCACAACAAGATTTCCTTCATCTAGAAGAACAGCTTCTATAGGACTTGAAGTGTTGGTAGTCAAATTTGTGGGCCAAACTGGGATTTGGGACTCATTGAAGAGAACCAAATTACCACCCGAGATTCTTAATATAGAACTTATATCAGAGACTGGTTTATCTCTGTTTGCCACCCAAACTATGGTTTTGGTTGAGACTTTGTTGAGACTGTACCACATGCCTATATAGTAGTTAGAAGAGTTACTTGTTTGGAAGAAACCCAGTACAAAGCTCCCACCTGCAGAGGCAATGGTTTGGTCACCAAAGAGAGATTGGTTGGCAGAGATGGTGTCAGGTCCAAGGGAAAGATGGTTGTTGACAGATAAGCCGAGGAAGACAAGAGAAAGCATGAGTCATGGATTCTTCTTGGTATCCATGGCTGCAAATAATTTTTGCAGAGTGGCTTGAGAGAAGAGAATCCAGGAACGGGGCTAAATACTCATTTCGCTTCCTTGTGCGAGAGGAAGTTCGTAAAGTCAACTGACTACTACGCCAATGAACGATTAGTTGTCGTGGTGTCCCATTTTGTTGGCAGCAAACTATTTGTCGGAAAAGTCAACCTACTTCTTTCAAACTATCACCTACTGAACTAAAAAAAAAAAAAAAAAAAACTCAGTGTACTCATGAGGCAACTGTTGTGCGAATTTGACATGTATTTTCCTAAACCCGCCTTAAATTGATATTGTAAAATAACATATGACCACTATTCTCATTCCCTTTATATATATAAAATCACTTAAAGGATTTCGTGTTAGATTTGATAAGTTTCTGACCTATAGGTTATGTTACGTGTTTTTCTACTATCATCTCAAAGCAGAGGGGAGCCATGGGAGTTGAGCCCCCCTCAACTCCTAAAAATTCTCCTTACCTACGTAAAATTTTATCTTATATCCCCCTCAGCTAAGATTATTCCCCCCTCAACAACTGGTTATGCCCCCCTCAGCAACTCTTGAGGGCAAATGCCCTCCTCGACCAAAGGTTGAAGATGATGCAGTTGAGTCAACTTTAACCATTATAACTTGAAACTTGTAGATTTGTAGTTGTAGAAGAACAAAAGGTTGAAGATGATGCTGTTCCCAATATTTTCCATAAACTATGGAAGAAGATAAGGTACACGCGTGCAGGAGAAAAATAAAATAAAATAAAAAAGGTACAATGTGCAACTTACAAAGCACAAGGAGACCAAAAAATCTTAATAAAATTATGAAGTCTTGTTCACATGTTCAACTCTTCCCAATATATATATATATACATGTCCACACAAGAGGGGGAGGATGATTTAAACTAGTGACCTCCGCTTCATTAGGCGTGGTCTCAGCCGATTAAGCTATTTCTTGGAGACCCCAATAATTTTCTTAAAGTATAGAAGAAGACAAGCTTGATACATGCTAACATGTGTGCAACTTGCAAAGCATAAAAAGGAGACTAAAAAAATCATTTTTTATATTTCTTTTTTTTTTTAATATTTTTAATTAATTTTATTTTTTTATTCATAAACAAAATTTTGACCCCCAGAGTGAACATCCTGGCTCCGCCACTGTCTCAAAGTCATACCTTACAACAACTTTTTTTTTTTTTTTTTTTTTAGTTTTTTTTATTACTTTTTTTATGTTTGCCGGATTTGTAATTTATGTTTTTTTTCTTTTTTTTTTTGCCGTATTTGTAAGTTATGTTTTTTTTTTAAAAATTTTTTTTTTTTTATTTGCTAGATTTGTAATGTTGTTGAATTTCACAGCCAAGAAACTTTTCTAATTTTTTTGATTGAATTGCTTTATATGTTATAAATTTATTATTACTATTTTTTCAAGTATTTTTTTCGTGTTACCAACTATAAATATATGATATACGAAGTTAAATAATATATGAGATGAAAATTTCATGGCAAAATGATAAGCAAGTATGATATGAAATTATAAATAATAATGTTCAACTATAGATAATGCCTTTTGTGTTTATTAGAAGCAAGAATTACAACTTTAAGGTCCGAAACACTTATTATCTCATATAGGGATAACGGATAATAACTGCATTTATTAATCAGCAATAATCGCGCGAATACCAAAAACTATTATTCACATCCTCATTTTTACCCCTAGTTTTTGCAATGAATTTCATTTATTTTTTTTTTAAATAAAATAAAATTGATTTTTAGTCTCTCTTAGGTCTCTTTTTTTTTTCCTTTTTTTTTTTTTTTTTGAAAAATTTTTAGGGTAGTGATATGCTACATTTACCAACTTCTAGAGAGAAATTTTGGTAAGTGCAAACATTTTCTTTAGGGTATTAACAATTTTTTTTAAGTTTGTGGTGACATTGTCGGAATGTAAAGTGCAAGACAACCTTGAAACAACAATCAAATTCTGGACTTGCTGCACTATTTCATCACTTTTACTACAACCTATTCTCAGCAAATTCCTATTCTTATTTTTTTCTTCTGGCAAACTATACTTGCAAATGTTGTGTTGGTATAATGCCTGAGAAGCTTCATTTTGCAGGCCGAATGCTGGTTTAATCCCAAAATTCCTGTTGAAACTACTTTGAAAGAATCAACATCTTTCAACGGTTCTACAAATCTCAAGGAATTAAAGACTCAGAACACTAGAGGAAAACGCATTCCTTTTGCTAGAGGTTGTGTTCGCTAAAATAATGTGATGGCATTCACCAGATTATGAGTTCTTTGTCTCAGAAAAACTGAGGTAGTTTTTAAAACAATTTGAATAACAGTGGAAGAGTACATTTCACAGACTGTTTTCTTGATACTAAAACAGAGAATGCCGTATCATTATATGCAGAAATGCAGCGAGTATGACAATGTGGGATTGCCAATCACATGAATATTTGACAAAGGTATTCCTTGTATACTGAATTCGTTTGAGAATTGCGATCTGTTTGTCAAGTAGAGCTGAGTTTCTTTTCCTGTCTGCATTGAGTGAGGATCTTCTCCAATATTTTCCTTTTCTGCAGAACCGTGGCCTGCACATCTTTCCTTTTCCACCGCTGCATCATTGTACAATCTTCTCTTGCTGCTTTGAGTGTTATTCCAGGATCGTGACTGGCCGAATTTGCGGTGACAGATTTGGCGGCTGCACGTTGTCCTATATGGACTGTATCATCCTGCAGAACAGTTTTTGCCTTGTACTATCTTCTGAATCCTGATAACTACATTCTTATCTGCATTTTCAGTGGTAGAATTGCGTTACTTACACAGCAGATATATTTGTGAAGTGCTGTCTCATTATTGTATGTTAGTTTTTGTTGATAATTGGAAACTTGAAGTAGTTGTTGAAAAGCTGCAGAAGGTTAGTATCTGTTTTGTATAGCCAGATGACTTGATGCAGCTGTTGAATTTCACATTACAGTTCAATCTAATAGGGTTATCCATTTTTGAATTCTGATGTAGATAAAGAATACTTTGCTCAAATCCTCGGTAGATATATAGTAATTGTTCTTTTACAGTATCTGATGTATCTCACTTTATTGTTAAATGGGGGATTCCATTGTTATATTGGGATTTTTTGAAGGTTTTACAGTTGCCATATCTTTCTCTTGCAAATTTTTTGTTCTCCATAAAATCTCCAGGCTGCAGCTTGATTAGTTATTATGTAATGATTAATTACAAAAAGTTTCACCACTGAGGATGATTAATTGTCTATTGTTTTGGGCTAGGGAGTATTTACTGCACCTATTCATCCCCACCTGGATCTGCAAATCAAAATATCAAAGACTTCTCTAAATAAAACAAGCAAGCCTCCACTGTCTAGTTAAGAGAACTGTTATCATTCAACTGGGTAACCATATATACCTTTTTAGTGGTGAAGAGATTATCCTCGGAAAATATGGTGCTTTTCTTGATGGAAGAAAACTAGATTACCGTAAACTATTTTGAAAACTGACACCAAAATTATGGCGACTTCTTGAAGTTTTTAGGGGATCATTCAATGGATGTTGCAGGTCAATCATGCAGATCCATATAGGAATAGTGTTTACTATTAATCTATTTAGCTTGGGAAATTCAATCAGGGATGCTTAGCCACACAAGGAAAGAAAAACTAATCATACACATTTAGGTACATCCTAATGACTTGTATATGATAGGAATGCTCTTTGGTTGGACGGCTTGACTTGTACATAAAATAGGTAACCACGACTCAATCAGTCATATTAGACCACCAATTGATCAATTTCATGGTACGTGCGTAATATAGGTTCTTACAGGAAATTTGGCCTCCTTCAAAGAAAAGTTTGAAAATAATTTTATGTATGATTTTTATTAACATAAACAGTCTTTAAGTAGACTTGCAAACAGGTAAGATGAACAATCCTCAAACTAATCATAAATCTATTTTTAAAATAATGGTACTAAAACGGTACATGAGAGATCAATCTGATCATTGTATGGCCTACTCAGGAGCAAAACGGTCAACAGAATTCAATGCCCATGTACCATAAATACGATATAGACACCAATATATATACCTGCAGCTGCTGATGGTGCAGCAAGGGATATGCCACATGAATGCAACATGGAAGAGGATGGAAAACAGGAAAAGGATACAAAGATGGATGGCCTTATAATTGGTCAAAACAGGAAAAGTATCTGCCTGTATGTCTATACCAAGGATTGATTATAAGTAAAACATCATTAATCTTGGGTTCAGCTAATCTTATTGCTAATTTGAGATCAGTAGTTTCTTGTAACATTTAGTTTGTCTTTACTATTTGATGCAGCGTGAATGACAACATTAAGCATCGGATAGGTATTTCTAGATTTTAATTCTATCAGAAGATCTAAGAAATCTTCTCTAAAACGTTAGATACTCTCTAGGTTTTGAAGGAAAATCAAGAAGAAACTCAAGTCTGAGTAATTCTTATTAAACAAACACAATAATAAACATAAACTGCATTTCTGGAAGCTATAAACATGTATTTATAGTCCCAAGACACCTAAACCTAATTAAAATACAAAATAGACTCATAATTGTAAATCTACGAAGGGTGTCCAGACAGGACATACCCCGTGTCCGGACACGTAAACAAAACAAATGTGCATAAAAATAATATAGAGCGGTCCGGACGGGAATTCCCATAACTCCCAAAACGCACCCCTGTCTGGACAGATAGAGACCCTGTCCTGACGGGGTTTCTAGTAACCCTTCTTTTGCAGCCCTGTCCGGACATGGGGAAGCCTATCCGGACACCAAGTCCAAAAACCCTCTTGATCTGCATCATTCTCCCTAGATTGGAGAGAATTCGACCTCGAATTCGGCCAGTTCTTTCCACGGTCCTTCGGATGCCCCGTCAACTCATTTCATTCTCCTCTCCTCAAGATCAAGACAAGGCAACACCCCACAATAAATGTGATGCTCTTCATCATCGAGATACCTTGATGATTGTCATGAAGGCCCTACACACCTTTTGGCAATACTTCGGGCTTGCCGTACTTCTCTCGTTCCTTTTTCCTTCCACGTGCCATGAAGATACTCAAGAATGGGTCAGCCATTGTTTCCCTTGTGAACATGTAATTTTCCTCATCTGCATAAAACTCATGATAGTCATTGTTATGAGAATCCGACAAGATTTTGTCTACACCAAGGAAATCAACATAACCTAATTCTTCATCGCTAAAATTAGGCACTTCACCTAGAGGGTCTTCATCAACCTCTTCATAATTTGCGATGCCATCCGTGGGTTCTTCCTCTTCCAATAGGTCATCTTCTTCGGAGTAGAGGCCGTCAAACATGGAAAAAACCCATCTTCTTTGTACTCTTCCTCTAGGTCGGATGGCAAAGGTCTTTTATTCGGATATATCTCATTGACATTGTCATCATAGGTTGGTGGGGAATCCCAATCCACGAATCCTTGTAAAGGATCTTCAACATCCTCATGCCTGAACTCTTCATTAAGGAACTCAGATTCCTGGAACTCTTCATCAACATGTTCTCTTTCCTCTTCCACATCATATGAATTTGGTAGATGGGGTTGAGGATCGTGCATAAGGGTAAAGTTGGACTGTCGCGGAATCTTCGCCTCAATCCATGCCTTCCTCCATGGAGTTGGTTGCCGGCAATGAACGTTAGGACCACACATGTTGCCAATTTGGGTCGTGAGGCTGTCTATCTGTCCCCACAGGGTCTCCATCCAATCTTCCATACTGCGTTGCCAACGGATCTCCGTTTGACTCCTACTTTCTGTCACCTCTCTAGGCCCCTTCTTTTTGTCATAATTTTTTACCTTTTCTTTTTGGGAGTTGAGCTTGACGCCTACGTCTCATGATATAGCATGGGCTTGTGCCGTTGGAAATTCCTTCCGTACTCTGCGCCCCACATAAGGATTAACTGGTTCACTCTCAACGATAAAATTGTCTCCCACCCCCGCGTACCGAGGTCTTGGTTGACGACGACGAACGCTTGGATCATCCATGTCGGCCAAGTGATCGGTAGGGACCTCATATTGGGTGCGCGCACGCCCCTTCTTTTGCACGGTTAGACCACCAATCCTCTCCTCCATGTGCCGCAAACGAATATCCGGTTGCTACTTACGTGCTGCTTCCATGTGCACGTGCATTTCGTTCATGTCTACACAATGGTTGCCCCTACCCATTCATGGAAAGTAACTTGGCTCTGATACCAACTGATACAGCGTGACTTAGTGGGCTGTAGTGAATAACAACATTAAGCAGCAGATAGGTATTTCTAGATCTTGATTCTATCAAAGGATCTAAGAAATCTTCTCTAAAACGCTAGATATTCTCTAGGTTTTTGAGGAAAATTAAGAAGAAACTCAACTTTGAGTAATTCTTATTAAACAAACTCAATAATAAGCATAAACTGCGTTTCTAGAGGCTATAAGCATGTATTTATAGACCCAAGACTACTAAACCTAATTAAAATATGAAATAAACTCGTAATTGTAAATCTACGAAGGGTGTCCGAATAGGACATACCCCGTGTCTGGACACGTAAACAAAACAAACGTGCATAAAAATAACATAGAGCCGTCCGGACGGCTAGGAGGCCCGTCCGGACGGGAATTCCTACAACTCCCAGAATGCACCGCTGTTCGACAGATAGAGACCCTGTCCTGACGGGGTTTCCAGTAACCCTTCTTTCGCAGCCCTGTCCGGACATGGGAGAAGCCTATCCAGACACCAACTCCAGAAACCCTCTTGATCTGCATCACTATTGGTTGAAAATGTTATCATTATATCCGCAAAAAGACAGGCTTTCTCATTCTTTAGGCTGGCATATTTGTATAGACTAAACCTTAACCCCACCAAGTTACTCTTGACTTTATTGATGTGGTCATGTTAGTTTAAATAAAATGACATAGCCAATTGCACAGTACAGCCAATTGCATTATTTAAGATTTTGAAGCAATGCTTCCATGGAATACACAAACGCTCCCACCAAAAAAAATACAAGCCATATATAACAGATATTAGTGTAGGGAGAGCATTTGCTGTAAAAAGGGGATTGATCCAAATATTTTAGTATGTATAGTTCTTTTGCATGTATTTGTTTATGGTTGGTTAATTTGTTCAGTAGCTGAATGGTAGTTTGAGTGAGTCTTTGAAACTTGTTTCAATGTCTGGTTTCTGTATTTATTTATTTATTTTTTTGAGAAGTTATAAAGTGATATGGTTGATATAAAAAGCTGCTCATTAAAAAATAAAAAAATAAAAAAATCTTATTCCCATTTGAACTGTAAGCAAAGGAATGATAAACCCACAGTACAAAATAGAACATGAGATTTTTCTGGTATGTACCATATCTACGAGCAGCTTGGTTTCTCTGCCAGAATTGATATCAAATGTTTGGTCCAATAGAACCTTTGCAAGTGTAGTAAAGGACACTCACGAGAACTTGCATTGGTATCATACATTATCGATCATCTTCCTCCTAAACTATTGGTTAATTCCAGTTCACTAGAAGAACTAGCTCTGATAGGTTGGCCTCTCCATGGAACAAATGCTGGCTGTTTTGGAGTTGAAACAGTTGCAGCTTCACTATCAAGCATGGTAAAAACATTTGACATCGTGGGGCGATCATTTGGCTCTTCTTGTACGCATAAGAGTCCAACATTTACACACTTCACAAACTGATTTGCATTGCAAACTTCATGTAGAGCCGAGTCCATTAAATCCAACACGTGGTTTTCTGCCCACAATCTCCACGCCTGAGACAATTTTAAAATCAGAATTGGAATGAAGCATAAAATGGCCAAAATAATAGCGATTATAAAAAATTAGAAACACTTACATAAGCTATAAGGCTCATAGCAAGTTCTGATTGATAGAATCCAGTATTCTTTTTTCCACTTATTATCTCAAGTAGAACTACACCAAAACTAAAAACATCGGATTTAACTGAGAAAAGTCCATGCAATACATACTCCGGAGACATATAGCCACTGCAAGATAATATTTATTTGTGGATAAGGTAGGTACTAGTATATTCTTTTTGTAAATAGAGTTGAGGAATTGAAAATTGTGCTACATTGTAATGTAAACTTACTGAGTTCCAACTACTCTATCTGTGTTAGCCTTGGTCTCTTTACCTTCAATCATCCTTGCCAAGCCAAAGTCGGATATTTTGGGGTTCATCTCCTCGTCTAAAAGAATGTTGCTGGTTTTTAGATCTCTATGGATGATCCTTAATCTGGAGTCATGATGAAGATAGACAAGCCCACGAGCTATTCCTAAAATAATGTTGAAGCGCATCTCCCAGTCCAAAGACACGCTTAGCTTTTGTTCTTGAAAGGTTTCCATTTGCCATTCAAGAGAACAATATTTTTAGCAATAGTAATAAATGAGCTTTTACTCAAACAAGATATATAAAGTTTATGAAACACCACAAGAGATTAGGAATTCAGTTTAGAGGCGAACCAAATATAAATGAGTCTAAGCTTCTGTTGGGCATGTACTCATAGAGTAAAATCTTTTCATTTCCTTTCACGCAATATCCTTGAAGCCTAACAAGATTTCTATGTTGAAGTTTTGCAATCAACACCACCTCATTTTTAAATTCTTGTAAGCCTTGTCGTGAGGCAGATGAGAGCCTCTTTAAAGCAATTTGTTGACATCCTGAAAATGTTCCCTGAGACATCATACTCACAATATTACCACTAAGCAGAAACTAGTTTACATGAAGATTAAATTCCAACTAATGTTGTTGAAATCACCTTGTAAACCGGCCCATAACCCCCCTCTCCAAGCTTGTTTGCATCTGAGAAACTATTTGTAGCTGCGAGAATGCTTTCCAAATCAAAAAAGGGTACATCTATGTCTTTTTTATCTTCTTCTGTGAATTCACCCGAGTCTATCAAGTCTTTGACATGTTTTTCATTGTCTATTGCACGAAGTGCTCGCTTTCTTTGATTTTCTGAGTTCAAAAGAAAGCCATATATATATAAAATCAATTAAACTTTCAAGGTAGAGTGCAGTTCGCAAAGCAGTTACCTTGTGTCTTGGCCATCTTTCTTCTCCGCAAATATATACAAACAATTGTACTTGTGAGAAGAAGCACTACTATCAGAGGTATCATGACAATTAGAGTCAACGGCATCTTTCCTTTTGAAGACAGAGAACCTTGTACAAGAAAGAAAGATGACTAATCTCACATAAACACTTAAAATATGAAAATGACTCTCCATAATTTTTTTCACAGTGAACAAGCTCCGATAGAAAAATCAAAATGCTGATAAGTCAAATTCAATTGATTTACTGTTTAGATTAACTGTCGTAATTATAATGTCTATTATTAGTACAAGGTAAGCATGATATTGCAAAAGAGGATTTGAAAGTTCTACCAAAAACCTCCCAATTTCTAATGTACTATTAGTAGCTAGTGATTATACATAAAGGAAAAGAAGACTTTTGGAAAGCTGATGAAATGCAATGGAGAAAGAGCTATGGGGTTTGATTATCACAACTGATTTAAACAAGAAAAAAAATATATCAATCGAGCAAGATCCTCCTTCTTAGTGGTCTAATTCATTCTTCACTAACAGAATAATCTTAATCTGCAAGAGGCACAGGAAATAGTATTCTGACCTTCAGTACAATTTAAATTTGAGCCATTCCATTGGAAGTTTCTAGTGCAAAGGCACATCCTCTTTCCATTTCCCGCTACATTGCAAGTTGAATTTGGCCAGTCCTTGCAGTCTCTAGATGAATTACAGCTTGGCTCTAACGGGGGCTCCCAACTAATCTCTATTTCATCTTTAACTTCAGAACTATAGTTGTCAGAATCAATGGTTGCATTAAACGGTAATGACTTATTAAGCTGCAGAATTCCTATTAAATTTGTATAATTTCCTGCATATTTGACTTGGAGGACAAATTTTTGTGTACTTGGATCGATACTTGCGACTCGATAGGTGCCATTGGGCGTCTTGAAGCTAACTTGGCCTGTTAAATTGTTGCAGTAGAAACTGAAGTACATGGGGTCTCCACAATTTGGTCCAGTGCTTAGCGGATAGGGGATGAGGTTTGTGCCACAAGGCTCACAATTCCTTGAAATTGATTCTACAAAGATATAAAATATGGAACAATAATTAAAAATTGAAAATGAGGCCTTGTAATGTAACATTATAACATTGTAACGAGCTGCTTGACATGTAAAATTAATACTACTGTAAATGAACCCTGACAGCCCAAGCTGGGTGAAGGTGATTTTAAAAATCCATACCAGTAGAGGTGGTTTTTCACTTTGTTTTTAACACGAATGATGATTTTTTTCATTACCAGAAAAATACTTTTACTAAATTAATCCCAGCATATTCCATTGTACGTGTAAGAGGAGTACCTATATCAGATTTCGCAACGCGGACAAAGAGGTTAACACCGCCTGTGTACTCCTCTTGAAGATCACTTAGATCCGAAGTCCAAATTCTGCATGATGTGTACGGAGATATTGAATAAGCATGGCACAGGTTATTGCTAAGGCACTCCAATCTGCATGCTGTGTCATCATTGGTCTCAACTTCTATAGCATAGTCTTCGTTGCTCACTTTCATCATATTTAAGCTCAAGAACATGTTTGCCTCGTCAGATAATCTCGAATTTCTTGTGCACCCACCCGAAAAATCTCCAGAATCCCAATCCTTCGGGAAAGTAGGCTGGAACCCGGGCAAACATTTGCATACGAATGGCCTATTGTTAATATTGCAGATGCCGAAATTCCCACAAAATTTGTAAATGCTACAATTTTTGTCTTCAGGCCTTCTCCAAATCAAAGACCATCCCTCGTCCACACCCGAGCTTTGATAGTACTGTAATTCCCCCGTATAATTCATCACTAACCTTTCGTAACTAAAATCCCCGCTATTGCTGAAATTTATTAACAAGTAATATACGTAACCCACCATTTCATCTAACCAACTATTTCTCCAATAATCGAGTCCTGGCGGCTTTTCTGAGTTGGATATGTAATAGTTTTCACCTACTTGAGCTTGCCTAAATGTGAACTGCCCCAATCCCGGGTCACCATCGCGTATCCATGAAGTCAACGTCATGCTTTCATCCATGTTCATACCTGGAAGAAATGTATCAGTTGGATTTTGGAAGCTCTCCCACAGAATCGTCCCCCATTGATCATCCCTTATGACCAGGTTTCCAGATTCCATGAGCTTCACAGTCAGATTTGTAGACGAGGAATCAATAGACGGAGACCAATAATCTTGTTTTCCAGTGGTATCCGATACCTTGAGCTTGCCATCTTCTGCGATTCCAAAAGTTCCAGTGGAACCTTCAAGTACAGGGCTGCCTCTGTTGGCAACCCATACAACTGTTTGTTGATTCCATTTGTGATACCAAATCCCAAAGTATCTATAGTGGGTAGAGCTGTTGATAGGAGTAAAGAATCCCAGTTCAAACGTTCCTCCACTGGAGACAAGGGTTGTTTCTCCATCTTCAGTAATCCACCCGCCCTGCTTCAAAGTATCTCTGGCATAGCAATAATCCACACCACAGGAATACAACAAGAAGAAGATGGAAGACAGCAACCAACTTGAATAGCAATCCATTAATTTAATTGAAATTTTCTATCATTTCAAGCACACTGAAGATGCTTATCACACAGACGCTCTAATGGAAATTAAGGTCCTCTTTGCTCGAACCAAAAAAAAACACCTACAAAATCATGCTACAGTCAATGAAGTGAAAGCAACTCTTATAGTTATGAATGAAGCATCCGATCTCGACCTAGATAAAATTGTAGAATTATTTATTAATGATTAAATTTATTTATTTCTATTAGTTTAAACTTTTGGAATAAGGAATGATTTAATATGGAATCGAAACTAGATGTTTTGAATTCGAACTTTGACTTCATCATTCACCTCCCATTTCAATTATATATATATTATACGTATTCGGCATCACCTCTTAAAAGGGAGTTTGCTGCCTCCAATCTCATCACTTGTGACATTCCTTCTACTTCTTGTTACATGGCATTTATATGATACTCAACCATTTTTATAAAGAATAATGTTATTTATTACATTTTTATTCCACAATTATCTTACAATAATATTGAAGTGATCGTATCAACTAACCCTTAGATTTTTTTTTTTTTTTTTTAATAACTATATCAGTTATGGGATAGTTGCAATATAAAATATAATTTCTAACATTACTTTTTCATAATATGTGAAGTGTGAACTATCACTAATTTGTAAAAAATTATAGTAAAACCTGTATGATAATAAATATTTTCCTCATAGTTAAATGGACAGTGATATGTATAAAACTCTCTGCCGTAGTGGTTCTGTGTAATGCAGATCAATTTAAGGTAAATTTGTGACCAGGTCAAGGTCTTCGGATTTATCTTCTTAGCCAGAGAAAAAACAAAGGGAGGTGGGGAGAGAAAACAATGTCCATTTTTGCTTTCCACCGGGATTTGAAATGTGGCTTTCCCTTTTCCTCTCTTTTCTGAAAGATAATCATTTAAGATTAGACGGATTTCCCTTTAGACCATTTTGGAAACTTAGGTGGAAAAAAATAAAAAAGTAAAAAAAAGTTATTAACTAAAAAAAAAAGCCAAAAAAAAAAAATAAAAAAAAAAATAAGACGGGTTTCGTTGAACCGACCTAGCACCCTCTTCTACACTAATGTAAGAACGGTCCAATCAGGTATTGCAAAGGAATTTCGGTTGCACACATTGTCTCATTCATTCATAGGAATTTATACGTACACTTTGGTTGGTAGCTTACAAAGACTAACTAAATTACAGTTTAATTTGATTTATTGAATTTCCTTATTGAAAAACTTATTCGTTGGTGTTGATTGTATTTCCATGTGGGAACGATTTCCTTGTTGAGTGTGGGTTGGTTCATTAAGTTGCAGCTGATCATGTAGATTTTCCAACTTATCAAAATCCCTAGAACTAGAAATTAAAGATTGGTGTATTTTACTTTTAAGGCCTCCAGCCTCCTTACAGCTACGTCTAAATCCTGAAAGATATAAGCTAACGAATCCCTTATTCAAGTTATTTGAGCTATTAAATCTAAATAAAGTTGAAAGTTGATTCAACTCAATGTTGTGATAGGAACCATTCTTAATCTGCATTCAACTCAATATATATATATATATATATATATATATATATATATATATATATATATATATTCTCGAAGAACTTTGTAAAGTGAGATCCCATTTGAATAATTTATATATGGTAGAACAAAGTGAAGGTGGCATGGAAAACGTGATACTACTTTTTGTCAGAATGAACCGTGTGAATACTTGCAGTCACCGCTTATGCGCGCAGCATTCACGTTCACCTACCCAAATTAACTTTTTAACTAATTTAAGTATATATTATTGTATTGAAAACTCATGAGGAATACTACATCCGAGTTTTTAATTTGGAGAAACTTTTTTTTGAGTTATGTGGTACTCAATATGTATATATATTTGTTCTCCATTCTCTCATCTCAAATGGATTTGAAGTGGTGGCCGGTCTTGGGTGGCCGAAGCCCAATTGGGGTGGTCGGCTATCCTTTAATTTTTATTTTTATTTTTTATTTTTTTAAAAAAAAAATTGGGATGTGAGCATTTTGGAAAAAAAAGAAAAGTCAGAATGGTCAAATTGCAACAATTTAGAAGTTTGAGGGGTCAAGTGTCACGTTTTAAACATTAGATGTCAAAGTGCAAATGGGTGTATAGTTCAAGGGGGTAAAATATATTTTTTTTCCTACTAATAATGAAATGAAGTAGAGAGAGATTTAGATAAAGGGAGTAAAATGTATAGTTCAAGGGGGTAAAATGTATTGTTTTTCTTACTAATAATGAAATGAAGTAGAGAGAGATTTAGATAAAGGGAGTAAAATGTATAGTTCAAGGGGGTAAAATGTATTTTTTTTCCTACTAATAATGAAATGAAGTAGAGAGAGATTTAGATAAAGGGATGAGGGGTGTTTCAAAAGGTAAATTTTCTAGTTAAAATAGAAAATTATTATTATTATTATTACCCACTTAGACAGCTCATGTTCACATGGCTAATTCTGACTGGTAAAATTCTGTATCCTTTTTTTCACTTATAATTTCAAGTAGAATTACACCAAAGCTAAAAACATTTGATTTAATTAAGAAAAATCGATCAATTACATATTCCGGAGACATATAGCCACTGCATGTCAACATTTATTATTGGATATGGAAATTGATTATTCTTTTTGTCAACAGAATTTGGGGATTTTATGCTAGTGTATGCTAGTCGGGTTGTGTTTGTTCCGGTTTCTTCGCCTATAAATATCTTTGCGAAACCAAAGTCAGATATTTTGGAGTTCATATTCTCGTCTAGAAAAATGTAGCTGGTTTTTAGATCTATGTGGATGACCCTCAATCTAGAGTCATGATGAAGGTAAACAAGCCCACGAGCTATTCCAAAAATTATTTTGAAGCGCATCTCCCCGTCCAAACATATGTTTAGCTTTTGATCTTGCAAGTTCTCATTTTCCATTCAAAGAACCGTTTCAACAACAATAACAATAAATCAGTTTTTACTCAAACTATATATATATATATATATATATATATATATATATATATATTAAGCATGTTTGGGGTGGTAAGGAGCTTAAAAAGTAATTTTAATATATAAAAAGTTGTGACAAACAAAGAGCTCATATGTTTGGTAAAAAGTTTCAAAAGCACTTGTTTGATTTTGCATTTATCCTAAAATATTATTAACAATTTTTTTGATAAGTTATTCTTTATTCTTTAGAATTTAGCCAATAGTCATCAATAGATTTTTGCCATTCAAGTATGTTATTTGTTATTATTTGTTGTCTATTTTAACTGTACCTTATATATTATAATAAAAATATTGTTGGAAAATTGGCTCATATTAGTGTGGGGCCACATGTTGGATGTGTTTTGTTTCTTGGCACATTATAATAAATTGAATGAAAAGTAAAGCTGGAGCATAAATCGGTGGAAATCCACACTTTCTGTGGATATATGTTGAATATGGTAATTCGCTTATAATATTAGTCAATTGGGAAGATTTATTTGGTTGCTCTTTTATCAAAAGAGATGGACCATACGTCTTCCACCATAGAGAAGACTTTTGTTGATTGTTAAGCAATTGTGGGTTTTGCACCGAATGAAGTTGCTGAAATGGGGTTTAGTGCTTTGTCCATTTGTATTTATTAGTGCTTTGTCCATTTGTATTTGTTAGTGCTTTGTACATTTGTTCCACCGAATGAAGACTTATTGCATCAAAGGAAGTGCTTTGTCTGCAACAATACTTCTTTCATATGAGAATGAGGTTTGTTTGAGGAACTAATAGGAGAGAGGCAACAAGATATCTCACTTGTGATTCTCACAATTTGTTTTGGTCACACTTGTGTTTGGGTGTATTGGACTTTTGGGTTTGAGTGGTTTTGTTTGTACTATTCTTTGTACTCCACTTTTATTTATAAAATTTCTCCTGGATTGTCAGTACCAGTAGATATAAGCTTGTTGGGCCAAACCACTTAAATTCTGGTGTCTAGTGTGGTTGTGTTATTTTTCTTATTTTGCACTTTTCTGCTTCTTTTGTGATCTAGATTTGCATTTGGCACAATAAATTGGTATCAGAGCCCAGATGTTTATTTTGTGGAATGAATACTGCAAAATTTGAAGTAAAAAACTTTGATGGTCATAATAGTTTCATCCTTTGGCGAATCAAGATGCGTGCTTTGTTGCGACAACAAGGCTTGGCGAAGGTTTTGGAACCATTCGAGGATAGAATTGGTATTAAAGCAATTGATGAAATTGAGGAACGTGGAGAACTTGAAGAAAAAACCCACAGAATAATTTTGATCTCTTTTAGATGGAGTTTTGAGAGAAGTCGCCGATGAAGAAACTGCAGCTGGACTTTGGTAAAAGTTAGAAAATTTGTGCATGAAGAAATCTCTCACTAATCGTTTATTTCTAAAACAACGGTTATATACCCTCATGATGCAGAAAGGTACGCCTCTTTGTGATCATCTTGATGAATTTAACAAAATTCTTATGAATTTGAAAAAATGTTGATATTAAAGTTGATGATGAGGATCAAGCCCTTAATTTTATTATGTTCACTACCTGCGTCATTTGATAATTTTATTAATTTAATGTTGTATTGTAGAGATACCATTTTCTTAACTGATGTTAAATCTGCTTTGAGTTCTATGGAGTTGAAGACAAGATTGAACGGGAAAGGTAGTGACAATCAGGCACAAGGTTTATTTGTTAGGGGTCGTTCGGAAAATTCCTCTAATTTTAGAGGTCGATTCAGTGATAAAGACTCAGATAGAGGAGATCAATAACAGTCTAACTCAAAGAGCAAAGTTAAGTGTTACTATTGCAAAATGTTTGAGCATTACAAATCCGAGTGTATAAGGTTGAAAAAGAAAGAGGAAGGTGATAAGGAAAGTTCATCTTCTGTGGCTGGTGTTGTTGAAGAAAATGTTGAGGATTCAGAATTTGTTCTCACAGTTACCATTTCTAATAGTTGTTTTTATGACAAGTGGGTCCTTGATACTCCATGTACTGCTCATATATCCCCTAAAAGGGATTGGTTTATTAGTTATGAGTCAATCAATGGTGGTTTAGTTTTGATGGGAAATGATGTCACCTGCAAGATTATTGGTGTTGGTGTAGTCAGAATAAGGATGCACGATGGGATTGTTAGGATTTTGAAGAATGTTCAACATGTACCAGATTTGAATAAAAATCTTATTTTATTGGGCACTTTGGACTCTCCTGGATACATGTTTTGCGGTGAAGGTGGAGTCATTCGGGTGAAAAAAAGCTCATTGGTTGTGATGAAAGGTAACAAAGTTGATGATCTCTATTTTCTTCAAGGCAATATGGTGACAAATTCAGTTGATGTGTCTTCTCAAGTTCAAGAGGTGCTTGGACTTGATTGCTTTTGTAGCTTGTGATTGCCTGTGTAGATATTGGAGGAGACGTTATGAGGAGTTTTGTATTGAAGACTTGATGAAATTCAAGCCTAGGTGGAGTGCAATAGTAAAGTGGTGAATATTCACTAAGGTGGAGAATTGTTGAAAAATTGGCTCATATTAGTATGGGGCCACGTGTTGGATGTGTTTTGTTTTTTGGCACCTTATAATAAATTGAATGGAAAGTAACGCTGGAGCATAAATCGGTAGAAATCCACACTTTCTGTGGGTATATGTTGAATATGGTAATTGGCTTATATTAGTCAATTGGGAAGATTTATTTGGCTGCTCTTTTATCAAAAGAGATGGACCCATATGTCTTCCACCACAGTGAAGACTTTTGTTGATTGTTAGGAAATTGTGGCTTTTGCACTGAATGAAGTTGCTGAAATGGGGTTTAGTGCTTTGGCCATTTGTATTTATTAGTGCTTTGTCCATTTGTTCCACCGAATGAAGACTTATTGCGTCAATGGAAGTGCTTTGTCTGCAACAATACTTATTTCCTATACGAATGAGGTTTGTTTGAGGAACTACTAGGAAAGAGGCAAGAAGATATCTCACTTGTGATTCTCACAATTTGTTTTCGTCACGCGGTGACTTAGAGATTTTAGAGTATATTTACTCTATTTTATGTAATTTAATTATTTTATTTTTATTTTTATTTTTATTTTTTTTTGTGTGAAAGTGAAATTTGGGTGTATTGAGCTTTTGGGTTTGAATGGTTTTGTTTGTACAACTCTTTGTACTCCACTTTTGTTAGTGAATTTCTTTTGGATTGTCTCTACCCATGGATGTAAACTTGTAGGGCTGAACCACTGATGCAGATTGAGTCCCTAGTACTGCGATCGAGCGCACACTGGACTACGATCAAGTGCCCGGTCCCTAGAACTGCGATCAATCGCTCCTGTGCTTGCAATCGAGCGCACGTGGGAGACATTATGTTATTTTTTCGCCTTTTTTTAGCTTTAACCGATTTTATGTTGTTATTTTATTAGGTTTAAGGTTTTAAAAATATTTATGTCATATTTTATTAGGTTTAGAGTTTTTGGCTATAAATATATACATATTGTAAGAATTCAATAACTCACATGAAAAACTGTTGCGACTATTAATGGTGTAAAGTTACCTAATCCCATTCTTTAAACTCTTGGTTAATTAAGAGAGGTAGTTTCATATATTGTATAACTTCTACTTTGATGGGAAGTGGAGTTATTGAATGAATAAAGGAAACCGGTTCTCTCTCTACCCTATAAATATGCACAATCTCCATCATCTTTGTGCATCTTAAGTGGGTCAAGTGAGAGAAACCATTTCCTAGTGTGTGGGTCTTCAGAAGATTTCATTGCTATGAATTCTGGTATGTTTCTTTCATTTATTTATAGTGAAAATCATGATAGTTAAGATCTAGAAAGAGATAGAATTTATGCCAATATAAATTTTTTATATGTGATATCAGAGCCTTAGTTGTAACTTTCATGTTTTTCCATTAAGAAATATGTATGAGTTTTACATTATTCATATTCTTACACAAATCCCTTAGAATTTATTTGTTGTTATTGTGTGATCTTTCGAATTTGTCATCTGTACATATACACACTGAGCTAACTGGATGCAAAACGGTTTATGATTTGAGTTTGTCGTATGATTTTGTGGGAACTGTAACATCCGTATACTATGTTTAATTTAATGTGTTAAACATTTATTTCTATAGATCTGTTATATCTATACCCATATTAACACCTCTGACACATACAAAGTTCATTTAGGAAAGACATCACTCGTGTTTTTCATTATTTGTTTGTGCTCCTGTTAAACTGTTATCGAGTTGCACAGTTAACGCATGGCTATTATTTATGCGTGTTTAATATTTTGTCTTTTAATGACAATACTTTCGGTTGAGTACTTTTGCATATGGCAAATTCTTTTATGAATATTGGTATGCACAGTTTATGAAGATCTTTTGTAGCAAGTTATATACATTGGCAGTATACGTTTTGTCTTCAAAATATTGATTGTTTTATTTCATGTGTTATTTTCTTGTTGGTTATAAACATGAATATTTATGTCAATCAATGTTAAAAGCATACTATTATTATTATTCGTCTTGCATTGTTATTGTTTCGAATTGAAATCTATATTATGAAATAGTTTGGTGATCACCAAAGTGACCCAACTAGAATGATTCATAGATTTCAAGTCGAATGTTTGAAACTTAATACCTATATCCCACGTATTAAGACAATGACATTGCAAATTTTTACAGTTTTTTAATCACATGAATATTTTTGATTGACCCAAAGGTGCACCACCTTTCAAGTGATTGATAAACTGAGATAGGATAATTAATGTGTATCCTTAATTGAGAATTGGAACCGGATACCCAAAGGTAACGAATCTATCGAATTACGGATGCATTATTAATTATTCCTATAGGTGAAAGGGAATCACCATAATGATCATATATATATATATATATATATATATATATATATATATTTTAGTATATCGTAATTTCCACCCAAAGGTGAATTGCAGTAGTACTACTTAAAATATTATTTTATGTTTGATAACTCATAGCATTAATATAGTGAGCATTTATTTTATTGCAGTGTCAGTTCCTATTTAGCTACCTTCACATGCTTCATCTGTTTCGATTCTTAATGGAACAAATTTCTCTGACTGGTCTGAACAAGTTCAGTTTCACTTTGGTGTTCTGGATCTTGATTTGGCACTCCAGACTGAGAAACCGCTTGCTATTACTGATTCAAGCAGTGCGGAAGAAGAGGCATTATACATGTCTTGGGAAAGATCGAACAGATTGAGCATTATGTTTATGCGAATGAGCATAGCGAATAATATTAAGTCAACACTTCCTAAATGTGATAGTGCTAAAGAATTCTTTACAACTGTGGAATAACGTTTCCGTTCAGCTGACAAGTCTCTTGCTGGGACATTGATGGCTGAACTTACCACCATGAAATTTGATGGTACATGTGGGATGCATGAGCATATCTTTGAAATGACAAATCGAGCTGCTAAATTAAAGGCTCTTGGGATGAATGTGGATGGATTTTTTCTTGTGCAATTTATATTGAATTCCTTGCCTTCTCAATATGGGCCATTTCAAATTCATTACAACACTATTAAAGATAAGTGGAATGTAAATGAATTGGCCAATATGCTTGTTCAAGAAGAGGCAAGGCTTAAGCAACAAGGATATCATTATGTTCATCTTGTAACTCATGGAGCCAAAAAGAAGTGGAAGAAGCCTAAAAAGGGCAAAAAGATAGAGTCACCTAAAGTTAATGGACCTCCTCAAGTAATTGAGGTTCATCAAAAGGGACTAAACAGTGTTATGTGCCATTTCTGCCGAAAGTTTGGGCATGTTCAGAAAGATTGCCTCAAACGTAAGGCATGGTTCGAAAAGAAAGGTAAGCCTTTAGCTTGCGTATGTTTCGAATCAAATCTTACTATTTTTCCTTCCAATACTTGGTGGATTGACTCAGGTTCTACTGTTCATATTTCTAATTCGATGCAGGGCTTCCTTACAATCCATAATTTAAACCCAAATGAAAATTTCATAGTCATGGGAAATGGGGTTAAAGTTCAAGTTGTTGCCATCATAACCTTTCGTTTGTTTCTAGATACTGGTTGTTACCTAGATTTGTTTCAGACTCTTTATGTTCCTTCTATTTCTCGAAATTTGGTTTCTTTATCTAACCTTGATCTTGATGGTTATTCCTTTACATTCCGCAATAAAAGATTCAATTTATTTAAAAACACCTCTTTCGTTGGTTCAGGGAATCTACGTGATAGTCTTTATAAATTGAATCTTAATAGCCATTTTGCTTAAAGCCTTCTAACTCTGCATCATAATGTTGGAACTAAACGTAGCCTGATTAATGAAAATTCTTCCATCTTGTGGCACAAAAGACTGGGTCATATATCCAGAGAAAGATTAGAAAGATTAGTAAAAGATGAGATTCTTCCGAATCTAGATTTTACTGATTTTGGTGTGTGTATGGATTGTATTAAGGGAAAACAAACCAAACACACAAAGAAAGGTGCTACAAGAAGTGGAGGACTTCTTGAAATTGTCCATACAGACATTTGTGGACCTTTTGACTCACCATCTTTTAGTAGAGAAAAATATTTTATCACCTTTATTGATGATTTTTCACGTTATTGTTATATCTATTTGTTGCATGAAAAATCTCAAGCAGTAAATGCTTTGGAGGTATACATTACTAAGGTTGAAAGACAATTAGATAGAAAAGTGAAAGTTGTCAGATCAGACGGAGGTGGCGAGTATTAGGGAAGGTATGATGGATTGGGTCAATGACTTGACCCATTTCCTAAACTCCTTGAAAAGCATGGCATTTGTGCACAATACACTATGCTAAGTACGCCTCAGTAGAATGGAGTAGCTGAAAGGCGTAATCGTACTCTAATGGATATGGTTAGGAGTATGTTAAGTAATTATTTTTTACCCATTTCATTGTGGATGGAAGTCCTTAAGACCGCTGTATATTTATTGAATAAAGTCCCTTCTAAAGCAGTTCCAAAGACTCCTTTTGAATTGTGGACTGGAAGGAAACCAAGTTTAAGACACCTGCATGTTTGGGGTTGTCCTGCGGCGGCTAGAATTTACAATCCACATGAAAAGAAATTGGATTTGAAAACCATTAGCGGTTACTTTATTGGTTATCCAGAAAAATCCAAAGGGTATAGGTTTTACTGTCCTACACATAGCACAAAAATTGTTGAAACCGGTAATGCCAGATTCCTTGAGAATGGTGAAATCAATGGGAGTGATAAATCACAAAATGTGGTTATTCAAGAAGTTAGGGTAAAAGTCCCACTACCCATAACTTCTAAAGAAGCTGTTGTTCCTACAGTTGTACAATCATTTGACAATGTTGAACAACAAATTATTGATCAATCACTCCATGATGAGATTATCACCAATGAACCAATTATAGAAGAATCACAAGGAATAGCACTAAGAAGGTCTCAAAGAGAACGAAGATCCGCTATTTCAGGTGATTATGTTGTTTATTTACAAGAATCTAATTTTCATATAGGCACAAGTAAGGATCCGGTTTCATTTTCACAAGCCATTGAAAGTAATGATTCTGTTAAATGGATTGATGCCATGAATGATGAGTTGAAATCAATGGACCAAAATAAAGTCTGGGATCTCGTTGAATTGCCTGAAGGATATAAGATAGTCAGGTGTAAATGGGTCTTCAAGACCAAGCGTGACTCATATGGCAATATCGAACGATATAAAGCTAGGCTTGTGGCCAAAGGTTTTACTCAGAGAGGAGGCATTGATTATAAGGAAACATTCTCTCCTGTGTCTAAGAAGGACTCACTTAGAATCGTTATGGCTTTGGTAGCTCATTATGATTTAGAGTTGCATCAAATAGATGTGAAAACTGCATTTGTGAATGGAAGTTTAGAGGAGGAAGTCTATATGGACCAACCTGAAGGTTTCTCAATAAAGGAAAAAGAGCACATGGTTTGCAAATTAAATAAGTCAATATATGGACTTAAACAAGCTTCCAGACAATGGTATCTTAAGTTCAATGATACCATTACTCCCTTCGGTTTTAAGGAAAACACTGTTGATCGGTGTATATACTTGAAGGTTAGTGGGAGCAAGTTTATGTTCCTAATTCTACATGTTGACGACATATTGCTTGCTAGTAATGATCTTGGTTTATTGCACGAACCAAGGAATTTCTCTCTAAGAACTTTGAAATGAAAGATATGGGTGAGGCAACCTATGTGATAGGAATAGAAATATTCCGAGATCAATCACGTGGATTGTTAGGGTTGTCTCAAAAACAATATATTGAAAGAGTTTTAGAGAGATTTGGCATGGAAAATTGTTTAGCTAGTGTTGCTCCAATTCAAAAGGGGGATAAGTTTAGTCTCATGCAATGTCCACAGAATGAATGGGAACGTAAACAAATGGAAAGAATTTCTTATGCTTCAGTGGTAGGAAGCTTGATGTATGCACAGACGTGCACTAGGCCAGACATCAGTTTTGCAGTTGGTATGCTGGGCAGATACCAAAGCAATCCTGGAATAGATCATTGGAAAGCTACAAAGAAAGTGATGAGGTATTTACGAGGAACAAAAGATTACATGCTCACTTTTAAGAGGTCTAATCACTTAGAGGTGATTGGCTACTCCGATTCAGACTTTGCCGGATGTGTTGATAGTAGAAAATCAACTTTTGGTTATCTATTTTTGTTAGCTGGAAGAGCAATCTCATGGAAAAGTGCAAAATAGACCATCATTGCTTCATCCACAATGGAAGCTGAATTTGTGACATGCTTTGAGGCCACTGTTCATGGCCTATGGTTGCGGAACTTTATTTCAGGACTTGGAATTTTCGACACTATTGTCAAGGCGTTGAAAATTTATTGTGATAATTCTGCAGCTGTGTTTTTCTCTAAGAACAACAGATATTCTAATGGTGCTAATTAAACATATGGAGATTAAATATTTTGTCGTTAAGGAGGAAGTTCAGAAACAAAGAGTGTCTATAGAACATATTAATACAAAGCTCATGATTGCAGATCCAATAACAAAAGGGTTACCACCAAAGACATTTAAGGAACACGTTAACAAAATGGGTCTTAATTGTAACCTGTTGTGCCCATAATGTTTATGGATTGCATAATGTTTGTTTATGTTATTAGACATTTTTGAGATCTCATTAAATATGTTTCTGATTCTTTCCTGTTTTCCATTTTGAATACATATAAGATTGGATGAATGACAACAGGAATAGTCTTTGACAACAGACATTTTTGTTGGACCATTTTAGACAATACTTCTCATTTATGAACCATGGTTAAACAGGTTGTTAGTGTTGTGGTACATGGAAGAGACTATGTCGCCTTTTGATGTACAACCGCCATGACTCACACTAGTAGGTTGTTTGATTGTGGTATTTATGATGACCAAATTAAAGTAAGGATGGATTAGATGTTTTGCGCGCTTACAGTTAACCATATTAGAGTCACAGTATTAGTCATGTGGGCTAAGTGGGAGAATGTAAGAATTCAATAACCCACATGAAAAACTGTTACGACTATTAATGGTGTAAGGTTACCTAATCCCATTCTTTAAACTCTTGGTTAATTAAGAGAAGCAGTTTCATATATTGTATAACTTTTACTTTGATGGGAAGTGGAGTTATTGAATGAATAAAAGAAACCGGTCCCCTTTCTACCCTATAAATATGCACAATCTTCATCATCTTTGTGCATCTTAAGTGGGTCAATTGAGAGAAACCATTTCCTAGTGTGTAGGTCTTCAGAAGATTTCATTGCTATGGATTCTGGTATGTTTCTTTCATTTATTTATAGTGAAAATCAAGATAGTTAAGATCTAGAAAGAGATAGAATTTATGTCAATATAAATTTTTCACACATATAACCTCCAGAGAAAGGGAGTAGTTGTTTATTATTGATTTTGATTAATGAGAATACTCATAATTGAGTTTATTCCTCTTTTTCCTTTAAACTTTAGATAGAATCTATTGTTTTTAGAAAAATTCTTAAATCATTAATAGAATCAAGATCTAAAATTACTTATTCGCTGTTTTATTGTTGTTCTTCACTGCAACCTACCAAGTCAGGCTGTATTAACCACTTGAATCTTGGTGTCTTGTGTGGCTGTGTTATTTTTCTTATTCTACACTTTTCAGCTTCTTTTATAATCTTGGCACAACAAACATAGTTTTAAAAAAAGAAAGAAAAAAAAAAGAAAAGAACAAAAAAGAGGTTTATTTGTCATTACATTTTATTATTTTAGTTTCGCGCTTAATAAAACAAATTTGTGCCTCCGGCTTCGCTTCCTCGTCAGCAATTTTCATTATTTTGCACTTCAATTTCTCTATGATCTTGGCAGCTTTACTTTTCTTGTTCACGTTGTGAGAAAGAATAATTGAGATGATTAGGTGGGTTACAATAAATTGAAGGGTAATTAATGTTATATGGTAAATCAATATCCCATTACTATTCCAGGCAATTGGCATAGCATTGGTAATCTACTCTATTGTGACCAAATAAATTTAGGATCTACAACGTTCGGATTAATAAACCTATATTCGCATAAATTTAAAGGCACAATATAAACAAATTTACTTTCAAATAAATAAATTTTTTTAAAAAAAAAAAATTAAAAAAGGTAAGCCGAGAAGATTAATCGTAGCTATCCTACCTGAGCGTAACCATAGTAGTACTTATCCACTGAAAGCCACACATAAGAGGTAGGACGGTAAGAAATTGTTGATGAGGAGAAAGTTCTACTGCAGAAAGAAAAGGTTATAGAGAAAGGTTGAATTACCATATTAATATTCTAGAGAAAAAGTATTTTACAGTAGAGGGAAAATGGTATTACCGTTGGGCTTTGATTTTTTTTTTTCAAAGCAAATACAACAAGAAGGGAAGGGTGTTGGGATATGATTGATTGTTCATTTATTATTATTATTAATTAATCCAGGTTTTCATTTTGATAATTTTTTTCGGGGGAGGAAAATTCGAACTAGTGACCTCAACTTCATAAAGTGTGGTCCTAGCCGATTGAGCTACCTCTTGGGGACTTTCCTTTATAGTTTTAAACTACATTTATGGCAACAAATATTTAACATATATCAATTTATAAAGATTCAACTTTATGAATTTCAAAATTTAATTTGATATGTGGGTACGTTTATGCTGTTAAGTAAAGAAATGTGGTTAAAATGATTTTATAACATTTCTTAAAAAAATTGATAGCATTTAGTTAATTGAGTGAGGAAAGAAAAATTAATTACTAATAATCTTGTAAAGAATTTTCAAATAAATTATAATTAATAAAACAGGCGCATAAAGCGGGTTATAAGCTAGTAGTTATAAAAGAATCATTAGATCTCAACCTAGATAAAATTACAGTTGAGGAGGATTCTCTAATCCTTACTTAAACTCTAATTAATCAGCACAATACTCGAGATAATTGGAACATTGATTCTCTATATAATCAAAGATGTTCTCCTTCACCGGGATGGAATAATCCTACTTCTTTTCTCTTTCCCTTTGGATTGTTGTTCTTTAGCTATCTCTAACTTTCACATTACAAATTTTATTATAAGCTATCAATTATTAGAATATCGATTGTCACGCGGCAGTTTTCTATTATTTTTATAAAGAATAATTCTATATATTACATTTTTATCTTACAACGATAACACAATATTGTTGATGTGATAGTGAAAAGTAATATATATATATACATTGATTGATCCTAAAGTTAACTGAGACTAATATGTAGTGAGATAGTTGCAAAATAACATATAGTTTCTATCATCAAATTTGAATTTATAAAAAATTATACTATTACTTCTCAGATATTTTCCTCTTATAGGTCTTCGGATTTGTCCTCTTGAGCACTAGCAGTAGTTTTCCAACCATTTTTCCTAAATTTAGAAAATAAAACTACTTTTTGATTCCTTATAAAAAAAAAACATTTAGATTGCCTTATTTTTCCCCATATCAATTAAATATTATTTTTTACTCTTATCTTTCTTATTTTTTTCTCTTTTTTTTTTTTTTTTTTTTCCTTATTTAATTAAATACTATTTTTTTTTTTTTTTTTTTTTTTATATCATTGCAACCGGTTCCAACGCCCAACAGAGAGGACGAGAGAGGAGAGAGAATTGTTGAGGACATATGAAGAGGAGAGAATAATTTGTTTATAATTTAATAAAGCATTGGGTATCTACTGTGTTTCTCAATGCATTGGGAAGCATTGTAGATACCCTTTGGTATAAGTTAAATATAGAGTTTCTGATGTAAGTTTTTTTTAAATTTTCCCTAAACATAGGAAAGTGAATGACATATAACGCATATGTTACTAGTGCTCTTAGAGTACTAGCAGCAGACTTCTTATAGCACATTCTCTTTGCTATGTTTAGGGAAAATCTCAAAAAAATAACAACAAAGCATCCACATCAAAAGCCCTAAATATAACCAACATCAAATGGCAGTGTTTCCCAATGCATTATTAAATTATAAAAAACTGATTCTCTCCCCTCTCCTTCACATGTTCCAACAATTCTTCATCATATCTCCTCATTCATTAGTTGCAATGATAAAAAGAAATAATATTTAATTCATATATGAAAAAATAAATGAATATATTGTAAAGTGTTTTTTTATAGGGAATAAAAAAAATAATTTTATTTCCTAAATTAAGAGAAAATGATTAAAAAACTGCTGCTAGTGCTCTTAGCAGGAAAAACAAAGGGAAGTGGGGAAAAACATGTCCATTTTGTCTTTTCCAGTGGCCCCAATGGCTTTGCTTTCCACGAGGCTTTACCTTTTCCTCTCTTTTGAGAAAGATAATTATGTACGATTGACAGAGACAGGTGTCCATGTATTCTGAAAAAAAAAAAAAAAAAAAAAAAAAAAGAAAAAAAAAAGAAAGAAAAGAAAAGACGGGTTTCGGCCACCCCATACGGCCGGTATGGGGTGGCCGAAACCACCCCTAGCCCCTTGGGGGTGGTCCGGCCACCCCCAAATGCACCCGATCCTTTTTTTTTTTTTTGGCCAAGGGGGTGGCCGGACCACCCCCTTGGCCACGGGGGTGGTTCGACCACCCCCAGATTGGCCAGGGGGTGGCTCCAGCCACCCCCTTGGCCAAAAATGGGGTGGTCCGGCCACCCCATTTTGGCCAAGGGGTGGCTGGAACCACCCCATCTTTCTCCTCATTTTTTTTTTTTTTAATATTTTGCTTTAAAAAAAAAAAAAAATTAGATGCAAAAGTTAATTTTTGCTGCCACGTGTCAGTTGACACTGTAGCTAAAATAGTGCCGTTCCAGCTACAGTGCCGGCCTTGGCTGGGGGCAAACATAGCCCTAGAGTCCGCCCAATCTGACGTGACCTTGTGCCACATCTTGACATAAAATAAAAAATATTGAACTAAAAAAAAAAATTATTCTTAGACAGTTGACCTTTAAATTTATAGTCGGCATGATTTCTCTACTTTTCTTAAAAAAAATTTATAGTCGGCATGATTTCTCAACCTTTTTTTTTTTTTTTTTTTTTAAAAAAAAAATATAAATAAATAGTGCAAGAACTATAATTATGGCGTTGAATTTTAGATGCCATAGGCTTTAATAAAAGCAAACTAACGGACTTGTGGTCCTCTTAATGAATTTTGGCAGTATTTTTTACTTTTTTTTAAAAAAAAAATTCTAAATTAACATATAAGTGAAAAAAAAAAAAAAAAAAAAAAAGTTGGTTATTAGTATTTTCGTTTGAAGAATAAAAATTAAAAATTAAATAAAAATCAAATGATTGGTGAAAAGTATGACCGATGGAAAAATATGAGTATCGGCAAAAATATAATAAATAAAAAAAGAAATAATATTTAAAGAAATTATAGAAGAGAATAAAAATCTTGAGTGAGCTTTTCTTGTTCAGGCTTGGCTCGTTTAAATTTTACTGGAGCCGAGCTCAAGGGCGAGCCAAAAAAATCGAGTTTGAGTTCATAATAAGTCAAGCCCTGACTATTATATTTAATTTTTTTTAAAAAAATAAAATTAAAAAAATTAAACTTCAAGTACTCTTAAACGGCTTAAGAAGTCAGATTGCATATGAGCATTTGCTTAGCCTGGCTAGTCGAGTATGGAGCCTGAGTCAATATAACAAGGCACTTGGTTTCAAAGAGAGAGGATATGCATCTTTTTATAGATAAGCAAACTTGGGGATTAGTGTTTTCTTAGCAATGTGAGACAAGTTAACAGGTTGTATTCAAACTGCATTGGGACAACGCTCCCTACAAAAATATATTTTTTTCAACGTCTCTCTCTCAATCTCCCGCACCAGTCATAGCGCATCTTCCACCTAAACTCTCATTTCCCACTCTCTCACTCTCGCTCACCAGACATGTAGTGATAGTGTTTGGGTGTGTTTGATTCTTCAATAATTTCTGTCTTTCGCAATCTTCCTCAATAGTTTCTGCTTGATTCTTCTTCCTTTCGTTTGGGTTTGCTCTAATTGAATCGGGTCTTTTTAATGATTGCTCTCTCTCTTTGATCACGAAGGGTCTAGAATTTTTCATTTTCTAATGCATAAATATAAATGCAATTTTAAGATTTTAATAATTATGAGATTTATAATTAATTATGTGTTAATTAGTTTATATATATACATGAGTCTAACCGAGTCGAGCTGAGCTTGCTTCGTTTAATATTCGAGCCAAAATTTGTGTTCACGAAGCATTTCATTTAATAATCGAACCGAGCTTATACGAGCCGATCCCAACCAAGCGAGCAAGCGGCTTGCTCACTTAACACCCCTGCTAGTATGTATTGAAAAAGTAGTAACTAAAATAGATAATTGCACTTTTTGGTAATTTTTTTTTTTTTAAAAAAAAGTATTTTCTTAGAGTAAGTCAAATGCTTGAAAAGGTCTGGCAAACGATGTCAAGGTCATCCAAGATTGTGCTCCAGATGCCTCGACATCTCGAGGTTTATGGTGAAGGTGCTTTAATTCTTAATTTTCTTATTTAATTACTTTGTTAAATTTCTTGTGTAACACATTCCAATCTTTCCTAGTTTGATTTTAATTAAGCAGCACAAATTTGGGTTAAAACTCCTATATATTGATGAAAATTGTCCGATTGAAAATTGGCATGATCGAGCTGGAGAATGCTTAACATACCTGCAGGTAGAATTTGAGTGTCTTTCAGAAAATGGAAAAGCATGAAGTGCTTCTTAGTTTTACCAATGTAAGGTACACTTCCTATATGGACTAATGCCAATGGCTGCACTGCACACATATTGGCTAATGCAGCTTGACATGCAAAGAAACACAGTATAAGAACAAAGATAATTAATTCTTAGATCTTGAGTTTATCAAAGATCTTAGAATTCTTCTTAAAACTATAAAATCTCTATGATTTAAAGGAAAATATGAAGAAAACCCAACTTTGGGGCTTCTTCTTGATGAAAACTGAAATTATAATGAAAACTACGCTTTTGGAGGCTATAATGATGTATTTATAGACCCCCAAAACCCTAACCCTAAAATAAAGTAAACAAAGTCGGTTTAAGCCAAAACACGGCTCCGCGTCCGAACGGGACAATTAACTGTCCAGACGGGAACTAAACTGAAAATAGGAAATTGCGAAAAACTAATATAACGTCCGGACGGGGTTCGAACGGACTCCGAATGGAGCATTCTGACCCCTCTCAGGTTTTTCCTACCAAAGCTACATGTCCGAACGAGCCTCATGGCCGTTCGGATGGTCTTCTGCTGTTGCGCGAGTCTGGGATCGTGTCAACATTCTTCGGGGTGTCTTCACACTTACATCCGCTTGGGTCTTCTTCATAAACTCCCAAGCACTCTGGTCTACATCATCCTCCCTAGCTTGGGCAGAATTCGCCCTCGAATTCACATCCTCATCCGATGAATTCCCCGTAAATGGCACAAGATGTTTGACATTGAAGACATCCAAACTCTTAATGTGGCTAGGCAACTTCAGTTGATAAGAATTGGGGTTGATCGTCTTCACAATCTCCATCAGACCAATCTTGCGGGCCGCTAGCTTATTGTACTCTCCAACAGGAAACCTATCCTTGGTTATGACTGCCCACACAAAGTCACATTCTTCAAATTATAAAGCATGCTGTTTCTTGTCCGCATCCGCCTTGCACCTTGTCGTCGACTCTTGCAGGTTCTTGATGGTTAACTTGTGGCCCTCTTGTATTTGTGCAATAAGATCCTCCTTCGTGGTGTGTGTCCTCTTCAAATCAAGGAGATGTGCTAAATCTAGTGGTGCACGCGGATTACCTCCATAGATGATGGTGAGCGAACTAAGGCCGGTGCTCCGGTTGGTTGACCGATTGTAGGCGAACTCAACTTGGTACAATTGCTGGTCCCATGACTTGAGATGCTCACCCACCAAGCTCCGAAGCGATGCCCCCAAGGACCAATTAACAATCTCCGTTTGTTCGTCCGTCTGTGGATGGTAAGCGCTATTGAAATCGTGCCTCGTGTGAGATAGTTGCCACAAACACCGCCAAAAGTGGCTAAGAAATTGCGTGTCGCGGTCTAAGACTATGGACAATGGTAAGCCGTGCAATCGGTAGACCTCTCAAAAGTACAATTATGCCACATTCACGGCATCAGTAGTCTTTTTACACGCAATAAAATGAACCATCTTAGAAAATTGATCAACTACCACAAAGATGGAATCATTACTTTTTGGGGTTCGAGGTAAACCCAATACAAAGTCTATGCTCACATTAGTCCATGAACCTCCGGGATAGGCAGTGGCATTTATAATCCAGCACTAGTAGCCGCCCCTTTTGATACTTGGCACACCTTCCAACAGCGCACAAACTTCTTCACCTCCTTCCTCATACTCGGCCATTAAAACTGTTCCGCCACTAGTTGGAAAGTTTTGTGTCGCCCCATGTGTCCTTCATTATGGCACTCTTGGATAATTCGCAACCGTAGGCTACAGTTGGAAATCCATAGTTTGGTGCCCTTAAAGAGGAACCCATTATACAGCCCAAAGTTACTTTGTACTCCCGAAGATGCATCACCAACAATAGGACAAAAAGAGGATCAGTCGATAAATAATCTTTTAAGAATTCAAAACCAATTACCTCACTCTTCATGGTGGTTAGGAGTGTTGACTTCCGGCTGAGGGCATCGGCCACCTTGTTCAGAGCTCTCGATTTGTGTTTGATGGTGAAGGATAATTGTTGCACATACGCAGCCCACTTTGCATGCCGGAAGGATAG
Source organism: Corylus americana (assembly GCA_036287905.1). NCBI lineage: Eukaryota > Viridiplantae > Streptophyta > Magnoliopsida > Fagales > Betulaceae > Corylus > Corylus americana. Next base: position 5,692,987 of record CP125818.1, on the reverse strand, counting down.
TTTATCTTGACTATTGAGGTGCCTCAATGCCTCATGATCTGAGTAAAAGATAAAATCATTGTAGGCTAGATAAAAGCTCCAATGCCTCAATGATTGCACCAATGCGTAAAACTCCTTGTCATAGGTGCTATAGTTGAGCCTTGAACCACTCAACTTTTCATTAAAGAATGTCACCGGTCTTCCCCTTGAATTAGCACCACTCTAATGACGATCTTGGAAGCGTCACAATGCAACTCGAATGGCAACTTAAAATTTGGGAGAACAAGCAACAGGGCCGTGGTCAGCTTGAGCTTAATCAACTCAAAAGCTTTAGTAGCTGCCTCACTCCAAGAGAACTTTCCCCCTTTCATGCACTCCATGATAGGCGCCATGATGGTGCTAAAGTCATAGATGAAACGCCTCTAAAACGAAACCAACCCGTGAAAACTTCTCATCTCATGTAGTGTAGTGGGAATGGGCCAATCCCGAACGGCTACCACCTTTGACTCGTCCACCACCAATCTAACCTTAGACACCACATAGCCAAGGAAAAGCACCGAATCTGTCATGAGAGCACTTGGCTGGCGATGCGAAGAACTTCTCCCTCCGGAGCACTTGAAATACTTCCTTCACATGTTGAATATGTGCCTCTCTATTGGGACTGTAAATAAGGATGTTATTGAAGTATACCACTACGAACTTCCCAATGAAAGGTCGAAAAACTTTATTCATCAACCTCATGAAAGTGCTAGGTGCATTAGATAACCCGAATGGCATCACCAACCATTCATAGATTCCCTCTCACATGTTAAACGATGTCTTCCACTCATCACTTGGCCGCACCCGAATCTGATGATACCCACTCCTTAGATCAAGCTTGTGAAGATTGTTGCCCACTTAACTGGTCCAACAAATCATCCAACTTGGGAATAGGAAATCAGTACCTCACAGTGATCTTATTAATGGCTCGACTATCCATGCACATCCTTCATGTGCCATCCTTCTTGCGAGTGAGCAAAGCCAGTACCGCACACGGACTCAAACTCTCTTAAATATGCCCCTTGGCTAATAACCCCTCCACTTATCGCCTCAACTCTTCATGTTCTTTAGGACTCATGCAGTAGTGTGGCCGATTACTCGATCCTGACACCAAGTCAATTTGATGTTGTATGTCACGAAGAGGAGGAAGCTCGTAGGGTAACTCCGCCGGAAACACATTGGCAAACTCTTCCACTAACCTCTTGGCCTCTTCCGGAACCTCTTCTATTTTGTTGCCCTCCTTGCCCAACAGTATATACACCACCTTTGATGCCAACATCTCCGTAATAAATTCCCGTTTTGTCAAGAGTGATTGAGAATGGCCCTCCCCCTTTGCCGGTTTAGGTCCATTTCCCAAACTTGGTTGGAGTGTCAGTTTCACATTGTCTACCACGAAGCTATATGTGTTCTTCCGTCCATCATGGTGCACATTCCAGTCATATTGCCACGGTCTCCCTAATAACGAGTGGCACGCATCCATGGCCACTACATCGCACCACGTCTTGTCTTTGTACTTGGATCCAATTGAAAAAGACATAAGACAACGCTTAGATACAATTACCTCGGTGCCCTTTTTGAGCCACTCCAAATGGTAGGGATTGGGGTGTCGTTCCGTCTCTAGGGCCAACTTCCATACCGCTTCCTTCGCCACGACGTTTTCATTACTTCCCGAATCAATGACAAGTTGACATACTTTGCCCTCAATAGTGCACGTTGAGTGAAAAAGATTGTGGCGTTGCTCGTCTCCACTTTTTGCCTTCCGGGGTGTAAAGCACACCCTTCCTACCATCAAAAGAGGACCATCATCCCAATGACAAACTCTTCATTGGCCTCCCCCTCACCGTCAAAAACTACTTCTTGTCCTCTCCATTGCCTTGCTCATCAAAGGCTTCCCCCGCATCAACAAGTAGGCCCTTACCATACTTCTCTCCCTTGCGGCAATCGGTCATCCGGTGACCCGCCTCACCACATCGAAAACACTTGGGACCGGTAGTGACCCCGGTTCGGTTTGGTTGCCTCCCGATTGTGGAAACTCTACTTTGGCCAGCCGGTTGAGTGGCGCCCCTAGCTTAAATCGAACCACTTGATCGATTGTAGCTCCCACTGCCCCCACGTCTAAACATGCCCAAGGGACCTCGCGCCAACGTCTTCTCAATTAGTAACGCTATTTGGTAGGCCTTCAAAACATTGACGGGGTCAAAGAGATCTAGAGAATCTTGGATTTGTTGCCACATACCTCCAATATACCGGGACACTAGTTAGTCATCCGATCTGGATAGATCCACTCGTGTCAAAAGTTTGTAGAATTCCTCCGTGTACTCATCCACGAACTTCGAACCTTGACTCCAATTCTGCAGCCGTTGGTACATGGTTCGGGTTTAGTTGTGAGACAAAAAGACAGACCGCATGTGCTTCAACAATTTCTCCCAATTGTCGATCTTCCTTTTGCCTTGCTGCACCCTAGATTGCTTCAACGACTGCCACCATGCCGCAGCTCTCCCCGCAGTTCTTCTTCTTCTTCTTCCTCTTCTTCTTCTTCCTATTCTTCTTCTTCAACATCCAGTGTCCTCTTGATTGCTTTGGCTTGGAAAAAATGTTGAGGAACCACCAAATGAATGGCCGCCTACAGAAAAATGCAGGAAAAAAAAGGTGATCAGTAGATCCGGTCAGAAAAATAAAAGAAGACGAAAGAAAAAAAAAAATTAAGAAACTTGAAATGGGATGATAGTGTGTTAAACTTTTAAACCCAAAAAAAGATTCAAATTAGAAAGGAGGGTTGAATCTGTGTTCAAAATTCAAAATTTAAAATTGGTGTTGGTTGAACAGTAAACCGACACTATTATTAGTGTCGATTTTTGCTCAATTGACACTAAATTAAGAATGGTGTCGATTGAACAGTAAACTGACACCTTTATTAGTGTCGGTTACTGTTCAACCGACACCATTTTTAATTTGGTGTCAGTTGGTGTCGGTTTCTTAAACCGATACTATCCAAACCGTCACTAAAACCAGTTTTTTTTTTTTTTTGTAGTGTAATTTCTAACGTACTATCAGTACCCAATGATTATACATAAAGGGAAAGAAAACTTTTAGAAAGCTGATGAAATGCAATGAAGAAAGATGTATGGGGTTTGATTATCACAATTAATTTAAACAAGAAAAAAGAATATATCAATACGATAAGATCCTCCTTCTTAGTGGTCTAATATATTTTTCACTAATAGAATAATCTTAATCTGCCAGAGGCACATGAAGTAGCATCCTGACCTTTAGTACAATTTAAATTTGAGCCATCCCATCGGAAGTTTCCAGTGCAAAGGCACCTCCTCTTTCTATCTCTTGCCACATTGCAAGTTGAGTTTGGCCAGTCCTTGCAATCTCTAGACGAATTACAGCTTGGCTCCAGTGCAGGCTTCCAACTAATCTCTATTTCATCTTTAACTTCAGAACTATAGTTGCTAGAATCAATGGTCGAATTAAACGGTAATGACTTATTGAGCAGCAGAATTCTTGTTGAATTTATATCATTTCCTACATATTTGACTTGGATGACAATTGTTCGTGTACTTGGATCGATACTCGCAACTCAATGGGTGCCATTAGCCGTGTTGAAGCAAACCTGACCTGATGAATAGTTGCAGTAGAAACTGAAATACATGGAGTCACCACAATTTGGTCTAGTGCTGAGCGGATAGGGGATTGGGTTTGTGCAACATGGCTCATAATTTATTGGAGTTGATCCTGCAAAGATATAAAGTCTGAAACAAGAGCTAAACATTGAATATGAGCGATAGGCCTTGTAGTATTATGAACCTGTCTAGCATTATAACATGGTTGTGAGCTGCTTGACATGTAAAATACTTGTGTAAATACCCTGACCGCCCAAGGGCTAAGGTGATAGTGAAGCATAAAAAGAAAGATTAGTTAGTGCTATGATTTTAAAAACCCATACCAGAAGAGTTGGTTTCTCACTTCCTTTTTACCATCAATGATTTCTTTTTAATTTAAAAAAAAAAAAAAAAAAAAAAAAAAAAAAAAAAAAAAACTTTACTAAATCAGCCAGATCAGTATCTATTGATGCAATTGAGCTACGGAATTAATCCCAACATGTTCCAATATGTAAAAGGAGTACGTACCTATAACAGATTTTGCCACACAGACAGAAAGGTTAAGACCGGTTTTGTACTCCTCTTGAAGAGTACAAAACCGGTCTTAACCTTTCTGATGAGTATTCATCTGATGAGTACTCATCAGATGAATAAGACTTGCATTGGCTGTTGTTGAGGCACTCCTTTCTGCATTCTGATTCATTGAAAGATGATGTTGAATGCAAATGTTTGCATACGAATGGCCTATTGTTAATATTGCAGCTGCCGAAATTCCCACAAGCATATATTGTAAATGCTACAATTTTTGTCTTCCGGCTTTCTCCAAACCAAAGACCAATTTCCCTGTCCACACCCGAGTTCCGATAGTACAGTAATTCCCTCGTATAATTCATCACTAACCTTTCGTAACTATGATCCCCGCTATTGCTGGAATTCGATAACAAGTTTAATATGTAATAGGGCATTTCATCAATCCAACTATATCTCCAATAATAGAGTCCTCGCTTTTCTGAGCTGGATATGTGAACAGCCTTGCCCTGTTGCAAATTAATGTGTCATGCTGTTAAATATTTACTTTGGCTGTGTTTTATTAAACTATGGTTTGTAGTAGGTGATTATGTGTGTGGATGGTGAAGCCATGTGTGCGTGGTTCTAGAACCTACCTTTGTAAAGTGTTTATGTAGTTGAATTTTCTACTTGGCAGCAGCTGGAAAGTAGATGAGTAATGAGTGAAAAATATGTAAAAAGAAGAACAAAGAGTGTGAATGTAGCAGACGAAAGGGCTAGAAGCTCTCTTCAGAAAAAAAAAACTCCTCCTCTCCCCTGTTTTTCCTCTGTTTTTTATCCATTTTCTGCAAAAATTCTGCAGCAGGTTTTTCTCTCTTATTTCTTGTGTTTCCCTTCTCTAATTTACTGTCGATTGAGGAGAACATTCAGCCAACAGAATTTGGTATCAGAACTTAGTTCAAAGAAAAGTTTTGGGCAGAAATTTAAATAGAAAGAAGAGGATAAGTTCAAGGAAAATCCATGGCCAACACGGCAGCACAAGCAGCAATGTAAATTGGACTAATGTCCATGTACCAGTTTTCTCCGATGAAAATTATGATTTCTGGTTTATAAAGATGAAGACTTTGTTTGTCTCTATAAATTTATGGGATATAGTAGAATCAGGATATGAAATCTCCATGGATAATTATGCCGTTTATTATTCAACTGGCACATATTACATAATTTGTGCCGCTGCTTGCACAGTAAATGGCATAAAAATTTATGCCGTTTATTGTACAAATGACACAAATTTTGTAATTTGTGCCGTTTGTAAATAAACGGCATAAATTTTTTGAAATTTATGCCGCTTGCATAGTAAACGGCATAAAATCTATGGTTTAGGGCCGTTTGAGCAAAACGGCATTATATATATTTGGGCCGGTCTGTAGGATGATATATATGATGAAAATGTGATTACTACTGATTTTTCATTTCATTAATTATAACTCTGAGAGAATTTTGGTTGCTTAGGAACTTCCTTGTAAGAGTCATATTTTGGCTGGTCGTCATTGACTATGTTTCTACATGATGCTACCCAAAGATGCCCCGGTGGTGGTGGTGGGAAAGGTAAAAAGTGTGCTTAATTTTATTAGTCGCAGCTTGATGATGACCATTTTTATCAAACTTCCAAGAATTGTAAAGATTGATGTATTTTACGTACTTTAAGGCCTCCAGCCTCTCTCATTACAGCTACCCATCGAGCAACATCTATGTTATATTTGCATTCAACCGGCCCATCAGATGTTGGGCTTCAAAGAAAATAACAGGCCCATAACCTGGATAGTAAGATTCATGGGATTGAGCTTATCCCGGGACCAAGAGCCATCAGTTAAACACAAGCCCCGGGACAAACACCTCTCGGGCAATCAAGCATAACCGGAACAAACCTCACCCAGGGAAGTCAAGCATACCCGAGACACATACCTCCCGAGGAGTTAGGCATACCCAAGACAAACACCCCCTGGGGATAGTCACTTACGAAAGATTCTAGGAACCTTTTATAGATGTTATTACACAAAAAAAAAAAAAAAAAAAAAAAAAAAAAAAAAAATCTGTGCTTGTCACATGTTATTTAAAAAATAATAATAATAATAATGTATTTTTTACATGAAAAGTGACACATGTTATTTTTATAGTATAGGTTGTAGGAATTTTCTTCAATCCAATTTGGAGAATGACTCTTAAGTTGGCTAAGAAAAAGGTAAAATTTCTTTGGGGGAGAGCGCTTAGATTATCATAAACTTGATAGTTAATTTTAGATATCAGAAAATGGTTGTCAAACCTTCCTTACGTTTGAGTGTCTACTAATAAGCAAAAGGAATCAAATTAGCAACTATTGATTGGCATTGTAATGTTACACCAGAATAATAGACTACAGGACACAAATTTAAAAGAACAAAAATGAGAAAATACATTCTTAACCTGTAAATCAATCCAGCGGTCGCATCCGATAATTCTTTATGGGTGATTGTTGGGAAATTGTAGATTACTTCTGGGTAGTTTGGTTGCTGACTAGTCCAGTCTTCCGAGTGAGAATCATTCCTCTAACGCGCGGGAATCCAATCACACAACATATTGTTGATAAGATTACTGATATGAATACTCCCAAGACGAATATAATCAAAAACTCACGAGAATGAAGCCAACGTCTCTTTCGACGGCACATTGGAATGCCAGCAACTCTGCCTAATACTGTCGTGCAGAGTCGGCGATTCTCCAAGAAGGACATATTTGTTATTGAATCGAAGATGCCACCAGTGGGTATCGACCCTTCAAAGTGATTGAAGGAAAGATTTAGATAGGTGAGCGTTTGAGTTTTACTGAGGCTTACTGGAATCATTCCAGATAAGTTGTTTCGTGAAAGATCAAGCACTTCGAGGTTTCGTAGTTCCCCTGTGGATTCTGGAAGATGCCCTTCAAGAGAGTTGGCCGAGAGATTTAACGTCCTCAACCCAATGCTGCTCAATAACTGAGGAAAAATAGTTCCTGTAAGTTTGTTGGAAGAGAAATCGATCTCTTGCACATTTTCCAGCTGGATTGGCAAAGGCCCTTCAAGATGATTGTGTGAAAGATTTATGAAAATTCTGTTCTTACGCAGACCTACAATCTCTGGAGGGATACTCCCCGTCAATTTATTATATGATAAATCAAGCTTGTACAACTTTGTGCAATGCGCCAAAGTTGCAGGTATTGTTCCTGAGAGGAGGTTGTTGTCCAGAAACAGAGAATTTAGTTGAACCAAATTTCCTAAACTTGCTGGGATTTCACCAGAAAATTTGTTGTGTGACAAGAAAAGCTGTTCCAATCTTGGCAAGCTACTCATCTCTTCAGGTATGGTTCCATTTAAAAGATTGGATGTCAAGTGGAGACTTACAAGGTTGGAAAGTTTCCCAAAATTTGGAGGAATTGATCCGAAGATATGGTTTTCCTGTAGGTCAATAACTAATAGGGTGACAGGACATTGGCCGACGGAAATCGGCAATTGCCCCCCGAAGCCCATGCCGGCAAGTTCGAGCTCCTCTAGATGAGTGCAGTTTCCAAGGGCAGTGAAGAATGGATCAAGATTGGTGTTGCCATCATGACTTATCATCGAATTATATGATAAATGGATATATCGAATGTCAGGCTGCTTCCTTACAAACTCTGAAGGCAGGTCACCAGAAAAATGATTGTACTCCACATCAAGGTTGTAAAGTGAAGCATTAGTTAAAGACAAAGGAAGTTGTCCAATAAATTGGTTATTGTACAGATTGACAGTCCAAAGAGAAAGACAGTTTCCAATCTCGTCTGGAATTTTGCCTGTCAGAAAGTTTTCGGAGAAGTCAATGTTGTCTATCAAAGTGCAGTTGGAGAATATGGTAGGTGGAAGTGTACCGGTTATGTTGTTTCCTTTAATATGTAATATAGTAAGTTTGGAAAGAAGGGCTAAGGAGTCTGGTATTGAGCCTCGTAGATTGTTTCCCATAAGCCGGAGATGGCGGAGATGTCGAAGGGAGGAAAACTCGGGCGGAATGCTTCCGAACAAGTGATTGTCGACGAGCACCAGTTTACGAAGGCCAGTGAGATTAGAAATGGAGGGTGAAAGCAGGCCTACAAGTTGAGTGCTACTCAGTCGGAGTTGTTCTACAAACTGGTGTTGTATGTCGCATGTCACACCGGTGAAGCTGCACACGTCAACAGCCTCGTCCCAGTCAGCAAGGGTGAAGTAGGGATCGAGGATGATGGTCTTTTTGAATGCCAACAGAGCAGCCTTGTCGGAAATCAAAGAGTGGTTCCCCTCTAATATTTTGGCTCCTCCTAACAAACAAAGAAATTGTGTCAGTTTTGCTTGAAAACCCATATCCCAAATCCACTCTCAAGCTTGAAAACCCAATCTGCAGAAAAACGAGAGAAAAAATGGAGAGAGAAGGAAAAAAAAATAAAAATCCAAGGTTCTTGAAAACTCATTCCAAATTCACGATCAAGTTTATTCATTTCCCTTTTTCTCTCTCATCTACCAAGAACAAAAATCACACATACCCCTTTAAGAAAAAAAGAAAAAGAAAAAGAAAAAAGCTTTGTAGATAGATGCATGTATAATAGCGACAATACCAGCAGGCTTGGAAGTCGGAGATGCCGCTGGCACAATTGCAAATATTATCAGTAGTCCACCGACTATGATTTGCAAAAGCTTCCCACACAAGCCCATGGCCACAACTTTTTCAAGGAGATATATTGTTTTGTTATATTTTGTGTTTTGATGCGGCTGTGACTGTCCACTGTCTTCCCTTTAAAGGCGAATGGAACGAAGGCCAATTCACCGCCCCAAGCTATGGGTCAGAATAAAATTTGAAAAATAAACTTTTGTCTTCTTTATTAATGTTTTCGGTAACTGGTTGTGCATGCTGTGTTTATCAGTTAATTAAACTAGCCTATAATCTGCTCTATTGGCCGGTTTTATTCACTATAATCCATCCAAAAAGTCTTTTAAATATTGTCAGTAACCTATTTTCTTCTCCTCACTCAATTAACCAAAAATAAAATTAAAAAATATTTATAATATCATTTTAGCCATATTTCTTTACCGGCCCAGTAGCATAAAACACACATATCAAATAAATTTTTTATCCTTAAAAATTGGAATATGTTAAATATTTGTTCCCATAGATGTAGTTTAAAACCAAAAGAACCGTAAAGAAACAGTAAATTACCAAAATGAAAATCTAGATTAATCAATAATAAAAATAAACAAAGTCACAACAACCCAATTAGTCACAATCCATCATATCCCAACAATAATACCACCACTGCAAAATATTTTGACAAGTGTGATTGTATTTCTTCTTTTTTTTTCTGGTCATTGCAAGCAATGATATTATGAAAAATGGTTCGGATACCACTATCACTTTTATCATTGCGCGCGTGTTGAGCTATCTATATTAGGATTGAGATTTATAATAATTAGCTAACCAAATTATTAACAATTTTGCAAATCCACTTATTGTGGTGAATCCAAATCCATCTATCTTAGCCCTTAATGTTTTCATAATCTCATCAATAATCTTTATCATCTGCGGTAAGAAGACATGCTTGTGACAAGTTGGAAGTTGCATCATAAACCACTACCAATATATATACCTTTGTCATCATGTATTGATCAACTGTCTATTTTTTTTTTTTTATTTCTTTGTATCTTTTTAATAGTATTTCATATATTTGTAAGTATGTTAAAGTTTAACTTTACGAGATAATTAATGATGAATAATTATTAGCAGCATGTTGTGTTTCACATTTCTCTTATACCTAAAATAATTGGTAGTGCGTTTCATGGATCACGCATAAGATCGCCAACTCCTAACTTGCGAAGAAACATGCTCTTCTCAAGTTGTGCTTCTGTCATTATCCATGGCAGACACGTTTCTTCCACAATCCACATTCAACCCAAGTTGGAAGGTACTGTGCTGCCATTATTATATATATATATATAAAGTAGTTAAACTGTACGTTGAGACAGTGTCTTATTGTGCGACTCAAGGTTTGGCGTCGAGATTACTTATGACTTTCAGATCTTGTGAGCTACCGATAGTATTTTGGGTTTTAAGGAAAGTAGGATTGTATCCTAGATATTATGTTGACATATTGACTTCTTGGCTATCGGGATTGAGAACTAGGATTGAAGTACGGACCCCAATCGGCTGTGGTCTTCAAGGGACGGAACTTGATAGTGGCATAGCTGAAGGAATGGCCTATCTGGATCATCACTCCCCTGTCAGAGTCATTTACTATGATATGAAGCCAAAATACTCATTAGTCATTATTTTATAGGGATAGCCGATAATAACTGTAATTATTGATTACAATAACTGTATAAATACAGATAGTTATTGCATAATGTAGATACAGATACCAAAAATTATTATCTGCATCCGCAATTTCATCTCTAATTTTAGCAATGAATTTCAATTTTTTTAAATAAAATAAAATTAGTTTTTTAGCTTTTTTTTTTTAATGAATTTATTGAGTGTTTTGTCCTATTGAAAACATTTTAGCGTAGAGAAATTTACCGAGTTTGGTAACTGTAGAATTTTTCTTTAGGGTATTAACAATTCTTTTTTTTAGTCTGTGGTGACATTGTCGGAATGTAAAGTGCATGACAACCTTGGAACAAACAATCAAATTTTGGACTTACTGCATTATCTCATCACTTTTACTACAATCTCTTCTAAACAAATTCCTATTCTTATTTTTTTCTTCTGCCAAAGTATACTTGCAAATGACGTGTCTATATATGTAAAGCAGGGAGTTTTGAGCCAGAGTGCCTGTGGTATTGACAAGTGGCTATTTTGAAATACTGACACCTGTCTAAACTGTACGTTTCATTACATCATATTTAGTTAAACTGTGCGTTTCATTTCATCTTATTGTTCAGTTTGTGTAATATTTTATTTTTCAGTGCTTTGTTAGTGCTTTACTGCTTTATTGTGCATGTATTTCATTCTGCATATCTCAATCCCTGCAAATCACTCTCTGCATCAGGGTGTCTCTCTCACGCATAGAAGTAAGTCCTCCTTTGTTGAAGCTTTATTCCATTTCATTTTGTGTTGTCTTGTGTTTCTTTATAATGTATGTTGCAGCTGCGTGATCCTCTGCTTAGTAAGTCTACTTTGTTCAAGCTAAGCTTGATTTATTGATTTCACTTCTCTACTGTAAGTCTACTTTGTTGAAGCTATGCTTGATTTCTTGATTTCACTTCTCTACTTAATTTGTTGAAGCTAATCTTTATTTCTTGATTTCATTTCGTGTTTCTATTACAAAAAATCTTGACAGCAAATTAATTAAATAAAAAATAAATTCTTAAAACAAACTGTTTCTCTTGGTTTTTCTTCTCCTTCTTTCTCGGTCTGCATCTCTTAGCTTCTGAATCTGTGCAAAATAAATTTGCAGTTGCTAAAGAAAACAGAAGAGAAATAGAAGAAGACAGAGCTGTGTAAACAAATGGAAATATGAAACACCATGCGTTAGACAACTAGCTTTATTAGAAAGAAAAAAAAAAACATTGCATTATTTTATGTTTGGTGTATTAAGGCAATTATTCTGCACTTTTTTGGTGTATTCAAGAAAATGGGATGCATTTTGTCGAAAAAAACATTGCAGAATAAGACCATTATTTTGCATTTTTTTTTTTGGTGTTTGTGTTTGGTGTATTCGAGAAAATGGGATACATCAAAATAAAAAAATAAAAAATATATATATATATATATAAAATAATAATAAAAAAACATTTTCGAGAATGAAATTTTTTTCACTTTTTAAACAATTATTTTTATTAAAAAAAGTTTCATTTTTTTTTTTTTTTAAATTTTTTGAATTTGTAAACAATATATATATATATTCATGCAAAGCTAATTTTTCTTTTTCTTTTTTTTCCCAGCAAGCTAATTGAGTGACTCAAGATACTTCATTCTCGAAAAAGATTTAGTTTGAAAAACAGATTTTTAGCTTTTTAAACAATTTTGTATTATAAAAAATGGTAAAAATATTATAAATCCTGAGTCAACCCACAAAAAAATAAATAAATGTCTCTAATTTTTTTTTTTTTTTTTTTGGTCAAAAATTTACTTCATATGTTAATCGAAATGTCAATAAAATCTCTACCTCAAAAGTTTTTAACTACAGTTAGATTGGTTGAAACACACCGTTTTCTCACGTCAATATATCTAATTTTTTAATAATTTAATTTAAAAATTAAATCTTAAAAAATGAAAAAAAAAAAAAAAAAAAAAAAAAAAAAAAAAAACCCATCTCTGGCAACGTTGATGGCGAGGAAGCAACCATCTCCGGCAACGTTTAATTTGTTACAGGGGAAGCTCGAAAGCTGGTATTAACCCACTTGCCCAGATCCATCTCCTTCTGTCCCTTTCTTTGCATTTTCTTTGTGATGTTGTGTGTTGGTCTCTGGGGTTTTGCTGCGGAGTGGTGATTGTTTATTTTTTTTTGGGAAATTTCATTTTTTGTCTTTTGGGTTTTCCTTGATTTTTGTTTATTGTTTGATTTTTCTATGTTAATTTCACCTGGGCGCATGCACATATCGATCTGTTTGATCTTTGGATCTTGGGTTGTTTCTTCAAGTAATCAGCAGCAGGCAATGCTGGCATTCCTTTTCAAACATCAAAGCCAAACACTCGTAACTCTGCAAGGGGACTCCATTGCCACCGCCAAAGCTCCGATCTTGGCCGTAGTTTCGATGATTCCGATGACGCCATGTGCCCTCAAACTCTTCCTCCACGGCCCCATAATCGTTCTCATCGAATATGCTGTTGTCTTCCGTACAAAGAAGGCTTGAAACTGCACAGTAATTATCATAGTAATTTTCGTTTTCTATGAATTCTGAACCAAAGATCCAAGATCCAAAGATCCAAAAATCAAACAGATCGAGATGGTTTGATCTGTTTGATCTTTGCCGGAGATGGTTTGATCTGTTTGGTTGCTTTCTCGCCATCAACGTTGTCAGAGATGGTTTTTTTTTTTTCTTTTTATAGATTTAAGGGTAAAGTCCACATAACCCCTCAAACTACCACCCAATTGACAATGTCCTCCCAAACTTTCAATTGTGATAATGTCTCCTTCAAACTACCAAAATATTGTCAATGTCCTCCTAAGACTAGCAATAAGACAAAAATACCCCTATAGATTTCTCAATAAGACAAAAATACCCTCATAAATTCAAAAAAAAATTGATTTAAAAAAAAAAAACGAAAAATTTTAATTTAAAGATAATATTTTTTTAAAAAAAAACAATTTTTTTTAAACAAAAATTTTTAATTTTTTTTTTATAACGGAAATTTTTATTTTTATTTTAAAAAAAATTATATTTTTTTATTTAGTTTTAAAAAAACAAAAAATTTCATTTTATTAAACGAAAATTTTATTTTTTTAAACGTAAATTTTTATTTAAATAAAATTATAAAACAAAAATTTAAAAAAAAAAAAAACGAAAAAAAAAAAAAATTGGCCATCGTTTGGATTTTTTTTTTTTTTGTTAGTTTTAGGTTTTTTTTTTAAGTTTTAGTTTTTTTTTAAAAAAAAAAATTTACTAAGGGTAATTTCATCATTGGAGGGAACATTGACAATTTTTTGTAGTTTTGGGAAGATATTGTCACAATTAAAAGTTTAGGGGAGACATTGTCAATTGAGTGGTAGTTTGAGGGAGTTATGTGGACTTTTCTCTAGATTTAATTTTTAAATTAAATTAATAAAAAGTTAGATAGGCTGACATAACAAAATTGTACTTTTAACCAAATTAATAACAATTAAAAAATTTTATTAGTATTTAAATTGACAGAAAAAGTACATTTTTTAACAAAAAAAAATAATAATAATTTTTTTTTATTTTTTTGTCGAATTGATTCAAACACTTATAATATATTTAATTATTTACCCGATAAAAATAAAAAAATAAAAAAATAAAAAAAAAAACGTATTTTTTAGCCCAAGAAAAGAGAATTCACAATAATCATTGCATTGAAACCGGCGCGTTCGTACTTTTTTTTGTGTTTGCTGTATTAGAGAAAATGGGATGTATATATATATATATATCGAAGGGGTAACTGGAATCAGGTGGTCGGCCTTGCTGCAGTGCCCCGAGGGTGGGGGGAGAGGGAAGATGGAGATGGAGGGAGAGATTTGGAGATTTCAATTTTGAGTGAAATTTGGATTTCCTAAAATGGGTTGTAGGCGAAAAAAGAGTTGGCTTTGGCAAGCAGATGGCCGGAGAGAGAGAGAGTGTGGGTTCGGCCGGAGACGGAGAGAGATGGACCAGATGGTTGCCGGAGATGGTTGAATACTGGGTTTTTTTTATGAATTTGAAACTTGTTGATTGTTCTATGATGTTTTCTTGTAGATTGATTGTTCATTTTTTGGGTATTTTTGATTTCATTCCCAATTGCATGTTTTCAGAATTTCAGAAATCATGGCGAGTAAGCAACCATCTCCGGCAACGTTGAATTTGTTACGGGGGAAGCTCGAAAGCTGGTACTAACCCAATACAGGAAACAGATTTCGTGCTTAGTGACTGTAATCTTGAGAATCACGAAGTAATTTTTAAGGCCATGCAAGCGGTGAAGAAGCAAAGCGGCATCGTTGTTGTCTGGTACAATGCGTTCTCCAAGGAGTCCTGGTGGTGCAGTGGAGCAAGAACCGAGTTGCTGCCGATCGGAGAAGGGTTGCTTGTGACTAGAATTGCTCGGACTGCCAAAATTGGCGGCACTGGCTGTGAAATTGGGAAGAGTTACTGGGTCGGGTTTGAGAAGGATGCGCCGGTGGCATGGTCCGGCCTGGTTGGATTAACGTCTCCCAGAAAGACTATGGGGTTCTGATCATTTGCGGTCTTCTGGGTCGGGTTTGAGAAGGAGATGGATCTGGGCAAGTGGAAGAGATTGAGGAGGTCTGGTGTTGGGGGATACAGAGATTGAGGAGCTTGATTAGTTATTATGTAATGATTAATTACAAAAAGTTTCACCACTGAGGATGATTAATTGTCTATTATTTTGGGCTAGGGAGTATTTGCTGCACCTATTCATCCCCACCTGGATCTGCAAATCAAAATATCAAAGACTTCTCTAAATAAAACAAGCAAGCCTCCACTGTCTAGTTAAGAGAACTGTTATCATTCAACTGGGTAAACAAGCAAGACTCCTTGAAGTTTTTAGGGGATCATTCAATGGATGTTGCAGGTCAATCATGCAGATCCATACAGGAATAGTCTTTATTATTAATCCCTTTAGCTTGGGAAATTCAATCAGAGATGCTTAGCCACACAAGGAAAGAAAGACTAATCATACACATTGAGGTACATCCTAATGACTTGTATATGATAGGAATGCACCTTGGTTGGACGGCTTGACTTGTACATAAAATAGGTAACCACGACTCATTCAGTCAGATTAGACCACCAATTGACCAATTCTATGGTTCGTGCCCGATTTCTCATGTGCGTAATATAGGTCCTTACAGGAAATTTGGTCTCCTTCAAAGAAAAGTTAGAAAAGAATTTTATGTATGATTTTTATTAACATAAACCGTCTTTAATTAGACTTACAAACAGATAAGATAAACAATCCTCAAACTAATCATAAATCTATTTTTAAAATAATGATACCAAAACGGTACGTGAGAGATCAATCTGATATTATATGGCCTGCTCAGGAGCGAAAGGGTCAACAGAATTCAATGCCCATGTACCATGAATATGATATAGACACCAATATATATATCTGCAGCTGCTGATGGTGCAGGATGGGATATGCCACATGAAAGCAACATGGAAGAGGATACAAAGATGGATGGCCTTATAATTGGTCAAAACAGGAAAAGTATCTGCTTGTATGTCTATACCAAGGACAGAGTATAAGTAAAACATCATGTAATCTTGGGTTCAGCTAATCTTGTCGCTAATTTGAGATCACTAGTTTCTTGTAACATTTAGCTTGTCTTTACTATCGGTTGAAAATGTTATCATTATATCTGCAAAAGACAGGCATTCTCATTCTTCAGGCTGGCATCTTCGTATAGACTAAACCTTAACGCCACCAAGTTACTCTGGACTTTATTCATATGGTCGTGTTAGTTTAACTAAAATGATACAGTCCATTGCACAGTACAGCCAATTTCATTATTTAAGATTTTAAAGCAATGCTTCTATGGAATACACAAACGCTCCTACCAGAAAAAATATAAGCCATATATAACAGATATTAGGACACAAATTTAAAAGAACAAAAATGAGAAAATACATTCTTAACCTGTTAACCAAACATATATAAGAGCTCAGGATGTCTTCATTTGATTGGTCTCAAGACTTTGAACTCGTTGATGACACGCCACTCTTCGACTGAGAGGAAGCAGTTGAAGCGTTGCTCCGTGCCTGTGAACTTTGGCTTGAGGATGATTCAGTGAAGAAAATTATGTTCTCCTCGTTGTCAGCAAACACTTCGAGAGATCTTGGAATCGGGGCAAGGTTCACATCTAAAACTCCCTCAAGGATTTGAACTACCTGACCCATCGGCAGCCTGCTAGTTTCATCATCTTGGATGCACCAACAAGCAACTTTACAAACTCTTGTGAGCTCTTCTACATCAGCGTCTCCCTCCAACCTGGGATCTAACAGGCTAAGGACATCGCCCCCGTCACCAATGAGGCTTGCAGCCAGTTTTGGGAAGAATCTTGTTTTGCCATCTGCAGCTGGCTCAGAGTTTCTCCTTCCTGAGACAAATTCGAAAAGCATCATTCCATAGCTGTAAACATCAGCCTTGGCTGTAATGGCCACCCCTGAAATCCACTCCGGAGCAAGATAACCTCTTGTGCCTCTCATGGTTGTGAGGACTCGGCTGAACTCCCGCCCAACAAGCTTTGCCAGGCCAAAATCTGCCACTTTTGGACATAAATTAGCATCAAGAAGAATGTTTTCTGGTTTTATGTCACAGTGTATGATGCACTCTCTGCATTTCTCATGGAGATAAGCCAACCCTCTAGCTGTTCCTAGAGCAATCTGGTATCTTGTTTTCCAGTCCAAAACTTTTTCATGAAAAAGATGAGATTCTAAAGAGCCATTTGGCATATAATCGTACACCAGCAACTTTTTAGCACCTTCTGAACAAAACCCACGAAGCCGAACAAGATTTACATGTTGGATTGTCCCGATTGTACTGACTTCTGTGCGGAATTGCTTCTCTCCTTGGCTGATGCTTTCAAGTTTCTTGACTGCTATGACTGTTGAATCAGATAACGTTCCTTTGAAAACAGAACCAAAGCCTCCTCCCCCCAACTTGTCCGAAAAATTCTTGGTCGCATTTTGCAAGTCTCTGTACCCAAATGCCACCAATGAACCCTCTACTGTTTTTCCTGTTCCAACAGCTCTCCTCCTCCTTCTAAGGATTACAATCACAAAAATGCCTAGCAGAACTGCTGCAACTGAGCCCACAACAGCACCAACAATAATTCCCTTGTTATTCTTTTTACTTGGAAACTCAGAAGCTGCAAGTTTGAGATATAGAGTTCTCCCATTAGGATCATCTCCTGTGAGTTGTTTCAGATTCAAGAGATCTCCAACCCAAAATGAACAATTGTTGCTTGCATAAGCATAAGCCGTGCAAGAGCAGTTATTCAAGCAGGTGGATTCACATTCTGCAGCATTTTCAGCCCCAACGGATTGTGGTTGTACAGGAGAACCCATGCTGGGCATTGGTAAAAATCTGTCCTCGTGCCCATTAGTAAGATTGGTATTCTTACACTGTAAAGTGGTTATCCTCCTGCACCCACCAGAATAATCCGATAAATTCCAGTCGTTCTGTGACTTAGGAACAAAACCTTTCAAGCAGGTACAAAAAGGCAAGGAATTTGGGTTGCAGCTACCAAAAGCCCCGCAAAAATCATAAACCTCGCATTGTGTTTTCGGTTGAGACCAAAACATATTCCACAGATTGGTATTGTTTAGCCAGGTCAGTTGCTTAATCTGCCCAGAAACATCCATCACGAATCGAGAAATGATGGAAGGATCGTAAAGAGAATAAGTGAAATAACTCTCATTTGTATTGTTAACATAACTGAAGTTATAGATATAATTGGAGGTCATTTCAGGAACTAAGCTAAAAATCTTCCCATCCCAAGGTCCACTAGTCCAATACTGAATGGACTTATTCCACAGAATAATATACGAACTGGTATTTGCCTCTAGCTGAAGATTGAAGAGTCCTGGTGCAGGATCCTCCTCATTCTTCCATGAAATTAGGCGTTGGTTTTCATTGGTAATTTTGTTGAATGCAATCTTACTACCAGGAAGCCATGTATGAGCTGGGTTATCAAAACTTTGCCATAAATATTGTGCTGAATTCGACCCATCTCTCACAACAAGATTTCCATCATCTAGAAGAACAGCTTCTACAGGACTCGATGAAGTGGTGGAGGTCAAATTTGTTGACCAAACTGGGATTTGGGACTCATTAAAGAGAACCAAATTACCATCCGAGATTCTTAATACAGAAGAACTTTTATCAGAGAGTGGTTTATCTCTGTTTGCGACCCAAACTATGGTTTGGGTTGAGACTTTACTTGTACTGTACCACATGCCTACGTAGTATTTAGAAGAATTACCTGGTTTGAAGAAACCCAGTACAAAGTTCCCATCTGCAGAGACGATGGTTTGGTCACCAGAGAGAGATTCGTTGGCGGAGATGGTGTCAGCTCCAAGGGAAAGATGGTTGTTGATAGATAAGCCGAGGAAGACAAGAGAAAGCATAAGCCATGGATTCTTCTTGGCATCCATGGCTGCAAAGAATTTTTGCAGAGTAGCTTGAGAGAAGCGAATTCAGGAACGGGTCTAAATACTCGTTTCGCTTCCGTGTGCCAGAGGAAGTTGGTGGAGTCAACTGACGAATACGCCCGTCAGGATATTGCCATTTTGTTGTCGCGTTTAAAGTCCGTTTTGGCTCACAACTTTTCCGAGGAAGCCCTATAATCGCGGTGAGATGGAAAGGGTGAAGTTGATCATATAATTTTGAGAAATGTTTTGTTTTCAATTTTTATTTTTTTTGTCCATGTCTATGACTCTATTGTCTGTATAAGAGATAATAAATTCATTATTGAATTTGTAAAACTTAAAATTTCATAAATTCGATGGTAAATTTGCCCATGATTTCAAAACATGACGTTGTTTGGAAATTAATTCAACTCAAATTTGGATCCTAAACTTCAAAAACTCATGCAGTTATGAATGTTTTGAGCGTTTAGAATTTGTACCAAATACGAATTTTATGACAAAAACAAAGGGTAAAACTTTGAATTTTTTCACATAAATTTACATATGAAATTGTACTAAAAACATAACAAGAAAGTTTACTACTGAGACTATTTCCTCAACAGTAAATTAAAATAAATCTTCTATGGTGTGCAATGAGCCTCTTCATATATAATTATGAAACAAAAAATACCAGAAAGTTTTAACTTTCCCGACAGCTGTGGACAACTTTGAATAGAAAGCTCATGTAGGTGTGGAAACTCTCCATAAAGAATCCAGTTTTCCCATTCTCCATATTCTCCAAAATACAAAGCCTCCTAGGATCTAAAAGGTCGCAAGGAACCCTCCCCATAAAACTCAGCACCAACACTCTTCACTATTGTCATGCCTATGATTAAAGGGACTTTGAGAGATGGTAGTTGCCCGATTGGTGGCAATGATGTGCACTTATTACAGTTTTCAATTCTCAAGCGTTCCATATTAGGAAATGAAGGAGCTCTTAACCATGCATGCCGGAAATTCTATACCACCATAGCACCTGATAGTTAGCTTTTTCAAAGCCTCGTGAAGCTGCAGCTCATTAAGTACCTCTAGATCAACTTTTCTGTCTTGTGGCTCATCTAAGCTGTGAGTCCATTCCAACAGCAACTCACCAAGATTGGCCTTTTGAATTAAATTGGCATCTGTTTCATCTCGAGGTTGAATCACATTCTCTAATCTTGAAATGTGGAGTGTCTCTTGGAGATGCAACAAAAGTCCCATCTCTTTTACCCCAAAGCATGAACCTTTTCCCACAATTAAATTAGACAATGTCCGGAGACAAGTCAATTTACCTATTTGCAGAGGCATTCCTACCAATGAACATGTTTTTCATATATTGAGGTGGCACAAATTGACTAGGTTCAGAAATTTTGAAGGTAATCTCTCTAGCTTTGAACAATTCTCTAATATCAATGTTTGTAAGTTGTGGAGAGTGGTTGATGATTTAAGTATATTCACGATACTAGTATTAGAAAGGTCAAAGTATCGTAGATGCTTCAAATTACCGATTGATTTCGGTAACTTAGTTATATGGTATCCCCTCAAAGAGAGGACCCTTAAGCATCCTAAATTTGTCAACAATTGAAGAGGAACGTTACAAGTCAAGGAATGGGTCCCTTTTTTTGGCAGCACAAGGGGTAGGAAGGTTCGAAAACGTGTAAGCTCAGATAAAGCCTTAAATTTAATACGACAATTACCGTTGCCACACAAGTAAGACAAATGCCTAGCCTTTTTTGGAATTTCCTCAAATCTGTCATCCATCCTAAGCATGTACCTCTTGCAACACATTGAGCCAAAGTGTTGATAAAGTCATGCATCATATATCGTGATTTATCCTTGCTTGATTTTTGGAAAAATGACTTTTTTATCAGCTCTTGAAAATAATCACTACCCAAATCTTCCATTTGTTTTTCTTGTTGTAGTTGAATTAAATCTTCTGCCATCCACAAGAGAACAAGTTGCTTCTCTTCAAATTCATTGTCCTTCGGGAGTATGGAACAATACGCAAAACACCTTTTTAAATGTAAATCTAGATGGTGGTAACTCCGCATAAGAACTGGAACAATTTCATCTCTCTCTTCTAGTGCATCCAATATCCTCATGTTGGATACTTCTACCCACCTGCGATGATTCGGTTCATCAGAGGCCTACAAAGGGTATGTCCACCAAAGGCAAGCCTTTACACTTCTTACCGATTTTCTCACCAATACCTTTAAGGTTTGAAGCTGCACTGAAGTCCCTTGCTCCCAAGAGATGTAGGGTAAATATAGAAAAACAAGCATCATCAGACAACAGTTGCAAAGGGTGAGCTGGAACTTTAGTTTCTTTACCCATCATCTTTGATGAAACTTTCCGATCGCGAGTTGGGATGATAATTCTGCTTTCTGTAGTAGTCCCTGTAACGAAAGAAGTACGTAGGCTATCCCACTTCATGTAGTCACAAGTCCAGACATCATCCAAAATGAGTAGAAACTTCTTAATTTCCAAGCAGTTGATTCTTTAGTTTGACTTGCAACATTTCTAGATTGCCATCCCATTTGAGTTTCAATATTTCTATATCTTTGGCTTCACTGGTTTGAATTGATTGAGAGATAACAGATTCAAAAATAGTTTTTGTCAACTTTTCAACATCAAAATCTTCAGAAACATGACCCATACTTTCATGTTAAAATGACTTTGCACACGTTTATCATTGAATACAAGTTGGGCAAGAGTTGTTTTTCCTACACCTCTCATGCCATGTATCGAAATCATAGAGATCTCAGCATCATTATTATATGTTTCACTCAGCAATAATTCAACTATAGCCTCTTTATCTCCCTCCCTCCCATAAACACAATCTTCATACACCACAGAAGTCGAGGGTATCCCTCTTATCCTTTTATCAACATTTTCTATCAAACGTAGTTCATCTTTTTCTTTCATGATATCTTTGAATCGCTTAGTGATTGTATTTATTAAGACAAGAGTTACAAGAGCTCAAGAGATAATAGTTACAAGAGCTCAAGAGAAGTTATAAGAACTCAAGTGACAAGAATTACAATTATGGTTGTTAATGTAGAAGTACAAGAGACATGTAACATTCGTACTATTTCTCTATAAATATAGTATTGTATACAATAATAATCATAAAAAAAAAGTTAAAATAAAATATGTAGCCACAAAAAAGCTTTGGTGTGTGGACGTAGGCCGAACCACCTTAATTTTCTGATTCTCTCTTCCTTGTTCTTATTTCTTTTCTCTAAATTATAAGTTCTAATATGATATCAGAGGTATAGGCTAATGATAATTTTCGATCCTATGATTTTTTTTTTTCTCTCACAATCTCTCCCCCCACATGCCACATCTTAATAATAATAATAATAAATCCACATTTGGCATGATCAGCATCAACGGTGGTTTCTCTTTCAACTTGCTCTTTTGTTCATCTACTGGGATATCATGATACCCTTGAGCAGCACAGAGATAGCTCCCAGTGCAAGAAGAAGAAATCACCAAATCCGCAAGAAGAGAGCTCAACCCATCGCAAATCCACCGATTTCCGTGTCATCTCTTCAAGTAGATGCGCCTGCTCCGACCACCCTGAACACTTTGTCGTCATCCGAAGCTCCTTCAAACACTCCATCATGGATCTATATATGCACCATCAGTTGAAGCCCATAGACTGGCCATTTCACAAGATGCAACAGTCGCAGAGTTTATTTATTTTATCTATTTATTATTTTTTCTAGTTTAGCCATTTGGATGTTGCAGCTTTTGATTTTATGTTTTGTAGCATTAAAAATAATAATAATAAAGCTCAAAGCGGCATATGTTTAGTCCATGTGACATATTTAAGGCCCATAGTAGGCCCAATTTTATTGAAGGCGCATCTCATATCACCGTCACCGACTACCTCTAGCCAAAACAGTCTCAAGGTTTCAGCATCTTTCACCTTGAGTTTGAGGAGGAATGCTAGAATATACTGTGTGAGATTTGATATTATGAGAATATATTTGTACTGATTGTAATTAATAAAATCAAATCAGAAACATTCAATACTGATTTGATTTTATCAATCATATCTTTTTGTATTCTCTCCACATCCCTATAAATAGGGAACATTTATATTGTAAAATAATCATTCAAGAAGAGTATAATGTAGCTATTTAAGCTTTATCTGTGAACGTAGGTCATAGACCAAACCACGTAAAATATTTTGTCTCTTGTTTATTTTATTATTTCGCATTTGATATTCATAGCATTATAAATTTTTTCATGGTATCAAAGCCACCAGCTTATGCCAGTGATCGATCCAAATGGTCTTGTGGACTTTATTTTGGTTTGTTTTGTTTTTCTTTGATGTAAACGAAAAAAAAAAAAAAGGGAAGAGATCTGTGAGAAGAATCCACCAGTTTTCTTCTCCGGCAAATCCACCGTCAACCTCGTCTCCTCAAGCCTTCGGCTTCGGCATCTTCTCCAGAGTTGTCCAAAGCTTCGAAGTACCCTCTCTCTGCCCACCACGTTTTGTAGAGAAACCTTGAAGCCCTTCTGACCACATAACCGACATCTTCTTTGCCATCTTCTCCACCAACTTCTCCTCAGATTTTGCCTCCAATTGGAACCGTTCGGCCAACGATCCATGCACCGTCATGCCGTACCTGCTGTCCGTCGCTGTCATCAGTCCACACCATTGCGCCGCACCAAAGATCTTCTCCTCCACCATCCCTCGATCCAGAGGCACCAATACATGCTGTCTAGCATCAGCCCACCTTACAGAAAATGTCGCTCAACCTCACCGTTCACAACCCATGCCATCGCCGGCACCAGCAATGTGTGCTGTCAATTTGGAGAAGAAAATTGAAGAAGATGAATGGTGTTTGGTAACGATTTTGATTTACCTTTTTTTGAGTATGCAGATATTCCTATTCTAGTTTAGGAATATATATCCTGATTTAGTTCTATAGGAGTTCTGTTTGGTTACGGGATAAAGGCAATCATTATCCTAGTTTATGTAATCAGCGACTAGGATATTCTTGAGAAAAAAAAAATGAAATTAACCGTGTAAAAAAAATGGGGAAAAGAATCTCAGTTGACAAAAAAAACAAAAAAACAAAAAAAAACAAAACAAAAAAATTCAAAAGAGGCCAAGTTGCCCATATTTTGGCCCATAGTTGGCCTCTTTCTACTCAGCCTTTGTGGTATTGTTTAAAACCCTGGTCATTTCAGCCCAAAGTTGGCCTAATCATTATTTGCTATATTGTTGGTCCTTTGTTGACCTAGACCAATTTTTTAGCCCTTTGTTGGCCCAATGTCTTCGGCCTTTGTGGTATTGTTTAAAGCCTAGGCCTATTTTAGCCCACAATGGCTTTCATTTTTGGCCCATTGTTGGTCCATTTCTCTTCGGCCTTGTTGTATTGTTTAAAACCCAAGCCAATTTTAGCTCATAGTTTGCTTTTGCATTTTGGTCCATAGTTGGCCTAATTTTATTGAAGGCACATATCATATCACCGTCGCCAACCGCCTCTAGCTAATGCAGTCCAAGAAAATCAAACTCAAGGTTTCAGCATCTTTCACCTTGAATTTGAGGGGGGATGTTAGAATATATTGTGTGAGATTTGATATTATGAGAATATATTTGTATTGATTGTAATTGATAAAATATTTGTGTTAGAATATATTGTGTGAGATTTGTCATAGACTGAACCACGTAAAATATTTTGTCTCTTGTCTATTTTATTATTCCGCATTTGATATTCATAGCATTATGAATTTCTTCAGTTTTCACACTATATATCAATCATGCATGTTTGGTCACCAAAACAATTAAAGAAGAAAAACCCAAAGAGGGATGATCAGATGATAAACTAAATGAACTCTAATAGCAACACCAGTAGCCATAGCCAATTGCATTATTTGAGATTTTGAAACAATGCTTCCATGGAATACACAAACACACAAACACATAAACACTGCGATAGTGTCTCATAGGACTCAACTTCCACCTTATCAACATGTCATAAGACATGGGTGATAGTTCTTAGCTTCAATTGTTAACTTTATCAATTATTGTCAATATATATTTGTTAACATGGATAATGGGTAATTTACTTAGATTGTGGGTAGCTTTCTTTAATAAAAGTAGTAACCGTTGTATTGAGTTTATATATATTTGTGTCATTAGAATATATAGGAAGAGTAAAGAAGAAAGTGTTTGTATTGTGACATTCCTCTAGCCCCAAGTGAAAATTTGTATTGTGGTTACTCACATCCCAAGTGAAGATTATCGATTTATCTTTATTAACTGACTGGGACCTATCACACTCCTGCCAGAAAAATATAAGCCATATATAACAGTTCTTAGGACGCAAATTCGAAAGAACAAAAATGAGAAAATTCTTTCTTTACCAAACATATATAAGAGCTCAAGATGTCTTCACTTGATTGCTCTCGAGACTTTGAACTCGTTGATGACATGCCACTCTTCGACTGAGAGGAAGCAGTTGAAGAATTGCTCTGTGCCTATGAACTTTGGCTTGAGGGTGACTCGGTGTAAAAATCTATGTGCTCCTGGTTGTCAGCAAACAGTACTTGGAGAGAATTTGGAACCGGGGCCAGGTTCACATCTAAAACTCCCTCAAGAATTTGAACTACCTGACCCATCCGCGGCCTGCTAGTTTCATCATCTTGGATGCACCAACAAGCAACTTTACAAACTCTTGTGAGCTCTTCTACATCAGCGTTTCCCTCCAGCCTGGGATCTAACAGGCTAAGGACATCGCCCCCTTCACCTATGAGGCTCGCAGCCCCAGTTGGGAAGAAACTAGTTTTGCCATCCGCATATGCCTCAGTTTCTCCTTCCCGAGACAAATTCGAAAAGCATCATTCCATAGCTGTAAACATCGGCCTTGGCTGTAATCGCCACCCCCGAAATCCACTCCGGAGCAAGATAACCTCTTGTGCCTCTCATGGTTGTCAGGACTCGGCTGAACTCCCGCCCAACAAGCTTGGCCAGGCCAAAATCTGCCACTTTTGGACATAAATAGGCGCATCAAGAAGAATGTTTTCTGGTTTTATGTCACAGTGTATGATGCACTCTCTGCACTTTTCGTGGAGATAAGTCAACCCTCTAGCTGTTCCAATAGCAATCTGGTATCTTGTTTTCCAGTCCAAAAACTTTTCATGGAAAAGATGAGATTCTAATGAGCCATTTGGCATATAATCATAGACGAGCAACTTTCTAGCACCTTCGGAGCAGAACCCACGAAGCCGAACAAGATTTACATGTTGGATTGTCCCGATTGTACTGACTTCTGTGCGGAATTGCTTCTCTCCTTGGCTGATGCTTTCAAGTTTCTTGACTGCTATGACTGTTGAATCAGATAACGTCCCTTTGAAAACAGAACCAAAGCCTCCTCACCCCAACTTGTCCGAAAAATTCTTGGTCGCATTTTGCAAGTCTCTGTACCCAAATGCCACCAAGTCTCTATTTTTCCTGTTCCAACAGCTTTTTTCCTTCGCCTAAAGATTACAACAACAAAAAGGCCTAGCAGAATGGCTACCCCTGCAACGGAACCCACTATAGCACCAACAATATTTATCCCCTTGGCCTTATTATTCTTTTTACTAGGAAACTCAGAAGCTGCCAGTTTGAGATGCAGAGTTCTCCCATTAGAATCATCTCCTGAGAGTTGTTGCAGATTCTTGAGATCTCCAGCCCAAATTGAACAATTATTGATTTCATAAGCATAAGCCGAGCAATAGCAGTTATTCAAGCAGGTGGATTCACATTCTGCAGCACTTCCAACCCCATCAGATTTCAGTACAGGCAATGCCATGCTGGGCACTGTCCTCGTGCCCATTAGTTAGATTGGTATTCTCACACTTTAAAGCAGTTCTCCTCATGCACCCACCAGAATAATCCGACAAATTCCAGTCGTTCTACGACTTAGGAATAAAACCTGTCAAACAGCTACAAATAGACAAGGAATTTTCGGTGCAGATACCAAAAGCCCCGCAAAAAGGATAAACCTCGCATTGTGTTTTCGGTTGAGACCAAAACCAATTCCACTGATTGGTAGTGTTTAACCAGGTCAGTTGCTTAATCTGCCCAGAAACATGCATTATGAATAAAGAAATGGTGGAAGGATCGTAAACAGAGTAGGTGAAATAACTCTCATTTGTGTTGTTAACATAACTGAAGTTGTAGATATAATTGGAGGTCATTTCAGGAACTAAGCTAAAACTCTTCCCATCCCAAGGTCCACTAGTCCAATACGGAATCAACTTATTCCACGGAATAATATACGAACGTAACGAACTGGTATTTGCCTGTAGCTCAAGAGAGAAGAGTCCTGGTGCAGGATCCTCCTCATTCTTCCATGAAATGAGGCGTTGGGTTTCATTGGTAATTTTGTTGAATCCAAGCTTACTACCAGGAAGCCATGCATGGGCTGGGTGATCAAAACTTTGCCATAAAGGAACTCTCAGTCAAAAATTCACCCGATTTTTGTAGTATAAGCACACACCTTCAATTTCTCACAAAAAAGTGCATCTGAAAACCAGGTCTCATCAACTACCACATCAAACGTCAGAGGTTTTCCATTATATGTGACTGCAACCATAGAGGGTGCTAAAATCACTCTCTTGACAGAAGGAACTTTTCCACATGATCTAAGAACGTTAATTGTTCCCTTCACTGCCGGATCAATTAATTCTACCTGAAATATGAAAGCAGAAAGGGAAGTAGCTCTTACACGAACAGTTCCATGAAGTTAAGCTATCAAAAAGCTAATCATATTTCACAAAATTTGTATGAGAGATCATGAACATAAAAATGGACAAAAATAATGAAAAAGAAATACGAGTAAGCAAAAGAAAATGGAGTAAAGAGAAGTATATTGGATTAAACCTGTGGTTCAGTGGCTGAAAGAAGTAGTGGAGATGCTATATGAAAAACGCCTTCACATCCATTAACTGCAGAATCAAAAGATCCTTCTTCCAATAAATTAGCTTTGAACAAATGAAGCCTTTCCTTAGCTCCATCAAATGCAAATAAGTGTTCTGTTTTCTTTGGATCATCTGTTTCATATATAAGCAGAACTACTGACAAATATATGCTAGAAATTTTAAAGTAAATAAAACTACTCAGCCTACATTTATAAGGAAACATAAATAAATAAATAAAACCTACCCAGCCTAAAAATCAAAATGTGAAACCTGGGTTGCAATCATAAAGAACATTGAATGTACTGATTTTGTAAGTGATAATTAAATAAGGGGGGAAAAAAAACGAGGGGATGAACATGAAGGTTAGAACAATTAATAAGTATTCATAAATAGTTGGCCTATTTATGAATATACTTTTTTGTCGCTTCTTATAATTTTTTTTTTAAAGCCAATTTTTTTTTTTTGATCATAGTAACTTATTGCAAAACTATTAACATGTAACATATGGTTGCCTTCCAATACTATGATGGAAAAGTTTGAGGCTGCAAAATGAGACTAGGCAATTTCCTGACTTAAATAAAAGATATAGCAGGCAAACCACATATATTTCAATTTGTATTGCTATGATTTTTTGGTTATATATTTTTAACTAGGGTTAAATACTTCATACCCCCTTAGGGTTTTCCAACTTTATTTCCCCCCCCCCTGTGGTTTCATTTTTATCACAGGAGGTCCCTGTGGTTTTGATAAGTGACCAAATTAGTTCATCCGTTAGTTGACCGTTAGGACTGACACGTGGACCAATCAGACGTCAACACGTGGCACATATTTAATTTTTAAATTTTTTTTTTTTTTTTAAAAAAAAAAGAAATGGAAAAAAATTGGGGGTGGCTCATGGAGCCTTGGGGGTGGCCGAAACCACCCCCAATTTTTTTTCAGTTTCTTTTTTTTAAAAAAATTAAATATGTGCCACGTGTCGACGTCCGATTGGTCCACGTGTCAGTTCTAACGATCAACTAATGTTCAACTAACGGATGGACTAATTTGGTCACTTATCAAAACCACAGGGACCTTCTGTGATAAAAATTCAACCACAGGGGGAAAAAAATAAAGTTGAAAAACCCTAGGGGGGTATGGAGTATTTAACCCTTTTAACTAATGTCCTTTTATATCTTATGCAACGTCCCATATTATCAACTTAGTAAAAATTGTGGAAGAGGTGACTTGCATTTCTTCGTCAACCTTACCATGGGCCCCAAACCATTATGGTTACTTTTACATCTCATACTTTTTGACTTAAGTTTCTCTCCCGCACGTCCATCTTGTCTCTCTATTCATTTAGCTTCTTCTAGAAGCTTTGACAAAAAGGCTTTGTTGTCTCCTATTGAAGCCATTCGGTTATTAAGGAAAGAGAGGCAGCAACTTTAGTTAAAAATAGAGAAAGAAGAAAAACTGAAGTTGCCGAGAGAGAGAGACTTGTGTTGCAGACAGAAGAAGAGATACACCATTTTTCTTTAGTTTGATCTCACGTTTGGAGTGCTGAAAAGCTTAGAGAATTTTAAAAAATATTTTTTCTTTTATATTTAATTCTCTTTTTAGTGAAATTGGGGTGTATTGGGGCTTTTGAGTTTGAGTGGTTTTGTTTGTACTACTCTTTGTACTCCACTCTTTTGTTAGTGAATTTTTCCTGGATCATTTCCGCTAGTGGATGTAGGCTTATTAAGCCGAACCACTTAAATTTTGGTATCTTGTGTGGTTGTGTAATTTTTCTATTCTGTACTTTTCTGCTTCTTTGGTGATCTTGGATTTGCATTTGTCACAACAAACTGGTATCAGAGCTCGGGTATTTATTTTGCAGGATGGCTGCTGCAAAATTCGAAGTAGAAAAGTTTGATGGTCAGAATAGTTTTAGCCTTTGGCACATCAAGATGCGAGCTTTGTTACGACAACAAGGCTTGGCAAAGATTTTGGATGGCGAGGTGCCATCAACATCATCAATGGAGGAAAAGAAGGAACTTGAAGAAAAAGCTCACAGTACAATTTTGTTGTCTTTTTCATATGGAGTTTAAAGAGAAGTTGTCGATGAAGAAACAGCCGCTAGACTTTGGAAGAAGCTGGAGAGCTTGTACATGACGAAATCCCCCACTAACCGATTGTATTTGAAGCAACAGTTATATACCCTCAAGATGAAAGAAGGTATGCCGCTTTGTGATCATCTTGATGACTTTAATAGAATTATTTTGGATCTAAAAAATATTGATATTAAAGTAGATGATGAGGATTAAGCCCTAATTTTGTTATGTTCACTACCGGATGCCTTTGATAATTTTGTTAATTCAATGTTGTACGGTAGAGATACTATCTCGTTAGCCAATGTTAAATCTACTTTAAATTCTATGGAGTTGAGGACAAGATTGAATAATAAAGGTAGTGATAATTAGGCAGAGGGTTTATTTGTTAAGGGTCGTTCAGAAAATTCTTCTAATTTTAGAGGTCGATCCAGTGAGAGGGACTCAAGTAAAGGTAAATTAAGAGGCCGATCGCAGTCCAGGTCAAAGAAGAAAGTAAAGTGTTACTATTGTAAAAAAAAAAAAAAAAAAAGGCATTATAAATCTGAGTGTCTTAAGTTGAAAAATAAAGAGGAAGGTGACAAGCAAAGTTCCTCTTCTATGGCTGGTGTTGTCGAAGGAAATTCTAAGGGTTCAGACCTTGTCCTTGCAGTTACCGTTTCTGATGATCGTTCTAACGACAAGTGGGTCCTTGATACCGCTTGTACATTTCATATGTCCCCTAAAAGGGATTGGTTTACTACCTATGATTCAGTCAATGGTGGTTCAGTCTTGATGGAAAATATTGTCGCCTGCAAGATTGTTGGTATCGGTACAATCAGAATTAGGATTGTTAGTATTTTTGTTAGCTCAATTCGGTTCCAAAATGCAGAGGTTACTGTTTACGGACTCAAACAGTGATATAAAATGCTCAGAATCAAATCTCCACCATTCATAATGTAGATTCATGTGTCATGAACGTCCCTATAAAGTTGCAGCTCAATCGGACCCCAAACGCCCATCGATCGGAGCTGTTGATCAAGGCTAGATAGCATTTCCAAAATGTTGTTTTCTCCCCACTGCAGGCCATGTCCAGACAGGGTGCTAGGCTGTTCGAACAGGCTTTCTAGCAAGCATATTTTTGTTCCGCAAGGCCCTGTCTGGATAGCCCATTAACTTGTCCGGACACCCCATACCTATTATGCCCAAAAACATGTTTTTAGTGGGCCCATGTCTAAGGTTTAATGTACTGATATATATACACCATTACAAAAGAGAGAGGCACGAATTTTAGAACCCTAGAATTCGTGTGAGGCTGTGCTTGAGTGATTTATTTGTTGTGAGCCAAAGTGATTCCTCTTAGAGGATTTTTGTTAATTTTGATTGTGTGCTTAATTGAAGTCTAAAGGAAGGGTCTGATAAAGGAAAATCATGTTGAAGAAGATTGTGAGCGAGGAGATAAGTTGGAGGCTGTTGATCTTACAGAGCCAAGGTTTTGCAAAAGGTTGTAAGTGTTCCTAGTGTCTGTAATCTCTGGATAATCTTTTAATGGTGATTTTCTAGGTTTGGCTGCCCTGGAGAGGTTTTACTTTTAAAATGCTTTCTAAAAGGTTTCCTCTTCGTCACCAAAATCTACGTGTTTGATTTTACTTTATTTTCATGATTGTTTGCTTAGATTTAAATATCCG
Organism: Corylus americana; assembly: GCA_036287905.1. Taxonomy (NCBI): domain Eukaryota; kingdom Viridiplantae; phylum Streptophyta; class Magnoliopsida; order Fagales; family Betulaceae; genus Corylus; species Corylus americana. The sequence goes on along the minus strand of CP125818.1, from coordinate 5,661,339 downwards.
TTAATTCCGCATAAAATTGTGATATTTTCTTTGTTAAGCGTTTTTCAATTGGTATCAAAGCGGGTTCACTCCGTGAAGAATTAAATTCTTGAGTGTGATCTTTGTTTCTTGTGCCTCTTGTGCCTCTCTTGGTTGTCAGGACTCGGCTGAATTCCCGCCCAACAAGCTTGGCGAGGCCAAAATCTGCCACTTTTGGACATAAAAAGGCATCAAGAAGAATGTTTTATGGTTTTATGTCACGGTGTATGATGCACTCTCTACACTTCTCGTGGAGATAAGTCAACCCTCTAGCTGTTCCAATAGCAATCTAGTATCTTGTTTTCCAGTCCAAAAACTTTTCATGGAAAAGATGAGACTCTAAAGAGCCATTTGGTATATAATCATACACCAGCAACTTTCTAGTACCTTCGGAGCAAAACCCACAAAGCCGAACAAGATTTAAATGGTTCACTGTTGCAATTGTTCTGACTTCTATGCGGAATTGCTTTTCTCCTTGGCTGATGCTTTCAAGTTTCTTGACTACTATGAGTGTTGAATCGGATAACGTCCCTTTAAAAACAGAACCAAAGCCTCCTCCCCCCAACTTGTCCGAGAAATTTTTGGTCGCATTTCGCAAGTCTCTGTACCCAAATGCCACCAATGAACCCTCCACTATTTTTCCTGTTCCAACAGCTTTCTTCCTTCACCTAAAGATTACAACCACAAAAAGGCCTAGCAGAACGGCTACCCCTGCAACTGAACCCACAACAGCATCAACAATATTTATACCCATGACCTTATTATCCTTTTTACTAGGAAACTCAGAGGCTGCCAGTTTGAGATACAAAGTTCTCCCATTAGAATCATCTCCTGAAAGTTGTTGCAGATTCAAGAGATCTCCAACCCAAATTGAACAATTATTGATTTCATAAGCATAAGCAGTGCAAGAGAAGTTATTCAAGCAGGTGGAATCACATTCTGCAGCATTTCCAACCCCAATGCCATGCTGGGCATTGGAAAGAACCTGTCCGCCTGCCTATTAGTAAGACTGGTATCCTCACACAGTAAAGCAGTTCTCCTCAGGCACCCACCAAAATAATCCAATAAATTCTAGTCGTTCTGCGACTTAGGAATAAAACTTGTCAAACAGCTACAAAAAGACAAGGAATTTTCATTGCAGATACCAAAACCCCTGCAAAAAGCATAAACTACGCAGTGTGTTTTCTGTCCAGACCAAACCAAACTCCACTGATCGGTAGTCGGTAACCATGTATATGTTTTTTTGAATGAATACCATGTATATTGCTCAACCTGCCCAGAAACATCCATCACAAATAGAGAAATGATGGAAGGATCGTAAAGAGAATAGGTGAAATAACTCTCATTTGTATTGTTAACATAACTGAAGTTGTAGGTATAATTGAATGTCATTTCACGATCTAAGCTAAAAATTTTCCCATCCCAAGCTCCATTAGTCCAATACTGAATGGACCTATTCCACATAGTAATATACGAACTGTTATATGCCTCTAGTTCAAGATTGAACAGTCCTAGTGCAGGATCCTCTTCATTCTTCCATGAAATGAGGTGTTGATTTTCATTGGTAATTTTGTTGAATCCAAGCTTACTACCAGGAAGCCATGTATGAGCTGGGTGATCAAAACTTTGCCATAAATATTTTGATGAACTAAAATAACAAGAAAACAAAATGAAAGAGAAGAACTGATTCTCATTGTTTACTCAATAATGATTACATTAAGCAATGCTCTGTTTTTTATACTAGATTATCAAGCTAACTGATCAGAAACTAATCTAACTGAATTTATTACATGTTATGCACATTTAATTAACACGCGCATGAAGAATAACAAACCAGCTGCCAGCTAACCATCTTCCTAAACTGTAAAACTAACTAAATAGGTTAGTTTAATACAGTTTGATAGGCCCCCTCAAGTGGAATGTTCATTAGTATGGAAAATATTGATGACATTCAACTTGGACAACAGAGAATGAAAATCTGTGCGAGATAGAGGCTTGGTAAGTATGTCAGCCAGTTGATGCTTGGACTGTACATGTAATGTTCGAATCAAACCAGTAGCAATTTTCTCTCTCACAATGTGACAACCGATTTCGATGTGCTTGGTGTGTTCATGGAAGACAGGATTTGCAGCAATGTGAATAGCTGCTTGACTATCACAGAAAACCAAAGCTGGTTGAGGATGCTGAAGCTGTAAATCTTTCAGTAAAGCATGTAACCAAGTAAGCTTACAAGTGACAACAGCCATGGATCGGTACTCTGCCTCAACAGAGGATCTTGATACCGTGTGTTGCTTCTTGTATTTCCAAGAGATTAGGGAATCTCCTAGAAAAATACAAAACCTTGTAACTGATCTGCGACTATCAGGACATCCGGCCCAATCAAAATCACAAAATGCCTTCAAATCTAATTCTGAAGAAGCTGAGAAGAAGATGCCCTGTCCAGCAGAGGATTTAATGTACCTAAGGACCTTGTGTGCAGCATCAAGATGAGGCTTACGAGGAGAATCCATGAACTGACTTAACAACTGCACAAAATATGATAAATCTGGCCTTGTGATTGTAAGATAAACCAGCTTTCCCACAAGCCTTCTGTAAGTGGCTGGATCATAAATTAATTCACCTTCTTCTCTAGACAACTTGAAATTAGCTTCCATAGGAACAGAAGAGGGTTTGCACGCAAGCATTCCACAATCATCTAAAACTTCTAAGGCATATTTCCTCAGTGATAAGGAAATGCCCTTTGCACTTCTTGCAATTTCAAGCCCTAAGAAAAACTTCAATTCTCCAAGGTCATTCAAACTAAAAGCTGAATTGAGAAATTTACTAAGCTCTTCTATAGGTAGGCTGTCATTACTTGCTATGACAATATCATCTACATATACAAGTAGAATAATAAAAGACGTTTTCTTTACTTGAGATAAAAGAGAATAGTCAGACATGGATTGAGTAAAACCATGCTGTATAAGGGTAGAAGAGAATTTTGAAAACCACTACCGAGAGGCTTGTTTAAGACCATAAAGTGATTTCTTAAGCTTGTAAACTTTAGATGAATCCTTCAATCCAAAACCAGGAGGTAACTTCATATAAATCTCCTCATCAAGGGATCCATGTAGAAATGCATGATTGACATCTAATTGATGAAGATGCCAATTATGGATTGCTGCTAAGGCTGGAAGACATCTCAGTGTGGTTAATTTTGCAACTGGGGAAAATGTATCACTATAATCAAGACCCTCTCTTTGAGTATACCCTTTTACAACCAAGCGAGCTTTATACCTCTCAATTTTTCCATTGGCTCTATGTTTGATTTTATAAACCCACTTGCAACCTACAAGGTGCTTATAAGGAGGCAAATCAGTAATTTTCCAAGTAACATTTGCTTCAAGGGCATTGATTTCAGTTGCCATGGCCTCACGCCATTGAGGGGAAGATACAGCTTGATGAAAAAACTGAGGTTCAACTTGGGATGAGACAGCCAAACTAAAGTGTTTGTAAGAATCAGAAAGCATATTGTAATCAAGGAAAGAATTAAGTGGAAAGGAAATACCTGAAACAGAAATATCACTTTTAGGATCAATTGAATTGAAAAATTGAGTAGCTAAGTTACAATGATACTGTTGCAAATATCCAGGTTTACATTTCTACCGAAAAGACTTTCTGGGAGGAATACAAGTACGAAACCGAAACAATGGATGACTCAGGTAAAGAAACAATTGAGTTAGGTAAAGGATCAACTATAGGAGATGAAACATGAGAAATGGAAGCTCTAGGGAGATTGTCTGATGCAGAAACAGGAGCTGAACTATTGGGAGTTGGAACATCAGACAAGGAATGTGGAATTACAAAGCAACCATCAAAATTGAAGTGATGAGGATAAGCGAAAGGTAAAACAGATTCATGAAAATGAACATCTCGAGATATAACCTGAGTTTTGGAAGTAAGATCATAGAGTTTATATCCCTTAATGCCATTAGGGTATCCTAAGAAAACACAAGGCTTTGCCCTAGCATCAAACTTATTTCTATTTCGATGAAGAGTAGAAACAAAACACAAACAGCCAAACACCCTAAGATGATCATATGATGGAACTTTGGAAAACAAAAGGTCATAAGGAGACTTATTAGAAAGATTTGGAGTAGGAATTCTGTTGATAATGTGAGTGGCTGTTAAAACACTGTCACCCCAAATTTGATAGGTAGATGAGCTTGAAAACGCAGTGCTCGAGTCACATTCAGCAAATGCTGATGTTTACGTTCCACAACAGAGTTCTGTTGTGGAGTTTCAACACAGCTAAGTTGATGCATTATTCCATGAGAGTTAAAGAAATCATGCATGGAAAACTTAGCGCCATTATCAGATCGAATTGTTTTTATTTTGACCTTGAATTGAGTAAGAACTAAGCTGTAAAAGGTTTGAATGATATTACTGGTTTGAGATTTGGAATGAAGTAAATAAACCCATGTGTATCTAGAAAAATCATCAACTATTGTAAGAAAATAATGACTTCCATTTATTGATGAAACAGCAAAAGGTCCCCATAAATCACAATGGACCAATTCAAAAACAGAACATGAACTTGAGTTACTAATAGGAAATGAAAGCCTACGTTGCTTAGCTAATGGACAAACAGTACAAATGGTAGAAGGATTACATGATATGACAGGGATAGAATCATGTAAAAGTTTTATTTTGGAATTGGAAATGTGACCTAAACTAAAATGCCAAACATCAGAAACAGAATTTTTAAAAGGACTTAAAGCAGAAACATTAGCTCTAGGTGGAATGAAAGTCTAGACAGCAAGTGAATGTCTCCTTGATTTAGGCAGCAATAGATGAAACAAGCCACTCTTTTCTTCACCCAAACGAATCGTCCTCCAAGTGAGTAAGTTCTGTATGAAACAATGTCCAGAAAGAAAAATAATGCATCAATGAACATTGTGAAGAAGTTTACTAGCAGAAATGAGATTGAATGAAAAAGATGGAACACACAAGACATTTGTGAGAATGAAGGAGTCAGAAATTTTGACAGTCCTTATGTGAGTGACTTCAACAAACTGACCATTAGGCAACTTAACATTTCTAGACATTTTTGCAGTAATGGAAGTAAAAAATGATATAGAGCTAAACATATGATCTGTAGCCCTGTGTCTATAATCCAAACAGAAGTTTGAACACGCATTTGTGAATGCAAAGGTGAAAATACAGAATATTGTTGGTTCAAAGAACTACAATATGAAGATGAAAGATTACCTGCCATGTTTGAAAACAAATGATCTTGAGTAGATGAAGCAGGACCTACTTGATTGGCATAACTCACATCATGATTTAGATTCTCTTGTGGTTTGATCAGATCAAGCAACTGACAACACTGATCTGGAGTAATATGCAGAATAGGTTCGGCTTGAGATGTTTCCTGAACTTGATTAGCAGAGTAAGTAATCCTTCCTCTTGGTTTGTAACTCGGTGGATATCCATGTAACTTGTAACACTTGTCAATTGTGTGGCCAGAGAAACCACAATGAGTACAAGTGGGGCGTTCCCTGCGGTTATATGGCTTAGAGAAACGAGTTGAGGTTTAGGAATGGCTTTGGAAATCAAGACAGTAGGCTCAAAATACAAAAGAGTGTTACGAGAGAAAGCAACCAAACGTTGTCTTTCTTCTTGAAAAACCATAGCAAAAATTTTATTAAAGGATGGGAGAGGATCAATCAGAAGGATTTGACCTCGAACACTTGAAAATGAATCATTTAGTTCCATGAGGAACTAGAAAATATATTATTGAGAATGAAAATCAAGAACAACTTTCAAAGCACCACAAGTACAAGTAGGAAGATGACGAAAGCTAGAGAGTTCATCCCACAAACTCTTAAGCTGAGTGAAATAGGTACTTACAGAATTTGTACCTTGCTGGAGAGAAGACAATGATCTCTTCAATTCAAACACTCGTGGTCCATTGCTGTGGCTAAACCTCTCAATCAGATCACTCCATACAGTAGATGCAATGTTGAGAAACAGAACACTGTTTGCAATCTCTTGGGAAACAGAATTTAATAACCATGATAAAACCATGTTATTACAACGCACCCAAGAACGCAGGTTAGGATCACCTACAGGTGGTTTGGGAAGACTTCCATCCACAAAACCAAACTTGTTCTTGGCCACCAGCCCCATATCCATTGATCGTTTCCATGTGACAAAGTTGCACCAGTCAAATGTTGAGAAACAAGAACAGTTCCAGGACTGTCTGCATGGTGAAGAAAGTATGGACTTTCTACAAAATTCTCATGAGTGGCTGCAGAAACCAAAAAATCATCGGCCATTGCAGGAGATTGTTTGAGGAAAAAAAAATTGGAAAGAATGTAAATAGGAAAAACTTTGAAGGAAGTTTAATGGCGGAAGGATGAAAAACAAGGGAAGGCAGGGAACTCTTACTGCTCTGATACCATAACAAGAAAACAAAATGAAAGAGAAGAACTGATTCTCATTTTTTACTCAATAATGATTACATTGAGCAATGCTCTGTTTTTTATACTAGATTATCAAGCTAACTGATCAGAAACTAATCTAACTGAATTTATTACATGTGATGCACATTTAACACATGCATGAAGAATAACAAACCAGCTGCCAACTAACCATCTTCCTAAACTGTAAAACTAACTAAATAGGTTAGTTTAATACAGTTTCATATAGACCCATCTCTCGTAACAAGATTTTCTTCATCTAGAAGAATAGCTTCTACGGGACTTCATGCAATGGTGAAGGTCAAATTTGTGGACCAAACTAGGATTTGGGACTCATTGAAGAGAACCAAATTACCATCCGAGATTCTTAATACGGAAGAACTATTATCAGAGATTGGTGTATCTCTGTTTGCGACCCAAACAATGGTTTTGGTTGAGACTTTACTTGTACTGTACCACATGCCTATTTAGTATTTAGAAGAGTTACCATTTTGGAAGAAACCCAGTACAAAGCTCCCACCTGCAGAGACGATGGTTTGGTCACCAGAGAGAGATTGGTTGGCGGAGTTGGTGTCATTCCAATGGAACAATGATTGTTGATAGATAAGCCGAGGAAGAGACGAGAAAGCATGAGCCATGGATTCTTCTTAGTATCCATGGTTGCAAGGAGTTTTTGCATAGTAGGCTTAGTAGCTAGAGAGAAAGAATCCTGGAAAATACTTGTATCACTTCCTGGTGGCGTGTGTTGAAACAGGGGAAGTTGATATAGTCAACAGACTAATATGCCCTTTAAAATATTAGTTAATGAGTTTGTGCTGAAAATTCTTTTTTCCTCAACGACTTTTCTGAGGAACCCCAAATCATGGTGAGATGTTTGTTTGTTTTTTTTTTGGGGGAAACTTCACTGAAGACCCCCCAAACTTCCACTTGTTTTGAACTACCCCCCATAAACTTTAAAATCTCTCAATTTAGTCCACTGAACTTTCAATTGCTCTCAATTTGAACCCCTCCGTCTAAATCAATCGTTAACCTCAAATGGAAAACGAAAAACGTGACCTGCACGTGACTTTTTTCGCCTAAACTACCCATTATACCCCTATACTCCCTCACCCTTACTAACTTAAATGTCCAAGAGAAACCCACTCGATTTGCAGGCCAAAATCCCACTCGAAGATGCACTCCAACACTGATGGGCAACCCACATGAAGAACCACTGCAAATCTAAGGAAATTGCAACCACAACCCATGGCTTCCACCCTTCTGAGGAAATTGCAATCGCAAAACAAATGTTTTGCAGCAGCTGAAGATCACGACCTACACTCGTTCCCCTCTACCAGCGACAAGCTCAAGACGGTGAAAGAGTCCTACACCACAACGAGGTTATGACGGTGAAAGATGGAGCACTCCGAGGGTGAGGTAAGCATCAAGATTGAGCCATTCGATTTGCAAATGTGGGAGCAAAACAGTGATCAAAACAGCTTCCACAACTAAAAATCATGGCAAGAGGTTTTGTGCGTGTGTAAATTATGTGGTAAGTTTAGGGTTTAGGAATTTTATTTGAACAAAAATATAATTTTTGCTGTTTTAGTAATGGGTTAAACCCTAATTTGTGTGATTATGCAAAATGAAAAAAATCGTTGTTGCAATTTTTTTGAATGGGTTGAACCAAAAATTTGTATATGCTTTGATCGAGTGATGTCGATGTTTATAGAGTGGGAGTAGGATTTAAAGTCTGAAAGGGCAATGGAAGTCTTCAAATGCAAGATTGAAATTGCTCAGAACAAGTCGAAAATGGAAGTTAATGTTGCTAATTTTGCACTTAAACTTGAAAGATAGAAGAATAAGTATCACGGCTTGCAGCTAAAGTTTCAAGTTGCGCTTGCATGTTGTTTGTGTCTTGTTGCTGTAATGATGTTTTATCTATTTTCTTCTAATGGACTTGCATCAAGGCTGATGTTGACCAGACGAAGAAGACGATTGAAGTTGCATGTTTTTGTTGTCGTTATTTGTTAATCCAATCCAACTACTATCAAACTTGTGGTTATGTTTTATTTTGTAATGTGTTTTGTATGAATTTTGTTGAATTTGGAATATTTGGAATGTTTTGGAATGCTTTGTATGAATTTTGTTAGTACAATTTGACAAGCTGTTTTTGGGATTTGTTCACAAAATTGAGTCCTCTATTCAATCTGATGTCTGTCAATTTCAACAATGGAGAACTTCACAAGTTGAGTATAAAGTTTGTCACATGCTCGTACACCCATAATTTTAAATGACAATAAAAAGTGAATAACCTATAGTAGCCAACCTGAAATTAAAGAATGTTTGGATAGAAAATGGCCGAAGCATCTCAAAAATAAAATATTGAGGTTGGCCTTGATGCTTATCAGAGTCCAACACTCACAAACAGATTGCATTATATTCTATGAAAGTTTTCAATCATGGGAAACAGGCATGACAACTTATCTTTATCTATAAAAGGCTATATCGTCAAAACAAGCTCTAAAAACCTGAATATGGACACATTACATGCATATGAACATCATGGCTTCTAGGCCATTCAGCAATTCCATTAAGCAACTTCTCAATCATCCAATTAGTCAACAATTTCAGCATAATAGTAACATAATGGTGAACCCACAAGTCACATAGTTTCTAAATGTTCTCAAAAGTATACATGACCACCATTTTCACTTCATCCATTATAATGTTTACAAAATAAAAATACAACTATTAAGTGGTCAAACACAAAAAGTTGACAACAAGTCATAGTTTCCATATTTTCTTCTTCCCTTTGTCCTTCACTACTGTGGTGGACTTCTCTTTCCCCTTATCCTTTTATATGTCAAAATTTGGTGGGACAGTTCTATATGTTATACCACTAACTCAGGGAGGACCCCAAGAGCATACTAGTCCACCACCTAGAATTTGGGGTGGGACAGCAGGGTCTCCAGTCAAATCAACAATAAGCTTCTACTTGTTGGTAGGTTGTCTCTCACTTCCAACATGCTCCCTTAACCTACCACCCTCCCTTGTCCTTGTAGTCAATCCTAGGGTTGTATTCTTCTTATGACCAAATATGGATTTAGCCTGCAATATAGGTATACAATCAGCCCAGTAAAGTTGTTTATTTATTTATTTATTTATTTGTCCTTTAATTACCGAATCTGAAAAATTACTCACATTTGGTTTGTATGCATAATGTGTTGCTGCCTTGTTCGCTGTTCTGGCTTGCTGGGATGAAGAAGGTGCTATTCTGGTAGGCTCTAATGCAAGCTGTGATGGAGGCTCTGGTGTAGGCTGGGATGCAGGATGTGATGGAGGCTCTGGTGCATGTTGTGATGGAGTCTCTGGTGCAGGCTGTGATTATGTGTTCACTCTTCCCCTTTTTGCACCATTTGATGGTGCGTTCACTCTTCCCCTTCTTGCACCATTTGATGGTATGTTCACTCTTGATCTTGTGGTGGTGGTTGCTGAAGTGGCAGTTGAAGATCCATCCAACTACAACAATATACTAAATATCGTAAACTAAACATGACACAAATGTTGACAAATATAGTAAATTAAACACTAAACAAGAAACCATAGATATAGTAAACTAAACAAGTGACTTACCATGTCCAAATTCCAGTTAGTTGATGCATTCTCTTTGTAGAATTGTCTCGCATGGTCCCTTCTTTCCTCATGTCGTTGCCTGGCTTCGCATGATCTCTTATTGTGACCAAACTTCTGATAGTGCCCACATTGATTCTTATTTCCCCCCCCCCCCCCCTTCCTAATTGCGTTAGGGTTTCTTGGTTCTTCAACACCCCTATGTCTGAGTTTATTAGGTCTACCAAGAGTTACCCTCGATTTGGGTGACTCAATTTTAGGTTGGTCGCTTCTAAGCCATTGCTCTTTACTTGGCACATGGTAGATGATGTAGTCATAGGACTTCAAGTACATCTCCTTGCTGTAGTATGGACTTAGATAATCATTAGGGTCTCCACCTTGGTGTAAAATGGCTGAAATGGCATGAGAACATGGGATACCAGTTATATCTCATTTCCTGTAGCCACAAGTTCCACCATCCACATCTACAACAAACATTTTCCTAAGGCACTCAACTTCAAACATACCCTGTCTAGCATATGTACAACAACAGTTATTGGCTTCGTCCTCTTCTTTTTCAAGTTTTTTCCTAATCTCTGTCTCTATGGCCTCCTCCATTGAATTGATCAACTCCTTCTTTCTCACGTACCTTCTCATTAACTTACATCTAATTCTTTCCAACATGGTCAAGATTTTGGTCACAGAACTTTTTGATCCAAGAATTGAAACTCTCACATGTATTGTTGTGTAAGAGGCCAGACTTGACATTAGTATTGAACCAACCCTTACACCATGTGAGGGGAATGAAAAATAGCATTTGCCTAAAATTAGAAACCAAATAATGCAAAAGTAATGGAAGGGGACCACACTTATAGTTAATGTATTACATTCGTAATGCTAATCATGTGTCCAACACAAGCACCAACTAGGGAACCACGCTTAGATCAGACAAAGAAAAAGATATTTGGGGGCCACACTTCAGTATCAAACGACAAGGTTACCAAACAATATGACAACTTTAGACAACATTATCAGAAATCAACAACTTTCAATGCCAACAAAACAACAAGGACGAATCAAAAACCAACAACATTCAATGCAAAAAAAACGACAAGGACGAATCCCACGGATGACCCACTGCAAATTGACAAAAATAGCCACACTAAAAACTCAACAAAATCCATTCAAGAAGTGTTACATGCAAAACCCCCAAATATCAAATACAAATTAGAGATCAAAAACAACTTTCAATAAACGTCAACTACAAACCCTAAACAATACAGTAACGAAACGTAAAGCTACACAAAACGTAAAGCGTACTTGATTATAGCAGTAACGAATTGAGTTAGACACGATTTCTGACTAAATCGACACCAAAAGTTCAAGGGTCTACTATGGTTCACTGACAACTAAGATAGATGGGTTCACAAGAGGACTTTTCATTTCACGTTGGCAATATCGAATGAAATTACACTTTTAGGTTTAATTTGGGATTTTTTTCGAAGAGGGTAGTCTAGACATTTAACTTAGTTAGTATGAGGGTATAATGGATAGTTCAGGTGAAAAAAGTCACGTGCAGGTCAAGTTTTTCGTTTTCCATTTGAGGTTAACGATTGATTTAGACGGAAGGGTCCAAATTGGAAGCAATTGAAAGTTTAGTATACTAAATTGAGAGATTTTGAAGTTTAGGGGGGGGTATTTCAAAACAAGTGAAAGTTCGGGAATTTTCAGTGAAGTTTCCCACTTTTTTTTTTCTTTTCATTTTAAGTACGGTGAGGTGTTAAGGGTGAAAGTAGATGATATAATTTTCACCGAACGAAGTTTTACTTCACAGTGGAGGGAAAGAAATTCATTCAATTTATTCTATTAAAATAATATGTTTTTACAAATACCTACTAATTTTATATGCATTTCTAAAAATGTACGCCATGAAGAGGTTAGTTGGTCGAACACGAAACCTAGATCAACAATGCCTGTAAGGTAAGAAATAAAGAATGGTCAAAGTGACCTATCGGTAGTCCTATCTGACACCAAGCCTTGAAGCAACAATGCATACAACAAAGTAGGGAAAAGTGAAATGTCAGAGTGACCCGCTAATGGTCCTAATTGAAGAGGTCAATTGGTCGCACACATAGACCTATATCATAATATCAACAATGTATGCAAGGTAGGGAAAAAATAAATGTCAGAGTGACCTGCCGGAGGTTCAGCGAAGGTCGCTCTATGCCTATGTCAATGAATGACTTTGAGAAGTAAATCAAGTAGAGAGAGTAAGTGTGTTTGGTAAGGAGAATGGGCATCCCTCTCAATAATCCAACCCTTTCTTTTTTATAAAATTTCTCATGCACAGTCAATTGAGGGAAGAGAGATTCGAGGATCACCGAATTTAATTATGTGGCACCCTCTCTCTTAGCTCACATTTTCATCACTTTCTGGTTGTATTAGAATGCTAGTAATTCCAGTAGCAAGAAATAAGATATCATGGATGTTGTTTCTTTTTGTACTCCCTATATCTGATGAGTCATGATAAATTTGGTCCAGCTAACCTAGTCGAGTTAGGTTTGGTCGACCTAACATAGATGACGTACGACCGGCTTGTAGGCTCCTTTGCTAGTGGGCCTAGCTTAAAGTGTATTTAAGGTGAGTTGGTTTAATATCCGAGGAAGGCATACTCTCAAAACAGAGGGGTGTACAAGCAGAGCGGTTATTAACCGCTCACTACTAATAACCGCATAATCGACTAGACTGATTGCAACTAGCTTAGGGTTAGAAAAAAATGATTAATAACCGGTAACCGGTTTGTAATATATATTATATAATTAATAATAAAGTGGTTTTGGTATAGGGTTTGAAGCTCCTCTTACAACTTTTCTTATCTCAGTTTTCTCATTCACATTTCACACTCTGCATCCAGACTCTCAAAGCTCACACTCTCTTAGTCACTCAGCACTCAAAACAACTCTCTCTTCAGCTTCGGAGGTATGATGTTTGTTTGATTGCTAAGACTGCCCAAACAGTATTAGTCGTTTCTAATTAAGTGTTTGGTTGTTTGAATTTGTAATGTTTGTTTCCCCATTCTACTAATATGGATCCATTTTGTATGGCTTAAATGATAATCAGCAGAGAGTTACTATCGAGGATGATACTACAAGCCCATTTTGTTTGCCTTGGAATTAGCTATTACTCATTTTATTATATGGCCCACATAAGTTTAAAGTAGGCATTAAAAAGAGGTTTAAAACACTAAAAGAGGCTCAAAAGACCCATTATTTGAAAAGCGATTAGCGGTTAATAATTGTCAGTTGCAATTAAATGCTAATCAGCCTAGCGGTTGGGGCTGCAGTTACTTAAAAATAATAATCACCAAAAGCAGTTGCGGTGAAAAGGGAATAACCGCTACCACAATATTTGTGCAACCATACCAAAGGGTTTATTAACTCTAATACCCCACTATAACATTACATTGCAACTTAACTTCTACCAATTTACCTATCATTTGCCGCCCCTTCGGCTGGAACCATGTGCTCAAGCTTCCATGGAATATACGAACACTCCTTCCAGAAAAAATATAAGCTATATATAACAATTATTAGGACACCCATCGGCTACCTATTAGTATCATCATCTTGGATGCACCAACAAGCAACTTTACAAACTCTTGTGAGCTCTTCTACATCAGTGTTTCCCTTTAGCCTGGGATCTAATAGGCTAAGGACATCGCCACCTTCACCTATGAGGCTTGCAGCCCAAGTTGGAAAGAAACTAGTTTACCATACGTTTTCCCATCCACATATGTCTCAGAGTTTCTCCTTTCCTAGACAAATTCGGAAAGCGTCATTCCATAGCTGTAAACATCGGTCTTAGCCGTTGTTGAGAAATAGACCTACATTGCCTGTGAACAAGATCTTGGGCAAGTTTATAAGGAATGCGCAACTCTCTCTTATAGAACCGGTTTTATAAGATGGGTTAGGCCCTCGAATCTTTTCATGGTATCAAAGCCTACCACATGACGAATGGGGGCATACACTACTTACCCCGTGACAAGGACCAAGAAAAATACTGGCCTGCACGTGAAGGAGGGTGTTGAGAAATAGACCCACATTGTCTGTGGACAAGATCTTGGGCAAGTTTATAAGAAATAGGCAATCCTCTCTTATAGAACCAGTTTTATGAGATGAGTTAGGCCCACGAATTTCTTCAACAGGCATCCCTTTCCACTTCGGAGCAAGATAACCTTTTGTGCCTCTCATGGTTGTCAGGACTCGGTTGAACTCTAGCCCAACAAGCTTTACCAGGACAAAATCTGTCACTTTTGGACATAAACGAGCCACCTCTGGCAACTTCTGGGGGCGGCTCGTTTGCCACCCCTTCCCCAAGGGGGTGGCTGCCTTTTAAAAAAAAAAATTAATTTATAAGTTTTATATATTTATATATTTTCTTTTAATTATTTATTTGGAGGTATTTCTGTTTTTTAATGAGATTTAACGTCTAAAAGTGAATATTCCATCAAATTTAATGAGTTTGACTGACAAAAGGGAGTTTTGGGAAGAAAATGATAGTCTGATGGAGCCTTGCAGTAAGGTTGGCAGTTCAGGGGGGATATTGACATTGCATGGTAGTTCACAGGGAAAAAAGGTAATTACCAACAAAAAAAAAATAGTACTAAGGATTACATTGAGAATAACTTCAATGTGGTCTTGGCACAAATCAAGGCTTTATGCCCACCATTCAGAAGTTGACACATCAACTTGGAACAAAAAAAAAAAAAAAACATATGTTACAAAACACAGGATTTAACCCATCCTTCTTTTAATCTTTTTTTTTTTAAAAAAAAAAGAACAAAAGAAAAAAGAAACCCTCCCAACATAACCACCGCCAACCACCTACCACCCACCGCCAACCACGCTAGATGTTGTCGCCGCCCATTGAACCCCGCCAACTAGGCCAATATCTCTCTCACTCTCTCTCTCTCTCCCTCTCTCTTGTGTAGCTCTGAGCGGTGATTCTCAGAGATTCCGGCATGGACAGCAGGGTTCGACTTGGACGGCAACGTATGGGTGTGGGCATGGGCGGTGGGTGGGAAATGCTTGCATTTTTGGTGGTTGTGTTGGGATCAGATCTACGATGAGAGAGAGAAAGATCCGGCATGGGCAGTGGCGTCTGAGTGTGGGTGGTGGGCGAGATGGAGAGAGATCCGGGCAATGGTGGTAGGTGATGGGCGGTTGGCAAAGGCGAGCGGTGGGCGGTGGCGTAGAGGCTATGTTGGAGGATTTTTTAAAGAGTAAAAAAGATTAAATCTTGTGTTTTGCTAACATATGATTTTCTTGTACTAGGCTGATGTGTCGACCTCTGAATGGTAGGCACAAAACTCTTGATTTCTGCCATGACTACAGAGAAGTTGCTCGCGGATTACATTATGCTTTCATTAACTTTATTGTTTATCATACATAGATCCTTAATTATAATTGAATAAATCAATATTTACAAGTAAATCTAAATCAACTTATACTTCTTCCCCTTTTTCTCACCTTTCCCTAAAAAAATAAAATTCAAATCATTTTAATTTTTAATTTTTAATTTTTTTAATTTTTTTAATTTTTTAACTTTTTATACCATATCAATCACTTTTTATTACTATTTAAATACAAATATTTACTACAAAACAAAATTTTTTCACTTTTCCATACAAAAAATTCAAAACTTATTTCTACCTTTATATCACTACAATCACTTTTTACTAATATTATAAAAATAAAATAAAATAAAACTCATCTCAAAATGCTTTACCAAATATACCCATAAATCATTTCTAAACTCTAATCAGTTTTCTCAGTGGGCTGCACGTTGTCTTTTTGTTGGCCTGAGGGGACTTCAACAATTTTTTGGTAGTTTGTGAGGACATTATTGCAATTTAAAATTTGGCGACATTGTCCCAATATAAAATTTGAGAGAAACATTGTTAATTATATAGTATTTTAAGGAGTTATGTAGACTTTTTCCCTATTTCTTTCAGATAAATGTTACGCAATGACAAGTGTTCACTTTTTTACATGACATTAAAAATCATTATTTTTTTATGGAATAATAAATAAAAGTACGTGTAACATCCAATAATAATTTTTTCACAGCTACATTTGAGAGTGAGCACTAGAGAATATGTGTTACATTTGTTATTTCTTTTTGCCGTGAGCCCTTAAAATTTAAAGTACATCATATAATTTTCACCCAACAATTTATATTCATTGGTCGAAAGAAATTAATCAAGTTTAGTCTTTAAAAGAGAAATGCTACACAAACTCTCGAATTTATATTCTCAAATGCTTATTCTCTGAAAGTAAAAATCAACATTAGATCCAAAATACAATTGTAATTTTTCACTGTTACGTCAGAGAATAAAGATTTGAAAGTAAAAAATTTGGAGTTCGTGTAACATTTCTCGTCTATTAAATTGATATATATCAAAAGTATATATAGTTTTATATGTATTTTTAAATCTTATATATGATTTAAAAACATATAAATTTAATAGATTAAATTAGAAAGAAAAAAAATTATTCTAAACTTACTTTGAAAAACAAAATAAAAAATTTGAGAAGGGTAGCGTTTATCTTTTCTTTTCAAAAGAACCTTCCGCCGTTCTCTCTCTCTCTCTCTCTCTCGTAAGAGTCATCTGTTTGACAATTAATGACAGTAACTATCTTATTAACTTGCATAGGAATAGAGTTGATGCAGGAAGTCGAGAGAGAGGAATAGGTGATTTGCGATTTGTGATGAAGAAGGGGAATTCTGGGGCGATAATTTTCGTCTGAATTGCATAAGGCTCCGAAAATGGTTTTCAGAAAATGATATTTACATTTTACGCTGATTACTTCTACGTAAACTAGTTCGGTTTGAACAAAAAGCCTTTACATATTTTAGAAAATGGTTTCCCCGTAATCTTTCAGACAGACTCACCCTAAACCCGACTCTTCTCTCCATTCACGCTCAAAACACACGCACCGCACAACTCCTCAAGCTCAACAAGCAGTCATCTCTCTCTCGGTTGGCATCTCAGGTACTCTCATCTCTCTCTATTTCTTTGTTGAATCGCATGGAGCGTTTCATTCTCTAGAGAAAAAAAAAAAAAAATTCAGATTTGGTAATTTTTGTTTGATTTTGGTTTCTTTCTCTGTAATCGTATGGAGTGTTGGTGGTGGGTGTGATGAGAAAAGTGATTTGTGGATGGTTGATTATATGGGTGTGTCTAGGTCCAAGTCTCCTTGTAGTTTCAGGGGCGGTTGGCTGTTTGGGTCAGAGGATGGGGATCATTTAGTTGTGCTAGGAGTTCTGGCGTCTATGGGGGACTTCTTTTACATTCTGGGAGAAGAAGTGGGTTAGATTGAGGAAAAACGAAGGTTTATTGACTTGAAGCTTGATTACTCATCAGAATCAAAGCAGGAGTTCTCTGCTGCAAAAATGGTTGTGAGGGTTTCTTTCTCGATTCATGAGAGGGAGTAATTTTGTGGCACAAGAATGTGGTGGTTCGTTTGGTAATTTCTCTGGGGATGGGAGTTTCAGTAATGGAGGTTCCTGTAGGATCACGGTGAATGAGGGTTTCTTTCTTGATTCTGAAAATAATTGATTCTGTTTACATAACTAGTCTAAATAATCGCTCTTTGTGAAAGAATTACATAATATGTTTAGAATTTTATGTAATTCTTCAACTATGTTTAGAATTTTTCTTTCTTTCTTTTTTCTTTTTTTATTTCCTCAAGTTAATTGCGAGAAATATGAGAACGATAATTCTGCAGTATTTGTTGCTGCCCAAAATCTTTGTTCTCACTTTTTGATTTTCCTTTGAGCAACTGGGTATTATTATGTTGTCTCATGTCAGGACCATGCCAATCCAATTTCAGCCTGGAGAATCTAAAATGTGCTCCTTTTTGTTTGTTCTACCCCATGATCCTTTCACATCTCTTGAAGCTAACTACAATCATAAATTATTCAAAATGGTTTTCGAAATATAGCAGAGATGCTTGCTTAACAAATTATAGCTAATATGAAAAACTTTTTAAAATGTGATAAGTGAAAATGTAAATAAGTTTAGCACCTGTCTGTATAAAGTGAACATAGAATAATTTTTGTGTCATATCTCCCTTAATCCAGATTATGCTTTAACTCCCCCCATTAACTCCATGTTGGGATCTCCTAAAACTAGACTCTTTAGTGGATTGAGATCAAGCAATCAACTGGAGGAAATTATTGGTTGCAAGGCGATCGGATCCCACCATGGATCATATTCCTTTCTTTTCTGTTTCTTTTTTATTTTTTATGATTTAGACTGTAACTGGAACATCTCACCTAAAATATTATTGTAGTTTTTCAGCTGTGGAATTGTTGTTGTTGAGATTGTATATGCATGGTATTCATGTTCTCAGCATTGTTGCCGTTTATGCATGCATTTGTTGCCTTCTTTAATTTCTATAGGGATTGGGCATATTGCGTGGGTGAGGGAGCTTGTCGTTGGCATTTGCCTCTAATTTTTTTTTTGCTCAATGTTTGCTCAGTAAAGTTGTATGTGACTAGTGTATAAGAGAGATGTTGTGGTTTGTCTTTTGACTGGGAATTTGCCTCTTTCTCTGCAACTGTTCTTCTGCCAGTTGTGAATATATATCTTCCTTTCTGTCTTCACTGAATGGCACCAACGTTATACTTGGGCTGATTCTTGTCCTGTGTAAACATTTTATCAGTTGACTTAAAGTACAAGACTTGTGTTGCTGGTTTGCTTCGAATGAGTATGTTGCTGGTTTGCTTCGTTGGCTTCGAATGGTTTGCTTCAAATGACCATTGATATGATGAGTTTATGCTCGCATCTGCATTCGATTATTTGATGGAAGATGAGAATGTTGCAAAAAGATTTCTGGCAAGGAATGCTAAGTTTAGAAAGTTTTTGTTGGACAATTTCTTCAAAAACCATGAAAATTAAAATTTGCGTATTATCGATATGTAGTAAGATACTAATTAACTTGGATGGTAATTCTTTGGCCAAAATATTGTAATATTTGTGGTTGAAGTAAATGGAGCCTAATTTTAGTTTGATTTTCAATATGAAATTTTTGATTTCATCTGATTTTCCATTCACAATTTGTGATTTTGTCTTATTTGCGTTATTCATCGGATTTTTGTGTAAATAAATTTTTTTAAAAACGATTGTTTTAATAAAATATAGAAATTTAGATAAATGATTGAATATAGGTTTAACAAAGTGGTTAATTAAACTAGAAAACGTAGATTTTAATTACACCATGGTCGTCCATACTCCAGAATTCTTCCAGAAAGCTTTGTTCTCTCTCCTCCAGAAACCAAATCCCCTACTATCTTCGGCCAGCTAGGGGGAGGGAGTCATGGCTCCCTCCTCCCATCTTTCCTCCCGTTTCCTTCCCTCTCCCTTTTTAGCCGCCTCTTTAGGGGTGTTATCTGCTTCTTCGGAGGTTCTATCCGCTTCTTCGGATGTCCTATCCACCTCCTTAGAGGTCCTATCTTTGTCCAAAACCATCACCAGGCCATTCTCCACTGTCAGTAGCCCGGTTGCAGCTTCATTCCACCGTCCTCAACCTTCGATCCGCCAACTTTTTGAAGTTTTTGAATTTGATTTTTTCAAAATAAGATTTGTAAATTTCAAGAAGCCACTCCCAAAGGCGCGCCACTCCACCGGGATCTTGGGGCTCTCAGCTTTCAGCCGCCATCTGTCATGCCTCCATCGGACCTCCACGCACCCAAGAGTAGATCTTACTCTCTAGCGCGTGTACCACACGCATCGTCGCGTGGAGCACCCTCTGCGGCGTGTGCAGGCTTGCTTCGCCACTCCACCCAGCTGCCGGCCTCTTCTGGTGTTCCCTATTGTCTCGTTGGCAAATATTGCAGGCGTGTGCTCCTCACAAGCTGGCAGGTTTTCCGCCACTCCGCCTGGACTTAGATTTTTTTACTGTTTCCAGTCTTGTATTTTATTTTTGGTTTGTGGTTGTGTAGCTAACTATTTAAACCGATCTGGTTGGGCTTCAGACTCTTTGTCTATGAAGATGATCTTTTTTTTTTTCTTTTTGGTTTTTGTCTAGTTCTTTGAGGTGCTAGTAGACTGTTTGGATTGGGTTTTTATTAATCATAACCGGTTGGGCTTCAGACTCGATGTCTGTGAAAGAAACCTTTTTTTTTTTTTTTTTTTTTTGTCTTCATTGTTAGATTTCATTTAAACCTCCATTGCTTCTTAGGAAGCTTGTTTAGATGTTTGATAGGAGTATTCGTACTCCAAATGGTAGTATCCATTAGATTGTGCCGCGACAAGGGTTTCCTCGGGCTGCATTCGCAGAACCTATTCATTTTCTCCTACTTAGAGGTGCTAGTGGTCTATCTAGATTGGGTTAATTTGTCCAAGCTTATTTTTAGCTTTATGTCTAAGCTTTTATTAGCATCATGTCCGTTCTGTAACATGTTTCTAGTTTAATGGATGCCGGTTTGTTACAAAAAAATAAAATAAAATAATAATAATAATAATAATTACACCATGGTCTTGTCATGTGCAAAATTTCCAAAATCTTATTCAGAAACATTCTCATTCCTCAAATGTTCAAAGTCTACAACTTATATTAGGGGTGTCAACCCGGTCCGGTTTCTCAATTTTTAGCCAAAATCGGGAACTGAAACCGGAACCGGGACCCCGGTTAACCGGGATCCTAGATACCAATCGGTTCTGGTTTTATTTGGTCTGGTAACTGGTTTTTTAAGAAAATTGTTTTTTGGGCTTATTTTAGGTATTGAGCCTAAAATAAGCCTTTTTTTTTTTTTTTTTTTTTTTTTCATAAGTTGGCTCATTTTTAAATAAAATCTATTAGTCTTTTTGTCTAAATTAAATGAGCTTTGTTGTGATTGTTTCAAATAATTATTACAACAATAAATATAAACTACCAACAATAAATACTTTATATATATTCAAACAATATATTTCATTGTGAGCCTAAGAAATTGTAAGAACCAAACTTTATGCAAAGAAAAGCATCAAGTAAGTGATCCAATTGACCAAATTTCCAGATGCTTAATACCCCAATGTTAGAAAATGAACAACTACTACAATCAAATTATCAATCCAATCAACCCAACATCAGAATTCCATCAAATATTGTTTAGATGTTAATATTATACACTAAAGTAACAATATATATAAATATTACAATAATAAATATAAACTACCAACAATATATATATATATATATATATATATATATATATATATATATAATATATTTCTTTGTTTTCCATTTTTCCTACTTTCTAAACTGACTGTCTAAAAATTTCAACTTAGCATAATAATATATATATTAAATATATAAATATAATAATATATAAATATTATTAAATAAAATGGAAACCCAGCTCCAGGTAAAAACCGGGTACCGGAACCGGGGTACCTGATTTTTGGATTTTTTAAACCGGAATCGGAACCGGGTCTCCGGTTTTCCGATAATTTTTGACACCCCTCACCTGTACATGTACTGCCAAAGAATGTTGTAAATGTGTGTTTCAGGGAAAAAAAAAAAAAAATTGAATTCTTTCAAATATTCAATGCACCTTTTATTAGTCTCCAAGCTCACAAAACCATACATGCCCCACTTCCTGATTTACACTTCACAGCCATTGAGGGACTTCATTTCTCTTCCTTGTTTCCCCTCGAAAGTCCAAACCAAATCTCTTTCCTTACCCTATTTGAAACCCAAAATTCCCTAATATTTTCCAGCGTTTCCTACCACAAACCGTATAATAAACATGCTGTCCTACAATAATTTGCTAGTATGAAGCATAACAATTAGTAAAGCAATAGGAATGATCAGATGATAAACTGAATGACCGCTAATAGTTACACCAGTAGCCATAGCCAATTGCATTGTTTGAGATTTTGAAGCAATGCTTCCATGCAATACACAAGCACTCCTACCGGAAAAATATAAGCCGTATATAACAGTTATTAGGACACAAATTAGAAAGAACAAGAATGAGAAAATGCACTCTTGACCAAACATATAAGAGCTCAAGATATCTTACATTTGATTGCTCTCAAGACTTTGAACTCGTTGAGGACACGCCACTCTTTGACTGAGAGGAAGCAGTTGAATCATTGCTCTGTGCCTATGAACTTTGGCTTGAGGATGACTCAGCGAAGAAAACTATGTGCTCCTGATTGTCAGCTAAGTGCCTGTGAACTTTGGCTTGAGGGTTACTCGGTGTAGAAAACTATGTGCTCCTGGTTGTCAGCAAACACTTGGAGAGAATTTGGAATCGGGGCCAAGTTCACATCTAAAACTCCCTCAAGAATTTGAACCACCTGACCCATCGGCGGCCTGTTAGTTTCATCATCTTGGACGCACCAACAAGCAACTTTACAAACTCTTGTGAGCTCTTCTACATCAGCGTTTCCCTTTAGCCTGGGATCTAATAGGCTTAGGACATCGCCCCCTTCACCTATTAGGCTTGCAGCCCTAGTTGGGAAGAAACTAGTTTTGCCTTCCGCATATGGCTCAGAGTTTCTCCTTCCCGAGACAAATTCGAAAAGCATCATTCCATAGCTGTAAACATCGGCCTTGGCCGTAATGGGCATCCCTGAAATCCACTCCGGAGCAAGATAACCTCTTGTGCCTCTCATGGTTGTCAGGACTCGGCTGAACTCTCGATCCACAAGCTTTGCCAGGCCAAAATCTGCCACTTTTGGACATAAATTAGCATCAAGAAGAATGTTTTCTGGTTTTATGTCACAGTGTATGATGCACTCTCTGCATTTCTCATGGAGATAAGCCAACCCTCTAGCTGTTCCTATAGCAATCTGGTATCTTGTTTTCCAGTCCAAAAACTTTTCATGGAAAAGATGAGACTCTAAAGAGCCATTTGGCATATACTCATAGACCAGCAACTTTCTAGTACCTTGTGAGCAGAACCCACGAAGCCGAACAAGATTTACATGGTTGACTGTCCCGATTGTTCTGACTTCTGCGCGGAATTGCTTCTCTCCTTGGCTGATGCTTTCAAGTTTCTTGACTGCTATGAGTGTTGAATCGGATAACGTCCCTTTGAAAACAGAGCCAAAGCCTCCTCCTCCCAACTTGTCCGAGAAATTCTTGGTCGCATTTCGCAAGTCTCTGTACCCAAATGCCACCAATGAACCCTCTACTATTTTTCCTGTTCCAACAGCTTCCTTCCTTCTCCAAAAGATTACAACAACAAAAAGGCCTAGCAGAACTGCAACCCGCAGAACGGCTACCCCTGCAACTGAACCCACAACAGCACCAACAATTATCCCCTTATAATTCCTTTTACTAGGAAACTCAGAAGCTGCAAGTTTGAGATACAAAGTTCTCCCATTAGAATCATCTCCTGAGAGTTGTTGCAGATTCAAGAGATCTCCAACCCAAATTGAACAATTATTACTTTCATAAGCATAAGCAGTGCAAGAGCAGTTATTCAAGCAGGTAGATTGACATTCTGCAGCATTTCCAACCCCAACAGATTGTGGTTGTACAGGTAATGCCATGCTGGGCATTGGAAAGAACCTGTCCGGCTGCCTATTAGTAAGACTGGTATTCTCACACTGTAAAGCAGTTCTCCTCATGCATCCACCAGAAAAATCTGACAAATTCCAGTCGCTCTGCGACTTCTGAACAAAACCTCTCAAACAGCTACAAAAAGGCAAGGATTTTTCGTTGCAGCTATCGAATGCCCCGCAAAAAGGATAAACCTCGCATTGTGTTTTCGGTTGAGACCAAAACAAATTCCACTGATTGGTATTTTCTAACCATGTATATTGCTTAATCTGCCCCGAAACATTCATTATGAATCGAGAAAAGGTGGAAGGATCGTAAACAGAGTAGGTGAAATAACTCTCATTTGTATTGTTAACATAAGTGAAATTGTAGATATAATTGGAGTTCATTTCAGGAAGTAAGCTAAAAATCTTCCCATCCCAAGCTCCACTAGTCCAATACTGAATGGTACTATTCCACAGAATAATATACGAACTCGTATTTGGCTGTAGCTCAAGAGAGAAGAGTCCTGGTGCAGGATCCTCCTCATTCTTCCATGAAATGAGGCGTTGGTTTTCATTGGTAATTTTGTTGAATCCAAGCTTACTACCAGGAAGCCATGTATGAGTTGGGTGATCAAAACTTTGCCATAAATATTTTGTTGAATTAGGCCCATCTCTCAGAACAAGATTTCCTTCATCTAGAAGAACGGCTTCTACATGACTTGAAGTGGTGGAGTTTAAATTTGTGGACCAAACTGGAATTTGGATATCATTGAAGAGAAGAACCAAATTACCATCGGAAATTCTTAATACAGAAGAACTTCTATCAAAGACTGGGTTATCTCTGTTTGCGACCCAAACTATGGTTTGTTGGGTTGGGAATTTACTCATACTGTTCCAAATTCCTATGTAGTATTTAGAAGCGTTACCTGGTTTGAAGAAACCCAGTACAAAGTTCCCATTTGCAGAGACAATGGTTTGGTGAGCGGTGATATATTCGTTGGCAGAGATGGTGTCAGCTCCAAGGGAAAGATGGTTGTTGACAGACAAGCCGAGGAAGAGAAGAGAAAGCATGAGACATGAATTCTTCTTGGTATCCATGGTTGCAAAGAATTTTTGCTAGAGAGAAAGAATCCTGAAAATACATATATCGCTTCTTGGTTGCCTGTGTTGAACAGAGTCAACGGACTAAGGAAGCCCAAATCACGGTGAGATGATTGTTTGTTTTTTATCGGTGAGGTGTTAAGGGTGAAAGTAGATGATATAAATTTCACCGAACGAAGTTATACTTCACAGTGGAGATAAAGAAATTCATTCAATTTATTCTATTAAAATAATATGTTTTTACAAATACCTATTAATTTTATATGCGTTTCTAAAAATGTATGTCATGGAGAGGTTAGTTGGTCTCACACGGAAACCCGGATCAATAATGCCTGTAAGGTAAGAAATAGAGAATGGTCAAAGTGACCCACCGGTAGTCTTAATTGAAGTGAGTCAGACACCAAGCCTTGAAGCAACAATCCCTACAACAAAGTAGGGAAAAGAGAAATGTCAGAGTGATCCGCTGGTGATCCTAGCTGAAGAGGTCAGTTGGTCGCACACATAGCACTATATTGACAATGTCTGCAAGGTAGGGAAAAAGAAAATGTCAGAGTGACCTGCCGGTGGTCCAACGTGGGTCACTCTAATGCCTATGTCAGTGAACGACTTTGAGAAGTAAATCAAGCAAATAGAGTGTGTTTGATAAGGATAATGGGCGTTCCTCTCAGTGATCCAACCCCTTTCCTTTTTATAGAATTTCTCATGCACACTCAATTGCATAAAGAGATTCTAGGATTCACCAAATTTAATTATGTGGTGCTCACTCTCTTTGCTCACATTTCCGTCATTTCTAGTCGTATTAAAATGCTAGTAATTTAGGTGGCAAGAACTAGGATATTGTGGATGTTGCTTCTCTTTATGCCCCCTATATCTAATCAATCATGATAAATTTGGTCTAGCTAACCTAATCGAGTTAGGTCTAGTCGCCCTAGATTAGCTCAAGCTTAGTCAACCTAACATAGATGACGTACAACTAGCTTGTAGGCTCCTTTGCTAGTGGGTGTGGCTTAAGGTGCATTTAAGGTGGGCTGGTTTAATACCCAAGGAAGGCCTGCTCTCAAAACGTAGGGGTGTACAAGCGGGATGGCTAATAACTACTCACTGCATAATCGACTAGACAGGTTGCAACTAGCTTAGGTTAGAAAAAAGCAATTAATAACCAGTAACCAATTTGTAATAAATATTATATAATTAATAATAACGTCGTCTTGGTATAGGGTTTGAGGGTCTTCTTACTACTTTCTTTTTTCAGTTTTCTCATTCACATTTCACACTTTACAGTCAGACTCTCAGAGCTCACACTCTCTACGCGTGCAAACTCACTGAAGCTCCCACCTCGTAGTCACTCCGGCTCTCCCAAGACTCCTAAGTCCACTCTCGACTACTCTCTCTTCAACTTCGGAGGTACGATATTTGTTTGATTGCTAAGACTGCCCAAACAATATTAGTCGTTCTTGTTGTTTGAATTTGTAATGTTTGTTTTCCCATTCTACTAATTTGGATCGATTTTGTATGGCTGAAAGCCTTAAATGATAGGGGAAACTTCACAAAAGACCTTCAAATTCTCACGCAATTTTAAAAAACCTCTTAAATTTTAAAACTTCTCAATTTTGCCCCTCCCCCCCGAACTTTTATTTTGATGCAATCTACTCCCTCCATCAATTTTTGGATGTTAAAGTGATGATGAAATGACTTTTATACCCCTAAAACTTTTATAAATTTATAAATTTATCCTTAATTTCAAATTGAAAATTAAAAAATAGAAATAAAAAATTGAAGGGTAATGTGGTCTTTTTAGTGGTTTCTGTCCGGACTTAAACAAAAAAAAATTAACGGAAGGGTCAATTGCATCAAATTGAAATTTCAGGGGGTGAAATTGAGAAATTTTAAAATTTAGAGGGCCTTTTTAATTCGTGTGGTAATTCAAAGATTCTTTGTGAAGTTTACTTTAAATGATAATAGATCGAGTTATTACAAAGCACATTTTCTTTGCTGTGGAAATAGCTATTACTCATTTTATTATATGGCGGCTGGCCTAAAGAAGTCTAAAATAGGCCTTTAAAAGAGGTCTAAAACGCTAAAAGAGGCTCAAAAGACCCATTATTTGAAAAGAAGTTAGCGGTTAATAATTGTCTTCAATAATCACATAATCGCAAATCGCAGCTAATTGACCTAGCAGGTGGAGCTGCGGTTACTTCAAAATAATTATCACTAAAGCGGTTGCGGTGAAAAGGGAATAGCCACTGCCACAACCGTTTGTACAACCATACCAAAGGAGTTTACTAACTCTAATACCCCACTAACATTACATTGCAACTTAACTTCCACCCATTTGCCTATCATTCGCCGCCCCTTCAGCTGGAACCTTGTCCCCAAGGTTCATACTTATTGCTCTGCCTCTCCTTTGGTCGCTACGACCTCCCATGGGTTGGTCATTCTCAATGAAAAAGAGTTTAGGTGCACGACATTTATGCCCCGGAGTAAATCGTTTATTGCAATTGAAACATAACCATTTTTTATGTCTGTTTTGCATTCTCTTCTCAAGAAAGTTTCTTAACGAAAAAACGGGTTGAGTGTTAGGGATGTTGCTGCATCACTATCTAGAATATGAATTGCCCTTTGTACATCCGATTCAGTCAATTGATGTTGCCGGGCCAATCTCTTATCTTGCATTCAGGACATCTATATGGTTTCCCCAGGGACTTGGGTCCAAACATCTTCACCTGTGGGACTATCTTTGTCTTCATTAGGTGGCTATCCAATAGCCCTATTGGCCAGCCTCTCAATGGTTACTAATAGATACGACCATAGGTACATAACCCGCCAACTTACTAATAACCCACTAACTCACATGGAGTAAACACAGTATATACAAAATGTCACTAAACATCCTTAATTAAATAGAAATGTTTTTTGGGCGAAAAATGTCATCTTGCAAACGTCCCGATTTTGCTTAATTTTTGTAGTGAGAGGATATTCATGTGTATTTTATTATTTCTGTATTATATTTTTTTTTCATGGTATTAGAGCTAACACCAGCTTTTGATCCTGTAAATTTTTAATTTTTAATTTATTTCTTTTTTTCTCTCTCATCATTTCTCTCCGATTTCACTTATATCATAGCACAAAACGTATTTGGGGATCCATTCAAAAGGGAAAAAAAAAAAAAAAAAAAAAAATTTGTGCATGACTAGCAACCTGGGTAGGGGTCTTGGTGGTCAAAAACTTCTTTGAAATTCGTTTCCAATCAATCATCGTTCCCAAGCTTCTCCAGATCAGCTAGAAATATATTATGATGCACGCCAGATGAGAAAAAAATAAATTAATCTTTAGTTTTATTTAGATTTTATTGATTAATTAGGTTTTTTATATTGTAAGAGTTTGTACTTTTGTAATTTAATAATGGGTTTGACCCATAGTGGGTTGGAGTTATTTTGTAATTTAATAATGGATTTTGCTCAAAAGTCAATCAATTTAGAGTTAGAATTTCTCAACGTCTATTTAAATGTTCATTTGTATTCTAAAAAGATTAGATTATGATTACTAAATAAATGATGTTTTCTTGGAGGCATGATTGCTCTCGTCTTCTTGGTGATGAGACTCTACCAAAATCCCATTGTTGACCGGTGAGACTCTGTAAACAGTTTGTCTTATTTTTCTGTCATTATTTTTTTTTTATCTATTTTTTATTGTTCTCTTTCCGTACTGAGTCATATTATATGCTCTTCGTCATTTCATTAAGAGATATTTTCGAGATTAGCAGCGCACGAAGAAAAATCAAAGAGAGTAAACATCAAACAATCTCCCGTGTCTTCTCTGGCATCCTTCTTGACTGCCTTGTCTCCCACCTCTTTGGCAAACCGTGTCTTGTCCAGTTACTCCACTAGGCCCAACTTTTGGACCCAGGTTCATTTAAGGCCCTTTGTTGGCCTCATTTATGGCTCATAGTCGGCCTCATTTTAGCTAACAGTTAGATTTTATTTTAGCCCATAGTTGACTCTTATTTTAGTTCATAGTTAGCTCTCTTTTAGCACTTTGTTATTAAAGATCCATCTTCGATCACTATCGTCAACGGCCTCCAATCACTGTTGCCAGCCTCCATTAACTCCAGCGAATTTCCAGTCTTTGCTGAATTCAAATATTTGGATGTATTTAAATCTGATAACCTAAAAAGTAGAATATTACAATCAAATCTAAAATACTGTATTCCTATGGAATAAAATTAATCAGTCAAAAAATTATTCAAACCTTATATTATTTGTAAGAGTGAGAGCTCCACTAATTGTTTATATGAGGTATTGTTTATATGATGATGGCAACCGCGATACTATATATGGTTCAGTGACGAGAGAGAGACTTGTTGAGTGAAGGGTAGGGCGATTTGCGATTCGTAGATGAAGGGGAATTTTGGCGATTTGTAGATAATTTTCGTCTGATTTTCAATTTGCAATTTGTGATTTCATCCGAATTATTTTAATTAAATATAGAAGAAATTTAGATAAATGGTTGGATACAAGTTTTGAAAAGTGATTAGGTAAAATCGTAGGTTTAGAAACGTTCAAAGCCAAAGAAAGATGTAAATGTGCCTTCCAGGTCAATGCATCAGCTCTGCTTTGTTATCGATCTCGCATGGTACTCCAGAAAAAAAATTGAATTCTTTCAAATATGCAGTACACCTGTTATTAGCCTCCAAGCTCACAAAACCATAAATGCCACACTTCCTGATTTACAGTTCACAGCCCAGAACAGCCATTGAGGGACTTGATTTCCCTTCCTTGTTTCCCCTCCAAGCCAAATCTCTTTCCTTACCCTATTGACACCCTAAATTCCCTAATATTTTTCAGAATTCTGAACACAAACCCTGAAAATTCTATATACGACTCCAAACGACACTTATTCTGAATGTATAGGTGTTTCACACAATATTATGCGGAAATAAATCTGACCTAACAAATAATAATTAACCAAAAATCGATATGCAATGAACAATAAAGAACACAGATATTTTGGTTACGAAGAGGAAACCAATTAGAGAACTTTCTAAAAGTAAAACCTCTCCGGGGCAGCCAAACCTGAATAAAGGATTACAAGACGTTCACACTTACAAAACTTTTGCAATTGATATGATCTTGTATAAGACAAGCGACCCACTTGCCTTCTACGGCAGTAGCCCTTTCCAGAGACAGCTGGCACAATCCTTCTATGTGATCTCCCTCCACCGGAACTCCGGTTGACTTCACTTCAACAATCAACAAATAAACACAAACGATCACTCTAAGAGAGAGAACAGACTCTCTATGTCACAGACTCTCTTAGCACACGACGGCGAATTCTAGATCAGAAATTCGTAGTAATATAGATCTGTAGAGATCTATATATATATAAAATACAAAGATCCCTAGTCTAATTAGGACTCAATTACATTTAAATTAAACCTAGCAGACTACGGGCCTTCCAGACGGTAAATGGGCTCGTCTGGACGGCGCTCTTAAAACACGGGAAATATTGTTCTCGTAAGTAGTCGTCTGGACGCCGTTGCAGACGAGGCTCTCAGGATAAAATTAACTGTGCAGCTTTTAAATCTCGTCCGAACGGCTATGAATCTCGTTCGGACGCCCATAGTGATTTGGCACTTTGAATCTATTTTGCTCACCAAACATTTAGCCAACACTTAAAACTTACAAACTCCCCCTTTGGCAATTTTGGAGACAAAATCAATCGGACGAGTGACAAAATCAATCGAACGAGTTACCATCCTCTCCCCAATTTTATACTCCCCCTTTTTGTCTCAAATTGACAAAAGGTATCATGTTTCCTGAAACACTCAACACAAAAACATCAAGGCATATATGGAATAGGAAAAATAATAATCAAACACTCATGATCACATATAGGAAAATGCATGAAGAATACAACAAGATCATGAATAACATAAACTCCCCCTCAATATAAGACTTAATAATCAACAAGAAACTTTAAAAAAAAATTTATCCCCCTCAAAAGTCAAATGAACACACATGATACACACATCAACAACTCATGTATTCTAGCAATGAATATCTCAAACATACTCCAAATATGCAAAATATACATGAGACTAGAAATAGCAAGAAACTCATATTGTTTAACCCAAGCCAAGAAAAATGATCAATTCAACCCATGCTTGTGTGTTGTGTGTGTAAGTCATTTAATGAGAGGAAAAAAAAAATACCAGTTTACAAAAGAGGAGAAAGTTTCACCAACACGAGGTTTTGACAAGTAAATTCAATCAAAAGTCAAACCTTATCATACTAGCCTTACTAGGGCCTAGCCACTCTCATCCAATACAATCCTCTTTAAAAAAAATAGCACAAATTTGACACAGTGAAAATAAATTCCATAAGGAACATGTTCTTTTGATTGTGTTTCACTATTTTGATTCTTTTTCTCTTTGAGAGCGTGTCCTTAAACAATTGGTGCTTTATACAAAAGAAAGAATGCAGAAATTTTCAAGCCCTAGGTTCAACTAGCATATAGTCAATTTGAAAAAAATATGACTAGTCAAAAACACCTCATGTAGTTACCTAACATACCGCACTTTTTAAAAAACTTTTCCTCAAATTAAGCTTAAGTATGCATAAGAATTAAGCATAGGTAAAACGTACCACATACGCTCAAGCTTTAGGTAACCACAAAAACAAGTCCTTTGAAATAATTTTTTTTATCTCATGCATATTTAGAATATTTCAAGATGCAAAAAATTAAATCCATGTAAGCAACATGAGAAATTAATGGACAATCTGGGTACATAAGACAAAAGAAAGAAAAGAAAAACAACAAAATTAAAATATTTTTGTCTTTTTGATTTTTTTGATTTTTTTTTTTTTTTTAAATGCACACAAAACAAAACATGTTAAAAGAAACAAAACACAAACAACAAACAATTTAAACCAAAAAAAACGAACACCCAACAAACTATGACACTAGGACACAAATATATATATATATAAAAGCAAAGTCTGTCCTAGACATGCAATGTGCCCACCTAAACTAGGTGAGTCCAATACCACTCTCCCTCAACGGGTGAACGGTATCAACCTTCTTAACCCAAACTTTCTTCATTTTGGGAACAGAAGTGTGACTTTTGTCCAAGTCATTTAACTGGGATATAACACCCCTTAGCATGTTGAATAATTCCTCATGACTATCCCTAGAATGAAAATAGTCTCTTTTTGGCTCATGATTATTCAACTGAAAACAATTAAAGCAAATATGCCCAATCTTACCACAATGATGACATGTAGGAATAAACCTTTGAGAAGGTTGGTTCCTTGCAAGGTAAACAATGTTGGAGTTGCTTCTAGGTAAAAAGTGATCAGCACAAGAGTACTTACCTTTCTTACCATTCTTACCTCTTGAGGTCGCAGTGGCTGTTTTCTTCTTTTTCTTTAAGACTTCTTTTCCTCTTCTTCTTGACGAGCGAACAGCAACTAGCTTATCTTTATCCAATGGCTCTTCCAAGTTTTCTGTTTCAACAAAAACTTTCTTGGAAGAAGAAGCAAGGTTAGAGGAAGGAGCAATAATCTTGTCAAAATCAATCTCAGGTTTATCACAAGTAGATTTTTGGGTATGCAAAATTTTGTAAAGATTATCATTAGAGAATTTTTCCAATAGAGTTTTGGATTCCTTTAATTCATTCTCTAATGACTCAACTTTATTAGCAAGATTATGATTTTCAGATTTGAATGTTTTACACAAATCAAGAGAATCACTCAATTCACCAATTAGCTCATCTTTATCATGTTCAGCCTCTCTGAGTTTCTTTAGATTCTTGGAATTAATAGCTTGTAGCTCAGAGAATTTCACAAACAACAAATTATAAGTCTCCTGAAGATCAATTTCATTATCAGAATCATAATCAGAATAATATTGTTTATCATAAGACATAATAGTTTCACAATCAAGAGTTTGGAACATCTAGAAAATATATAGGATCACACTCAGGAATTTAATCATTTGACAAAGTGAACCCGCTCTGATACCAATTGAAAATTCTATATACGACTCCAAACGACACCTATTCTGAATGTATAGGTGTTTCACACAATATTATGCGGAAATAGATCTGATCTAACAAATAATAATTAACCAAAAACAGATATGCAATGAACAATAAAGAACACAGATATTTTGATTACGAAGAGGAAACCAATTAGAGAACTCTCTAAAAGTAAAACCTTTCCGGGGCAGCCAAACCCAAGAAATCAACTAACTCAGTAAAAGAATAAAGGATTACAAGACGTTTACACTTACAAAACCTTCGCAATTGACACAATCTTGTATAAGACAAGCGACCCACTTGGCTTCTACCGCAGTAGCCCTTTCCAGAGACAGCTGGCACAATCCTTCTACGTGATCTCCCTTCACCAGAACTCCAGTTGACTTCACTTCAACAATCAACAAATAAACACAAACGATCACTCTAAGAGAGAGAACAAACTCTCTATGTCACAGACTCTCTTAGCACACAACGGCGAATTCTAGATCAGAAATTCGTAGTAATATAGATCTGTAGATATCTATCTATATATATATATATATATATATATATATATATATATATATATATATATATATAATACAAAGACCCTTAGTCTAATTATGACTCAATTACATTTAAATTAAACCTAGCAGACTACGGGCCTTCCGGACGGTAAATGGGCTCGTCCGGACAGGGCTCTTAAAACACGGGAAATATTGTTCTCGTAAGTGGTCATCCGGACGCCGTTGCAGACAGGCTTGCAGACGAGGCTCTCAGGATAAAATTAACTGTGCAACTTTTAAATCTCATCCGGACGGCTATGAATCTCGTTCGGACGCCCATAGTGATTTGGCACTTTAAATCCATTTTGCTCACCGAACATTTAGCCAACACTTAAAACTTACAAACCCTATAATAAATATGCTGTCCTCCATTAATTTGCTAGCGGGAGCCATAATAATTAACAAAGTAATAGAGATGATCGGATGATAAACTGAATAGCCGCTATTAACAACACCAGTACTAGCCATAGCCAATTGCATTATTTGATATTTTGAAGCAATGCTTCCATGGAATACACAATCACTCCTACCAGAAAAATATAAGCCATATATAACAGTTCTTAGGACACAAATTAAAAAGAACAAAAATGAGAAAACGCGTTCTTTACCAAACATATCTGAGAGCTCAAGATGTCTTCACTTGATTGCTCTCAAGACTTTGAACTCGTTGATGATATGCCACTCTTTGACTCAGAGGAAGCAGTTGAAGAATTGCTCTGTGCCTACGAACTTTGGCTTGTCTGTGACTCGGTGTAGAAATCAATGTGCTCCTGGTTGTCAGCAAACAATACTTGGAGAGAATTTGGAATCGGGGCCAGGTTCACATCTAAAACTCCCTCAAGCATTTGAACTACTTGACCCATCGGCGGCCTGTTAGTATCATCATCTTGGATGCACCAACAAGCAACTTTACAAACTCTTGTGAGCTCTTCTATATCAGCGTTTCCCTCCAGCCTGGGATCTAACAGGCTAAGGACATCGCCCCCTTCAGCTATGAGGCTTGCAGCTCCTGTTGGGAAGAAATTAGTTTTGCCATCCGTATATGCCTCGGAGTTTCTCCTTCCCGAGACAAATTCGAAAAGCATCATTCCATAGCTGTAAACATCGGCCTTGGCCGTAATGGGCATCCCTGAAATCCACTCCGGAGCAAGATAACCTCTTGTGCCTCTCATGGTTGTCAGGACTCGGCTGAACTCTCGCCCAACAAGCTTTGCCAGGCCAAAATCTGCCACTTTTGGACATAAATAAGAATCTAGAAGAATGTTTTCTGGTTTTATGTCACAGTGTATGATGCACTCTCTGCACTTCTCATGGAGATAAGCCAGCCCTCTAGCTGTTCCTATAGCAATCTGGTATCTTGTTTTCCAATCCAAAAAATTTTCATGGAAAAGATGAGATTCTAAAGAGCCATTTGGCATATAATCATAGACCAGCAACTTTCTAGTACCTTTGGCACAGAACCCACGAGGTTGAACAAGATTTACATGGTTGACTGTCCCGATTGTACTGACTTCTGTGCGGAATTGCTTCTCTCCTTGGCTGATGCTTTCAAGTTTCTTGACTGCTATGAGTGTTGAATCAGATAACGTCCCTTTGAAAACAGAACCAAAGCCTCCTCCCCCCAACTTGTCCGAAAAGTTCTTGGTCGCATTTTGCAAGTCTCTGTACCCAAATGCCACCAATGAACGGTCTACTGTTTTTCCTGTTCCAACAGCTCTCCTCCTCCTCCTAAGGATTACAACCACAAAAAGGACTACCAGAACTGCTGCAACTGAGCCCGCAACAGCACCAACAATTATCCCCTTATTATTATTTTTACTTGAGAACTCAGAAGCTGCAAGTTTGAGATACAGAGTTCTCCCATTAGAATCATCTCCTGAGAGTTGCTGCAGATAGAGATCTCCAACCCAAAATGAACAGTTATTGATTTCATAAGCATAAGCAGTGCAAGAGCAGTTATTGAAGCAGGTGGATTCACATTCTGCAGCATTTCCAACACCAACAAATTGTGGTTGTACAGGCAATGCCATGCTGGGCATTGGAAGGAACCTGTCCACCTGCCTATTAGTAAGACTGGTATTCTCACACTGTAAAGCAGTTCTCCTTATGCATCCACCAGAAAAATCTGACGAATTCCAGTCACTCTGCGACTTCTGAACAAAACCTTTCAAACAGCTACAAAAAGGCGAGGATTTTCCGTTGCAGCTACCAAATGCCCTGCAAAAAGGATAAACCTCGCATTGTGTTTTCGGTTGAACCCAAAACAAATTCCACTGATTGGTAGTCGGTAACCATGTTAGTTGCTTAATCTGCCCAGAAACATCCAACACTAATTGAGAAAACATGGAAGGATCGTAAAGAGAATAGGTGAAATAACTCTCATTTGTGTTGTCAACAAAACTGAAGTTGTAGAGATAATTGGATTCGTTGAGATAATTGGACCTCATTTCAGGAACTAAGCTAAAACTCTTCCCATCCCAAGGTCCACTAGTCCAATACTGAATGGACCTATTCCACAGAATAATATACGAACTGGTATTTGGCTGCTGCTCAAGCGAGAAGATTCCTGGTGCAGGATCCTCCTCACTCTTCCATGAAATGAGGCGTTGGTTTTCATTGGTAATTTTGTTGAATGCAAGCTTACTACCAGGAATCCATGTATGAGCTGGGTAATCAAAACTTTGCCATAAATATTGTGATGAATTAGACCCATCTCTCACAACAAGATTTCCTTCGTCTAGAAGAACGGCTTCTACTGGACTTGAAGTGTTGGAGTTCAAATTTGTGGACCAAACTGGAATTTGGAACTCATTGAAGAGAACCAACTCACCATCCGAGATTCTTAATACAGAAGAACTTATATCAGAGACTGGTTTATCTCTGTTTGCCACCCAAACAATGGTTTGGGTTGAGACTTTACTTGTACTGTACCACATGCCTATGTAGTATTTAGAAGAGCTACCTGGTTGGAAGAAACCCAGTACAAAGCTCCCACCTGCAGAGACGATGGTTTGGTCACCAGAGAGAGATTGGTTGGCGGAGATGGTGTCAGCTCCAAGGGAAAGATGGTTGTTGACAGATAAGCCAAGGAAGAGAAGAGAAAGCATGAGCCATGGATTCTTCTTGGTATCCATGGTTGCAAGGAATTTTGGCATAGTAGGCTTAATAGCTAGAGAGAGAATCCTGGAAAAAACGTGTATCATTTCCTTGTGGCGTGGGTTGAAACAGGGGAAGTTGATATAGTCAATTAACCAACTAATACGCCGTTCAAAATATCAGTTAATGAGCTTGTGCTGAAAATTCTTTTCTCCTCAACGACTTTTCCAAGGAACCCCAAATCACGGTGAGATGTTTGTTTGTTTGGTTTTTTTCATTTTGAGTACGGTGAGGTGTTAAGGGTGAAAGTAGGTGATATAATTTTCACCGAACGAAGCTTTACTTCACAGTGGAGGGAAAGAAATTCATTCAATTTATTCTATTAAAACAATATGTTTTTACAAATATCTATTAATTTTATATGCGTTTTTAAAAATGTACATCATGAAGAGATTAGTTGGTTGAAGAAATAGAAAAATGATCAAAGTGACCCACCGGTAGTCCTAACTGAAGAGGTCAGTGAGTTAGACACCGAGCCTTGAAGCAACAATGCCTACAAAGTAGGGAAAAGAGAAATGTCGGAGTGACCCGCTGGTGATCCTAACTGAAGAGGTCAATTGGTTGCACACATAGCCCTATATCAACAACGTCGGGAAGGTAGGGAAAAAAGAAATGTGAGAGTGACCTGCCGGTCGTCCAGCGCGGATCACTCTGATGCTTATATCAGTGAATGACTTTGAGAAGTAAATTAAACAGAGAGAATAAGTGTGCTTGGTAAGGAGAAAGGGTGTCCCTCTGAATAATCCAACCCCTTTCCTATTTATAGAATTTCTCATGCCCAGTCAATTGAGGGAAGAGATTCGAGGCTCACGGAATTTAATTATATGGCACCCACTCTCTTAGCTCACCTTTCCGTCATTTTCTAGTTCCATTAGAATGCTAGTAATTCAGGTGGCAAGAACTAGGATATTGTGGATGTAGCTTCTTTTTGTGCCCCCTATATCTAATCAGTCATGATAAATTTGGTCCAACAAACCTAATCGAGTTAGGTCTGGTCGGCCCAACATAGATGACGTACAACTGGCTTGCAGGCTCCTTTGCTAGCCGGCTTGGCTTAAAGTGTAAAGTGTATTTAAGGTGGGGTGGTTTAATATCCAAGGAAGGCCTACTCTCAAAACGTAGGAGTGCACAAGCAGGACGGTTACTAACCGCTAATTACTAATAATTGCATAATTGACTAGACCAGTTGCAGCTGGCTTAAGGTTAGATAAAAATGATTTATAAGTAATAAGCAAATATATATTATATAATTAATAATAATGTGGTTTTGGTATAGGGTTTGAAGCCCTTCTCACTACTTTTCCTTTCTCAATTTTCTCATTCACATTTCACACTATACATCCACACTCTCAAAGCTCACACTCTCTTAGTCACTCAGCACTCAGAGAGAAATAATAATATTAGGGATGTTAATACGGTTACGGTTAGCAGTTATTGACAATAAACGCTAATCGTAACCGCCTTAGCGGTAAGTAGATTTCACTAACCGCTACGGTTAGGTACTAACCTCCGACTAGCGGTTAGTGAAATAGGTAACCACTTGCAAACTGTTTTTTCAAATTTTGGCTCTTTTTTTTTTTTTTTTTTTTTGGTGCTTTTTGGGCTTTTTTATTACTGTAGCATTTTTTATTCTCTTCTTTTTTTTTTTTCTTTTTGTATTTTAGTGTCTTCTTAGGCCCACTTGCTATAAAAAGAGCCCATATTGAAAAATCAAAAATATTTGACCCAAAATTTACATTTACTTGTACTTAATCATAAATGGTTAACTTTAAAAAATAAAAAAAAAAATAAAAAAAAGAACACACACACACACACACAACATATAAAAATAAATTAAATAAAATAAAAAATTCAACACAACATACAAAAAAAGCTCAACACAGCTGTCACAACATATAAAAATAAATAAAAAAAAAAAAGTTCAACACAACATATAAAAGAAGTTCAAATAAAACATATAATATATATGATTATATGTATTATTTGTTATTATATAATCATAT
This sequence comes from Corylus americana, assembly GCA_036287905.1. Classification (NCBI taxonomy): domain Eukaryota; kingdom Viridiplantae; phylum Streptophyta; class Magnoliopsida; order Fagales; family Betulaceae; genus Corylus; species Corylus americana. Next base: position 5,622,877 of record CP125818.1, on the reverse strand, counting down.
GATTTAATGATCAATTCATCATGTGACATAATTATATCAATTATAGTGATAATATTACTAAAATTATAATGATAATACATTAATACTTCAATTGTGTTTATAAGTAACACATTATTTAATCCAATATAAATTACTTAATTTGATATTATACGAATCACATTATCATTGTACATTAATAATATGATTCACTTGAATAAAGTATTTGAATTGTCATTAAATCATATGATTAAGTATTGATACTATACATTTATATTATATGTATGCATATATGTATAATTATAATTTATAACATATATAGACTTATAAGTTTATAACATACATTGGAACTAACTCTCTAGGTACTTAAGTGTTGTATTAGTATGAATTGGTATACTTATGACTTATGTCATATTATATATGTATAATTTGTTATTATATAATCATATAAATTAGAATGGTAATACATTAATACTTCAATTGTTGTTATAAGTAACACATTATTGAATCTAATGTCAATTACTTAATTTGATATTATACGAATCACATTATCATTGTATATTAATAATATAATTAACTTGAATAAAGTATTTGAATTGTCATTGAATCATATGATTAAGTATTGATCTTATACATTTATATTATTCATATGCATATATGTATAATTATAATTTATAACATATATAGACTTATAAGTTTATAACATACATTGGAACTAAATCTCTAGATCCTTAATTGTTGTATTAGTATGAATTGGTATACTTATGAGTTATGTCATATTATATATGTATAATTTGTTATTATGTAATCAAATGATTTAATGATCAATTGATCGTGTAATATAATCATATAAATTATAGTGATAATATATTAATACTCAAATTGTGATTTAATTATCTAAAAAAAAAAAAAAATTGTGATTTAATGATCAAGTGATTATGTTATATGTATAAATATTATTATAATTATAATTATAAAAATATATTATATAAAAAGGCGGTTAGCGGTTACCATTGGTAAACCCAATTACCTCTAACCACTAACCGCTAGGCGGTTATAGCGATTAGGCGATTAGCGGTTAATATGGTTAAGCGGTTAGCGGTCAGCGGGCGGTTTCTAACCGACAGCATTGACACCCCTAAGAAATATTTGGTTTTATTTTGTATTTAAATTATACCTGTGGGAACAAAAATTTTAACATGTTTTTAATTTATATGAATTAAAATAAAATTAAGTGTCCTGTATTTTAATTCATTTGAATATTTTATGGGTTTTTTTCTTTTTCTTTTTTCTTTTTTTTTTTTAATCATTTGTGTGATAATCTTCAAGTATTGTTTAAAAGAAAAGAAAACTTTATTTGATGGTTGTCTAGAAATAGCAACATAATTTTTTTTTATTTGAAACACCAAATATGTGGTAATTAAGCAATAAACCTAATGTGAGATGCTTTATTTGATTGCATTAAATGTTGAGTAAAAGATTTTGTTTCATTTTGTATTCAAAAAAAAAAAAAAAAAAAAAAAGGGGGTATTTTTTTCAAATGTTCAGAAGTATATGTATTTTATTTTTTATTTTTATTTTTTGTTTTTTGAAAATTTTGAACTTCATTCATCATCAACAAAGTAATCTAGAGCGTAGAAACTCTAAACAAAACAAAAGCGTTACGCTCTAAGTATTAAGAGCACGAAATAATATGAATTACAACATCATGGATTTCTTCCGGGATTTCTTCAATCCATACCTTATTCATGACCTGTTTTATTTGTTTTGAAATATAATAAGTATCACACAACATTAATATTATATATTCTAATTTTCTATTCATACTTTGATAATTAGAATCCAGTTTTTATTTTCTATATATTTTATGAATATTTATTTTAATTTTAATATTGTCATAGGAGGACAAAGATTTTAACATATCTTAGTTTATACATATCTTAATTTTAATATCGTCATTTGAATTTTTTTTGGATTTTTTTTTTTTTTTTTAGTTTGTGCGATTTACTCAGATTTTTAAGCTTTTTTAGAATTGTTTTTTCTACTTTTGAAAGCAAAAGAGGGAAAAATTTATTTAATTGTTGTGCCAAAAAGGGAATAGAAACTCTTTCAAAAGACGAAAGAGATAATTTAACAATGAACCAGATGTGAAATGATTTGTTCAATTGAGTTAAATTTTAAGTGGAAGATTTTGTTTTATTTTGTATTCACAAAAAAAAAAAAAAGGATTTTGTTCATACTTACTAATTTTTTTATTAATGCTTTAATAATTCGAATCCATGTTTTTTTAACATATTTCAATTTATATGTTTTAATTTAATTTAACATGTTCAATAACGTATAACCTTTAGTAAGACTTTTTATTTAAAGAGACGTGATAAAATTTTTTACATGCATTTTTTTAACCTATAATAAATAAAAATGTGTTTGAGTTTTGAAATTAAATTATAATGAAGAATCATGCGCATAGGGTGGGTTTTTTTTTTTTTTTTTTTTTTTTTTTAAGAATAATCATCTCATTCTCATTAGATAAAAATCAAGAAGATAGAGCATGTTGCTCCATCAAAATAATATCTTGAATACAATCAGGAACCTTATTGATCCATGTCTGGTTTATTCCCGCCATAGTGGCTATTTTGGAAAGAACATGTGCCGCTTGATTTCCTTTCCTACGAACAAAAGACATACGCCATTGACGAAAGCTCCTCAATTTAGCTTTAATATCTGCCACCATTAAGCCCATCCTGCTCCAATCTTCACCCGTAGAATTTACCCTGTCCACCACAAGCTGTGCGTCACCTTCAAAGAGCATCGATTGGAGACCCAGTGTTTGACATAAACGAATAGCCATCAAGACTACCCCAGCTTCTGCCAAAGTTGGATCAACATTACCCCTCGTTGTCTTGCACTGTGCTGCCAGTACCATCCCCCTCTCATCCCGCACCACTGCTCCATAGCTCAGCCACCCCTTCATTTTATTCACTGAAGCATCACAGTTCACTTTCATCCACCCACCATCAAGAGTAGACCATCTCTGCTGTCTTGGGTCTTCAATTAGAAGGTTTGTCACCTCCTTCTGTCCCGACGCCAAAGTAAACACATCAATAGCTTTTGTGGTTCACTGTACAAGAATATTAGGGTGTACAAAGGAGCCCCCATGCACCACCTTATTGCACCTCAACCAGATTCAACGAGCGATCCCTGCAAATTGAACTGTCTCCTCCATAGAGCATTTTTCAAAAACATCTTCAACAATCTGCAGAAAACCTGCACCCGAAGATGTACTCTTCTGTAATTGCTTAGGTCCCACACACCACACATCTCTAACAGTAGCACATTGCCAAAGGGTATGACAGGCAGTTTCCTCTTCTAGTCCGCATATAGGACATAAGTGATCTTCAACTATCTTCCGCCAGTATAAATTCTGCTTGGTAGGTAAACTTTCATGACATGCTCGCCAAAGAAAATTCTTCTCCACATTGGGAATTTTCAGTCCCCATATCTGCTTCCAAACCGTACTGATTCCCCCTTGAGAAGAACTTTCGACTACCTCTAGTGCTTCCAGCTCCCTTTGAATATAGTATGCACTCTTCACAGAGAAAGAGTCCATTTTTTGTTCCCCTCCATATACACACATCATCACATGAGGAGGCACTAACCGGCATGGATAGAATAAGTTCGACATCCTCCTTAGAAAATAAAGTTTTCAGCAAAGAGAGCTTCCACCATCGTGTGTCCTCATCTATAAGTTCATTAACAGTAGCATTTGGGTCCAAAAGAGTTGGCCTCGATAAAAGCCGAATCACTCTCAGAAGTGCCTTAATATTACGACATGTGGCGTGAACCCTTTTTTTTTAAGAATAAACAGGTTTTTTAAGGCATAATTTTTTAACCGTTTTTTAAGAGTGAACTGGTTTTTCAGTAGTGAACCAATCATTAAATTAGCTTAATTAAATGCATTTAATTATATTTCAATAATTTTCCTTATATGTGATTTCATTAAATTTAAACATTTAATGCACAGTATTAAGTATTATTAATGTCCAAATTAAATAAGGAAACAAATAATACAAATCAAAATATTATGTACTAATACTTTTAGTCACTTTAATATTTTTAATTCAAATTTATAAAAGGTTAGAGAAGACGATTTTTTTTCTTCTACATATACTTTGTGCATGTAATAATAGATAATTTATAAAATAAGAATTGTTTTTTTCTAAATAATAAGCCATTGAAAAACAATTTGACTAATAATAGATTATCTACAAAATAATAATACCTACAAAATAAAGATCTCCAAATTATTTTGGATTTTTTTTTCTCTCTAGCTTCTTTTTTTTTTTTTTTTTTTCTCTCTCTCTCTCTTCACACATCTCTCTCAACTCTTCAAATATAACAGCCTAAAAAATCAATTTTTTCTACATATACTTTGTGCATGTAATAATAGATAATTTATAAAATAAGAATTGTTTTTTTCTAAATAATAAGCCATTAAAAAACAATTTGATTAATAATAGATTATCTACAAAATATCGCAAAGCGTAAGACATTTGGCATTGCCATTTAAAAGCACTTAATTTAAAATAGAAAAAAAAAATATGCGATTTCAATAAGCAAGTTAGGGGGTGCTTATTTGAAAAAGTGCGAATTTAAACCAAAATCATGAATTCACATAACAAATATTTAGTAAAAAAATATTTTTTAACATATTTTACCAAACGGCTTTGCGATTTTAAAAAGTAGCAATTTCAAAAACGCAATTTTTAAAAACACTATTTTTAAAATCGCTCTTATTGAAACTGCAATCCCAAACGGACCCTTAATCTTCCATGTGTATGTTTTTTATTTGAGAAAAACTACAACTTCAAGAGTTAACTTTTTTTTCTCTCTCTCCACCCTTCAACAATAATAACCTAAAAATTCAATCCTGAAGTAATTCTTATTCTTAACCTTTCAAAAATGTAATTTAAAAAAAAAAAAAAATCAATTTTTAAAATTGTACTTTTTTTTTTTGAATAAATAACTCATCTTATTCAAAAATCTGCAAAGGTACATAAAACATCTAGAGTCAAAGAGACTCTAAATACCAAAAGCTCAAAGGAAACTCTAAACATCAAGAGCAATTTGCTCTAAAACAACTACATCATGAATAACATCCGGGATTTCTTCCATCCAAACTCTATGTATCCCAACGATACCCGTTATCTTCGCCAAACCATGAGCTGCTTCATTGGCTTCTCGTCGAACATGTTCCACTCCAGCTCCTAAACCCCGGCAATATGGGTGGATATCCTCAATAATCTGCCCAAAACTACACCAAGTTGGCCCTCCTTTAATAGCTTGAACCACAATTTTAGAATCTCCTTCCAGCTGGATATTTTGGAAGCCCAAGTCACGGCAAAACTCAATTGCACTTAAAGCTCCCATAGCCTCTACAACTGTAGGATCCGGGTGTCCATCAACCACGAAGCAGGAGGCAGCACAAACCAGTCCCTTGAAGTCCCGAACTATAATACCCACGCCAAAATTCCTTGTACCAGATTTTACCGACACATCCCAATTTACCTTATACGTATCAAAATCCGGTGCAGTCCACCGAAGCTCAAGGGCAATTGCACCTGTTTCCACATCGCCCACTACCTCCTGATGCTCGAGTGTTTTAATCCAAGATTTCCATTGTGCCTCTGCATCCTGTGATAGCCTCAGTGGGTGCTTAAATATACCTCCATGAGAGACTTCGTTTCTCCTATGCCAAATAGCCCGAGCTTTGCAAGCAAAAACTCCCAGCTCCTCCTTATTACACCTATGTAGAATAGACTCAAATATCTCCAAGAACCCCTCCTCAGTACAGCCACTCTTCTGCAGAGGCCGAATACTTGTGCTCCAAACATCTTGGGCCGCGGGGCAATGCCAAAGTGCATGGGCAGTCGTTTCAGCTTCTCTGGAACAGAGAATACAGGTTGCATCCTCCAGCACCCCTCTCTGCTTTAGGTTTGCTTTAGTGGGAAGAATATTACTACATGCCCTCCATATAAAAATCTTAGTGGCGTTTGGCACCCTTAAATCCCATATGTTCTTCCAAATGGCTTGATAATCCGATCGTTTGGATCCCTCCCCGCAATCTGCTGCATTTCTCTCGAGCTCTAAGTGGTAAGCACTTCTAACTGAAAATTCTCCAGAATTTGTACATTTCCATATCATCCTATCTTGCTTGTTATATCTGCTCAATGGTAACCCACTAATCAGATCAGCCTCTTCTTCCCAAAATATCTCCCTGATAAGAGGAGTATTCCACCTTGACGACACTGGGTCAATCAACTCACAAACTTTTGCTTCTCTTTGTAGGATTCGGCAAGGAGTCTGTATTGTATAAGTAGAGGGATGTGGAATCCACTTATCTCCCCAAATAGAAACTGAATTTCCGTTCCCTATGCGCCAAATCAGCCCTGGAAAAAACAAATCCTTAGCCGCAAGCATACTTCTCCAAGCCAAAGATGGTCTACTCCCCACTTTTGCCTCCTTAAGTGTAACCCTTGGGAAATATTTGGCCTTAAGGATTTTTGATGCCAAACTGTCTGGCTGATTTAATAACCGCCATAACTGTTTTGCAAGGAGGGCTTTATTGAAAGCGTGTAAGTCTCGAAAACCCAAACCCCCTTGTGACTTTGCTCGCCCCATTTTCTCCCAACTCATCCAGTGTATTTTCTTTTCATTCTCCTTATTCCCCCACCAGAACTTCTGCATGAAGCCATTTATTTCTTTACATAGAGCTTTTGGGAGTAAAAAAATACTCATGCTGTATGTAGGGATAGCTTGGACCACGGCTTTTAGTAATATCTCTTTTCCCACTTGCGATAGTAACTTCGCCTTCCAATCCGTGACCTTTTTTCTTACTCGTTCTGAGAGATTTTGAAATTCTCTAATACGAGATTTCCCCACTAGAGCTGGGAGCCCCAAATATTTGTCATACCTCTGTGTAACTGGCACGCCTGACAAACGAATGATGAGCTCTTTTACCTCCCTCCGGGTATTGCGGCTGAAAAATATTGACGTTTTGTCTCTATTCAGTCGCTGACCCGACGCTTTTTCATAACCTTCCAAAATAACTGTTAATCGCTGCCAGTCCTGTGCAGTGGCTTTACAAAAGATCAAGCTTTCATCTGCAAAAAATAAATGGTTTAAACGTGGACCTCTTGGGGATGTTGGAACTCCTCGGAGACTCCTAGATTGTTCGGCATGCGTGAGTTGGGAACTTAGAGCCTCAGCATATAAAATAAACAGGTACGGGGAAAGGGGGTCCCCTTGCCGGATACCCCTTGTGGGCTGAATGCTACCTTCAGGATTTCCATTAATGATGATGGAATACCTCACCGTGGAAATACACTTCATAACAAGGCCAATCCACTTCTCACTAAATCCCATTTTTTCCATTACCCCCTTCAGAAAACACCACTCCACCCGATCGTAGGCCTTGCTCATATCTAGTTTAAGTGCCATATATCCAACTTTCCCCCACATCTTGGAGTGCATAGAGTGCATTGTTTCATATGCCGCCAACACATTATCTGAGATAAGCCTTCCCGGGATAAACGCGCTTTGATTTGGAGAGATGATATCATGGAGGATTACCTTCAATCTGTTTGCCATAGTCTTTGAAATAATTTTATACAAAACGTTACAAAGACTAATAGGTCTAAAGTCAGAGACCTTTGAGGGATTATTCTTCTTTGGAATCAAGGCAATATGGGTAAAATTCACATCATCTCTAAGGTGACCCAAATTGAAAAAGTTTTTAACTATATTACATACCTCCTTCCCAATGATGGGCCATGTATCATGATAGAAACAAGTAGGCAATCCATCCGGTCCCGGAGCTTTTTGACCACCCATTTGTGAAATAGCACAGCAAATTTCCTCCTCTGTAATCTCCCACTCCAGCTGCTCATTCATGTTTTGAGATACTCTCCTTTCCAATCCTGCTAGGCACTCCCTTAAACCACTTGGGCTAGATGAGGAAAAAATATTATGGAAATAGTCCGTGAAAGCACTGAAAATATCCTCAGGTGTAGAGCATAAAATTCCATCTTTATTTTCAATTCGTACAATTTTATTCAATCGACGTCTCTGGTTTACACAAGCATGAAAAAACTTTGTATTTTTATCTCCGTTTTTTAGCCAATGTTCCTTAGCTCTCTGACGCCAATGCATCTCCTCTTTTTCAATAAGATCATTCACCTCTTGCTGCAACATGGTGATTTGCTCCCCATCTGGTTGAGACTCAGTCATTTGTAATATCTTCAGCTGCTCCGTTTTCAATTGAATCTGTTTTTCTGCCAGCCCTTTCTCCTTAACTTGCCATTTTTTAATCACCCTTTTGCACCTCTCCACTTTTACTGAAAAAGACTGCCACGGATTGGGTGAAGAAATTTTTTCCCTCCAGACCGATTTTATTATATTGTGATGGCCTTGTTTTCTCCCCCACCCAGCTTCATAAAAGAACCTTTTCTTCCCTTTTCTTTGGCCACTTTTTGCTGTATGAGGCTGCACCAAAATTGGAGCATGGTCTGAAGTTCGATTGGCCAATACCTCTACACCATAGTTTTGAAAAGAGGACATCCATGCATGATTTGCAATGGCTCTGTCCAGTCTTTCCATAATAAAATGCCCATCCTCCCTCTTGTTACTCCAAGTGAATTTGGGACCCATAAACCCCAAGTCATGGAGTTGGCACCAGTCCATGGTTTGTTGGAAAGCCCGTATCTGCCATCTAGGTCGTTTATTTGCACCAAACTTCTCCGAGTCTCCCAAAATTTCATTAAAATCTCCGACGCACATCCATGCATTACACGACAAAGAATGAAGGTGCTTTAGAAGCTCCCATGATTCTTTTCTTTTGGACGCTTCGGGGTTCCCATAAAAGCCAGTTAGAGTCCATTCTTGTGTCCCATCCTCACCCTTTATTTTTGCGTTAATGTGACGTCGACTATAATTTTGTATTTCCACCAATTCATCATCTTTCCAAAAAAGTGCTAAGCCACCACTTTTCCCTACACAATCAACCACAAAAACATTTCCAAAACCCAACTGATACGTACTTCACCCGTTCCACCCGAGAAGCTGTTAGTTTGGTTTCCATAAGAAAAACCAAACTGGGTTTCTTTTCCTTTACCAAGTGGCAAAGGTCACGAATTGTCCGGAGGTTCCCAAGCACCCGGCAGTTCCAACTGAGGATACTCATGACTCTTGGCGGGGCTATGCACCAGCCACCGCCAATAGATCATCAGCACCCCTTTCGTTCTCCACCACCATCTTTCCTTTCTTCCTTTCTATTTAAAATCGTACTTAATAAAACTGCAATCTCAAACGAATCCTTAATAAGAATAACAATACCCTCTCCAAACAATTGTAATTGAGTATTAACTATATTTGTAGGTTGTTTATTTATTTATTTTTTTCCAGTTTGTTCTTTAATGAAAATTGCAACTTCAGAATTAAGATAATAAATTTTTGGATTTTTAGTGGACTAATGAAAGATTATAGTGTGTTTATTTGATTTTTGTGAAAAAAAAATATACATATATATTAAAACTCTTTCGAAACATTAAAGAGATAATTAAATATTGAACCTGAGAAGATTTATCTGATCGCGCTAAATGCTGAGTGCAATATTTTATTTTATTAGGTACCTATAAAATAAAAAGATTTTGTTTATTTTGCACTATATTTGATTCCGTCTAGGGTTTCTATTTAATTTCTATCTTTGGTTTTAATTGAAAATTTTATTTAAATTTTCACGACAGTAAATTGATTATTTTTATGTTTGTTTCTCTAAAAAATTTCTTTGTATTGAAATATAATAGGTATCATATCAATAAAATTTTATGTTTTAATTCATTTGAATATTTTATCGGATTTTTTTTTTCGTTTTTATGATTTACTCGGATTTTCAAGCATTTTTTGAAATTGTTGAAGAGATTTATTTGATTGCATTAAATATTGAGTGAAATATGTGGTTTAATTTGTATTAAAAAGAAGAGAGAATATTTTGTTTATTTGACTCTGTATTTTTTTCTGAAATGATTAGAACTTTATGGGTTTTATTTGTATTGAAATATAATAAGTATCAAATCAAGAATATCAGAGTTTTTTACTAATTTTCTATTAATATTTTGATAATCAGAATTCAATTTTTCTTCTTGCTATTTTTTTTTTCTTTTATACTTTTTATTAAGTACAAGTTTAGTACACTTCAAAAAAGAAAAAGTACCTGTTCAATAATGTACTGGTGTATAACATTTAGTATGTATTTTCATTAAAAGAGGCGTGATAGATTTTTACACACACATATTTTAACTTATAATAAAAAGTAAGATGAGATGCATTTAAATTTTTGAAATTAAATTATAATAAAAAATCTCGTGCATGGCGCGGGTTATGTGCTAATTACAATAATTGATAGTATTAAATAAGAAAATCAAATAATATATTAATATCTCGAGCCGACTCTAGTCTGAGTCATACTCTTGTTGGGTCTACAAACTTAAATCCTTGCTAGGCTATAAAAGGCCATCACTTGTGGTTCTGGCCTTACACCACCCCTAGCCACCTCTTGGGTGGCTCGCGGGCCACCCCCTCCTCCCTAAGGGTGGCAAGCTGGCAGCCACCCATTTATTTCTTTTTCTTTTTTTTTAAAAATATATATATATATAGTTTTATGTGTACACTACAAAAAAAAAGTATTTTTTCTGACGCACATTTTCTGACGTGTCAGGTAGTTTGACACGTCAGAAAACGTTCCTGACGGGGCCTTTTTGACGTGTTTCGCGCGTGAACATTATAAGAGTCAGAAATGGAAAATTTCTGACGTGTCAAGTTTCACACGTCAGCAATTTCTGACGTGTTTAAACTTGGCACGTCAGAAATTATTTTCTGACGTTTTAATTTTGACATGTCAGAAGGTTCTGACGTGTCGTAATTCAACACGTCAGAAAAAATTCTGACGTGTCAAAATTAAAACGTCAGAAATTTTTCTGACGTGCCAAAATGCGACACGTCAGAAAAATTTCTGACGTGTCAGATTGTGACACGTCAGAAAAATTCTGACGTGTCACAGTTTGACACGTCAGAAATTTTGGCCAGTTTTTTTATTTTTTTTTCCACCCCACCCTGTTTTTTTATTTTTAGAGTTTTTGGAACTATACCCGAATTTTGGATTACAATTTACCTGATAACAATTTATCCATCAATCATTGCAAATAATTCTAGCTATTTTTCCATCAAATGTATACAAATAACATAATTAAGTCATATCCTAATAGGTTACACATACAAAATAACATATATACCAAGTGTCACTAATTAACCAACCACAATTACCAAAAAAATTATCTCTGTTATCATCAAAACAGATATCATAAATATAATTACATCAACGAAGTAACTTTTATATATACAAGTATGAATGGCGAACCAGACGGAAAAATGCTGATTATTGACCATACTCTCCATGAGCTCCATCACCTGCAAACCATAAAATAATACAATCACCAAACAATATTCACTATGTAAATTAAAATGAAAAATGTCGAAATATTCACCCAACTCAGTTGTTGAGTCTAACACAGTAAATGATATAAAACCCTAAACAAATGATATAACAAAAAAGGTAAAACAATGATGAAGTTAATTAGCAAAAAATGCATATAAAAAAAAAACAAAAATTTATTCTACAGAGCAATCAATGTTGACGTTAAATACATGAACAGACATGAGCATATGCGCTTCATTTTTGCCATGGTAATTATGTGAGATATATATTAACATTTTAATTGGCTGAGGATATTAACATATAGGACCTTTACATATATTCAAATCATATTATATTATTTCCATAAAATTATCATATTCATCTAGTTAAGACTTGAACGTTTCATACTCTCACACTAGATTGTTAATATTCTACAAGGACCATAGTTGTACATTGATCTCCTAATACCAATAAAACAGTTCAAATGCAAAGCTCGTACGTACCCACATCCACCATCAAACCAACCATAATATATAAACCAAATGCAACAGGATTTACATCATTAACTTAGAGAATGAATACAACATATATATCCATTTTACATCATTAACTTAGAGAATGAATACAACATATATATCCATACTCTAAATTTATAAGTTAACATATATACAGATTTTAAAACTTCACATATATATAGGTAAAGTTCTAAAAACACATTTGACCATTAAAAAATGTCAGTACCTGCTTCGCCGTCGATCGACGATGGCACCACCGCAATGTGTGGGGAAGCTCCCTCTGCTGCAGAGCTGAACCGCATCATTGCCTCGATCTGGCGCAATCGGGCGTCAAACGCTTCCTGACGTGCATTGTTTGCGGCCACCAATGCATCTATCTCTTCCTTGTGCTTCGCCCTCTCCGCCTCAAGAGCTCTGTCAAGCGTTTCTTGTGATATCATGGAGTGGCTGGTGTTTTGTGACCGTGCTTGTGATGGTGTATAGTATGAGCGTATGGAGCCCCGCACGGGCAAAATATTCGATCCAGCCTGCCGAACCCTACCGGCGTACTCAGGCTTGTTTCCAAGCGCCTATGCATACGCGTCGTTGGGCGCCCACTTGACCGTTCCCTCTGTGATGCTAGCCGACGCTGCAGGGTCGGTGGGTATCAGCTCCTTCATCCTTTTCTGTATGTTACATTAATTATTGGTTGACATGTGGGTTGTACAAATGTTAATTGCAAATAATTTATCAAATATATAAACAAAGAATTAAATTGTAGCATACACATCTCTCTTCCACTATCTGATTCGGATATGATTTGTCCGCCTTCGTGTGCGTGTGGATGTAACTCTCTGCACGAGTAGGATACTTGCCCAGACGTATGGCCTGCCGAAAAAATAGGACATACAGTTATTTTTAAATATATCAAATGATTTGTTATTTACATGGTAAATTACACTTACCTCCTCCTGTGTCACTCTGGCATAGCTCTTCGACCCGGTGCAATGGGGTTCATCATTTAATGCGCGCAGGGCCTTCATTTTTGCCGCATAGTCCTACACAGTTACCATATTGATATGTTAATAATGTAAAGAAATTTGGTTTTAGTACTCTTTATTCGTGACACTACACAATAAATAGGCAATTTCGTTTTACATGACACCCGTACATGTTAATAAAACCATATAATGACACTACACAAAATGAAGAGTTTGACTCATGACCTACCTTATTCTGACAAGTACACCATCTCTCCAATAAGATTTCCACGTCTTCAGCATTGTACTCATCAAGTGTTCGTTCCCCCACTCTTGCCCGTACAGTATCCGGAGTATCTTCCTCCGTAATTGCACAACGTTTTTTAAGCTCATACCTCCAAGTCCGCAACTTTGATCCCATATCCTTGAATGCTTCATTCTTTATGACTTCCAAATTGAATTCGGGCGGGACGAAAAAGTATGCCTGCACATGTTGAGAATTATTAAATTAAAAAAACTTTGTAATATATGTGTGCAACTTAGAGCGTATATATGCATATATACATTATAAGTGTTTTACATAATATGCAACACATACCATCAATGCGTCCCAAATATCCTCTTTGGTACGCCGCGGTACCTTCGTCCAATTGTCCGGTATTCGGACATAATTGGAGCTCCTTATGATATCTCCAGCCATCCGTTTAAACCTCATGGAGCTAAAGCCGACGGGCTAGCATGCTGCATTGTACTCCATTATGATCCGCTTGCCGGCGGGAACTCCCGGCAACCTGTGCGAGTCACGGATGGTATACACCTCAATAACTTCGTTTCCATCTGAATCGGTACCTAACAGATTAAAAAATTACCGATATTGTTAGTTATGTCGAATTCAATATTAATTACAACAAAATTAAGACATATATACACAACATTCGAACATATCCACTTACTTATGGTGCGGACCTGCCGATCGCGTAACGGGTTGTCGGCAGCAGGGTCGGTTGGCTGTGGGTCAACCGTGTCCTGTGTCGCACCAATACAATCTTCCTCGGCCGATGTCTCACTGTCGTCGGGACCTGCTATGTTTTTTACAATATTTAGAATTATATGAAGTTGTAGTTAAATAATATCATTGATATCGCACCAATATAGTTAAAAATTTCCAAAAAACTTGCAATCTTTCGAATAAAACTTTCGGCCATACCTGCGCTATGCTGGCTGTGTAGCTGCTCTACATGTCCCTGTGTACTCTGTCCAAGCTGGCTCTCTGGCAGATACCCCACCTGGGCCATGCCTGCCCGACCGTATGGATTATGAAGAGGGATCTCCCCTTCCATATCGCCTGGAAGTACCAGTCGATATCCGTCCTGAATGCCCAGAAGCTGAGCAACGTCTTGTTGCTCGCTATCATCAAGGTGGGCTGACGACGACCCAAGCTCCATAGGCTGTCGCACTATAGAGGAGCCCCTGCGTGCTCTTCTCTTCCCCCTATGACTCATAGTATCCTGCAAAAAATACCACAAATTCAATTAGTCACGTATACAATGTATGAAATATTCACTACGTTATATATGCATGACTCACACGTATGAAATAAGATATGTACCAGATTTTACCCAATAAGATATATGTATGCATATAGTGAACAACTACCGATCTAACACTTTATATATATTCAGCTTTTATTAAATCACATACGCTTCAATTGGATCTAAGTCGGGTCTGACGTATTGGATATGATCCTGCAGATCGTGATCACAATTTCTGATCAATATGAGTGGCTCACACTCGTGATAATTGGCACATGAATCTTGATGCCCTTCACTCTGACCAACGTCGTATATATTTCTTGGTTTGGTCCTTACAGCGCAAACCCAATCCGGGTATCTACCATCTTCTACGTAAAATACCTGATCAACTTGTGAAGTTAGCACATACGGCTCATCAGTAACCAATTCTCCCGTGTGAACAAGGTTTTTGAAGTTCACTTGTATCATGCCATACTCATCCACCTTGTACCCCTTGTCTCTCGTTGTGTCTGCCCAATCACACCTAAACATAACGTACGTAGTCCTGTCGTAGTACTCGATCTCAAGTACTTCCGTTAACTTCCCGTAGTACGTTTCGCCATCAACAGTCGGCACACACACCCCGCTGTTCTGAGTCCTCTTTTCGGCATCAGATGCAATAGTCCGAAACAACTTGCCATTAACCACATATCTATTGTATCTGACTGCTGACTCCCGTGGCCCTCTACAATGCATTATCAATTTCTCACCAAGTTCCTTCCTAGATCGATCATCTAATCGATCGACCTGCGAATATTTACAATACAATGTTAACACTTGGTTAAAAAGTGTTTCAGTTGATTTGGAAAACATTATGCATGCAAATATAATCCGACGATTGCTTTTGTTAACAGCACGTCATTCTTACGTAGTCACGGTACCAGTCGCAGAACAGCTCGTAATGGTGGGTTTGTAACTGATCCTCTGTTATTCGCCCCCTAAGTGTATCCATGTGCATTCTACAATTCGAAATGTTAGTAATTATAATTCGATACGGGAAATGTTACAAAAAAGGTTATGTCGCACTATATGGCGAAGAAGGACCTCGACTTACGTCCGCAATTGAAGGAAGTCGTCCGAATTGAACATAATATACCGGTGTATCTGTGTCATTGTGATTCGGTCGAGCCGGACTCGTGTTCCATGTCCCTTTGAACCATCCGGATTTCTTTGTATCCTATTGTGAAATGTTAGTGTATTATCTAAATATCTCGAACAGAATGTCACCAACTCAGTAGCTATGTAGCCCTTCACAATGCAGCCCTCAGGAGCCGCTTTGTTACGTACATTAGATTTGAAAACTCCAAGGCTCCTAAATATGAACGAATACAATCAATCAGTGCAGTTAGTACTTGTCTTGTATTAGAGTTAAACCATAAAATATGAAATATCCGTAAACAAATTTTACCTCTCTGCCGGATACATCCACCTATACTGTACTGGTCCACCGAGTCGACATTCACCGATAAGATGCACGACCACATGAACCATGCTTGTGAAAAAGCTGGGGGGAAAAACCTGTTCCATCTTGCACAACGTCATACAGACGTCACACTGTAGTCGGTCAATATCCTCTTATGTCAATGTTGTTGAACATAGTCCCCTGAAGAATGCAGACATCTCAACAAGAGGTCTAACCACGTTGCTTGGAAGTGATCCACGCAATGCAATAGGTAGAAGTTGCTGCATCAGTACATGACTGTCATGACTCTTTAACCCCGATATCGTACAGTCCTTAAGTCGTATACAACGGGAAATGTTCGAGGCATATCCATCGGGCACCCTTACATTTCGTAACACTTTCAGAAAATGTGTCTTATCATCCTTGGACATCGTGTGGGTAGCTTGCCGCATATAGGTCTTACCATTCTCGCCAGTGTAGGGATGCAGTGTACGTCTCAAACCCATTTCTTGCAAATCTAAGCGGGCAGCGAAGTTGTCCTTAGTTTTCCCTGGAATGTCTAGTATTGTACCAAGTATGTTGTCCATCACGTTTTTCTCTATGTGCATAACATCAAGGTTGTGCCGTAATAAATTATCTTTCCAATATGGCAACCTAAAGAAAATACTTTTCTTCTTCCACACTACATTAGAAGTATTCGTCTTCTGCTTCTTTCCTTTTTCTTTCGCAGCCTCCCTTGCCTGACCAGCATTCTCATCCCCAAACACTATCCCTTCTAATTGGCTCATGATTTCGACTCCACTTGGCACATCAGGGGCACACTCTAATTCTACGTTGCCGTCAAATGTTCTTTTGTTTCTCCTCCATGGATGATCCATGGGCAAGTATCGCCTGTGCCCCATATAACACCATTTATGACCATGTTTTAACCACTTCGACCTTGTCGAGTTCATACAGCATGGACATGCCTTCTCACCCCTAGTAGACCATCCAGACAAATCTGCATATGCTGGAAAGTCATTAATTGTCCACATCAACTGCGCTCGTAGGACAAAATTATTTTTCTTTGAGACGTCGTATGTGCGCACGCCTACGTTCCATAGTTCTTGTAACTCCTGAATTAAGGGTTGAAGGTAGACATCTATATCCATTCCAGGTGAACTTGGGCCTGGAATAATCAATGATAGTATAAAAGATGTCTGTTTCATGCACATCCAAGGAGGCATGTTATAGGGCATAAGCAGTACAGGCCAAGTGCTGTGAGATGTGCTCATGTTTCCAAATGGATTAAATCCATCCGAAGTTAGTCCGAGCCGTACATTCCTGCTGTCTGCTGAAAACTCCGGATGCAAATTATCGAATGACTTCCATGCTTCGCCATCAGCCGGATGCCTCAATACGCCGTCCTTTGTGCGGCCTTCTGCATGCCACCTCATAAAGCGTGCAGTATGCTCTGACATAAACAACCTCTGTAGTCGTGGTACAAGTGGAAACCACCGTAACACTTTCACCGGACGTTTCTTGCCCGATGATATAGGTTGACCATCCTCATCTAAATTGATTGCATCCATCCATTTAGATTTTCCACATACGGTACATGAATCCAACTCCTTTGTGCCCTTCCAGAATAACATACAGTCATTACGATACGCCGGTATCTTCTCATATCCAAGTCCCATATCTCGTAAAAACTTTTTCGCCTCATATGTATTACCTGGCAGCTTTTCATCACCCTCAGCAGCAACTGGTTGATGAACTCTAAGAAGGCCGAGAAGCTTGAGTTACTAAGTCCACCAACGCACTTCAGGTTGTACAGGTGTACAGTCGCACTTAGTTTGCTATGTTTTGTTCCGTTATGAAGTGGTTTCTCCGCCTTTTTCATAAGGTCGTAATACTTTACTGCGTCACCTTCAGCGGCTTCTTCGTTTTCAATTTCTTCACCCCCTTGCACCACGACTTGAGGCTCACAATTGTCTTCCCTAACCACTTCGTGCATGCCGAATAAGTCACGCAACATTGCGTGCATGTCTCCACCCTGATTTGCGGTTGCACCCGCATCTGATGAGGTGGGGCGATTCGAATTAGATCCTGTATCAGGACCCTGTGCATGCTTCTCACCGTGATAGTACCATAATGTATATTCTCGCATCATTCCTTTTCCCCCTGTCAAGTGGTCGAAGACGACATCTGGCGGGTGCCGCCGGTAATTTCGACAAATCTTGCAAGGACAATTGATTTTTTCATCAGGGGTTCTACAGTTACCAACTGCAAACTCCACGAACAATCTACACCCGTCTCTGTATTCCCTGGAACCCCTAGACTTTGTCATCCAACTCTTGTCCATTTTTCGCTACGTACATAAATTACGAATCAATATAGAAGACTTAAAAAATATGTACCTCATTTCAAGCACATGCATATATATAAACCTAAATATTTCAACAACATTAAAAATATAAACCTATTATCATATAGGTTTAAATTTTTTATGTCCAAATATAATGCATATTCATGCGAGTATATATATATATATGCATTTGTTATATATGATCGAGGACCCTAAAATAATTAAATAACTAGGCCAGGTTAGTTATTTAATTAATATTCATATCCAATATTCATGGATATGAATTTGTTATAAAAAATAAGGGGATAGTACCAAAGTGTGTATTCATTAATTTGGAGTCTCTCTAAGTTTCACAATGTTTGCACTTTTGCCAATTTTTTTTTCCAATTAAATCCATGGAATTCGAATTGAATCCTCGCTAGCATGAGGATGTATAACTTACAAATTAATAAGAGATTTAATTTACGTCTCAATATTAAGACTCATTCAATTTAAGTATTAATTAAACAAAGTCTGAAATTAAATCTCTATACTTATCACCGCGTACTACACGTACTTAATTAGAAGGTCAAATGATTAAAATTGAAATAATGTTGTATAAATTATTTACTAATTAATAAGCCAACATTTTTCAGCTAATCAAACAAAAAATTAAAAAAAAAATAAAACAAGAAGCCACATTTAAAAAACTATTTTATTATGAAACAAACACCTACCTACCATAAAAAACATCATCTAGCTTGCATGCATGCATGTGCATATACAACCAACGTACAATAAGTAAATAATATATATATATATAAATAAAAAAACAAACACCTTCATCAATTAATACAAACTCAATCAATCCAATATTGTATTAACCAAACATGATACTGATTCATGATATTTTACTACATAAATTTGACTAAAGAACACAATATATATATATATATATATATATATATATATATATATATATATATACCTGCAGGAGAGCGGCCGAAGATCACGGAGGAGTTTTGCCAGGCGAACCGTCGGAGACGGCAACGGCGAAGTGATGGAGCACGCCGGAGATGAGGAGTGAGCTGGCCGGAGAGAGCTGAGAGAGAGAGCTGAGAGAGAGAGAGAGAGAGAGAGCACGCGGGAGAGGGAGGTAGCTCTACGTGTGGGCGCCGGAGGAGTTTGGTAGAGAAGAAGAAACCTGCAGGGAAGCTGGGAAGAAGGAATAAGAGAGCTTAGGCGGGAGAGGCGTAGCAGATAGAGGGAAAAGAAAAAAAAAAAATGAAAAATCCCAAAAATATCAGCCCATTGGGGCGTGCGTGGCCGATGGGACGGCCAGCAGGCGCTGGCCTTCCCAAGGCCACGCCTGACGTGCCACTTGGCACGTCAGGAATTACTGACGTGCCAAGCTTGGCACGTCAGAAATTACACAAATTAAATATAATTAAGCTTAATTATATTATATATTATAAGTTATATATATATATATATATATATATATATATATATATATATATATATATATATATATAAAAGTAGGTTATACTTATATCCTATAAATATAATATTCTAATTAATTAAGTAGTAGTTAATTAATGTAAGTGTAATATATATTGTAATTAACTTATAGCAAAAGTTGTAACATGCATTCTAAGTATTTTTATAAAATCAAAGAAGAAAAAAAAATGGTTTGTAACTTAATATATAGTATTTACAAAAGATGCATGTGTTTTCATCCATCAAGTTGCAATAGCATACAAATTAATTTAAAATGTCATTTTATACGTAAAAAAATAGTAAATCGACATGTTTATATATATATAAAATATGTTTTGGAATGATTGGTTTTGTAAAACAAATTTTCAAAATCAAAGCTATAAAAATGACATGTACGTACGTGTACGTCAAACCTAAATTAAGGATATATATATATATATATGTATAACAATATTATCCTATAATTTAGCTCATTCATTAATTTGGAATCTACTTAAAATAATAAAATTAAGTAACATTATTAGACATATTGAAGTATAAAAAAAAAATAATAATAAAACAAAACAAAATAAAACATGCAATTAACACAAAATAAAACAAAAATAATAATAATAATTAATTATAATATAATTATAATAATGAAAGAAAATTGCTGACGTGTCGGTATGACACGTCAGCAATTCCTGACGTGTTAAATAGACACGTCAGAAAATTACTGACGTGTCTATTTGGCACGTCAGAAAATGCTGACGTGTCATACCGACACGTCAGAAAATTCTGACGTGGCAAAAAAACACGTCAGAAATTTCTGACGTGTTGGTTTACCACGTCAGGAATTGCTGACGTGTCGGTATGACACGTCAGCATTTTCTGACGTGTCAAATATTGACACGTCAGAAATTAATACATTTTAATTTTAATTAAATAAATAATTTAAAAATTATATTTGGCTAAATTTTACTAACATGTCAGTTTTTAACATGTCAGTATTTTCTGACGGGTTACGGTTCACACGTCAGAAAAAAATTTTCTGGCGTGTCTGTTTCACACGTCAGAATTTACTGACGTGGCAAAAAACAGCCACTGTTTGCCACGTCAGAAACCTACCTGTTTTTTGTAGTGGTAGGTGAAAGATAGAGAAATTTTGAAGTTTTTAGGTGTGGGTAATTGTTATAAATGCAAATTTTGAGTGCCCATATTTTCAAAATTGGAGACGTTTAAATAGTAACACACTCTTCAAACGTTTCTATTCACGGGTGAAAGGCGATGTTTTTCAAAAAGTCACTAATTGGCCTTTTTTTCTTTTCACGTGTCTCTAGCTAGTTCCTTCTTAAGCTAATATATTTAGGTGCAATGTGCAAGGATGTGTATCTACACACAAGTATGTTAACAATCAATGACAAAAATCGTTGCACGAAAGGAGAGAGAGAGAGAGAGAGAGAGAGTTGGGAGAGGAAAAAATCGTTGAAAAAAAAAAAAGAAGAAGAAAATGTTAAAGAAAGAGGAGAGTGAGAGTGAGAGAAATAGCAAATAAATCATATAGATATCATCTATCATATATGACACTGTTCATAAATGCATCTAAAATGCACTTTAGATGGCTAATCTATGTGGGGACACTTTTACTCATTTACTTAGCCATTTTGCATAAAAGTTCAATATGAATAATCTAATGCGAGTACTCTAAGAGATAATAATTAAACAATGAAAGTTTATAAAACTAAGCATGGAAGGTTGATTTTTAAAAGGTGAGAGTGATTTCAAATAGTGCCTACAAGAATTAGACTTGGAGTAAAACTCCTTATTAACACCCTACTTGGCGATAACTCCCACTCACTCGGCTAGGAGATTATCCATATACTAAGAGCATGTTTAAGATTGTGTTTAAGGTATAAAGCTTCTAAGAACATGTTTAAACTTGCATCTAAGAAATAGAGATCATTTAAGTCAAAAAAAAAAAAATTGACAAAAGCTTCATTTTTAAGCTTTTGTCAAAAGTGTGTTTTAGCTATTTTTAAGCTTTTTGGACCCTTAAAAGTACTTAAATTTTTTTTACTAAACGAATATTTTTTTTTTCAAACAGACTTTTTGAGTGTTAAAAGCACTTTTATTAATCACAATTTCAAACAGGTCCTAAGTCAAAAAGTATTTTTTTAGCAAAAATTTCATTTTTTAACTTTTGCCAAAAGTGTGTTTTAGCCATTTTCAAAGTAAAAAAAGTCAAAGAAGTACTTTTAGAATTTTTTACCAAACATGCCAGTTCTTGTTTGACAAAACATTTTAGATACTAAAAGTACTTTTTAAGCTCTATAACGAAATCCTAAATCGGCCCTAAGGGTACCAATGATTATTGGAGTGCTCCGATTATGTCTATAACACATTGTGGTTATTGGACAACAACTTTCCGAGTCTTTTCGTCATCCTCTCTAGCCCCCATTTTTGGATCTTTTTCGAAAACGCATTGTCGCCACTTAACTAGTAAGTGGAAGACGTAAAAAAGCACAAGCAATGGAAAAAGAAGACGTACTTGATAAAGAGTGAGAAAGTTAAACCACCACAACAGCTATGGCCTTCATGTGACATGGTGTGAAATCATATTGCACTCAATAATGGAAGCATCTGAGTCACACTTTTTTAAAATCCCATTTGGAGTCTGTAGGCTATTAAAGCCCTTCACTTGTAGTTCTGGCCTTATCAAATTAAATAGCGAAAAACATAGTAAAAGATCATGGATAGCTATTTGTCTCACTCCATGTTCATGCGCTTGCTTTTTCTTCTCTCAATATTGTTCCTTGTTATTTTAACATTTCTCTCCTTTCTCTCTTTTTCAACGTTTCTTTCTCGCAACATGGCAATGCCGCCTTGGCTGAGCGATGATGGTTGAGCTGCCCACAGTGTTCCTGAAGGAGATCCGGTGGAGCTTGCTGGCGACGACGGCCATGCAGGACCCAAGGGCTGAAGGCCACTACTTTCACAACGTTCTTGAAGGAGATTTGGTGCAGGCTCAGCAGGCGGCACCACGTGTTGCCTTCGTTGATTAGGAAGAATATGATGATGGCAGACGCGTTATTATATATGGTTGAGTGAAGGGTAGGGCGATTTGCGATTCGTAGTTGAAGGGGAATTTTGGCGATTTTCAATTTGCAATTTCGTCTAATTTGCAGTAATTCGTCTGGTTATTGTTTGAATGAAAAATTTTATAAACTATTATTTTAATCAAATATAGAAGAAATTTAGATAAACTGTTGGATACAAGTTTTGAAAAGTAGTTAACTAAAATCGTAGGTTTTGAAACGTTCAAAGCCAAAGAATGTTGTAAATGTGTCTTCCAGGTCAATGCATCAGCTCTGCTTTGTTATCGTTCTCGCATGGTATTCCAGAAAAAAAATTGAATTCTTTCAAATATGCAGTACACCTGTTATTAGCCTCCAACCTCACAAAACCATAAATGCCACACTTCCTGATTTACAGTTCACAGCCCAGAATAGCCATTGAGGGACTTGATTTCCCTTCCTTGTTTCCCCTCCAAACCAAATCTCTTTCCTTACCCTATTGACACCCTATATTCCCTAATATTTTCAAGAATTCTGAACACAAACCCTATAATAAACATGCTGTCCTCCATTAAATTTGCTAGCGTGAACCATAACAATTAACAAAGTAATAGAGATGATTAGATGATATACTGAATAACCACAAATAACAACACCAGAAGCCATAGCCAATTGCATTATTTGTTATTTTGAAGTAATGCTTCCATGGAATACACAAACACTCCTACCAGAAAAATATAAGCTATATATAACAGTTATTAGGACACAAATTTAAAAGAACAAAAATGAGAAAACAGACTATTTACCAAACATAAAAGAGCTCAAGGTGTCTTCATTTGATTGCTCTCAAGACTTTGAACTCGTCGATGACACACCACTCTTCGACTGAGAGGAAGTAGCTGAAGCGTTGCTCCGTGCCTGTGAACTTTGGCTTGAGGATGACTCAGTGAAGAAAACTATGTGCTCCTGGTTGTCAGCAAATACTTGGAGAGATCTTGGAATCGGGGCCAGGTTCACATCTAAAACTCCCTCAAGGATTTGAACTACCTGACCCATCGTCGGCCTGTTAGTTTCATCATCTTGGACGCACCAACAAGCAACTTTACAAACTCTTGTGATCTCTTCTGCATCAGCGTTTCCTTCCAACCTGGGATCTAATAGGCTAAGGACATCACCCCCTTCAGCTAAGAGGCTTGCAGCCCGAGTTGGGAAGAATCCAGTTTTGCCATCTGCTGATGGCTCAGAGTTTCTCCTTCCCGAGACAAATTCGAAAAGCATCATTCCATAGCTGTAAACATCAGCCTTGGCTGTAATGGCCACCCCTGAAATCCACTCTGGAGCAAGATAACCTCTTGTGCCTCTCATGGTTGTTAGGACTCGGCTGAACTCACGCCCAACAAGCTTGGCCAGGCCAAAATCTGCCACTTTTGGACATAAATAAGCATCAAGAAGAATGTTTTCTGGTTTTATGTCACAGTGTATGATGCACTCTCTGCACTTCTCGTGGAGATAAGTCAACCCTCTAGCTGTTCCAATAGCAATCTGGTATCTTGTTTTCCAGTCCAAAAACTTTTCATGGAAAAGATGAGATTCTAATGAGCCATTTGGCATATAATCATAGACCAGCAACTTTCTAGCACCTTCAGAGCAGAACCCACGAAGCCGAACAAGATTTACATGTTGGATTGTCCCGATTGTACTGACTTCTGTGCGGAATTGCTTCTCTCCTTGGCTGATGCTTTCAAGTTTCTTGACTGCTATGAATGTTGAATCGGATAAGGTCCCTTTGAAAACAGAACCAAAGCCTCCTCCCCCCAACTTGTCTGAGAAATTCTTGGTCGCATTTTGCAAGTCTCTGTACTCAAATGCCACCAATGAACCCTCTACTGTTTTTCCTGTTCCAACAGCTCTGTTCCTTCTTCTAAGGATTACAACCACGAAAAGGCCTAGCAGAATTGCTGCAACTGAGCCCGCAACAGCACCAACAATTATCCCCTTATTATTCTTTTTACTTGGAAACTCAGAAGCTGCAAGCTTGAGATATAGAGTTCTCCCATTATGATCATCTCCTGAGAGTTGTTTCAGATTCAAGAGATCTCCAACCCAAAATGAACAATTGTTGCTTTCATATGCATAAGCAGTGCAAGAGCAGTCATTCAAGCAGGTGGATTCACATTCTGAAGCATTTCCAACCCCAACGGATTGTGGTTGTACAGGCGATCCCATGCTGGGCATTGGTAAAAACCTGTCCTCGTGCCCATTGGTAAGATTGGTATTCTTACACTGTAAAGTAGTTATCCTCATGCACCCACCAGAATAATCCGATAAATTCCATTCGTTCTGCGACTTAGGAACAAAGCCTTTCAAGCAGCTACAAAAAGGCATGGAATTTGGGTTGCAGCTACCAAAAGCCCCGCAAAAATCATAAACCTCGCATTGTGTTTTCGGTTGAGACCAAAACATATTCCACATGTTGGTATTATTTAGCCAGGTCAGTTGCTTAATCTGCCCAGAAACATCCATCACGAATCGAGAAATGATGGAAGAATCGTAAAGATAATAGGTGAAATAACTCTCATTTGTATTGTTAACATAACTGAAGTTGTAGATATAATTGGAGGACATTTCAGGAACTAAGCTAAAAATCTTCCCATCCCAAGGTCCACTAGTCCAATACTGAATGGACCTATTCCACAGAATAATATAGGAACTGGTATCTGCCTCTAGCTGAAGATTGAAGAGTCCTGGTGCAGGATCCTCCTCATTCTTCCATGAAATGAGGCGTTGGTTTTCATTGGTAATTTTGTTGAATGCAATCTTACCACCAGGAAGCCATGTATTAGCTGGGTTATCAAAACTTTGCCATAAATATTTTGATGAATTAGACCCGTCTCTCACAACAAGATTTCCATCATCTCGAAGAACAGCTTCTACAGGACTTGATGAAGTGATGGAGGTCAAATTTGTGGACCAAACTGGGATTTGGGAGTCATTGAAGAGAACCAAATTACCATCCGAGATTCTTAATACAGAAGAACTTTTATCAGAGACTGGTTTATCTCTGTTTGCCACCCAAACTATGGTTTGGGATGAGACTTTGCTGAGACTGTACCACATGCCTATATAGTAGTTAGAAGAGTTACCTGGTTTGAAGAAACCCAGTACAAAGCTCCCACCTGCAGAGACCATGGTTTGGTCACCAGAGAGAGATTGGTTGGCAGAGATGGCAGAGATGGTGTCAGCTCCATCGGAAAGATGGTTGTTGAGAGATAAGCTGAGGAAGACAAGAGAAAGCATGAGCCATGGATTCTTCTTGGTATCCATGGCTGCAAAGAATTTTTGCAGAGTAGCTAGATCTTCTGAGGAACAATAATTACAAGAGGGATTCAGGGAGAGAGTCCAGGAAGGGGTCTAAATACTAATATCTCCACCTCGTCCCTCTTGCCACTTGCCACTTGCCAAAGGTAGTTTATAGACCACACTGACGACTACACCCTTCAGCATATTTGTCGTGTTGCGTCGGGTATTGTGGGGGCAAACTATTTCTTTTTGCCTCTTGACTTTCATGTAGAAGCCCTTAAAATCACATGGTTGTAGCCTCGAAGGTGAAAGTATATCTTATAATTTTCTCCTCCCACTAAAAAGGGAAACAACAAAGAAAATAAGACTTTTTTTTTTTTCTTGTTATTCTTTTTAAAGTAATTATAAGAAAGTATAGGAAGAATGGATGACACCCATAAATATGAGATCAAAATACATAGAAACTACAATAAAAACTTACCCATGCATTCATTCTCTCAATTTTTTTTTATTAATTAATTAGACATAATTGTCTTCAATTCAATCGCAAAAACCTTGCACAATAGATCTTAATAGGTCTATTTGACCGGTTAAATGTTTGAACAATTCAAAATTTATTCGGCCAAATGGTCTCATCAGGGCCTTTCTCACAATATACTATATCTAAATTTTTTAGAAATGATAGTATTATCAATCAGCTGTAGACTACGCCTCATGAAGCAAAGATTACTAGTTTAAATTTTTTCTCCCTCTTTTCTTATGTGGGCAAGTCAAAAAAATTAAATAAAAATTAAAAAAAAAAAAAAAAAAAAAGGACAAAAATAAAAATGTTCCTGATTAGATATGAGATGGCCATTTTGGTCATTTTGGAGGAGATTGAGTGGCCACATCACATGCCCCGTGCTGCCGTGCACTATGCGGCGAAAAGTCAAAGAAACGCTTTCAAATCCCAGTGCAAGACAACCTTGGAACAAAAAGATGAAATTTTGGACTTTACTACAATATTTAGCATAATTATTTCTTCACTTTGTCTCTGTAGAAGAAGACCTTGGCTGTGTCAAACTTTTGGTCACAGTTTTGCACGCACAGACCACAACCACATATAAAACCTTTCGATTTTCGAAGGATTTAGATGTGAACGATTATTTGTGGCATGACTTGGTCCACCACGAGTCACAGCTTACAAAGGTCAATTTCACCTTTCCAATTTGTCCTACGTGTAGGTCCACCGAGCATCATTTGGGTATATATAACACATCCATGCCATACGTATTTCTGACCGAATCAAACCTACAAAAAATCACATCCATCAACGGTGTTAAAAGAAGTTAAGACTCAAAGCCACATACATCTATAAATCTCCATATGATAATGGGTCTTGTTTCTTATGAGAAACAACAAAGCGAGAAAGGCATATACGTGTGCCGTGTTGGAAAACATAGACAAGTCATTTTCACTCCGAAAAAGATTTATGGTACTGGTGGGTTTTTGCAGTTGCGCCTAATTGGGTTCACATGCCCCCACAGCTTTTGACCCGCTATTTTCTTGGATTCAGCTATAACCCACCATTGGTCAATCTGTTAGAACGTTCTCTATCTCGGCCATGACTTGCGGTCCATGGACCTAGACAGCACCAAAAGAGACCCCAGTAGAAGAGACAAGATTCTGCTGCCGCCAGCTCGCATTAATTTATTTTCCACCACCCAGACTTTTTCTCACATCAGATGGTAAAAGAGTCATGATACACATCGTCTCTCAATTATTTTTCAACCATCTTTTTTTATAAATATAATAAATTTATCATTGATTTGTGAATTCATGTAAGTTACACAAAAATTTAATAGTAGATTCACCGATTTACTATAAGGAGATTGTTGAAAAATCGTTGAGAGAATAATTTTTATCATTTCTCAAGCTCCTCGATCACACGGCATGAGAACAAAAGCGTGAATTCTATGATATCAGTCAATGTACCTAATGGAGGACGTTAGTTGAATTTAAAAATATGAGAAGGAAGAAAGTTGAGCCGCATAAAGAACAAAAGTTCAGAGGGTTAGACTATCTCTCATACAAATTACAGCACACGTTTGCCACAAGAATTTCTAGATAGTCCGCCCATAACACCTTATTGCCGTCAAGCCATCATATGAGAATTCCCACTTTGATCTTTCTCAGACCTAGACTGCTACAATGGCTTTTCTTTTCTTTTTTTGACAAATTACAGATAGCTTCTTCTTCTTCTTCTTCTTCTTCTTCTTCTTCACTAATGTCAAACCAGCTGACCAGAACAAACATTTTCTTCTTCTCCATTAAAAACCCTCTTCTGCTTCTTCTCCACTAATGTCAAACCAGATAACCAGAAAAAACCCTCTTCTTCCTAAAAGTCCTATGAATACCTAGGAAACAAGTGTATGACAAGTCATGACCAAATCCCACTCCACCACATGCATTTTCTTCCGGAGGAAACTCTGATACTAAGGGCCCGTTTGGTTTGCAAATAAACCCCTGTAATAGAATGGTTATTTCCATGAAATAGTCATTCTTTTGTTTAGTAAGGATCTATTCCTGAAAATAATTATTCTCATAAAAATGATTAATCACATCCACACAGGAATAGTTATTCCTTATGGGAAGGATAAGGTTTTTCAAATTTTTTTTGTTTCCTAAAACTTAAAATAATAAAATAAAAAATAAAAAAATTGGTTAAATGTGTGGTGGCCGACCACCCAAATGGGTGGCCAGCCACCACAGAATGCACTGGGGGTGGCCGCGCCACCCCCGATGTGAATCGTGGCCCCGATGAGAATCCGGGGTGGCGGTGGCGCGGCCACCCCCGATGTGAATTGGGGTAGCTAGGCCACCCCAAAATCTCACCGGGGCCACGATTCACATCGGGGGTGGCGCAAAGGGCCTCGGTGGCCAGCCACCCATTGGGGTGGTCGGCCACCACATGTTTAACCTTTTATTTTTCTTTTTCTTTTTCTTTTTTTTTTTCTTTTTCTTTTCTTTTTTAAAAAAAAATTTGAGATTCAGGAAAATTAGAAATCAAATGGGCTTTTTAGTAATTTTAGTTCAATTCCAATTATAAAATATGTATTACTACCAAACTAGAGAATTTGAATAACTATTCTATTTCAATCTCTTCCATTCTCAGTAATAACTATTCCCTTTCCCAATGGAATACGCATTCCGCGAACCAAACGAGTCCTAAGTCTTAGTTCCATGAAGTCAATTTGATTGCCAAACTCTCAAATATAACTCATGTAAATTTGTAATAGAGTTTTTAGGCATCATCCCAGAAAACCACCAAGAAAAAATTAATTGAGAAATTTATATTCAAATATAGAATAACTATGCAAATCTCTCATAAAGTCTTATCTAAAATGTGTGTGATGCTTAAAAGCTTTATGTTTTCCATGACTAATACCCTTTCTAGCTGCATTCTAGGTCCATAAAAATGGCATTAAACATGCAGAATCAGATCAGTGAAATTGTTCTGAAAGCTTAGTCAAGACTCAAAATTCTTTACACATGATAACCAACAAAATTATACAATGGACACAACTACAGCAAAAAATCTTAAACAACAAGGGAACGTTCAAACAAATACCTTTCTTCTTAAATCAACATGTTATCTGTAATGCATATCCTCGGAACAATTTATTTGGACAGAATTGCAATGGCCATGTAATAGTGGATTCTTTTCTTCTCAACAACTTAGAGGTGCTTGAAAGACTAAAAGCAAGAAAAAATATTTTAACACAATGTGCTTGTTGATTTTTCAACACAGCTTCTCTACCATATATAAGCAGGTAAAGAACATGTACTCATATCCCAGAGAAAACCAAAAACCTTCCTTCGATCTTCCTGTTTGCAGCAATTCATCCTGAATTCCATTCTGTAATGCAAATTATAACTCTCGGATATATGTAGGAGAAAAGGAATAAAAAGATCCTTCTTTACACCTATATGTCGCGGCAGTTTCAAACTTTACAATTGGATACTCAAATCTAAATTTTACACGCAACATCAGTCATACCTTTATACTGCCGACAATGAATGCTAATCAATTCAGACAGTCATCTTCCATAATCTTTGCACCGCGCTGTATTCGTCTCAATGCACTTATCCTGCTCACATGAATACCTGAATGTTTCACCATCACTGTCCTTTCTCTTGTCCTCTCTGACTCAGCAGAAGCACCACCACTGCTAAAGGCAGTTCTAAGACAGACAGCTGGAACTCTTTCATCTCTCTCCTTTCTCTTGTGTTTGTGAAGTGATCTTTGAACTGGTTGGTTCACTCCACAAAGGCATCCAAAATAGTACAGAGGATCAACATAGCAAGATGATGAAGAGACAATGCCTTTCATGCTGGTTGGCTGGACAAGTTTTATAAAATCCTCTATCTCTGAAAAGCACGAATGATCAGAGTATGGAACAGTATAGATGTACTTATGAAACCTTTCCACAGAACCTGAATTTGCATTTGGGTTATCATTATGGTTCCCACTGTTTCCACTCCACTTACTTTTGTTGTAATGAGAAGTTAAAAGAGAACCAAAAAGTTTGTCACCTCCTTCGAGAGATTTTGTCACCCATGGAAGACCAGATGGCATGATGCCGATAGTTGGGCGCATTGTATTTAGTCCCTCCAGAGTTTCAATGTTAAAACTGTAACGAGGAACAGCTCGCACTCTTGTAAGAGAGGTCTTGGTTGTAAATATGTCATGGAACCCAAGAAGGTGCATAGTTCGCAAGCGTTCCGGCCACACCCAAATCTGTAATGAAGAAAAAAAGAGAATAGAGTGTAAAAAATAAATAGGCAACTAATAAGAACAAAAAAAACATATAAGATAAAGTGTCAATATTTGTATACCTACTTAATTTTACACAGGGAGAAGAGGCACTAAGCATATAGAGAATCTTTTAGTCAGATGATCAACGACAGAGTATAAGTTTTCCAAATAGTTTATGGTATTATTATTTAATTTGCTGTTTAGAAAAAAAAAATGCAACAAAATTGATCAACGATCAAAAGGCTTTCTAAAGGTGATTTCCAAAGTGAAAATGCCATTTAGCTGCATATGCATAATAGTACATCATGCACTTTCAGAGACCATCATAATAATCCATATATAAAAAGCTAGATTTTTCTCCTAATAAATGGGCATCAACAGACCTTTATTTTAAGAGTGCGTGAAATGTGAAGCAAAAGATCTTCTTTCCCCAAAGTGTCAATCGCAATAATGATATCATGTTCAGGATGGGAGACAATGATATCGACAACCTGTAACCAGCCATAAATTTAATTAGCAGTAAAACAAACATCTCTTAGCACTATTACATCATTGTAGGGAAAATTAGTATGATATTTGATAGGAAAAAAAAATTGGATTCTGGAAAAGACCCTAAACTAGTACTGGTTGTCTATCCTAACTTAGTAATGATATTTAGAAGGTTTAACATAGTAGTGCCGATTGTTCAGTAACGTGCAGCTATAAAGTGAATAAAACTGCATCATACGATCAAGGCAAAACCAGAGAACCTTGCAGAGAAATGAGGAAGTGCACCTGCTGAGCTGCAGCTTGTCGAGAAGGAAAAATGTATGATGGATTGCAGTATGTGTTATCCAAGTAAAGGATGTCGACTACATCATCCTTGAGAGCATCAAGGAGCATGGTCCTTCCTACCTTTGCCCTCTTACTAGCTGTTTCCCAACGGAAATCACCAGTGAAAAGCAAACAGCCAAACTCTCCACGGAACAAAAACATGACTGCGCCTGTTGGATCAAGAAAAACAAATGCACAATAACAAGTATTTTCAGTAGTTGCACCATCAATGAATAAAGGCCTCGCAACAGACAAATTAGGTTCAATAATAGAACCAGGTCCTGGATTCAATCATATTCTCTATGGTGGCTATGGTTTTCACTACAAAAGATAAAAGATTCTACCACAACTTCCACATAAAAAAACACAGACTGCAATATCTTCTCCTTCAATGTTTATGACCAGAATCCACAAACAACCTTAATTAGAACAAGAATGTGATGGTACTCTTGAAGCTGTGTTTGATAAATGTAAGCTACCATCTAACTAAGTATAAGATATGCTTAACACTCTTTCCTCCGTAAATAGAGGAAATTTGAAAGCATTTATTTTCATCTAAAGCAAAATTGTTGTCATTGAGGATAATCTATTAAAATATCTTGTTATGCACATAATTATTGCGTTGGTTAGCACATTCAAGCACTAATCTACCTATCTAACCCATCACAAATGCTGCCAAACAACAAAACAAATTAAAATTATGGCATCCGAATTGCATCTTCCAAACAAAATTTTCTTTGACACCTTTACAAATTACGAGCATTAATCTACACACGCAAACAAACCCTCACAGACACATATCAATCAACTACCAGGAATCCATGTATGAGCTGGGTGATCAAAACTTTGCCATAAATATTGTGATGAATTAGACCCATCTCTCACAACAAGATTTCCTTCTTCTAGAAGAACGGCTTCTCAAAACTTTGCCATAAATATATGGTTCAGTGAAGGGTAGGGCGATTTGCGATCCGTAGTTGAAGGGGAATTTTGGCGATTTTCAATTTGCAATTTCATCTAATTTGCAGTAATTCGTCTGGTTATTGTTTGAATGAAAAATTTAAAAAACTATTATTTTAATCAAATATAGAAGAAATTTAGATAAACTGTTGGATACAAGTTTTGAAAAGTAGTTAACTAAAATCGTAGGTTTTGAAACGTTCAAAGCCAAAGAATGTTGTAAATGTGTCTTCCAGGTCAATGCATCAGCTCTGCTTTGTTATCGTACTCGCATGGTATTCCAGAAAAAAAAAATAATAATTTGAATTCTTTCAAATATGCAGTACAACTTTTATTAGCCTCCAAGCTCACAAAACCATAAATGCCACACTTCCTGATTTACAGTTCACAGCCCAGAACAGCCATTAAGGGACTTGATTTCCCTTCCTTTTCCCCTCCAAACCAAATCTCTTTCCTTACCCTATTGGCACCCTATATTCCCTAATATTTTCCAGAATTCTGAACTCAAACCCTATAATAAACATGCTGTCCTCCATTAATTTGCTAGCGTGAACCATAACAATTAACAAAGTAATAGAGATGATTAGATGATATACTGAATAACCGCAAATAACAACACCAGAAGCCACAGCCAATTGCATTATTTGATATTTTGAAGCAATGCTTCCATGGAATACACAAACACTCCTACCAGAAAAATATAAGCTATATATAACAGTTATTAGGACACAAATTTAAAAGAACAAAAATGAGAAAACAGATTATTTACCAAACATATAAGAGCTCAAGATGTCTTCATTTGATTGCTCTCAAGACTTTGAACTCGTAGATGACACGCCACTCTTCGACTGAGAGGAAGTAGCTGAAGCGTTGCTCCGTGCCTGTGAACTTTGGCTTGAGGATGACTCACTGAAGAAAACTATGTGCTCCTGGTTGTCAGCAAATACTTGGAGAGATCTTGGAATCGGGGCCAGGTTCACATCTAAAACTCCCTCAAGGATTTGAACTACCTGACCCATCGTCGGCCTGTTAGTTTCATCATCTTGGACGCACCAACAAGCAACTTTACAAACTCTTGTGATCTCTTCTGCATCAGCGTTTCCTTCCAACCTGGGATCTAATAGGCTAAGGACATCACCCCCTTCAGCTAAGAGGCTTGCAGCCCGAGTTGGGAAGAATCCAGTTTTACCATCTGCTGATGGCTCAGAGTTTCTCCTTCCCGAGACAAATTCGAAAAGCATCATTCCATAGCTGTAAACATCGGCCTTGGCTGTAATGGCCACCCCTGAAATCCACTCCGGAGCAAGATAACCTCTTGTGCCTCTCATGGTTGTGAGGACTCGGCTGAACTCACGCCCAACAAGCTTGGCCAGGCCAAAATCTGCCACTTTTGGACATAAATAAGAATCTAGAAGAATGTTTTCTGGTTTTATGTCACAGTGTATGATGCACTCTCTGCATTTCTCATGGAGATAAGCCAACCCTCTAGCTGTTCCTAGAGCAATCTGGTATCTTGTTTTCCAGTTCAAAAACTTTTCATGGAAAAAATGAGATTCTAAAGAGCCATTTGGCATATATTCATACACCAGCAACCTTTTAGCACCATCGGAACAGAACCCATGAAGCCGAACAAGATTTACATGTTGGATTGTCCCGATTGTACTGACTTCTGTGCGGAATTGCTTCTCTCCTTGGCTGATGCTTTCAAGTTTCTTGACTGCTACGACTGTTGAATCGTATAACGTCCCTTTGAAAACAGAACCAAAGCCTCCTCCCCCCAACTTGTCCGAAAAATTCTTGGTCGCATTTTGCAAGTCTCTGTACCCAAATGCCACCAATGAACCCTCTACTGTTTTTCCTGTTCCAACAGCTCTCCTCCTCGTCCTAAGGATTACAACCACAAAAAGGCCTATCAGAACTGCTGCAACTGAGCCCGCAACAGCACCAACAATAATTCCCCTGTGATTCTTTTTACTTGGAAACTCAGAAGCTGCAAGCTTGAGATATAGAGTTCTCCCATTATGATCATCTCCTGAGAGTTGTTTCAGATTCAAGAGATCTCCAACCCAAAATGAACAATTGTTTCTTTCATATGCATAAGCAGTGCAAGAGCAGTTATTCAAGCAGGTGGATTCACATTCTGCAGCATTTCCAACCCAAACGGATTGTGGTTGTACAGGCGATCCCATGCTGGGCATTGGTAAAAACCTGTCCTCGTGCCCATTAGTAAGATTGGTATTCTTACACTGTAAAGTGGTCATCCTCATGCACCCACCAGAATAATCCGATAAATTCCATTCGTTCTGCGACTTAGGAACAAAGCCTTTCAAGCAGCTACAAAAAGGCAAGGAATTTGGGTTGCAGCTACCAAAAGCCCCGCAAAAATCATAAACCTCGCATTGTGTTTTCGGTTGAGACCAAAACATATTCCACATATTGGTATTGTTTAGCCAGGTCAGTTGCTTAATCTGCCCAGAAACATCCATCACGAATCGAGAAATGATGGAAGGATCGTAAACAGAATAGGTGAAATAACTCTCATTTGTGTTGTTAACATAACTGAAGTTGCAGATGTAATTGGAGTTCAATTCAGGAATTAAGCTAAAAATCTTCCCATCCCAAGGTCCACTAGTCCAATACTGAATGGACCTATTCCACAGAATAATATAGATAATGGTATCTGCCTCTGGCTGAAGATTGAAGAGTCCTGGTGCAGGATCCTCCTCATTCTTCCATGAAATGACGCGTTGGATTTCATTGGTAATTTTTTTGAATGCAATCTTACCACCAGGAAGCCATGTATCAGTTGGGTTATCAAAACTTTGCCATAAATATTTTGATGAATTAGACCCATCTCTCACAACAAGATTTCCATCATCTCGAAGAACAGCTTCTACAGGACTTGATGAAGTGTTGGAGGTCAAATTTGTGGACCAAACTGGGATTTGGGACTCATTGAAGAGCACTAAATTACCATCCGAGATTCTTAATACAGAAGAACTTTTATCAGAGACTGGTTTATCTCTGTTTGCGACCCAAACTATGGTTTGGGTTGAGACTTTGCTGAGACTGTACCACATGCCTATATAGTAGTTAGAAGAGTTACCTGTGTGGAAGAAACCCAGTACAAAGCTCCCATCTGCAGAGACGATGGTTTGGTCACCAGAGAGAAATTGGTTGGCAGAGATGGTGTTAGCTCCATGGGAAAGATGGTTGTTGAGAGATAAGCTGAGGAAGACAAGAGAAAGCATGAGCCATGGATTCTTCTTGGTATCCATGGCTGCAAAGGATTTTAGCAGAGTAGCTAGATCTTCTGAGGAACAATAATTACAAGAGGGATCCAGGGAGAGAGTCCAGGAAGGGGTCTAAATACTAATATCTCCACCTCGTCCCTGTTGCCACTTGCCACTTGCCAGAGGTAGTTTATAGGACTCAACTGACGACTACACCCTTCAGCATATTTGTCGTGTTGTGTCCGATATTGTGGGGGCAAACTATTTCTTTTTGCCTCTTGACTCTCATGTGGAAGCCCTTAAAATCACATGGTTGTAGCCTCAAAGGAGAAAGTATATCATATAATTTTCTCCTCCCACTAAAAAGGGAAACTACAAAGAAAATAAGACATTTTTTTTCTTGTTATTCTTTTTGAAGTAATTATAAGAAAGTATAGGAAGAATGGATGACACCCATAAATATGAGATTAAAATACATAGAAACTACAATAAAAACTTACCCATGCATTCTCTCAATTTTTTTTTATTAATTAATTAGACATAATTGTCTGCAAGTCAATCGCCAAAACCTTGCACAATAGATCTTAATAGGCCTATTTGACCAATTAAATGTTTGGACAGTTCAAAACTTATTCGGCCAAATGGTCTCATCAGGCCTCTCTCCCAATATACTACATCTAAATTTTTTGGAAATGATAGTATTATCAAGTCAAGCAGGACAAAAATAAAAATGTTCCTGATTAGATATGAGATGGCCATTTTGGTCATTTTGGAGGAGATTGAGTGGCCAGATGCCCGGGCTGCCGCACCATGCGGCGAAAAGTCAAAGAAACGCTTTCAAATCCCAGTGCAAGACAACCTTGGAACAAAAAGACGAAATTTTGGACTTTACTACAATATTTAGCATAATTATTTCTTCACTTTGTCTCTGTAGAAGAAGACCACGAGTCACAGCTTGGTCCACCACGAGATGTGAACGATTATTTGTATTGTAGTTTGTGGCATGACTTGGTCCACCAGGAGTCACAGCTTACAAAGGTCAATTTCACCTTTCCAATTTGTCCTACGTGTAGGTCCACCGAGCATCATTTGGGTATATATAACACATCCATGCCATACGTATTTCTGACCGAACCAAACCTACAAAAAATCACATCCATCAACGGTGTTAAAAGAAGTTAAGACTCAAAGCCACATACATCTATAAATCTCCATATGATAATGGGTCTTGTTTCTTATGAGAAACAACAAAGCGAGAAAGGCATATACGTGTGCCGTGTTGGAAAACATAGACAAGTCATTTTCACTCCGAAAAAGATTTATGGTACTGGTGGGTTTTTGCAGTTGCGCCTAATTGGGTTCACATGCCCCACAGATTTTGACCCGCTATTTTCTTGGATTCGGCTATAACCCACCATTGGTCAATCTGTTAGAACGTTCTCTATCTCGGCCATGACTTGCGGTCTATGTAGACAGCACCAAAAGAGACCCCAGTAGAAGAGACACGAGTCTGCTGCCGCCAGCTCGCATTAATTTATTTTCCACCACCCAGACTTTTTCTCACATCAGATGGTGAAAGAGTCATGATACACATCTTCTCTCAATTATTTTTCAACCATCTTTTTTATAAATATAATAAATTTATCATTGATTTGTGAATTCATGTAAGTTACACAATTTAATAGTAGATTCACCTATTTACTATAAGGAGACTGTTGAAAAATTGTTGAGAGAATAATTTTTATCATTTCTCAAGCTCCTCAATCACACGGCATGAGAACAAAAGCGTGAATTCTATGATATCAGTCAATGTACTTAATGGAGGACGTTGGTTGAATTTAAAAATATGAGAGGAAGAAAGTTGAGCCGCATAAAGAACAAAAGTTCAGAGGGTTAGACTATCTCTCATACAAATTACAGCACACGTTTGCCACAAGAATTTCTAGATAGTCCGCCCATAACACCTTATTGCCGTCAAGCCATCATATGAGAATTCCCACTTTGATCTTTCTCAGACCTAGACTGCTACAATGGCTTTTCTTTTCTTTTTTTGACAAATTACAGATAGCTTCTTCTCCAGATGACCAGATGACCAGAACAAACATTTTCTTCTTCTCCATTAAGAACCCTCTTCTGCTTCTTCTCCACTAATGTCAAACCAGATGACCAGAAAAAAAACCTCTTCTTCCTAAAAGTCCTATGAATACCTAGGAAACAAGCGTATGACAAGTCATGACCAAATCCCTCTCCACCAGGTGCATTTTCTTCCAGAGGAAACTCTGATACTAAGGACTCGTTTGGTTTGCAAATAGACCCTTGGAATAGAATGGCTATTCCCATGGAATAGTCATTCTTTCATTTGATAGGAATCTATTCCTAAGAATAGTTATTCCTATGTGAATGATTAATCACATCTACACAGGAATAGCTATTCCTCTAAACAAAAATGAGAGAAATACCTATTCCTTATGGGAAGGATAAGGTTTTTCAAATTTTTTTTTTTTTTCCTCAAACTTAAAATAATAAAATAATAAAAATAAATAACAAATAAAATTTTAAAAATTAGTTAAACGTGTGGTGGCCGACCACCACAGAATGCAATGGGGGTAGCACCCGATGTGAATCGTGGCCCCGATAAGAATCCAGGGTGGCGGTGGCGCGGCCACACCCGATGTGAATCTCACCGGGGCCACGATTCAAATCAGGGTGGCCACGCCACCCCCAGAGGGTCTCGGTGGCCGGCCACCCATTGGGGTGGTCGGCCACCACACGTTTAACCTTTTCTTTTTCTTTTTTTTTAAAAAAATATTTGAGATTTGGGAAAATTAGAAATCAAATGGGCTTTTTAGTAATTTTAGTTCAATTCTAATTATGAAATATGTGTTGCTACCAAACTAGAGAATTTGAATAACGATTCCATTCCAACCTCTTCCATTCCCAATAATAATTATTCCCTTTCTCAATGAAATACGCATTCCTCAAACCAAACATGCCCCAAGTCTTAGTTCCATGAAGTCAGTTTGATTGCCAAACTCTCAAATATAACTCATGTAAATTTATAATAGAGTTTTTAGGCATCATCCCAGAAAACCACCAAGAAAAAATTAGGGAAAAATGCAGTTTACCCCCCTAAAGTTTCAGGAATTTTTCAATTTTAACCCCAAAGTTTAAAAATTGGCAATTTACCCCCCTGAAGTTTCAAAAATTGGCAATTTAAACCCTCCGTTTAATTTTTCCGTCAAAATGGACGAAAATCTATGGAATTACATCATTGCCCTCAGGCTTTTTTAAAAAAATTTCCGTCCAATTTAACGGAAGGTTTAAATTGCCAATTTTTGAAACTTCAGAGGGGTAGATTGCCAATTTTTGAACTTTGGGATTAAAACTGAAAAACCCCTGAAACTTCAGGAGGGTAAACTGCATTTTCCCCAAAAAATTAATTGAGAAATTTATATTCAAATATAGAATAACTATGCAAATCTCTCATAAAGTGTTGAAAATAAGATAGGCGTCCACAAAAGGCACGCCTCTATGTGTACAAAGCCAAGTGATACAACACTGGCTTGTAAGTAGGAAATTGACATTGTCAGTTATTCTAAATAAAAATAAAATAAAATAACAGAAAACAGAAAACAACTCTCTCTTTCAATATATTTTTCATTGGTGGTCTTAGACTGTGAATTTTGTGAATATTACTCCAGTAATTTTTGGTAGTGTATTCCATCACTGGGAAAATGAAGAAATTCATTAGAAAATCACGTGAAACAATATTTGATTGCAGTGCAAAGAAGGTACTGTTCTATTCCGCTGTACATATTAATTTACTAACATTGATACCAGAGTCAGGTTGAGTGTTTCTCATTGTATGTATGCTTGTGTAAATGTTTTTCTATACATGAGAAATTGCAATGAAACCAAGTTTCTGATTAATATACCATTTTCGTTAATATATGGCCTTTAATGGCAAATTTTGAAAATGAATGAATTAGACTACTAAATTTATACATGTTGTAGAGAACATTCATATAAACATGCCCACAAAATTTGGTGATGATTGGACATGTATGTTGAGAGATATAACATTCTTAGTTGAAGAACATGAAACTTTGTTTTTTTATTTTTCTGATAATTGTTTATCATCAAATACGTTAATTTTTCATATGGTTATATTATACTTGTCTTAAGGTTTAATTTGACATATGGAATGCGAAAAACAGACCTATAATGAGGGAGATCTGAAGGGTTAATGTTTGAAGGAGAATCTGAAAATAAGGCGACATTTGGGATTTCTGATCGAATTTGTAAATATCCGCTTACATATTTGAACGGTCGCACCTCTTGAAGTAGCAGGTTTTGGTTTAATGGTCAAGTGGTGCTTCTTCAAGTAAGTTGGCCTTTGTTTTGATTCCCCATTCCCGCAGTTTTGGTAATATTTTTTGCTGAAATTGTTGGGTGTCTAAGATAAAGGCAAGATGAGGGTTCGAACCCCATGCCGTGTGGATAGTGTAGTGAACATCTTAACCGATAGGCTACTGGGATCCTTTAGAAATGAATTACCCTTTGTTATTTATAATACAATAATATATGTATAAAATGAATGAAAATTCATTCGTTTAAGAGATTGCATGTTTAAATATTGGCATGCAAGTAAAATTGTTTGGGG
The DNA here is from genome assembly GCA_036287905.1 of Corylus americana. Classification (NCBI taxonomy): domain Eukaryota; kingdom Viridiplantae; phylum Streptophyta; class Magnoliopsida; order Fagales; family Betulaceae; genus Corylus; species Corylus americana. The sequence continues at coordinate 5,582,278 of CP125818.1, read as the reverse complement.
GTAGTAGTAATTTTTATGGATTTATTTTTATATAATAATTGTATATCTAAATTCATAATTATTTCTTTGAAGAAATGTAACGGATGCTTACTCTTTTAAAATTTGTTGAGATAATTTTTAAAGCATGTGTAGCCCCTAAAATGATGACATTGAATTTATTCTTGGCATGATATTTATGTCTGTTGCCTAGAGTTAATTTAAATAGTGGGAGTTATGGTTGAGTTAAATTTATTTTTTCTCCCATACATAATTTTGTGCGAAAATTAAGTTAAATATTAATATTTATGACACTTGTGGCACGGGAGATGATTATGAAGCTTAGCGATTTTTGGATCTTAGGACATGTTAATAATTATTTTATTTAACTTAGATTATCGCTGCAAATTTTTATGTGTGTATAATATCCCTTTGCATAATTTCTTTGTAGTAATATGGCTTCAAAAAGTATTGTTGCTAATTTGAATAAAGGGGAAAAATTGGATGGGGAAAATTATGACATATGGCATTGAAAGATTCGATATGTTTTAAATGAACAAGAGGTCTTAGAGACCTTGTCCCATTCACTGACTGAGCCAATGCAAGGGGATACCGAACAAAACGTAAGAGATTTTGCTGCTTTTGAAAATTGGCGCAAAAAGGATCAATCTGTGTGCTTTACCATGTTAAGCAGCATGCACAATGATCTAATTAGTGAGTTTGAGGTATATCCAACAGCTCAAGATATGTGGGAAGCACTGAAGTTAAAGTATGGTGGCACTTATGCCACTAGATTGCTTTGATTGACCATGAGATTTGACTCCTACAAGATGCGCTCAGATCATACAATGAAGCTGCATCTCAGGGTGATGTCATCCATGATCCGCGAGCTCAAAGCAGCTGGAAACCAACTTACTGATGAGCAGCAAGTCCAAGTGGTGATTCGTCCACTACCAAGCTCTTGGGAAGCTATGAGCCAAAATCTGATGCACAATGTGAACATTAAGACTTTTGATGATGTTTCGCATCCTTTGGAACTTGAAGCTAAGCGCCTAGAGGCTGCTAAGCCCAATAGTTTTGCATATTTGGCTGAGTCAAGTTCGCACAGGGCATATAGGCCTAAGCGCAAGAACAATGACAAACATGGAGCTACTGGACCAGGGCCCAAGAAGGCAAAGACTTACAAGCGCAAGAGAGGTAAATGCGCTGGTAAAAAAGACAAGTCTAAGCTGCTTTGCTTTAACTACGGAAAGGAAAGCCACTTCGCTAGTGAGTGCACTGAGCCGAATAAGGTACTCTCTGACTTTTCTCACTATGTTTATGTATCTAGCCATGTTTTGGTTGCTCATTCCTCTCCTATGTGGACTGCAGATTCGGCAACAATCGAACATGTAGCTTGAGATCAGGTCGGATTTGTGCAGTATCGTCGAATTCCTGTTGGGAGTCGAGACATAAAAGTGGGGAATGGAGCTAGCGTGGAGGTACTTGGTATTGGTACCTACAAGCTGGACTTGCGAGGTGGACGCACTCTATTACTCCATGATGTGTTATACACTCCCGAGATTCAACGAAACTTGCTTTCTGTAGTTACATTGCTTAAATTTGGTTTCAGTTTGTATTTGATATTGGTGTTTACATATATTTGGGAACAACATATTATGGATGTGGTTTTATTTCATATGGTTTTTTAATATTGGATTTGGATTATTCTATTTATGATAAATCATTTGCCTTATTGACTTCTTCTGATAATGTTGATTCAATTAAATGGCATGCTAGATTTGGCCATATTGGACAAGAAAGGATGACTAGATTAGCTAAAGAAAGCCTATTAGGCAATCTCGCTAAAGTGTCCATGTCCACATGTGAACATTGTCTTATGGGAAAGTCAATTAGAAAACCCTTTGGAAAAGCCACTAGGGCATATTTTCCATTGCAATTAATCCATTCAGACATCTGTGGCCCAATGAATATAAGGGCAAGACATGGGGGTTCTATTTCACCACATTTATAGATGATTTTTTGCGATATGGTCATATTTATTTGATTTCCCATAAATCTGAAGCATTGGATTGTTTTAGACGATATATGAATATGGTTGAGAATCAATTAGACAAGAGTATTAAAGCTCTAAGAACTGATCGTGGACGCGAATATCTATCTGAGCAATTTAAAAGGCTTTGTGATGAAAAAGGAATCAAAAGGCAACTTACGATGCCAAGTACGCCGCAACAAAATGGCGTGGCGGAAAGGAGAAATCGAACTCTACTAGAGATGGTTAGATCAATGATGGCGCGAGTAAACTTACCAATATCATATTGGGAGGATACACTTTTGACTGCTGCCTACATTCTTAACCGAGTGCCCTCCAAATCAGTACCTTCTACTCCTTATGAGTTATAGACCAGCAAGAAACCCAATTTGAGTTACTTGCGGCCATGGGGCTTAGCAGGATTTGTTCATGACACTTCTCATCAGTATGGGAAATTATGCCCTAGAGGAAAAAAAAATGTATATTTTTAAAATATTCAGAGCATTCCAAGGGCTACGTGTTGATAGGAGAACAAACCGAAGGAAGGGTGATTGAGATAGAGTCACGAGATGTGGATTTCATCGAAGATGAGTTTCCAACCAGAGGTGAGGTTGAAAGAAATTTAGAACTTTATGAAACTTTAAATCAAAAGGAAGGCGCTCTAAGTGGCCTAGTTGAGAATGAGGAAGAAATTCCTCAAACTCCTAGGGATAGTGGGAGTTACTTGCCGCCTAGTGGGAGCATACCACTAGTGGAGGATTCACAATAACCTCAACCGCGTAGGAGCAAACGTGGAAATCTTCCCCGTCGTCGTTTCGAGATTGAAGGGGAAGCTTTCATGATTGCTCCACATGATGATGATGAGCTTAGGACAGTTCAAAAGGCCCTCACATCTTCTGCAAAAGATAAGTGAATTAAAGCAATGAATGATGAGATTGAGTCAATGAAGATTAACCAGGTCTGGGATCTGGTGAACCTACCGCCAAGGCGAAAGACCATTGGAAACAAATGGGTTCTTAAGGTCAAACGTAAGGCGAACGGTTCAATAGAAAGGTACAAAGCTCGCCTTGTGGCAAAAGGTTATACCCAACAAGAGGGTATAGATTATGAGGAAACTTTTTTACCAGTAGTAAGGTTTGCCTCAATTCGCCTGATTCTGGCCATAGTTGCTTATATGAATTTGGAACTCTATCAAATAGATGTTAAAACAGCTTTTCTCAATGGAGAACTAGATGAGGAGATCTATATGGATCAACCAATTGGTTTTGTGGCCAATGGACAAGAGCACAAAGTATGCAAGCTAAAACGATTCATCTATGGCCTGAAACAATCATCTAGACAGTGGTATCTAAGATTCCATCGAACTATTCTTTTGAATGGGTTTACGATGATCGAAGAAGACCATTGTGTTTATGTCAAACAATCCAAGGGGAGTTTCATCATTTTGTCATTGTATGTTGATGATGTATTGTTGGCCGGAAATGATAAGGATATGATAGTCACCACCAAAGGGTGGTTGTCCTCCAACTTTGAGATGAAGGACATGGGTGAGGCAAACTACATTCTGGGAGTTGGGATTTTTAGGGATCGATCAAAGAAACTTCTAGGTTTGTCGCAACAAACCTATATAAAGAATGTTCTTGAATGCTTTCAGATGTATGATTGTAAACCCATTGATAATCCTATTGCTAAAGGCGAAAACTTGTGCCTAGAGATGTGTCCTAAGACTCAATATGAGAAAGAAAAGATGACTCGTGTTCCTTATGCTAATGCCATAGGTAGCCTGATGTATGCTATGATGTATTCTCGGCCGAACATATGCTTTTCAGTTGGCTTGGTTAGTAGATTCCAATCTAACCCCGGACAGATCCATTGGAAAGCAATCAAGAGGATATTAAGATACCTCAAAGAAACTGCAGATTATGTACTTTGCTATCAGGGTTCGAATTTGCGTCTTGTTGGATATAGTGACGCCGACTGAGGTAGTGACCTAGATGAGCGCAAATCGACATCTGGATATGCTTTCTTGCTTAATAATGGTGCCATTACTTGGAGTAGCAAGAAACAACCCTATATAGCGTTATCGACTATTAAAGCTGAGTATATAGCTTGTTCTGCGGCGGTTCAAGAAGTTGTTTGGTTAAGGAGATTCCTTAAGCATCTTGAGATTGTCGCGGATGCTCAAAATCTTATGACAATTCATTGTTATAGTACAACAACTCTTGCTTATGCTAAGGACCCCAAGTATCATGGGAAGACCAAACACATGGACATAAGATATCACTACATTAGAGACATGGTTGCGCAAAAAGAGGTGGTCCTAAAATACATTTCTACTAGTCAAATGATTGCAGATCCCTTGACAAAGCCTATCGCTAAAGATGTTTTTCAGACTCATGTTAGGAGTTTGGGACTGTGTAGAATGTAATCATTTGTTATTCAATTAACGATTGTTGTACTCTTTTGGCATATTTATTTATTAATGCATATGATATTATTCATTATTTGTTTTTTTGAATTATCATATGGCATATTGTTTAATACACACTTACCAAGTGATTGGTTCCATGGTATGAAAGGTATGTTGACAGGTTTAGATTGGCTCACTCACATGAGCAATCGCCTCTAGCGCTTGGGTAGCGAGTTGAGATGAGACATTGTGCCCTTTGATACTTGTGTAGCAAGTAAAGGTAGTTGACCCAAACAAATGTTGCCTTAGTTGGTGCTAAGATGAGGTCTATAGTGTTGTTTAGACCATGCATGAATAGCCCATAATTCATGTAACCTATGATTAGCCGAATGTGAGACCTTAATTTGGCGCATAAGATGGTGAGCAAATGAAGGGCTCGGGTTAGGCGCTTGTGTAACGACTAGACTAAGATTTGTACAATTTATTGAGCTTAGACATACGTTTTTTTTTTTTTTTTAAGAGAACTTAACTATAACATGTATTTCATACTACATGTGCTCATGCAACCAAATTGAGAAGGTGAGTGAATCAATCCCTATTTCCTCACCATGTGAGTTCCACAAGTCATTTTTCCATGACTATATATTTTGTGCCCTTGTTGACTTTTTTGACTATGTCATAAGACGGAGGTCTTTATGTCTGCTACTATAGTATGTTGCCTATGACTATGATTGATGCAGTCTAAAGGGACATAACTGGAAAAACGATTGGACCAAAGTTGAGTGGCATGAGTGCGAAGGGAAGACTATTCGATAACACATTTCTGAGTGTATTCACTCTCGACAGGTTAAGGCGCTATATGATAATATCGACATAATCATGAATACATAATGGTATTTTATAGGTAGGTCAAACATTGTTCTAAGTTAGCTCAAGAGGGATTAGAGATGTTTGATCTGATGTGTTCGAATGAGTCTAGGGCATAACGAGACATTTTTTTTATGGACATTGCTATGCTGGTTTTTTTGATAAAGATTTGGTATAGTGCTCCCTACCTTCTTATGCAGGTGTACTCGGTGGTCGTACAGTCTATTTGCAAGTATGAATATGAAAAATACATTGAGAGATGCATGACCGGGTTGTGCCCATTGTGTGCGAGTGGGAGATGTTGAAAATAAGATAGGCGTCCACAAAAGGCACGCCTCTACGTGTACAAAGCCAAGTGATACAACACTTGGCTTGTAAGTAGGAAACTGACATTGTCAATTATTCTAAATAAAATAAATAAACAAAAAACAACACTCTTTCAATATATTTTTCATTGGTGCTCTTAGACTGTGGATTTTGTGAATATTACTCCAATAATTTCTGGTAGTATATTCCATCACTGGGAAAAAGAATAAATTCATTAGAGAATCACATTGAACAATATTTGATTGCAGTGCAAATAAGGTACTGATCTATTCCACTGTGCAAATTAATTTACTAACATAAAGTCTTATCTAAAATGTGTGTGATGCTTAAAAGCTTTATGTTTTCCATGACTAATACCCTTTCTAGCTGCATTCTAGGTACATAAAAATGGCATTAAACATGCAGAATCAGATCAGTGAAATTGTTCTGAAAGCTTAGTCAAGACTCAAAATTCTTTACACATGATAACAAACAAAATTATACGATGGACACAACTACAGCATAAAATCTTAAACAACAAGAAGGGAACGTTCAAACAAATACCTTTCTTCTTAAATCAACATGTTATCTGTAATGCATATCCTTGGAACAATTTATTTGAACAGAATTGCAATGGCCATGTAATAGTGGATTCTTTTCTTCTCAACAACTTAGAGGTGCCTGAAAGACTAAAAGCAAGAAAAAATATTTTAACAACCCAAAATGTGCTTGTTGATTTTTCAACACGGCTTCTCTACCAATATATAAGCAGGTAAAGAACATGTACTCATATCCCAGAGAAAACCAAAAACCTACCTTCTTCCTGTTTGCAGCAACTCATCCTGAATTCCATTCTGTAATGCAAATTATAACTCTCGGATATATGTGGGAGAAAAGGAATAAAAAGATCCTTCTTTACACCTATATGTCACGGCAGTTTCGAACTTTACAATTGGATACTCAAATCTAAATTTTACACGCAACATCAGTCATACCTTTATACTGCCGACAATGAATGCTATTCAATTCTCAGACAGTCATCTTCCATAATCTTTGCACCACGCTGTATTCGTCTCAATGCACTTATCCTGCTCACATGAATACCTGAATGTTTCACCTTCACTGTCCTTTCTCTTTTCCTCTCTGACTCAGCAGAAGCACCACCACTGCTAAAGGCGGTTCTAAGACAGACAGCTGGAACTCTTTCATCTCTCTCCTTTCTCTTGTGTTTGTGAAGTGATCTTTGAACTGGTTGGTTCGCTCCACAAAGGCATCCAAAATAGTACAGAGGATCAACATAGCAAGATGATGAAGAGACAATGCCTTTCATGCTGGTTGGCTGGACAAGTTTTATAAAATCCTCTATCTCTGCAAAGCACGAATGATCGGAGTATGGAACAGTATAGATGTACTTATGAAACCTTTCCACAGAACCTGAATTTGCATTTGGATTATCATTATGGTTCCCACTGTTTCCACTCCATTTACTTTTGTTGTAATGAGAAGTTAAAAGAGAACCAAAAAGTTTGTCACCTCTTTCGAGAGATTTTGTCACCCATGGAAGACCAGATGGCATGATGCCGATAGTTGGGCACATTGTATTTAATCCCTCTAGAGTTTCAATGTTAAAACTGTAACGAGGAACAGCTCGCACTCTTGTAAGAGAAGTCTTGGTTGTAAATATGTCATGAAACCCAAGAAGGTGCATAGTTCGCAAGCGTTCTGGCCACACCCAAATCTGTAATGAACAAAAAAAGAGAATAGAGTGAAAAAAATAAACAGGCAACTAATAATAACAAAAAAAACATATAAGATAAAGTGTCAATATTTGTATACCTACTTAATTTTACACAGGGAGAAGAGGCACTAAGCATATAGAGAATCTTTTAGTCAGATGATCAACGACACAGTATAAGTTTTCCAAATAGTTTATGGTATTTATTATTTAATTTGCTGTTTAGAAAAAAAAATGCAACAAAATTGATCAACGTTCAAAAGGCTTTCTAAAGGTGATTTCCAAAGTGGAAGTGCCATTTAGCTGCATATGCATAATAGTACGTCATGCACTTTCAGAGACCATCATAATAATCCATATATAAAAAGCTAGATTTTTCTCCTAATAAATGGGCATCAACAGACCTTTATTTTAAGCGCACGTGAAATGTAAAGCAAAAGATCTTCTTTCCCCAAAGTGTCAATCGCAATAATGATATCATGTTCAGGATGGGAGACAATGATATCGACAACCTGTAACCAGCCATAAATTTAATTAGCAGTAAAACAAACATCTCTTAGCACTATGACATCATTGTAGGGAAAATTAGTCTGATATTTGATAGAAAAAAAAAAAAAAAAAAAAAAAGGATTCTGTTAAAAACCCTAAACTAGTACTGGTTGTCTATCCTAACTTAGTATTGATATTTAGAAGGTTTAACATAGTAGTGCCGATTGTTCAGTTACGTGCAGCTATAAAGTGAATAAAACTGCATCATACGATCAAGGCAAAACCAGAGAACCTTGCAGAGAAATGAGGAAGTGCACCTGCTGAGCTGCGGCTTGTCGAGAAGGAAAAATGTATGATGGATTGCAGTATGTGTTATCCAAGTAAAGGATGTCAACTACATCATCCTTGAGAGCATCAAGGAGCATGGTCCTTCCTACCTTTGCCCTTTGACTAGCTGTTTCCCAACGGAAATCACCAGTGAAAAGCAAACAGCCAAACTCTCCACGGAACAAAAACATGACTGCACCTGTTGGATCAAGAAAAACAAATGCACAATAACAAGTATTTTCTGTAATTGCACCATCAATGAATAAAGGCCTCGCAACAGACAAATTAGGTTCAATAATAGAACCAGGTCCTGGATTCAATCATATTCTCTATGGTGGATATGGTTTTCACTACAAAAGATAAAAGATTCTACCACAACTTCCACATAAAAAAACAGACTGCAATATCTTCTCCTTCAATGTTTATGACCAGAATCCACAAACAACCTTAATTAGAACAAGAATGTGATGGTACTCTTGAAGCTGTCTTTGATAAATGTAAGCTACCATCTAACTAAGTATAAGATATGCTTAACACTGTTTCCTCCGTAAATAGAGGAAATTTGAAAGCATTTATTTTCATCTAAAGCAAAATTGTTGTCATTGAGGATAATCTATTAAAATATCTTGTTATGCACATAATTATTGCGTTGGTTAGCACATTCAAGCACTAATCTACGTATCTAACCCATCACAAATGCTGCCAAAAGTGCCAAAGCGCATTAATCATGTCACAAATTCTTCTACAACAAAACAAATTGAAATTATGGCATCCGAATTGCATCTTCCAAACAAAATTTTCTTTGACACCTTTACAAATTACGAGTATTAATCTACACGCGCAAACAAACCCTCACCGACACATATCAATCAACAATCCATAAATATTGAGATCGCAATTTATCCTATTAACAAGAATTCCCTCTTTCTTTACATGTTGCTAATCTAAAACGCAAACTAATCCAATCCAATCCAAACCACATTATATTCCATAAGAACCTAAACCAAGCAACTGGAGAGCAAATTTACCGGGACAATGGTGAGCGTCGATGGCCATGACCTCGATGGTGATGCGGGACTGTAATGTGGAAGAGGGGGAGAGGAGGGAAAGGGAGTGCCACACGCCGAAGGGATCGAGGATGCGGAGCAAAGAGAGGTTGAAATTGGGGAATTTCGAGGGGAAGAGGTTGGCGGTGAGGCGGGAGCAGAAGAGTGGACCCTTGGCCCAGGTGGGCGACAGACCCTGGGTGTGGTCCGAGTGCAGGTGTGTCAAGAAGTAGGCCTGGCTCTGGCTCGTCCACCGGTCCACCGATATCAACCCCTTCTCCATTCTACGCAACGGTGGCGTTTTGCACCGGCATGTGGAGAGAGAGAGAGAAGGGGGGAAAGGGGATTGTGTTATTTTGGCGGAGTGGTTGTTTTTGAAATTTTCATTTTGAACTTTGGGGATTTATAGGTGGTGGCGGGAGTTGTACGGGAGGGAGGGAGGGAATTTGAACGGGCCTCTTGGAGCCTTGGACTTGGAGGGCAGCATCCCTAATTGCGAATCGGAATTCCATTATTATCCCTGCTCTGATAGTGGGAAGGGGGGATGTGGAAGTGGGGATTTTTGTCATCCGAGTAAATTGTTTGGATGGGGCATCTTACAATTCCCTATAATTTTCTCTCATCTCTCTCTTCGGACAAAAGATGAAGGGATCCAAATTTCTTCATGGATTTACTGTCGGTTTGGTCTGTGGAATAGTTTTTATTTCTTAAAAAAAAAAAAATAGTTATTCTTTTATTTGATAAATATTTATTCTTAAAAATAATTATTCCCATAAAAATTATTATTCCGTTACACACATTTAATATGCAGATATACTCTTATATCTGTTGAATAATTATTTTTTTGTTTGGTCGTACAATATTCTCTTTAAAAGAATAAATTATTCCTATAGAAAGAAAAAAGAAAAAGAAAAAAAATTAAATAAAATCTATGGGTAATCATGATAAAGCTGAGGGGTCAAAGTAGTTGTGACAGGAAAACCACTTCTAATGCTTAAGATAGTGAAAACGGATTTGAAAAGGTGTACAAATGAAGTGTACGTAAAAATAATGTATAAAAACTAGTGTACCTATGAGATGGTTTGTTTTACTTTTTGTAGAGGCTATCCATCCCTAGTTAATAAGTGGGCTTGATAAGGCAAGTCCCACCACTCGTTGGGCATAGGAATCAATATTGAATGTGGTGTATCTTTGTAATTCAATTTCCTTTCGAGTGTTGGATCTGTCGGCCTTTCATCATTACCAAGAAGGCTTGGAATTAGTGAAACCCTAAGTCATGTGAAACTCTAAGCCCCCCCTCCAGAGCGCCGCCGCCTCAGCAAAGGAGGGATGCTTGTTCCCTGCATTCCTCCTCCCCTCGACCTCTCTGCTTCGGGTGCTAGTATTTTACTTGATGTCCCTAGTCCCGATGCCCCCTCTCTTCCCCCTTCCCGCCTCTCCTTTCCCCCTTTGCTTTTTCTCCCTTTTTTCCTCTGGGCTTGCCGTTCCGCAGGCCGCTCTTTTCCCCGCCATCTCCATTTGCAGCACTCCCTGCTTGGGTTGAAACGGGTTGAGTGCTGGATCGGCTTGCCTTCACCCGATCCTCCGTCCTCCGCCTGGCTTCCCCCGATGCCTACCCACCTCCTTGCTTTCCGGTTCCGCTGTGCCCATCCCACCTTTTGCACGGGTTCTGTCAATCCGGTTGGGTTTGTTTTTCGTTTCTCCCTGATTGTGCTTCTTTGCTTTCGTTCTTTGATTTTGGTTCTTTGCTTCCCAATTTGTTTTTAGGCTTGTTTCTGTCTTTGGTGTTTTTTGTTCTGTTGTGATTGTGTTCCCTCTCGGTGGGTACTGTTATTGGAGGTTTTCACTCAAACTCTCCCCCTCCCTATTTGTTTGTGTATGCCACCGATCTCCTCCGTGCCCGCTTCGCCGCTCATCGCTCGTTGTCGGGTCTTTTCACGCACCCCTCCCGCGCCAAGCTTTTTGTGCCACCTTCCGCGGCGGTTTCCGGCCAGCTCGCGATCAGCCTCCTCTAGCTGCTGTGACCCACTTTGTGTGTTTTTTTCGCGTTTATTTCGCATTATTGTTTTTCTGTTTTGTATTTCCTTTGAGTTTCCCTGTATTTTGTTTTCTTTGCTGTAATTTCTTCTCCTGCATTTGTTTTGTTGTTTCCTTTATTTCCCTGTATGGTTTTTCTTTTTGTTGGTAATAAGGCTCTCCCCTCCTGTTTTGTTGCACCCGGTTGTTGTCTGTTATTACTGGTCCAAACCCTTGGGTTGTGGATGTGAACTTTATCCTGGCTTTCGGGTCGAGGAGGATGAGTATCGACTTGGGGGTTTTGCTCTCAAGGTCGAGAAATAAGTCCTATCTATGCATTAGATGATGTCTGCTTGATGCAGATATGATTTTTAAACCTGATGATTAGTCATAGGTTAGCAGATGCTTTATTATGGTTGATTTGGTCTGTTGTTGATGACTGTATCTTTAGCTTCGGCTATGATTTACTTCAGAGCTTTTTGCTCTGTTTGTAAGAGCTTTATATTCGCGACTTTTATCAATGAATGAGTATGATATACTTCAAAAATAAAAAAATAAAATAAAATAAGAAGGCTTGGAATCGCAAGGCACTACAAAGATTGTACATTGCTTTCCTTGAAGAGACTATTACCAATGGCTCATTTTCATTTAAGAAATGCTACTCGGCATTCTTAAGTAATATTCTTCTAACATTCTTTCATAATTAAGTGGATTATGTTCATTACATGATTTATTGTTATTTGGGGCGTGTGCAAAGGGAATGGCTCCAATGTGTACATTGTTTGGTAAGCCTAGGTCTCAGGCCTGGGCTGACAAGCCCTTGCCTGGCCCTCTAAACCTTTCTACATCCTAGATAAGTTGGCTCTCAATTCTGAAGATTAAGCAAGAAAATGTTGACATCCTTTACAAAAGGTGAAACAAACCATGTCATAGGTGGTACTCATTACATTAGCCTACCATTAAATCTTAATACTTATTTAGATGTACATAATAGTTATTGGTGATATAGTGACCATAAAATGTTTCATTGGAGTCTCGAAAAAAAGGTAAAGGGTTAAAGTGGCATGGCGGTGGTGACGGTGAAATCACTTACAAGAGAAAGTGAATTTGAGAAGGTGTATAAACAAAATGTAAAGTAAGAATTAAATGTGTAAAAATAAGTATTAAGCATTTGCTCCGGTAGCTACTTATTTCAACCATTACTTTCTTGATTATTTGGAACTTGCTTTGCCTTCAGCTTCTTCTTTATGAAGTAGACTTTGTATTAGAATACTAGCAACAACTTCCCTAAATCTCATTTCATTTCTTAAATATAGGAAAAACTCTTTAAAAAAAAATCTGAAACTGATTTTAATATAAAAATATTTTTTTTCCTCTCTTTCCTCTTATCATTTTTTTGAAAGTTAAAACAATATTTTAAACGGTTTTTCTTTTCCCTAACATTTAAATTAATTAAAAAATATTGCAGGTGTATTTTCCTCAAAGTCTTTAATTAAAGGATAAAGTTTTTCTTCAAACTGGGTTAGAGGAATTTTATTCAACCTACTCTATAAAATTAACATGTGTTTCTTTTTTTAATAGCATGTAAGATGCACGTGTTTTTTTAATAGTAGGGACAAAGTTTGAATAAATTTTATTTAAAACTCATGTGCATCTTATATATTATTAAAAAAATGAACACATATTAATTTTATAAAGTAGGTTGAATAAAATTCCTCTAACCCAGCTTAAAGAAAAACTTTGTCTTTAATGAAACATTGTGCGCGGAGTGCTTAGAAACGACAATAGACCGTGATTGATCAATATCAATTATTTTATTGCCTTGTAGCTTTCAACACATAACTCTAACTTTGACCCTCGATATTTCAACATAAATTAGGCATTTGAGCGGCACCTCATTTGCTCAATTGGCCTTTTGTGGAAGAAAATTGTGACCGTTCGAAGGTAGACACTGGCCTTTTGGATAGTTTTGGCTAATCCTTTTTCTAAATCTATTTGAGTGTTTATAACTCTTTGTTAAAAGGGTCCACCAAAATATTTCATTGATCAACTTACTTCTATTGAGTAAGTACCCGAATCACCTTTAGTGACCTCTGAAGGGTTATTTCACTACTTAAGAGGTGATTCGGCTAATCTTCAAAGATTATTAAAGGTGGTTGGATCATTCTAGAGTATGACAAGACAACAATGGAAGTGATAAGATGAGTGATGTTCAGCAGTATTGAAGAGGTGGCAAAGAAATATAGGAAGAGACGACACTTGGCGGAGAGGTAAGACAATTGATTCCGCAAAATGTATAAAACGATAGCTACTCTATGGCATCCCAATCATGTATCTACAGCCTCAAAATAAAGAGTAATACTAAAAACTACACTTTTGACGCTTACTATCATACATTGCACGTTCTGCTGACATAATAACAGCGCCTATCGGTCTTTAAATCAACCCTTATTAGTAGTAAGTTGTTGCGTATATCATTTGTCCGTTCATTTGCTTGGTCACTGTCCCATGTTTGGGGTCACTAGAAAGTGATCGGGGGTTGAAAAGTAGCCCCAATTTGGACACAATGGCTTTACACCTGCATCCAGCTAATGATTTATACATGGAGAGTCCCCTGGACACCGGAGCATCTAAGAGAGCCGCTCATGTCTTTGTTCCTCAACCATGACTCACAGGCTCATAAAAAAAAGACCTACCAATTTGGCTTCTTTTGGATTTTAATGTTCACCCTTTTTTGTCCTTAATAAATCTTCTTTTTTTCTTTTTGTTCACTCTGCAACCCACAGTGTTTGTTCTTATTACAAAAAAGCAAGTCCCTAAGAGTGAAATTTCACCTTTATTTTTCCCCTCTCTAAGCACGAGATTTTTGTAAACCATCAGCCATCAATCAATATCGATTGTGTAAACCACGGCTGTGGACCACGCCTAATGAAGAAGAGGTCATTAGTTCGAATCTTCCATCCCCCTTCTCTTATATGGGCATGTCAAAAAAAAAAAATTGATTATGTCAACGTCTCACATTAATCTTATACATTTTTCTAGTTTTTATTAAGAAACCCTCTAATTGGATTATCTCATAATTGCATGCAATTTGAGCACATTCATAAAGATGAGGTAGACTCAACTACTCTAGTAGCTCAATGCGGGATTTACCTATTCATAACAAGTAAATCCAACGAATCCGACTTACAATCTGTTATGTCGTAGTTTAATCAGCGGTTAAAATTGAATATTAAAGTTGACTTACTTTTAAAAGTTTTTAATAGGAGAGAGAAAATGAAGAGAGATTTTAAAAAATTCAATCTTAACCGTTGAGTAAACTACAGCATATAAGCCAAATTCAAACCCAACAACCTCCTCTTTATGATGTTGTCTGAATTACATAGAATTTGAGCAACAAATTGTAAGAAATTCTAATCCCAAAACTCTTAGCATCGAGAATATTTACATCTAGTTCAGCAAATTTTTTCTCGATTTTAACTAAAAATAACTTCTCTTCATTCTAGATACTTCTCTTAGCTCTCTCACCAACATCTTGTTCTTATGTTAACTATCTACTTTTATTATTCAATTTAAATATTATTTTTTAAGAATTTCTTTAATCTTTCTTAATAAGAGAGAGAATATTAAAGATTTTTTAACTGTCTTTTTCCCATTTGGTAAATCAAGTTTACTATTATTTCAGCTCACCAGATGCAACTCATTTTAGTAAAATTATATTGTCTAATTTTAGCTACTAGTTGGAAAGGAGACCTACCCACCACCTAGTCTCCCTCCCGTTCCGACATCCTAACATGATTACGTCTTATGATTCTTATCTCTCGCTGTTTGGGAAAGGACTCCTTTTCCCATTATAATTTTTTTTTAAAAAAAAAAAAGAAAAAAATTGTAAGATTTGATTGATAGTTAATAATCACTATATCAAAATATTTTAAGATATGTTTGGAAGTGCGATTTTAATAAGTGCATTTTAAAAATTGTAATTTTAAAATTGTTACTTTTTAAAATCACATAGGCGTTTGATAAAACATGTTAAGAAGTACTTTTTTTTTATCAATTGAGTGTTTGGATAACATTAACATATAATTGTGGTTTCATAGCCAAATTGGTAAATATTGCGCCAAATATTGTTTTAAGCAAATCGTAATTTTGGTTTAAATTCGCACATTTTCAAATAAGCACTCTTAGTCAGCTTATAAAAATCGCGAATTTTTTTACAATTTTAAAATTTACGTTTTTAAAATCGTAATTTCAAACATTTAAAAATTGCGATTTGATTTAAAAACAGATTATTTTTTTAAAAACGCACTACCAAACTTATCCTATTTAGTCGGTGATTAATGACCTTCTCAAACTTATTAATGGTCAACTATGAGTGTTTTCTCACCATAATAAACCATAACCACCAACAAGTAGACGCAATTGCTTCAAATTCTTGATTGTCCTGTTTTTTTATGTCCTTTATGGATTATACAAGTTTTCGTTATATTTAATTAATAAAATTCCATTAATATTTAAATTACAATGATTTATAAAATTCTAAAATCTAGAGCTTATATTATACAATTAGCCTGAAACAAAACTATCCGTAACCGTAACCATCACAACCCTGTGGCAGAACTTGCAATAACGAAAACACACAGCTAGCAGAGAGACTTGTGCGAGTCACCGTGATGACCTCCCACCGGAAGATCGCGATCGCCGTTGACCTGAGCGACGAGAGCGCGCACGCGGTGAGATGGGCGGTGGATAACTATCTGCGGCCGGGGGACCACGTGGTGCTCCTCCACGTGCGCCCCACGAGTGTTCTCTACGGCGCCGACTGGGGCTCCAATCCCATCCCATTCACCAATGCCCAAAATCTCGACTCTGCCCCTCTATCCAAGGAGGCCTCCCAGCGAAAGCTGGAGGACGATTTCGACAATTTTACGGCCACCAAGGCGACGGCCCTGGCGGAGCCGCTGGTGCAGGCCCAAATCCCCTACAAAATCCACATCGTGAAGGACCACGATATGAAGGAGCGGCTGTGTCTGGAGGTGGAGCGCCTGGGGCTCAGCGCCATGGTCATGGGCAGCCAAGGGTTCGGGGCCTCCAAGAGGACGGTCAAGGGCGGGAAGCTGGGCACGGTCAGCGACTACTGCGTGCACCACTGCGTGTGCCCCGTCGTCGTCGTGCGCTATCCGGACGAGAAGGAGGACGCGAAGATCGCCGACCAGGTGGAGCTCCACCCGGTCCCCGAAGAGGACCTCGAGTACCAAGAGGTCCAAGACGCTTCGGATGAGCCGAAAGGTCGTTCAATTAACTTTCTTGTCGTTTAACTCTACTTATTATATTCGATTCTTTCTTGAGTTTTGGCTTTTGGATTTTGCTTTAGATGCGGTAAAAAATAAAACTTCAAATAAATCTCTTTTTTAACGCATGTGATTTAATTTAATTTTTTCACAATTAAATCTACACCCTTGAAAAAACAACCGAAAGTTTCCAATGGGAAATTGTTGTTTTCTCTTTGCAAGCTCTCTACTTTGGTTTATTTACAGTTGCATGATAAACATTAGAAAGAGTAGGAGGCTAATGACGGTTAATAGAAAGAATATTAATTAAATAATTAACTTTAAGGGCAGTATTAGAATATTAATTAAATAATTAAAAAGTTACTCTTAAGCTTTTAGAAACAGTTGCTCTGGTACGAATCTCCCTTGTTGGGTTTTACTTCTCCAAAACATCATTTGTCAAATATTTGTCGCAGTTAATTCATATTAAAGGCTAACAAATCATAAGAAGGAACACAATATGATGTATCTGCATATTGTAAGGGATTGAAGTCTTAAATACCAAAAACTCAAAGGTTTTACACTTATTTCTGTGCTAAACAGTATATATCATGTATGTGTCAGCAGATGCTTAAAGAGTGCTCCCTGCAGTGACAAAGTCCTCCTGAGCTCAGGTGATGCCTAAATAACCATTAATTTACAGTATTGTCTATTGGCTTCTTCTTCTTCTTCTTCTTCCTTTTTCCTTTTTAACAATTGCTGTTTTAATTTGCACTGGTATTATGAGAGGTTGATACACAGACTTAGCTGGTAGAGCATTTTGTGCTCTTTCCTTTTTAACCTCTTGACACAAGGTTCTGGCACTCTTATTCTTTCAATGATAGAACTGTTTGGGATTTTAACCTTGGGATGTGGGAATTCCTTGTGTTTTAGTAGATTCTTTACATCTGATGTTGTATTCTATATGCTTTTCAAATGCACAAGCTTGTTTATGTCTAGTTAAATGTTGGTAGAATATGAATTAATTAAATTTATTATTCCGTATTAGCTTAAGGTTTTGAAATAACGGGTAATTTAACATGGTGTCAGAGTAAAAGTTTTGAGTTCGAACTTTGACTCTACAGTTTTCTCTCCGAATTTCAGGTGTCAAGAGTAAAAAGTTTGGAGTTAGATTCGATATTTCTTATCGATTTAAGCTTTTGGGATAACTAATAATTTAATAAAAGACAATTGATATTATGATTTAGTGGTGGCAAGAAGTAAAAACTGACACGATATGGCATTGCATCCATGTTGCAGAAGGTGATGAAGTCAACTGGAAAAAGTGGAGGCTGCAATATGGGGACAAAAATCTGAAGAATGTGATGGAGATTTCTTCTTGGTGCATGTAAAAATGGATGGTAGTGGCGTTTTTGGTCACTGTCTGTATGTTTTCCTCATTATGAAGTGTTTGTGGTATATATATATATATATATATATATATATATATATATATATATATTGTATGGTGAACTCTTTGGGGAACTGTAGCTTCGAAGTTCCCCCACACTGTTTTACTGTCTTGTATAGGAACCAGTTTTTATAGTGATTATTAGTTAATATTCGTTTTTAACTTTGCAAAGCCACTTCTTTACTACACTTTGCTGGAATGACATGCAAATATTGATGTAGAAATGGGAACAGTCTCAAAGAAAAATATAGTAAGGCTAGAAATACAAGAAAAGCATAATTCTTGAGGCATTTGATGAGATAGATTCATTCCAAGAGGGGAAAATGTTCCAAAAAATCTCCCAAAGAAAGGATTTTCAATCTTTCATCTCGAGTTCCAAAGAGCTTTCCATTCTTTTGGAGTAAGAAAAGAGGAAAAGAAACATTCCTAGCAAGACTTGGTTTGTAACCAGCTGGCCTATTCTGAGAATCGAGGGAAATTTTGAATTGATTTGGACTGTTACATGAGTATTGTGAAATAATTATAGGTAGTTCTGAACATTACACTTTTTCAAATGCCAAAGACTCCCTTTATGTTTTGGATGGCAAATAGATTCCCTGGCCTGAATCTTAAAACTCCACTAGAAATTTTTAAATATAATATCTCGTTTGACTTTAGAAGCAGAAAGTGCTCTTGACATATGAAGGGATTGCAAAAGCTACTGATTTAATAAGGGTGCTTGAGATGAGAGCTTTACCCCACCCAGAAATTTTTTAGAGGTTCTTTTGGGAGATGTCCTAAAACGCTTCTTCTTTGAGCAGTCCAATAAAACAGGTAGGCCAAGAACTGAGTTCATGGTCTGAGCCACTGATTTGGGATTATTTACAGATTGACACCAGACTAGAAACAATATAACTCCAGACAGGATTTATGGGTCACAATTTTTTGAAAGGATGCCCTATCAAAGAGAATAAGGCATATAGAGCTATCATCAAACATTAGATCTCACAATGTGCCAATAGTGTTTATAAAACAAAGCAGAACAGCCTGGGGCCTTAGGAAGAGTGCAAAAGATTTCTTTCTCAGAGGGAATGGCACATAGAGATTTGTAATCTTCTTCGGTGACAATGGGGTGCAAAAGATCATCCAGCTCAGAAGACAAGATCGGATTAGTTGAGGAATAAACATTTTGAAAATGATCAGAAAAGCAAGTACCAATATCATTTCGATCAAAAATCCACACACCATCTGAAATTTTTAAAAAGATCAATAGGGTTTGATGCTTATTCCATTTTTTCAGGGCATTTTTTACAGCCTTAATTTTTTTTTAAAAAAGGTATGGGCTGGAGAACCAAAGAAATTCCCTGCCCACGCTTCATTAATAGTAGAGCCGAAAGATCACGGGTTTAAAACTCTTCGAATCAAAAAGGCCTAAAGGAAAAGAGTTGAGCCACAAAGAGTGTTCAAAGAAAATTGGGTGATGATCTGAAGTTGTTGGAATGTCAGGGATTGTGGCAGTAGGAAAAGCAAGTACCATTCATGGTGAAAGGGTTCCCTGAACCTAAAACCAATCATCCCATGAGTATACATAAAATTGCAGCCATGACATGTGACCTAATATTCTCAAGTCTACTATATGATACCAGCTTCTACATTCTAATAGCCAATGACCCTCCCAAAATTTGACAACTATTAAAAAGAAACGTCAAATAAACTGATATTATTCTGAAACAATGAACTTATTCAATGGCAGGCTGTTCACAAGGGAGAGAAATATCAAATAGCAGGAATAATAATAAAACACACATAAAAAAACCCAAATCCCAAGTGCCATGTGAAGCATTATTGTAAAATCTAAGCATCTCAGAGAGCTTACTACCCAAGCTAATGATAGAGGCAAGAACACTTTCCGGCCAGGCCATACTATAACCAACCTCAGTGCCATGTGAAGCATTATTGTAAAATCTAAACATCTCAGAGAGCTCCTAGGGTTCCCTCACTTTGACTCCTGCGAATAGAAAGATCTGGCCTCAAGTTGGGAAGTTTGGTACTGGAGTCAAAATAATGGTGCCGATTATGTGTTGTAGCTTTGGTTCCCACTGGGGGAAGGGTACCATGCCTGCTGCCCTTGGACTGTTTTGGTGACACCGCTGCTTGACTTTTGCGACCATGAGTTGAGGAAGAGGGCTTGTGAGCAGCGGCTAGACCATGGCTGACCTTTCTTGAAGTCTTGTGATCTGATCTAACAACACGGTCTAACTGATGGGAACCGATGCCTAACCGAACTGACCGATCTGCGGCATCCTTCAAACTGCTGGCTTTGATAGGCAACCGATTGAAGTAAACCAAATGTGGAAGAAGACCTTGCAGATATTTCTTCAGTTGTTCATCTCCAACATTTTTCTGGGCCGGGTTTCCTTCCAAGCTGATGGCTTGCAAGGAATTGTAGTTGGCAGCAAGCTGGCCAAGACATTTGGCTGTTGAGATTTTGTTGAAGCGCAGATCCAGCACATTCAGTTTTAACAGTCGGTGAAGACCCTCAACCTCGCTAATTTTATTTCCAGCCAAGTACAACTCCTTTAGAGAGGAACAAGAAGCTAGACCTTCAAAAAAAAAAAAAAAAAAAAACAAGTTAAATCCAAATGAGAGAAGAATTTTGAAGATCCACAAATTTTGATTGAGGATTAATATCATGGGAAATAAATAAAAATGAGAAGCCAACAACTTTTAAATTGTAATCCAGACTACGGTATACCATGTCCAATTCTCAGTACTCGGTTGTAGCTCAGGTCCAGTACACGAAGTCGTGTAAGTTCACGCAAACCTTCAATAGTTGAAATATTATTTTTTGACAGATTCAGTATATGAAGTCCTCGAGGAAGAGCACCAGCAGTTATCTTCACTGGAAAAAGTTAGCAAGAAGATCACAAATCAGAAAACAGAATTCTTCCAAAAGGGAAAAAAGTAAATAAGAAGAAGATGAAGCTGCTGTCAGAGAAGCAAACCTATGGCATTTCCTGAGAGATTGAGCACCCTCAGGCTTGCAAATGCACTAAGAAATGGGATCACAACCAATCCATGATTTGCCAGGTGAGCTGTGGTGGCTATGGCGCTCAAAGAAGAAATATATTTAGCAGCTTCCATGCCAGGAGTGATCTTACCATCAATCTTTGCAGTAGTCATACTGTTTAGGATATTGGGGTTTCTCTTCACTTGGTCATCAGACTGGGATGATTCATTTGTTTCCTCCAAAGGGCTGCAAAGTTGAAGATCATTAACCCATTCCTCAATCCGCTTCATCTTAAAATCCTTGCTCGGTAATTCATCCCACCGGTGAACTGAGGATTCTCCTTGAAGGTTTTTCACAGGATTTACCTCTTCTGTAGCAGGCACTATCCAGTCTTTTGCTAAACCAGAATAACTATAGGAATCATAACCATAATCAACTGAATTTTTGAAAGAATTTTTCTCAGCTTTATCAGAGCCATCATTTTTTACTTGCTCTTGTGTTGCCTGCCTTTCAGATTCATGACCTGGTATCTCTCTTCGCCTTATGTCTAAAATATGCAGATCCTCAAAAGAACTTGACTGCAGTGCTACATGTCTGAAAGGCGAACACCTTCCAGAAGTGGGTGTAGAGGCACCAATGTTGGGCAAAGAACATGATTTTACAATCAAGGGTGGGGTATGAGGTGTATGGTCAACAGAATCACCAGGACATTCGCCAGATAATGGAGTATCAGAATTTTCAAGGCCTTCCTTCTCTGAATGCTGTGGGTCTCCAATAGAGAAAATTGATTCGTAATTGACATTGTCAGGACTAAATCGGAAAGAATCCAAGTTGGGATTTTCTTGATACTCATCTGGTGGGCTCAGCCCTTGATCCTTGCTGGGACCTGGCTCTGTCAACCCTTTGTGGTCTTGGAAACCCTCACAAGAAAGCTCCAGATCGGTCTCATCCTCAGTGTCATTGCCTGCAGACACCCTGCCCTCCTGGAACAGTCCACTTCCTACAGACCGACTCTTCTTAAGGTACTCTCCCCGGTTAACCCCTATGTTGCTCTCAACACTAAATTTGCTCTTCACGTCCCCTGATTTCAATCCACTCTCAACAGGAGACGCACTTGTAAAATGTTTGTCAATCTGAGTATCTCCTTGAGCCTTCAATAACAACGAGTCTAACCTGGTATGATTAGGTAAATCCTTTGAGGCTTGACTCTGAGAAAAGTCTTGCGATGTCTTATACATTTTCTCCACAGAAGGTTGAACAGTTTTCTGATTGAGAAAGGGATACACAGTCAAAATAACCATGAAATATTACTTTAATTATACTAAGTTTAAGTATTAATGGCCTGAAGTGAGTCTTCCACTTACCTTTGGTTTGTGGATATGAATGGGAGCATTGAAACATGAAAACCTAACCATTGCGATTAAACTGAATGGAACTACATCCACACTCAGCCTGCTTTATCTTATATGAACGCCTAAACCATTGCTGTTAAACTGAAGGGAACTACATCCACACTTGGCATGCTTTAACTTATATGAAAACCTATTACTGACAAACTGGATTATTTTTGTTGAATAATTTCCAGAAGCCTGAAATTGTTATGATACAGTGATAACTACCATCAAGCATCTGGGGACCCAGCCATCGATGGCCTTAGCCATAATCAACTGATAAACCCTCAGAAATACGACACAATCTCCAAATGTGTGATGATCTCGATTTTTTCAAAACACAAACCAAAATCACTCCTTCAGTGGAACTACCCCACACCCTCTTTGAGGTGCGAGAAGAGTTTGACTTTGTTGCAGCGGCCAGAGTGAAAGAAAATCTTTGCCAACTAGGAGAACCCAAACCCAAACATGCAAAAGAGAAGCTGGCCTGCTACATAGAAAAAAAAAAGTTAAAAACACGAAAAAAATAAAATAAAATAAAAACAAAAACAAAAACAAAACAAAAAAAATTGATGATGGGTGACTTTACTGCATATCTAGAGTCCCATTAAAAGTAAGGTGCATATGTAGACAAGATACTTAAAGTAAAACCAAGGAGAAATATGAGAATTGGGCAGTAATTTCAAGGTACAGCACAACAGAAACTTCAAAGAATCTACAAAAAAGCCAATAAAATTTAATCTTTGCTGTCTTTTATTCCTTAACTCCCAACAAACTTCTCATATATATATATATATATATATATATATATATACAAGCTTTCTTCGGTTCCAAGAAATATTGAAAAATGGAAAGTAAATGGTTAAAGAAGGTTACAAGAAATAATAAAAATGCTTATATGAGAATCGGGCAGTAATCTACACAAATTCTTCTCTTTTCCTTCTCATTAGAGAAAGCACAACCGCATTCCATTCAAATTGCAGTGGCTAAGAGAGCTAAACCCATTCAATATGGTTATGCTTTGTTTTATTACCAGAAGATTGGAGTAAAAGAAAAGAAAACCAGGAATGTTACAACAGCCACTACAACTCAACCTGTTCTAACATTTCAAAGTTCTTTAAAAACCCAAGCTTTTCAAATCAATCTTTACTACTCCACTATTTCAGCAATGAAATTGAGCACAATTGGGCATTGACATAAAATTTCAAAAAATAAACAGATCTACGATTCAATTCATTCCAAACCGGATTTAGAATATATATATGAACCAAACTACAGTTGAAACACCTCACATATTAGATTGGATATCAAACTGTAAAAACCTTCAGCAAGAGAGAGAGAGAAGCTGACCCATGTTTAAGTCCCAACCCGGCATGATTTTTACCAGATAATACACCCTAAAATTCAATTCAATCCAATCTGCTCCATTTACCAAATATCTTAGCATCTTTCACTCCAAAGAGATGAACAATAGCCTATTCTTCTGTTTTCTCAATGGTATATGAATGAATAAAGCCAACATGAATAACACAGTATAAGAACATAGGAATCTCTAAAACCCAATACAAGATACACCATAAACATTATTTACTATCGTATACACCCCAAGAAAACAAATAGCTTAGCATACAACAATAAGAAAAACCCAACAAAATCATGTTTTTGATTTCAGAAATCAAAAACCCAGAACAGAAACAAAGAAAAAAAAAAAAAAAAAAAAAGTTGAGGGTCTTGAGACAGAGATCTGACCTCTCTCTAGCCAGATTGTAAATTTTGGACTTGTTCTACGAGAGAAAAATTGCCACAGAATAAAGCCACCGAGCTATTATATTGATAAAATGATATTGTTTTCAACAAACGGCGTGTGCCGAAGCTTTATACCACCAACTCCACACCTCTCGTCTATAATATATAAGCCAATCAATGGCCATGATCTTCCCAACTTTCAAAATAAATACTTATTTCTAAAGGATAAAGGAAATCCCTTTTTCTTTTTTTGAAGGGTTGAAGCGATAAAATACAAAATAATAAGAACTGGATTCGGCTAATGTGAACGCGAGATTTGTGGCCAAAACTCAAAAGCAAATTATTTACCTTTTTTTAACTCTTTTATTATATATATATATATATATATATGTGTGTGTGTGAGAGAGAAAGAGAGAACTTCGCGTCCACACAAGAAAGCTCAAAGCTTTTATCGTGTGGGGTAAAGAAGGAGCGTATCTTGTCGTTTTTACGCAAAGATTGGCGTAGAATGAATCGTCCTTCTTTCGTCAGGAATGGGAACATCGGGAGCTTCGTGGAGGGTAGTTTCCACTTTCCAGCACCCTCACAATCTTTTTTATTTATTTCTATTTCAAAAGACACACATAACATTGATTACGTGTGATGGAGGTACATTGCTGACATATGGCAAATGGGAACTATTAATATATGTTCTTTCGTGCAGATGTCGCGTTTTAATTGGTCCAACTTGGATTTATTAACAATTGGTAGGTTCTTCGATTAAGAGATTAACGAAAAATTATATGTTGTTCTTAGAAAATTCAAGTTCTTAATTATCAAAATTAAAAATTTGAGTCCTTTTATTTCACATAACGTTAAAAATTATATATTAACTTATTATTATTGATGGTGTAATATAACTAATGCTATAATTTTTTAAAAATATTTTTGATAAAATAGTTTCAAATAAATAAATGTAAGATGTTTTTACAAAAATCATAATCAGAAAAGGATTGGAAACGGATCCTCTCCATTTCAAAATTCTTCAATTTTCTTTATTTAGTGCATTTTGAAGGGTAGTGTTGTCTAAAAATTTTAATGACGATAATGCATTAAATGCAATACCCTTTAAAAGGATCCGGCTTCTATGCGGTAGTGAAAACTACAGCATAGAAGCTGTAGTTTAAAACGGCACCGCTTGTATCCAAACGGTGCAGTTTTGAGACATGAAAAAGTAGGACATTTTTTTAAAATAATAAAAAACTATTAACAAATTAAAAAATATTAAAAAAAAAAACTATAAATATTAAAACGATTAAAAAACTTTAAAAAACTAAAAATAAAAAAAAAAGAATAAAGAAAAAGCAAAAGCAAATGAATGTCGCAACAGCATCTGAGCTGAGACCGTGGTGTTGTTGGCGGAACTGCGATCTTGATGTGGGGTCCCAGCGAACCTGAAGTGGCTTGAAGTGGGCGCCAGCGAACCTGAAGCAACATGAAGTCGGGTTCGACGAACCGATGCTTCGTCCGGCGAGAACAAATCTGAGGTGAATTTCGGCGAGATTGAGCCGAGGGTCGGCAAACCTGTGATCCGGCGAACCTATGCTGAGGTTCGGCAAGCTTGAGCCGAGGTCCTGTGAAGCTGGGGTCGTGGGGCCATTGGTGGAACTGCGAGGTTCGCTGGTTCGCCGAGTGGCCGCTGGCGACTTCTGGTTCGCCGATGGTTGTCCACTGGCGGATTTGATGGTTCGCGGACGGTGAGGGTCACGATGGGAGGTGGCTCCAGCCACCCCCTTGGCCAAAATGGGGTGGCCGACCACCCCATTTTGGCCAAGGGGCCACCCCCTTTTTCTTATTTCTTATTTTTTTAATTTTTAGTTTTTTTTAAGTTTTTAATTGTTTAAATATTTATAATTTATAATAATTATTTTTTTTATATTTTTTAATTTCTAAATAGTTTTTTATTATTATTTTTTTTAAATCCTATTTTTTCACTTTTCAAAACTACACCGTTTTTATCCAAACGGTGCAGTTTTGGAACTACCGCTTCTATGTGATAGTTTTCACTATCGCATAGAAGCCGAATCCCTTCAAAATATACTAAAAGAAGAAAATAGAAGAATTTTAAAATAGAGAGTATTTTCCAAAAGGATTTGGTTTGTAGCTAATTATAATGCATTAATGCTAATGCATCCAAAAGATGTGTCATTATCATTGTTGCATTTCATAGAGGAGAAGGGAACAATCTAAAGCCCATTTTATTGGGCCGAGAATTATCCCACCATTGGAGTCGGCCCATATAGATATCCACACCACACTGATCAAATTCATTCTCTCACAGAAAACTAGCTGTATTCCCTACTGCCATGGCTTCCAGGTTGCAATTCCTCAGAAGGCTCCCAAGGCTTTTAAAGCCTTCTTCTTCCTCTTCTTCTTCTTCGACGATCCGTAGATTCAGTTTTCTGCTTCTAGAAGCTTCGAGGTCTGAGACAACTCGGTGGTCTCCTGCTTGTAGAACCTTCTGCTCTCGTCCACTGAATCTCGGAGACGATCCTCAAGGCCCCGCCGCCATTGATTACAGGTGCGTTAATCTTTGTTCCTCTGTTGGGTTCTGGAGAAACCTAAGGAAAATCAAATAGAGAGTAAAAAGTTTTACTTTTTGAGTTCCGTGTTGAATGTTTGTTGTTAAGTAATGGATAATTTACCCATTCAGCTTAGATATAATACTTGTTGTTTTCTGAAGTCCTAAAATGTACGAAAAATAATGAAAATTTTAGAGCTTACATCTTTAATTTTGGTTTTTTTTTTTTTTTTTTTTTTTTTTTTTTAAGATTTGAGTGAGTGGTTTAGCATTTTTCTTTAGTTTTAAGAAATTGGTTTAATGGAAATGGACAACAATGGGTTTGCTAATGATTAATGTGAAAACAGTTCTGTACTGCAGGAGGATGAGTTTCACAGGCTAAGCAATTCCACAATACATCACCTCCTAGAGAAACTCGAGGTATTTGTTGCCATTGGCTTGGCTTGTTTGAAAAATCTTGCTATTTTTGCTTAATTTAAGTGTTTTAACCTGGTTTTCCACATACCCGTTTTGGAATAGAGGCTTAGACCTATATCAGGCCTTGATGTTTGAAATGGATTTACTGGTTGTATGTTGGTTTATAGATGCTGTTATCTAGATTTGTATAGTTTCTCTGATTGTCAAATGCGAATTGTTCCTACTGGATATTGTAGAGTGCGTAAAAGTTTTATTTTGTGTTAGTTATCTTACATTATCTTATGTTTTTGTGTTCTTTTATGACAATAAGCACTCACAAACAATGTGGTTTTGATTGTCTTTGGTGCGCAGGAATATGGTGATAATGTTGAAATAGATGGCTTTGACGTAGACTATGGGGTGAGAGTGTGATTAATTCTTTTTTAGAATTGGCTTAATTTTTTAAGGCATTGCAATTGTTGTAACATTTATCGGGTGTGCATGTGGCAGAATGAGGTGTTAACCTTGAAACTCGGGGATCTGGGTACCTATGTATTGAACAAACAAACGCCAAATAGACAAATTTGGCTATCTTCCCCAGTGAGGTATGAGCTATACATCGTTTTTGTGAACTATATATATCTGTTGTGTTTTGTAATCCTTATGAGCATTATTCTAAACTGGTATGCTTATATCCTTGAAGCTGTGTTTGTTGAATCGCATAATGTCACCATATCCTAGATTTCAGCTGAAGCAGCAGCAAATGTAGAGTGGACATGCTCAAATTACATAATGCCTATCAATCTACCAAAAACTAGACTTTAATGATTGTTTGAAAAGATTCAGCTTAAATCTTTTCAAGGAAATTGATATGAGATCTTCATTGAGAATTATCCACAAATTGCTTTTACCGTACTATAAATCTACTTAATGCACTACAATCGATTTATCACTTTTTTGACATGCTGTTAAAAATGATTGGGATCTATTGAAATTCACTAAAATCGGGGTTTTTTTTAAAGGTTAGTTACCTTCAACAACCCCCCCCCCCCCCCCTCTCTCAACTTCTACTTATTTACACATCTGCACATGTCGTTGTAATGACTTGATTTCACAAGTCTTGTGGTGTTCTCTTTTTCTCACCCAGCAGAAGTACTTTCTTTCCTTCACCATGAAGCATTTTGATCGACTACCGTTAGTATATATGAGTTATAGTCATTTGGCCATTCAATAAGAGAGCAGCAGTGACTTCATGAGAAGAGAGAGAAAGAGAGAGACTTGAGAATGTTCTCATTTTTTGTATTCTCACAAGCTTGGTGTGTCTTACGGCACTAAGAGAATTTAGAGAATATTTTCTCTTTTGTGTGATAGTGGGATTTGGGTGTATTGAGGCTTTAGGTTTGAGTGGTTTTCTTTGTACTACCCTTTGTACTCTATTTTTTTGATAGTGAATTTCCTTGGGTCGTCTCCACCAATAGATGTAGGTTTGTTAAGCTGAACTACTTAAATCTTGATGTTTTGTGTGACTATGTTATTTTCTATTATGCTATTTTCTGCATCATTTGGGATCCTAGAATTATTTTATCTCAACACTACAAACTACCATTTGTCAAACTCTACCACCTTAAACTACCAATCGTTGGCCAAAAACCCTTTCCATTAGGCCAACTCATTAAATCCGATGGCATCTTGGTCAGGTGCATAACACATGTTTTTTAGTCATAAAATGACCAAAGTACCCTCAAGTAAAAAATTACAAAAATAAAAAACTGAAACTAAAAAAAATAATAGAGAGAGAGAGAATATGGGTGGTCGTCGAACCACCCCAGGTACTTGGGGGTATATCGGCACCCTCGATCACACAGGCCACCTCCAAGCATGTTTCAGGGTGGTTCGGCCACCCTTTTTTTTTTTCTTTTCTTTTTGGAATTTTTAATTTGAGTTTTTTTTTTTTTTTTTAATTTATTTAATTTTTTTTTTAAATTTCTTAATTTTAAGGATGTTAAGTAAATTTCGTTTCTAAACTCTAGATATTTTCATCATTTCACAACTAAAAAACACACTTGTATAGCACGTGATCAATATTCTGTCCCTTTTAACAATCTTGACTAACGAAGGGGGTTTTTTGCCAATGGTTGGTAGTTTAACTTTTTAATTATCTTATGCTAGATTACCACTGAAAGTAATGTGTGGGTGTTTTTGGTACTTAAATGTATGTTTCTGCTGATTTATTGCCATAAACTTATTCTGCAAATTAATAGAATTTTGTGGTTTCACCAAGCATCAAGTTGAATATTTATTGTTTGATTTGAAACCCTAAGTTTCTAGAGACTTGGTATCCTCTTGTTTGATAGGTCTTATTTGCACCCATGAGTTGATCATTCCTTATTGTTACTTTAGAGCTAGGAATTTTTAATAAATTAGTTAAACAATCTGGGTGGTGGTTGAAATTTGTTCTAAATGATGGTGGCGACCTTTATCACTCAATTACTCTTTTGGGGCCTAGGACTAGTGCAAATTTCTTTGAACCTTTATCTTTTTTCAGACCTTGAAATTGATGAGGTGTGCATCATTGATGGATGAACTATAAAGTAGCAGTACATAGTTTGTTTACTTATCAAAAAAAAAAAGTTTGTTTATATGGTCATGTATTGTTTCTGTCGGTATAAATTAGTTAAACAATCTGGGTGGTGGTTGAAATTTGTTCTGCCTGATAGTGAGGCCATCTTTATCACTCAATTACTCTTGTGGGGCCTAGGACTAGTGGAAATTTCTGTGAGCCTGTATCTCCTGGCAGACCTTGAATTAATGAGGTGTGCGTCATTTATAGATGACCTATAAAGTAGCAGTACCTAGTTTGTTTATATGGTCATGTATTGTTTCTGTCATCTTTAAAAAATAGTTTGTGTATATGGTCATCTATTGTTTCTGTCATCTTTAAAAAATAGTTTGTTTATATGGTCATGTATTGTTTGTCATCTTTAAAAAATGCAGCTTAGAAGTTTTGAACCTTTTGCATTTTTTAACTGGGCAGGATCTATGGTATCAAAATCAAGTCATAAAATGACTTGTCATCTTCTCTCTCTCCTCATATTTTAACTTCTTTTCCTATTATAATCACTTTCGAAAGAAAAGCCAACTAGGTTGGAACTCGACATCCATGAGCATACTCCTAATGGAGTGGAGGCTTTTAGAATTAGACTCATCTTTGTGGAGGAAAGTTACAGGGAAAAAAATCTGTTTTGTTATTCCTCCCTAGGCAACTGGATTGGTTTGTATTCAGAATCTACCTTATCCTCCTAAGACTGGGGCTTCCACATTTGTTGTATGTGCACAAACCTTTAAGTTATTAGCTTGGAATGTACTTTCCCGTATAGGGATCCCATTGGATAGGAACATGCATTCCTCATGCATCAAGGAAGAGACTCCTTACCAAACCTCATGTGCATGCATGGAAGAGGGGCAGGAGGGTTTACATTATCTAGACACATCTTTGATGCCTAAAGATTGTAGCTCTAAGATGTAAATGTGATTGCATATATTTGGCATGTTCTGCTTACAGACGAACACACGAAATGTTAACAATTCAAGATCCGGGCTTGCCACCAAATCTCTAGTTGTGATCAAATGGAGGATGTGAATAGGTCTTGCATAGATTATGTCTAAGAAAGTATAGCCCATGATCATTCAAAGCATTACTAAATCAGTGGTACATTAAAAAATTAGGCTTCACTGAAACTTTTACAGACCTCCAGGTTTTAGAATTACGATGTAACATGTTATACATTATAATTCAGCTCTACATTTTACAGCATGTGTTCAGACTTCAAATACCTTACCCCCCAACATTTGTCGCACTTTCAAGCTTTGTTCAATCCGAAAATAGTTAATGCTATCACAACTCAGTAAGTAATTAAGTAATTCTATGGCTGATGAGATGAAGATCATACTTGCTCAAATATAAATCATCTCAGCAAAGAGAATCCAGCTTGACAAATTCTGCAACTCTGATCTCTTCTCCCTTACAAACCCTCTGATGCTCCCAAAATACTAAAATTGAGACCCCCAAACCCCACCCCCCCCCCCCCCTCCCCCTCACTTAAGTCTGCAGAGGATGATCTGATTACACAAACATACACACCAGCATTTTTGTACTCAGGATGTCTTATCTTCAATCCTGTGCGTGCTTTTGTGGTCCTGTATATAATTCACAACAAATTTGACATCGGATGTGCTTGTGATACCATCTAATGGGGTGCTAACTTTTCTTTCATTCTCTTTAGAAGCTTTTTGGGGGTTCTGCCTTCTTTGAAATATCGTGAACAATTCCTGTAGGTTGATGGCCTTATCAAGAAAATATAGTAACAGTTAGAACATTTATTTGATCTAGAAATTAATCAACAAACTCTTCTTATTTAAGTGGCTGCCTTGCAACCTCGTGTCTTCCAACAAAAGAAGGGGGCTTAGGTGTGCGTTCCTTACTTGAAGTAATTGTACATACCATAATAGCATAACAAATTTAATTAATATTAGGGAAAAATGCTCCAAACGTCTCTGAGATCACTTTTTATCAAATCGCTCCCTAAGATTTAAGTTTTATCAAATAGACTATTTTTAGAGTCAGGTTGAGTCGGATTATTCCAATGTTTAATTACTTAATTATTTCTTGTTGTACAAAAAAAAAAAGCTTTTGTGAATTTCCAATAGAAAGAGATTCTGCTTTCAATACTATCCAATATCCCTCCCAATATTTTACGAATTCATTTCTTATCTGTCAGGAAGTGATTGAAAATTATGATTCATTTCTAGAGTTGGATGTGAAAGACATCTCTTGTTTAAAACCAATTGCTCTTTATCTATCAAAGGGGCATGCTTCATCATTTATAGGCCATGTCTGTTAATGCAGAAAATTTACCAATGAAACGTGAATATGGGACTAGACCCAGCATTCTATGTTATATGTGAGGTGTCTACAATCTTTGTCTATGTTATTTGCACTATTAGGCTATTCATAATGGACTTCTTTAATGAAATTCCTTTCCTCTGTTTTTCTGAAATTCTCTTCTGCCATCTGAAAGACATGTTTTTCATGCAGTGGTCCGGCGAGGTTTGATTGGGATCGGAATGCTCAAACTTGGGTCTATAGGCGGAGCAAAGCAGATTTGCTGAATATGTTAGAAGGTGAGCTGGAGCGACTGTGTGGTGAACCCATCAGTCTTTCTTAGACTACAGCAAAAGCTGTGATGGGAAGTTTTGTTTCAGTTCTGATACTTTTTAAGCTTTTGCCTCCTTTGTGCTTATATTGGTTCTTCATTGATTTTTTAACAGAAAGTATAAATTTTATGGTAGATTTATATGGACTGTTACTCTTTGTATACTCAGGACTCAGGAGATAAGAAGAAGAAAAAAAGGACAAGTAATTAATAAAATAATAATAATAAATTAAGTACATAATGTAGCTACTTCCTTTTCAAAAAGCATCCTCATCATCTCATTCTTTCCTAAGCATTTTTTCATTGTTGCCTTATTTTTTAAAAATAAAATAAATCACATTGTTTTAAGTATCAACAATTTGCTGTCTAATGGGCAAGGAAGAAGTATCAACAATTTTCTTTTATACGATTTGCTGTATCAAGTGCGAAGAGTTTGTATTTATTGATCATTCAATTGTTTAAAAAGAAAGAAATAATTGATCATTCAGTTAATTGGTGTTTTGTTCATCACCTACATGTAGTTGGGTTTCCATGGTGGAATCGAAAATACCAGATTGAGCTCAAGATAACCCAGTCGTGGACTGTGGCAATCTTTTTATTTTTGTGGATCATCCATTTCAAATGAACTCTCATATCATTACAACAATGCCAAAAGTGGCTTTTGGGTGTATGTTGGATTGCTTTGAAGATGCTATGAGAGCAGCTGCAACCGCTCCCTTTGGCTGTCGAGTTTACCCCCAGTGAGTTCCGGTGCAACTACAACCACCACTTTGGTCAAAGGAATGGCTGCAACCACCCTGAACAACCCCATAAAAGCTACTTTTTATTTTTATAATTATTTTCTTTTGGGTTGTTGTAATGATTTGGAGTGTTCTTTCGGTGCACCATCCAAATCCCAAAACTTATTATTCCCTGATCTTCTCTAGGATGTTTCCTATGTCTTTTCTAGTCACAGTCTCATAGCCCACAGCCCACATGTACTATTTAGATTATAAATTTGAGGGGCACGTACGTTTTAAAAGCAAGCAAACATCAAAATGGACAAGCACAGCATCTCTTGGTTTCCATGTATAAAGAATCATAAATGAAGAAGAGAATATTAATTAAGTACACTGTAGAAGCATTTTTGCAAGTAAAAAAAAAAAACTAGAAAAATATTTTCAGTCGTACCAAATACTAAAAAATATGATTTTTTTTTTCTTTCAAAAATCATTTAAAAATAAATAAAAAATTATTAGTGTGAATTATTGACCCTCTCTATTCTGTGAAGGTAGACGGAAATGGGTGCCTGCTTGACAACCTCTTAGGGGCTTGGAAAGCATATTTTTCTACTTCAAAATGATTATTATAGATAGAGTATCCCGTAAATTTGATCCAGTCTATGGTCAAGCTTCAATTATTTTTTGTGAAATGAGTGATTTTTTTTTTTCTTACTTTATATTAAAACAAGTTGACATTTTTACCCAAAAATGACCAACATTTGGACACGTTTCTACTTTCTATACTGACCAAATAGTGCTAGTGTGTGAGGAGGCTGCTGCAAATTACAACCGTACAAGTTTCGTGTGGCTGCTCCAAATTACAACCGTATAAGTGTCATTCACTAATTTGCAATTACAGTCAAATAAATTATTTTTGTATGTTATTTTTATTATCGGTGAAAAGGCCTAGTCACTAACCGCAACCGCCTATGCGGTTAGTAAATTTTACTAACCGCCTTTACTAACCGCCCGGTTAACGGTTAATCTCATCCTACTAACTGCTTTTTTGGGCTTTTTTGTTCGGTTTTTTTTTTACTGGTTTTGAGAATTAGGATATTTTTTTGACTCACTTTAAACGTTTTGTTTTTTCTTTGCAATGCCATTTTAGCATAAAAAAAATTGCTATATACAATAAATTGGGCTGAATTGCTACCAAAAGGAGCCCAAAAGTAATTAATATTAATAAAATGCAACATTTACCAATATTTTAAACAAAGAATTAAATACAACATACAAATAATTACCACTATACTACAAGGACTTATTGTCATATATATATATATATATATATATATATATACACGACAATAATTGGCTAATTAACCATTTGGTGTCTCCCTGAATAAGATTTTTTTTTTTTCTTTTTGTCAAGTGAAATGGATATTTTTGGTCAAAATTTTGTTTTACTTATCTAGTGGTGTACATTATGCCATGTGGTGAATATGTAGTCACATTATTTTAAAAAATTAGATGACATTATGTCGTTTACATAGTTAAATACAATAAAATAAAATCATCACCATAAAACAACAAAGATCTTTGCCCTTCACTTTCCGGTTGTTGCATTTCTTTATAAACCATTTTTTTTTAGGGATAACTTCACTTAAAACTCCTAAATTGCTACCGTTTTGAGATGATCCTCTCAAATTTCAAAAACTTTCAATTTCATCCACTGAACTTTCAATTTGACGTAATTGACCCCTCGTCAATTTTTGCCATTAAACTCTAATGAAAACCACTAAAAAGACCAAATTATCGTCTCTCATTTTTATTATTTGAACTTAATGGTAAATTTAAAATTTTATAAAAATGGGAGGAATATAAAGGTCATTTTATCACTTTTAACGTCCAAAAATATAAAAATAAATAAAAATTGACGAAGGGGTGTACATTGCATCAAATTGAAAGTTCATGGGTAAAATTAAGCGTTTTTTAAATTTGAAAATGCATTTTCAAAATGAGTGGTAATTCATGAGACTTAAGTGAAGTTTTATCTTTCTTTTAAATTGGTCTTTTTTTTTTATAAAAAAAAAAAAAAAAAAAAAAAAAAAAAAAAAAAAAAAAACCTTAATTAATCAAATTGACATCTCTCATTAAAGTATGTATTTTATTTTATTTTTTAAAATGTCAATTCAATTGAAAGAAATTCAGAAAACTTTATTCTTCAATTACTTGACGTAGCCCACTACTTCGAATGTGGTCATCAAAAAATAAAAATAAAATAATTTAAAGCCCCCTGCTTCGAATACGAACAATTTAAAGCCCTCCCAAAGCAACCAACGAACATTGGACCTTGTGAATTGGTCAGTAAAGAAATCAATAAAATCTCCATCATTATAGTCGGTGGAACATAAAAGAGAGAAATAATTGTTTGTACTTTCATCCTTTTATTTTGTAAAAGTATTATTAAATTTGTGGACCATATTTAAAACAAAACAAAAAAATCAAATATAAATTTACAAGAAATGATTTTTTTTTTTTTATCATCTTTATTTTTAAAATTTAAAGAGGAATTAAATTTTATGGTATTAGAGCTGTAAATTTTTAATTTGTTATTGGATAAAGTCTACTTAACCCCTTCAAACTATTACTCTAATAACAATTTACTCCCTAAATTATCAACGGCGACTATTTATCCTCTAAACTACCAAAACAATAACAATATACCCCAACTTTTAACAAAATGACTAAATTACCCTTACTAAAATAAAAACAAAAATATTAAAATTTACTTTCTTTTTTTTTTTCAAAATTTTAAGGGTATTTTTGTTTTATTAAAAATTATATAGGGGTAATTTTGTCACTTTGCTAGTATTTGAGGGTATATTATCATTGTTTTGATAGTTTAAAGAATAAATTATAGCAATTGACAATTTGAGAAGTAAATTATGATTGGAATGATAGTTTGAAAGAATTAAATAGACTTTACCTAAATTATATTGTCACAATCAAAAGACATGAAATGATGGTCAACGGAATCCTAAGAAATTTGATGGTGAGGGAGATCCTCGGAACCGGTGGTTAAGAAATTTCAGAAAGCATACAACCAACCACCACCGCGAAACGACACCATCCCTCAAAACACTCAACGATTCTACACCACAAAACCCAACTCACTTGATCCCTTTGTTTTATTTATTTTCTCCCAAGCAATTATTTATTATTATTTTCAAACAAAAAGGTTTCTTTAATAACAACCCCCTTCAACAATACTCCAATTTAATACATTAATTAGACTGCGTTAGTGGCTCACAAGCCTCTGGCTCCGAGGAGCCATCCACAGCCATAATCTTTTCTCACGCATTTTTCTTTTCTTTCTAATTCTATTACGCATAAGTCGTAGCACAAGAGACAAGAGCTCATTTCCGAGATATTTAGAATTTTATATTCAATGCATGTACCCTTGATGTGATGTCCGAACATATTTCGTGCCAGATTATAATTCGTTTAGAACATAAGATTTTTTTTTTTTTTACTTTAATCAGTTAATTTTGTTTTGAATTAGCATAAGGTATAAAAAATTGTTATACCTAAATGTTGTTTGTCGGGTTTTGAATGGGTCGAGACATTAATATAAAACTATAAGTTAATTATAACTCAATTCATTAGTTTAAACAAGTTACATCATTCAATTATAACACACTAATTTTGGGTTGGATTCGTGGGTCGTATTGAAAATGCCAACCTTGCTGGACATACAATTATATTTATTGACCATTGTGATTTGTAAAGGTCATGGCCAGTGGCGGAGCTAAAAAATTATTATTATTATGAGGATCGAACTAAAAATATGAAAAGCAAGGTTTAAAACAAATAATTTATTACAAAATATATACCAAACCATGTTTTAATAAAGAAAAATGCTGACGTGGCATGCTTAATACACCTTTAAATCAATCTTAATTAAAAAGAAATATGCTATGGCAAATGAATATGCTAAATAATGTAAAATATAGCATTTTAATTTCGAGTAATGCTATAAAGAGAATTAGTCTTCTATGAGTCCTAATGTGCCTTTTAAAATTATCATTTAAATTTAAAATCATCATTATTAAATTTTAATCTACTTTTAAAAGCTATATCTCATTTGAAAGGACTCACTCTACTCCTCCTTTTATAGCAATACTCTTCAATTAATAAAATAACCAGCATGAAAAACTTTTATGGGGTTGTATACAAACCCATTTTTTTTATCCTCCGATAAGAGATTAACACCTCAACTTATTACAACTTAAAAAAACAGAAAACAAATTCACCAGATTATGTTAAAAAATTTACTTAAGTTTAAAAAATTTCACCTCAAATATATGGACGTGATCTATTATGTTTATTTTATTTTCTGAAGTAGTATATGTCTATCGCTCATTGAAGAACACAAAACAACAAATATGTGCCACATCCTGGCCCGTTGAAGCAGCTTTCAAAGCAAATTATAGAAGTATGCACACGTATGACGGTATGAGGACGTGACTTGAAGCGAAGCCGCGTTGAATGAGTTTTGCTACAAGAGAAGTGACCCACTAGCCTAGGCTGCCTAGCCTAAAACCACACGTTAGGTCCATTGCCTTGCAAAAGAAAGAAAGAGAGAGAGAGAGAGAGAGAGCAAATGTGTGGCGCTGGCGAAAGACATAAACAAAAGGAAGGAAAACCACCAACAAAGCAGCAGCTGGTTTTGGAAGATGACATGACATGAGGTTGGTGGTGTATTGGTTCAATATTCGTGAGGCTATTGGCCATGACACGCACCCTCACCCTCTTCAAAGCCAACCACATAATAGCATTTCTTCTACTCTTCTAGTTCTAGAGGTCCCCATCGTCCACAGCGCCCTGATCCTCCCTATACACCCCTTTACACTAGCGTGCCTCAACCTCATCCACCCCATTTTCTGCCACTTCTGAGACTGCTAAATCACACCACCTCCATCATGTGTGCCCATTTATGTTCACCCATTTATGGTATATCCTCGTGTTCTTTCTCTGTGTGGCTAACTCCCCTTCTCACCCTATTCAAAATTACGCCAACCCACACCAAAATAGAACCCATTTCTATCTATTTTAATCTTCAACATTATAAATTAATCGTAAAATAAAAAATCACGCGGACTAAATTCTTGAAAATTTCCGCTAAACAATGCCCATGAAATTTGACATATAGATCTCCATTAACTAGAGGAAATGTGAAATCTAATAGAGAATCCATATGAATGCCAATACAAGGTACTTTTTCAAGACATAAAAATTCTTTGCTAAACTCGGATACCACCCTTAAACAAGGAAAATAAGAGAGAACCACAATCTCCATCCTCTAAATTAGTAGTACAAATTAAGTAACGGTGAACAGCTAATACTTTTGTTAGAAGGAGGGGGTCAAATTATGAAAATATCTACCACAAGCTACCTCAAATCGTACGGCTAAGAGAATCCGAGGGACACAAATCAAGGGCTTTTAGATTTAGATCCCTCTCTCGGTTCACGGAGATCTCGCCGATTATATCTTTTGAACGACATAATGGTCGCCGAAGAAGATGCCGAACCGTCATAAAGTTGAACCGGCCGGTCCGGTTCGGTCCTCTGGTTCTTCCAAGGCCTCGATGAGTCAGTCGAAGTCGCCTCCCAGTCATCCGCCTGAGCCGTCAAAGCCGCACCGCCCGATGAACGGCCGAGATCGTCCTTCTATATTAAACCAAAACAATAAAGGAAAATAAAATAAATCTGACCTCTCATTTCGATTTTTTTTTTTTTTTTAAAAAAAAAAACATTAAAACAAAAGGCAGTAACTGACCTGAGGGCTTCGAAGATCTGAGCCATTCTGACGCATTCGCTTCAACGAAGAGACTCTCACCGGTTCCTCTTCGCTGCTCGAACAACTCGCCGATGGCGGAGGCGTCGTCGTAGACCACGGCACCACCTGATTATCCCCCTCCTCCTCCTCCTCCTCCTCTTCCTCCTCACCACCACCATCATCATCGTCGTCGTCGACTACATCATCTACATCATGATCATCATCATCTTCATCGTCGTCGTATTCGTCATCATCATTGCCTCCTTGGCTCTCTCTCACTTCTTCTTTGTTTCCGACGCAGCGCTCGCAGACGGAGACCGTATGGCCGAGCTTGGCGCCGGCGGCCTTCCAGGGAGTTTGGGACTGGCACGCGTGGCAGAGAAGGGTCCGGGAGTGGCGAGCCACAAGGAAATTGGCTCCGTGGACCTTGGCATCGCAGTCCCAGCACAGGCTCGCCTGGTCCGACTCACAATAGGCCCGGGCCTGGAGCTTGCACAGCTCGCACTTCTTCATATTTCTCTCTCTCTCTCTCTCTCTTTTTCTCTTTTACTCTTAAGGGAATTTTCTCTCTCTAGTTTCTCTCTCTTCTGCGAGACATGGATGTATGGGTGAGATCGAAGGAGGGGAAGAAAAAAGAAGAGGAGCAAGTTGCAGTCCTTATAGGTACAAGTACAACCCTATATTTGCTTCAAATCACGAATTTACCTCCCTCGGCTTTTCTTGTGCTGTTGTCTTCGTGTTTTGTCTTTTTTAAGCCCAAACTTATCCCTTCAGCTCTTTTTTACAGCTCTCTTTTACCATATTCACTTTTTTTTTTTTTTTTTAGTCATATATAGAAGATTTATTTAAATTAAAATTTCCAAATTTAATGGCGTATATTCTGTTAAATGAAATGAAATAAAATAAAATTATAAATATGAAATAAAGCATCTCCGTTACATTTAAAGTGGAAAGAATTCTATTTTGAATTTACTAACGGTGAGTGAGTCAAACCAATATTCATCATTTTTATTATATTTTAAAAGTGATCAATATTAATTAAAAGAGATAAATTAAAAGCTCTATTTTTATTAAATTTTAAAAGTCATAAATTAAAAGAGAGAGAAAAAAAAATTATGTATATATGCGATGGTGTGGTTGAAGGGTATAAGTGACATTTGGAGCTGAAAAAGAAAGCTCCAGACCTAGGGGTTCTGGTTGAGAACTCCATCATTAACCATTCCTAGGATGTGGTGTCCTAAACTGCCAGGTGTCGGATCGTGAGGGAACAAGAAGCTTCTGTGGTCTACATATATACCGTTCGTTTGGTTTTGCTTCCCTTGGTTCGTGCAGGATATTTTTCTGGTTCGATGTGGGCGTGTCATCTACGTGGCACAGAAGATAGCGCCGAGATCTGATTCGCTTACGTGGCTTGATTTGCTTCAGGGAGATTTGGCCACATGGGCTGCAACTGATTTGGGGTATACGACGTGTAC
This sequence comes from Corylus americana, assembly GCA_036287905.1. Classification (NCBI taxonomy): domain Eukaryota; kingdom Viridiplantae; phylum Streptophyta; class Magnoliopsida; order Fagales; family Betulaceae; genus Corylus; species Corylus americana. Next base: position 5,542,041 of record CP125818.1, on the reverse strand, counting down.
AAAGGGTCCCCACGAGATTACAATTATTTTCTCCTTGTGTTTTCGGCCCACGCGCTCGCAGTGTTGGGGCAATACACGACCCCTTGTTAATTGAGCCAGCATTGAATGTAAATAGGAGAAAAGAAAACTTAAAAGTTGATTTATGACCCAGCATTATGAATTGAAGGAAGACACCCAAAGATCAGTAAAATTGAGGGGATTTAGTTCATCACACTGATTGAACTTTACAAATCTTGTTAGACAGTTGTCACTCCAGTAGCCCTTTAATCATAATCCCTGCAAAAAATAAAATAGGATCATTAGTACACCGTTCTACTTTCGATGCTTAAGTTAAAAATAATAATAGTGATAAATAGTAATCAGAAAGCAATAATTAGAATGTAAGTATTAGAATATAGAGACTAAAAAATTTTATAAAAAGAGTTATTTAACAAGCTGTCTACTCTATTTCAAATTGAACTTTGATTAACAAAGCTCTATAAATATCAAGTGCCGAAAGGTGAAAATTATTTAGTTTTAAAATTTTATATATTTATTTTCATTCCCTCTCTTATTTATCAAGAACAGAAAAATAATTAAAAAAAATAAGAAAATAATAATATTTAACTAAAGTAGAGGAAAGTATAGTGGATTTGATATTTGGTTCATTTTAAAAGTGACTCTTCAAATTTAAAAGTGAATTTTTCTCTTTAAATTTAACTTTTATTTAGAGAGCTCAGTATAGATGCTCTTATATAGTATAGTTCTCATACTTTTATAGCTGGGCTGGATCGAGTGTCATAGGAGGGCTCTTGCTAAGAGTATGTTTGGAATTGTGTTTGAAAAATAGAATTTTTACGTCAAAAAACATTTTTGGTAAACATTTCATTTTTAAATTTTTTTGGCCAAAAGTGCGTTCTGGCTATTTTTATAGTGAAAAAGGTCAAAAAAAAAAAATTGAAGTAAAAAATTGATACTACTTTTATAGTACTAAAAATACATTTAAGCTCTGAAACGCAATCACAATCGGACTCAAACTCTCATAGAATATCACATCTTTATTTTTTGGTTTGATTTTGATTTCGGTGGATCTTCTATAACTGCTTTTCAAAAGTTGATTAGTATCTTATAGGATCAGGTTTGCTTAGTGATAGAATTGGGATAGAACTCTTTTATCTGCTGGACTGGAGTTTGAATTGCGTGTGCCTTAACCGTTGAATGGCACGACATAATTATTTCCTGTATCTAGTTCGGCCTGGAGGCTATCCTGGACAATTCCAAGCCTTTTTCTATATGGGCTTGGGTCTCAGTGGTAGCCTGATAGGTGAGGTTGAATTCGGTGGGCCTTTCTAGGGCTCACTCCAATATCAGCCCAACTGGAATTAGTTAAGGTGGGCCTTTCCAAGGTTCACTCCCGTAGTCTGAAATTTTCTTAGATCACAGTAGATTTTGATCATTTTCTTCATACAAAACTCTTTAACTTATAGACGTGTCAATGATTGGAAAGCAAAATTCCTCTCGCAAGCAGGGAAGGAGATTCTGATTAAAGCAGTGATACAAGCGATACCTGCTTATAGTATGAGCATCTTTTTGCTGCCCAAAACACTATGCAGTGAGCTAAATGGAATCATGCAGAAGTTTTGGTGGGGGCACAAGGATAATGTGAAGAAGATACACTGGATGAGTTGCGAGAAAATGGGGAGATCAAAAGCTAAAGGAGGTATGGGATTTAGAGACTTAAGTTGCTTTAATATGGCCCTTCTAGCCAAGCAAGGGTGGAGGATTATCCAAAATCCCGATAGCTTGGTGGGGAGCATTTTAAAGGCCAAATACTTTAGCCGAAGCTCTCTATTGGAAGCAAAAATTGGTAGTAGGCCGTCCTTTGCATGGAGAAGTTTATTGGCTGCTACTGCTCTGTTGAGGGAAAGGATGATTTGGCGGATAGGGAACGGGCAGAGTGTCAAAATCTGGGGGTCCAAATGGATTCCTAAGCCAATCTCCTTTACAGTTCAGTCTCCATGCTCATCTTTAGAAAGTGATGAAAAAGTAGCAGCCCTAATAGACCCACATTCAAGGGGCTGGAATGTTCCTTTGATACAATCAATTTTTGAGAGAGAAGAGGCAGAAGTTATATGCAATATCCCTCTCAGTAGATTTGACCGTCCAGATAAAATGGTCTGGAGAGCAACGCCATCGGGAATATTTACCGTCAGAAGTGCCTATTTTTTGGAGCAAGAAAGAATTCAAGGTGAGAGGGGTGCGAGCTCAGAAGGGAACGGCTGGGATTTTTTCTGGAAGTTGATTTGGGGCCTTCCAATCCAAAATTCCACGAAAGTTTTCCTCTGGAGGGCGTGTCGCAATCTGCTACCAACCAGAGATAATCTTCAGCGGAGGGGAATGGACCTGGAGGTGGGGTGTTTTCTGTGTAGTCAAGAAACCGAAACTATAGTTCACGTGTTGTGGGAGTGTCCAGCTGCACGGGATGTATGGGGGGTGTGTGACAGAAAAATCCAGAAAATGGGAGTTGTGGGTACAAATTTTAGAGAGGTATTGGTGATGCTTTTGGAAAGATGTAGCTCTGAAGAGATGGGTTTAATTGCAACTATCCCCCGAAGCATTTGGAAAAGGAGAAATAATGTCTTGCATGGAGGCATTTTTACACACCCAAACCGGTTGGCCTATGAAGCAAAGGAGACCCACGAGATTTTCCTGGAAGCGAACCAAAATCAGGACCGGTCAAATGAAGTTTTAAGTGAAGCAGGTGTGGAGTTGGAAGTCTGGAGGTGTCTGCCACCTGGTTTCTACAAAATTAATTGGGATGTCGGTATGGATGAGAGGAATAATCGGCTGGGTGTTGGGGTGATTATAAAGGATTCATATGGAGAGGTCATCGCAGCAAGGAGCTTGACAATTCAGACCAAACAAAAACCAGTTATAGGGGAAGCCATGGGAGCAGTTTATGCAGCAGAGCTTGGACGTGACATAGGTGTTCAAGATGTAATTTTGGAAGGGGATTCTCTGATCGTGGTTAATGCGCTTCAGGCTATGACTGAGGATTTAAGTCCTCACGGACACCTAATAGCTGATGCTAGAATGCTTCTACGACATTTTCGAACGGCTCAAGTCAGACATGTGAAGAGAAATTCTAATAAAGATGCACACGGTTTAGCTAGAGAAGCAGTTAGAAAGTGTATTGATAATATATGGATGGAGGAGACACCTCCATGTATTTATGATATACTTGCTCTAGAGTGTGCAGCTCTTGTAATTTAGAGTTTTTGAAACTCTGGATTTTCTCATTAATGATGAATTCTCAATGATTTTTACAAAAAAAAAAAAAAAACTCTTTAACTTATAACTACACTCAACCACCTAATAAAGGAAAGAAAAATATCCTAAAGTTTAATATAACTAAAGAAAGGAAAAATATAACATATATGAAAAGGTTTTAATGCTTGAATGCATCTAAATTTGGTAACGAAATCGAATCATGTTGCTGAGTAATGATATAAGGGGAATTAAATTCCTTTTTGAGTTCTCCCCAATGTGATGTGCCTTTTAAAATCACCAATATATCAAAATTCAATAATGATCATCTCAAATTTAATGCTGATTTTAAAAGACACATCATACTTAGGAGAAGTTTAGTCTTCCTTATACCATTACTCTCATGTTGCTTGCTGAAACGGTTCTACTACAACCCCAGCGCACGAGAGCTAGTTCGTGCAGTTCCTCGAGCACATCGTCAAGCGGATTGTGTTGTAACTCTGTTTCTCTTGCATCAAAATCCTTCTCACATTAACATGTGAGAGGTATGTTTATATATACACACACACCATATGATAGAGATTTACAAAGCAAAGATTACAAAAGATAAGATATAGTTAACTAATGCTACAAGTGTGGAGAACCATGGTTCGGCCTGAGTTGACGGTAATTATTAGAATCCGTAGAATTCGGAGGGTATTCCTTATAACTAAGTTGGATTGAATGACCTTTTTCAAATCCAATCTATCAAACTAATATATGTTTATAGATATTTTTTTTCCTACTAAACAAACTTAAATACTTAATGATCCACAAGAAAACTTCGCTCATAGGCACTGGGCCGGCACCACGGGTGTGAGGCTGAGCTTTGAGATAATGAGATAATAAATGTTTTTTGTTATTAAAAATGGATTAAAAAGTGCAAAGCTATACTCATTATACCAGCTAATTAAGAAGCTCAATTGGAGGAGTTTCATTTCATGCATACCAAGGAAAAAACCTCTAGTCTAGTGGCAGTCTTAGCCAAGCATGGGCTATATATTTTGTTATGGGCTTCTAATATTTCTTCCTCCAGCCAAGAAGCTCTAAGTTTATTAAGGCGTTTAAGGCCCAAAGTGCAGCACCAGTACTCGACCTAAGGCCCTGAAGGAGGTTTTGCTTTTGGTTAGAATTCAAAGAAGAAAAGGCCACTTCCTTATTGTCTATCTCTCATTCTTCCAAATCCTTCAGCAAACAATCTCACATTAGGGAACAATTGTGACTATGCTATTGGAAAGGTAAATTGTACCTACACTCTATGATGCCAATTACATAAAATTTTCATAAAAAAAAAATTTAATAGCTCTGTTTGTTAATGTTTTTTGTTGGGCAAACAAGTTAGTGCTCTACAACAAAGGGTTACTAAATTTGAAACAAAACGTCGACAGCAGGGTTCGAACCTGCGCGGGCGAAGCCCAACAGATTTCAAGTCTGTCTCCTTAACCACTCGGACATATCGACACTATTGAACTTCAGTTCTCCTAAATAATAATTTATTGCATAATATTTCCTTTTCAGAATTGTAGAGCAACTTACGTTAAATATCACTAATTAGTAATTAGTGCGGTAATTAAGTTGAATTGACGCAAGTATAAAAGGTTTTAAGATTGGTTTACTTGATTTTGTTTTAAACACGAGCGAATCTTTAGTTTGTCTCTGAGATTGATTATATGTTAAGTTTGGTTCTTTTTTCTTTTTTCTTATATAAAGTAAATATCATCTTAAAAAAGGATCTTAAAAATTTATCTGTAAACGATCCGTACTAATTAGTAGTCAATTATCATTTGAGTTAATTAAGTTATACAACATTTTCTATTTATGAATTTATAAAAATTAAGTTCACCAACCTCGTATTTATAACAAGTCATATATACAACACTATAAAATTAATAAAAATGAAATTTTACAAATTTATAAAAGCTTATATGTATAAATCAAATCTAGTTATACTATATATTCTATTCTTTTTTTTTTTAATCTAAAAGAACATTGACACAACTTCATCCTTACCCCTGTTCAAAAAAAAAAAAAAAAATTTACAAAAACAGAATGAAAAAGAAGAAAGCGTGCTTGAGCCTCTCACAAAAATTTAAAGTAAAAGAAAAAGTGTAGGGGCATAAATCAATTTGCTCAAAACTTTCATTAGAAATTAAATTTTTTATACCCAAAAAAATAAAAAATTTAAACAGCTTATAGGGACCACACCCCCTGCAGGCCAACATGTGGCTCCGCCACTAGGTCAAAGAAGAAGGACGCGAAGGTCGTTTTTCAAAAAATTAAGATGGCCGTGGAATCTTTTGTTATATTCCTTCTTAGAAAAAGATAGAATTAAAGAGGGAGACTGCCTTGACGTTTACTTGCCAATTTGTCATTTCAATTAAAACTATATATTTATTGGAAAACTTCAAGTATTCTTCTCAAACTATCATTTAAATAAACGTATACCTAAAGCCAGCAAAAAGAAAAAAAAAAAAAAAAAAATTGCAGATTTAAAAACGTCATGTTTATCCATTCACTCGAATGTAGAGTGTAGGTAGATGTACATCTCATGTGGGTCTAGCAATTACGGTTGGCATGCAAATTTTGGAAGAGGCCATCTTTTAGTCTTCGAAGACCATTAACTCTGTGGCCCTGTGGGGTGGAAAAACAGAGTGCAGTTGTCGGTCGCTCTTCAGGTGGATTTTGGAAAGCCACGGAACCATAATAATATGTTCCTTCTTGGAAGGGATGATGATGAGGACAAGAATTAAAGTTGAAAGACCTTGACCATTGCCTATTCCGCCAGCCACATACTCCCTCACCAAGTGGACACAAATTAATTGCTGTGCTTTAGAGGTGCTGGATCCAAGAGTCCCAGAAAGATTCGATGCATTAACAAGCTTAATTACAGTTTAATTGCATCAAATTCGATGATCCTAAAAGTTAGTCAGTTTACCAAACAAAAATGAGCAGAACAAAACAGAGGTCACTTTACAAAATTCCACATAATCTTGTTTTATGTTCTAAGAAGTACTAGAGGGATGGAAGTCTTAAGACTGGTTATCCCTTGGACCATTTAAGAAGGTGAAGCGGTGCTTAATCTTCTAGAATTGCATGCCAACTAGAAATTTAAAAGAGAATTGCTACACATCATCGTCTCATTTTTTTTCTTGTATAGCCCCATAAATTCAATAGTAATGTTCAAAAGATCAGAAGAGAAAATAAAGCATTTTTCAAATTGAGAAGTTTACTGTGATAATCCCAAAGTAAATTATTACTATAGCAAAATATGTATTTTGGATACGTAGAAGATGAACAATTAGATGTGATGTTTATCTCATATTAGTTAAATTTACAGAATTTGGGGGTTGTGGAGCATTTAATGGAGATGCTCTTAGATTAGAGTTAGTTTCAACCTTAGCATTCTGGTCCCAATCTCTAAAATTTAGTCAAATTTTAGCTAGAAAATTTATTTATTCCATTTTAACTAGAAAATTTACCTTTTGAAAACACCCCTTTATCTAAATCTCTCTCTCTCTCTCCTTCATTTCATTATTATTATTATTATTATTATTTTAACAAAACCACTTCAAATCCATTTGAGAGGAGAGAATGGAGAAAAAAAAAAAAAAAATTTTGTTGAGTATTACAGAACTCAACATAAAGTTTCTCCAAATTAAAAGCCGGATGTAGTATTCTCTTTTATGAGTTTTCACTACAATGGTAGCTAAATTAGTTAATTTGGCTAGCCAAACGTGAATGTTGCATAAACTGTGACGAAAAGTATTCACATGGTCAGACATTGCCTAACCTTCACCTTGTTCTCAGGGGCGAAACCACCTTATGCTTTGAGGGGGGGCAGGGTTAAGTCCCCCTAAGGCATAAGGTGGTCCCCCAAAAAATAAATTTTTTAAAACATATATGTATTTGTTATAAAATAAACCTTCCAAATTTGTTATAAATCTTTCAGGATTTAGACAGCTGTAAGGAGGCTGGAGGCCTTAAAAGTTAAATACATCAATCTTTCTAGTTCTAGGGATTTTGATTAAGTTGGAAAATCTTCATCAGCTGCGACTTAATGAACCAACTTAACCCGCACTCAACAAGAAAATACAATCAACGTAACACCAACGGCTCCTTTGCAATACCTGATTGGACCGTGCTTACATTAGTGTAGAAAAGGGTGCGAAGTCGTTTCAACGAAACCCGTCTTATTTTGTTTTTTTGCTTTTTTTTTTTTTTTTTTTCCTGGGAATAAATGGAAACCCGTCTATCTTACGTGATTGTCTTTCTCAAAAGAGAGGCAAAGGTCAACCCACATTTCAAATCCTGGTGGAAAGCAAAGCCATTGGAAAAGAAAAAAATGGACATATATGTTTTCTCTCCCAACCTCCCTTTGTTTTTTCTCTGGCTAAGAAGATAAATCCGAAGACCTTGACCTGGTCACAAATTTACCTTAAAATGGCAGAGTTTTATACATATATCACTGTCCTTTTAACTATGAGGAAAATATTTGATATTATACAAGAGGTTTTACTATAATTTTTTACAAATTAGTAATAGTTCACATATTATGAAATAGTAATGTTAGAAATTATATGTTATCTCACAACTATTCCACAATACTGATATAATTGTTAAAAATAATAATAATAATAAAAAATCTAAGGAGTAGTTGAAAAAATCACATCATTGTTATTGTGCAGAGGATAATTATGGAATAAAAATATAATAAACAACATTACTTTTTAGGAAAATGATTGAGTATCATGTAAACTGCTATGTAACAATCTATATTTTAATAGTTGATATAGTAAGTGACTTGCAGATTGTCACGTTAGTTTGTAGGAAAATGTTTGGATACACCAATTTATAAAAACATTTATAGTAAAAGTTGTTGTACAAAAGTTTGACATCACTGAACTAATTCACACAATCCAAGAGAGAGAAAAGTAGGAATGTCTCAAGTGGTGAGATTGGAGGCAGTAAACTCTCTTTTAATAGGTAATGCTCAATATATATAATATATAATTAAAATTGGAGGTGAATAATGAAGTCGAAGTTCGAATTTAAGACTTCGAATTCTGATATCATGTTAAATCACTACCTATTTTAAAATGTTAAATTAATAAAAATAAGTAAATTTAATCATTTAATAAATAATTCAACAATTTTATCTAGCTGGAGATCCGATGCTTCTTTCATAAACTATAAGAGTTGCTTTCACTTCATTCACTGTAGGTCGCTTTTGAAGGTTTTTTTTTTTTTTTTGTTTGTTGGGCCTTTCCATTCGAGCAAAGAGGCTCTGCCACCGGGTCAAAGAAGAAAGGCGCGGAGGTCTTTTTCTAAAAAGATGGCCATGGAATCATTTGTTATATTCCTTCTTAGAAAAAAGTAGACCACCTTACTTGCCAACTTGCCATTTCAATTAAAATTATATATTTATTAGAAAACTTCAAGTACTCTTCTCAAACTTCCATTCAAATAAACGTATTCCTAAAGCCAGAAAAAGGAAAAAAAAAAAAACAAATAAAATCGTAGATTTAAAAACGTCATGTTTATTCATTCACTCGAATGTAGAGTGTAGGTGGATGTACATCTCATGTGAGTCTAGCAATTACGGTTGGCATGCAAATTTTGGAAGTGGCCATCTTTTAGTCTTCGAAGACCATTAACTGGTGGAAAAACAGAGTGCAGTTGTCGGTCGCTCTTAACGTGGATTTCTGGAAAGCCACGGAATCATATAATAATATGTTCCTTCTTGGAAGGAGATGATGATGAGGACAAGAATTAAAGTTGAAAGACCTTGACCATTGCCTATTCCGCCAGCCACATACTCCCTCACCAAGTGGACACAAATTAATTGCTGTGCTTTAGAGAATTAGAGGTGCTGGATCCAAGAGTCCCAGAAAGATTCGCTGCATTAACAAGCTTAAACCCGTGCATTGTAAATTGCATCAAATTCGATCATAAAAATTAGTCAGTTTACCAAACAAAAATGAGCAGAACAAAACAGAGGTCACTTTACAAAATTCCACATAATCTTGTTTTATGTTCTAAGAAGTACTAGAGGGATGTAAGTCTTGCTGGTTATCCCTTGGACCATTTAAAAAGGTGCAGTGGACAATCTTGGATGACCTTCACATCGTTTGCCAGGTTACCTTTTCAAGCATTCACCTTACTCTAAGAAACTTCTCGTTTTTTTTAGCAAGAAATTACCAAAAAGTGCTTAATCTTCTAGAATTGCATGCCAATTTTATCTAGGTCGAGATCCGATGATTCTTTCATAACTATAAGAGTTGCTTTCGCTTCATTGACTGTAGGATGCTTTTGAAGGTTTTATTTTTTTGGTCGGAGCAAAGAGGACCTTTCCATTCGAGCCTCTGTGTGATAAGCATCTTCTAATTTAATACGAAAATTTATTTTTAATAGGAACCCAATGCACTATTATTTAAAAGAAATAAATAAATATTTATTTTTTATATGAAATAAGAATAGAAAATAGAAAAATAAAAACAAAAAATTCACCAATAATTAATATCAAAGAAATAATGACATATTATGGAAGTGAATTTTTGGGAAATAACTTTTTTCTATTTTATATGTAGGGTCAATAGTATCGCCCCAAAATTTATTTATTTATTTTTTCTTTTTTAATTTTTCAGGGGTCAATAGCGGTAACCCCATAAAGGTCGTCGTTGCTATAGACCAGCTAATGACCTTTTTAATTATTATTATCTTTTTATTTTTCTCTTCTCAATAGCGGCGACCTAATAGTCGCCGCTAATGACATTTTTAACTTTTTTTTTTTTTTCTTCTTCTCAATAGCGGCAACTCCATAGTCGCCGCTATTGACCCCTTAGCAGTGGCGCCCTTTAGAGTTGCCGCTGTTTTAGACCAAATAGCGGCGACAATAAGTCACTTTTAATAACTTTTTTAATTATTATTTTTTTTTTTATTTACTTTTCTCTTCTCAATAGCGGCAACCTCATAGTCGCCGCTATTGACCCCTCATCAGCGGCGACCTTGAGTCGCCTCTGTTTTAGATCAAATAGCGGCGACATTCTGCTAATGACCTTTTTAATTATTATTATTTTTTATTTTTCTCCTCTCAATAGCAGCGACCCCATAGTCGCCGCTATTGATCCCTCATCAGTGGCGACCTTTAGAGTTGCCGCTGTTTTAATTAGACCAAATAGCGGCGACATTAAGTTGCCGCTAATGACCATTTGAATTATTATTATTTTTTTATTTTTCTCTTCTCAATAGCGGCGACCCCATAGTCGCTGCTATTGACCCCTCATTATTGGCCGCGCCGTTGTCGCCACTAATTAAAGTTTTTCAGAGTAAATTCTCTATTTGCTTATTTGATCCAATTAGGGTTTTTCCAACAATCCTATTTGATGCCAAGTAAAACTAAGATTGTTCTGATATACAAATGTTATATTAAAACATACATGGAATATACAAGTGCTATATGTCTATTGTAGAATTAATATAAAAGCAATATGTCTCTGCTAATGAAATAAGTTGGCATGTTGCACCTATATGTCTCCGGAGTATGCATTAAATGGAATTTGCTCAGTTCAATCCAATATTTTTAGTTTTAGTGTAGTTCTACTTGAGATTATCAGTGAAAAAAAAAAAATGCATGAATTTTTTCGGTCAGAAGTATATATCCATGACCCTTTTGGGTTATGTAAGTGCGTTTAATCTTTTCTTTTTTTTTCTTTTTTTTTTTTTTTTTTGCAGTCATTAATTTATTTGGTCCTTTTAAACTTCATGAAATTTTGATTTTGAACTTGTGTGATAACCCAAATGACTGCCACACCATTTGGGTCATTTGGGTGATTTTGATTTTGAACTTGTGTCTCGGATATTGTGTAGAGGTGTCAAGGCGGTTAGTAGATTTCACTAACCGCAACCGCTAACCGCCTAACAGTTAGCGGTTAGTGAAATAGATAACTGTCCACTAACCGCTTTTCAAAATTAGGCTTTTTGGGTCGGGCTTTCTTTAGGGCTTTCTGGGCTTTTTTTTTTACCTTTTTTTTTTGGTATTTTTAGTGTCTTCTTGGGCCCAATTGCTATAAAGAGAGCTCATATTGAAAAATCAAAAATATTTGACCAAAAATTTACATTTACTTGTACTTTAAAAAAATTTCCTTAAATATTAAATCATAACCGGTTAACTTTTAAATTTTTTTTTTTTTTTTTTTAAAAAAAACAACATAAAAAAAAAAAAAAAAATTCAATTGTGATTATAAGTAACACATTGTTGAATTTAATGTCAATTACTTAATTTGATCTTATATAATCATATAATCTCATAAAATTATATCATATGATTAATTATTTAAATTATTATCATATTTACTTATAATCTTTTTTCTTTGAATTGAACTTAATATCTAATGGTGAATGGTAATGTCCAAACTCCTAAATCCTAAATTCATAAAGTATCTAATAATGCTTTAATTAAATTGTAGTTATAAGTAATATATTGTTTAATTCAATTGAATCAATTGTGATTATCATTGTACATGAATCATATGATTAACTTGTAAACTTATGACTTATGAGTTATGTCATATTATATATGTATTATTTATTATTATATAATCATATGATTTAATGATCAAGTCATCATGTGATATAGTCATATCAATTATAGTGATAATATATAAATTACTAAAATTATAATGATAATACATTAATACTTAAATTGTGTTTATAAGTAACACATTGGTCATTTTTTAATCCAATGTCAATTACTTAATTTGATATTATACGAATCATTTCATCTGTACATTAATAATATGATTCACTTGAACTCTTGAATAAAGTATTTGAATTATAGGATTAAGTATTGATATTATACATTTATATTATTTATATGCATATGTAGACTTATATAGACTTATAAGTTTATAACATACATTAGAAATAAGTCTCTAAATATTTAATTGTTGTATTAGTATGAATTGGTATACTTATGAGTTATGTCATATTATATATGTATAATTTGTTATTATATAATCAAATGATTTAATGATCAATTGATCATGTGATATAATCATATAAATTATAGTGATAATATATTAATATTCAAATTGTGATTTAATGATAAAGTGATTATATTATATGTATAAATATTTTTATAATTATAATTATAAAAATATATTATATAAAAAGGCGGTTAGCGGTTAGTAAACTCAATAACTGCTAACCGCTAGGTGGTTATAGCGGTTAATACGATTAAGTGGTTGGCGGTTAGCGGACGGTTTTTAACCGCCTGCATTGACACCCCTAATATTGTGGATAAAAAAACATGATATTGGATTCATTAGACAATATTCTACGTGAAGTTTGCAATGCATATCAATTCGTGAAGTGCATAAATATTGGGCTCTAATGCATACAAGATGACCCAAATGACTGCCACACCATGTCAAATGTTTGTTACCACGTTTGACAGTGAAGCTGCACCAGTTCCAACTCCGAAACAAGCTTTTATTTTTAGTTTTTTTCTTCCATGGACAGGCCTTTCTAGCACAACTAGTTCTTCTACTAGTCTGGACACATATACAAAATCAACTAATAGTTTAGGAGGAGCATGATAATGCATAATACCAATGCAAGTTTTGGTGAGTTTGTCCTTAGCTAGACTTGCAAAGTTTCTAGTGTACAAAACAATATATTCATTGTTTAAGATTACAAGGTTTGTAGACAAAAATTTTATGTGATAACCCTGTTGCTTGCACCATTGATTATATTCAATATAATCTAAGGACCTTTTACATTTACAAAGATATATAATTGTAATAATTATGCATGTAAAAATATTATATGTCATATGCTTAAAATAATTTAATCAATGAATAACAACGTATATTCATTACAAACTTTTGAATTTCCAAATAAATCATTTATATAAACATATTTTTTTTAGTGAGCTGAGGATTTGAGCAGTGTTATTCACAAGCAAAAATACGTCTGTAATCACTGATTGCTTAGTGGTGGTTGTAGAAAGACTTCTTATCCAAGTGGGAAAAGAAGTAGATGTGGGCTAAAGCAAAAGACACTACAAAAAAAAACAAGGTTTACTAACGCTTGGAATAGAGACGCTTTAATAAAACATCTCCTTATAGGGACGTTTTATTGTGTAAATGACACAAAATAAAATTAGCAACGCCTGCGTAGAAAAATGTCCCCTTAATTCGGGACATTCAAATAGGGCATGCCCCAATTTAGTTAATTAAGTGCGCCTGGCTAGCAAGCGCCCTTAATTCGGGATGCCTGCTATCAAGGCGCCCTTCGTTAGGGGCGCCTGCCAGCTAGGCACCCTTAATTAAGTGCGCCTGGCTAACAAGCGTCCTTAATTAAGTGTGCTTGGCTAACAAGCGCCCTTAATTAAGAGTGATTGGCTGGCAAGCGCCCTTAATTCGGGACACCTGCTATCTAGGCGTCCTTAATTAGGGGCGCCTACCAGCTAGGCGCCCTTAATTAAGTGCGTTTGGCGGCAAGCGCTCCTAATTAAGGGCGCCTAGCTGGCAAGCGCCCTTAATTCGGGATGCCTGCTATCTAGGTGCCCTTAAGTGCCCCTAATTAAGGGCGCTTGGCTAGCAAGCGCCCTTAATTAGGGGTGCGCTTGCCAGCCAGGCACCGTTAATTAAAGGCGCCTAGATGGCAGGCGCCCCTAATTAAGGGTGCTTGCCATCCAGGCGCCCTTAATTAAGGGCACATGGATGGCAGACGCCCCTAATTAGGCCCTTAATTAAGGGCGCCTGGATGGCAAGCACCCTTATTAGGGGCGCCTGCCAGTTAGGCACCCTTAAATAAGGGCGCCTGGGTAGCAGGCGCATCGAAATTATTTTTTGTTACATAGGGGAACTAGTTGTTCAAACATTAAGTTATATAAAAATAACTTAAACACAATAAAGGATAAAAGATAAAGGAAGAACAACATCAAATTTAAAATTCTAATGTTGGCTTATCTTTTACCCTTTAATGTTGGCTTATATAACTTAAACACAATAAAAATTATTTTATGTTGTTCTTCCTTTATCTTTTATCATTTTATAAGGGAACTAGCAGCTCAAACACAATTCATTACTGTTGACTTACGAACATATATATGATTGCATAAGATACATTTGCATTTATTTATATATAGGTGAGAATGGATTAACAAATGAAGATGAGCATGCAGCTGATGCAAAAGGCGGCCATCGTGGATCATCAAAAAGTACGTATAGATCTTCATATCTTAGTCACTTGTATATAATCTAATTATACATAGGTTTGCACTTTCAAAATAGTTAGATATAGGTTTGTAATTTAATATTTTCTTTTGGTTTTATCATTTGCAGGTAATCTTTAAGTGACGTACGTGTACTTGACCTGTTAGGTTAGGTACATATTTGACGTCAAATGCTAAGCGAACCCGTTGATATATTTTATTTCATATGCAATATACAATTTTTGTAAACTCATTTAAGAGGTGGTACACTTTGTGTTTATGATATCGTTTTGGATATTTTATTTCATATGTATGGTACAATTTTTGTTAACTCTTTAAGATGTGGCACACTTTATGTTTATGATATAATCATTTTGGATTTAGATGTCTTATGAGATATGAGATTGTATATATGGATTATGTATTGTGAGATATGTATAAGATTGTATGAGATTGATGAATGGAGAAAATATTTATGGATTAATCCAATATTTATGGAGAAAATAAAAAATATATATAGATTGCATGGGGAAAACATTTTCTCCATATATTAATTATTGGAGGCGCTTCGCAATGTGAAAGCGCTCCCATATATTAATTATGGAGGCGCTTTACACGTAAGCGCCCCCTTTTATGAAAGGGGGCGCTTGCCCACCTGAGCGCCCCTCTTTTAGAATGAGGGCGCTTCCAAGGCAAGCGCCCCCTTTTAAAAAGGGGACGCTTGCCTAGAAAGTGCCATCATTCTAAAAAGAGGCGATTGCCTAGGAAGCGACTCATTTTTTACAAGGGGGCATTTTTCACTACTAAGGGCCCCTTTTTTAAAAGGGAGTGCTTTGTTCCAAACGTCCCATTTTCGAGGTGCTTTTTAGTAAAAAACGTCTCAAAACTTAAATTCTAGTCGCCATAAAAACCGACGTGTCTCAAGTGTACCTAATCAAGCGTTGCCGAAATCAATAGAGACATTTTTTTGGCTAAAAATGCCCCAAATAACCATGTCACTAAACCTTATTTTTTTTTTTTGGTGAGAAAACCAAATCCAAGTGAAAAACCCAAAAGCAAAAAGTAAAGTAGAAGTACAGTGAGGCTACAAAGTAAAGTAGCATCACGTTTTCCATGCAAGGTTCTGCTTTATATCAATTATTCAAAAGGAATCTCACTTTACAAAGTTCTTCGAGTATGTTCAGTGGAATGCTGAGTAAGACCCGTTCCTATTACAGTGTTGAATGAATTTTGAACTGTATGATATTTCCTTTTCAGAATTTTAGTGCAACTTACGTTAAATATCACTAATTAGTAATTAGTGCGGTAATTAAGTTGAATTGACGCAAGTATAAAAGGTTTTAAGATTGGTTCATTTGATTTTGTTTTAAACACGAGCGAATCTTTAGTTTGTCTCTGAGATTGATTATATGTTAAGTTTGGTTCTTTTTTCTTTTTTCTTATATAAAGTAAATATCATCTTAAAAAAGGATCTTAAAAATTTATCTGTAAACGATCCGTACTAATTAGTAGTCAATTATCATTTGAGTTAATTAAGTTATACAACATTTTCTATTTATGAATTTATAAAAATTAAGTTCACCAACCTCGTATTTATAACAAGTCATATATATATACAACACTATAAAATTAATAAAAATGAAGTTTTACAAATTTATAAAAGCTTATATGTATAAATCAAATCTAGTTATACTATATATACTATTCTTTTCTTTTAATTTAAAAGAACATTGACACAACTTCATCCTTACCCCAGTTCACAAAAAATAAAAATAAAAAATAAAAAATAAAATAAAATAAAATAAAATTACAAAAAAAGAATGAAAAAAGAAGAAAGCGTGCTTGAGCCTCTCACAAAAATTTAAAGTAAAAGAAAAAGTGTAGGGGCATAAATCAATTTGCTCAAAACTTTCATTAGAAATTAAATTTTTTATACCCAAAAAAATAAAAAAATTTAAACAGCTTGTAGGGACCACACCCCCTACAGGCCAACATGTGGCTGTGGAATCATTTGTTATATTTCTTCTTAGAAAAAGATAGAATTAAAGAGGGAGACTACCTTGACGTTTACTTGCCAATTTGTCATTTCAATTAAAATTATATATTTATTGGAAAACTTCAAGTACTCTTCTCAAACTATCATTTAAATAACCGTATTCCTAAAGCCAACAAAAAGAAAAAAAAATAATAATAAAATCGCAGATTTAAAAACGTCATGTTTATCCATTCACTCGAATGTAGAGTGTAGGTAGATGTACATCTCATGTGGGTCTAGCAATTACGGTTGGCATGCAAATTTTGGAAGTGGCCATCTTTTAGTCTTCAAAGACCATTAACTCTTTTAAGTCGTTGGGGGTGGAAAATAAGATTATTGGAAGAGGCCACGGAGTCATAATAATATGTTCCTTCTTGGAAGGAGATGATGATGAGGACAAGAATTAAAGTTGAAAGACCTTGACCATTGCCTATTCCGCCAGCCACATACTCCCTCACCAAGTGGATACAAATTAATTGCTGCGCTTTGGAGTTGCTGGATCCAAGAGTCCCAGAAAGATTCGATGCATTAACAAGCTTAGAAATATGCCAACCCATGCATTGTAAATTGCATCAAATTCGATCATAAAAATTACCCAGTTTACCAAACAAAAACGAGCAGAACAAAACAGAGGCCACTTTACAAAATTCCACATAATCTTTTTTATATGTTCTAAGAATTACTAGAGGGATGGAAGTCTAGCTGGTTATCCCTTGGACCATTTAAAAAGGTGAAGTGGACAATCTTGGATGACCTTCACATCATTTGCCAGGTTACCTTTTCAAGCATTCAGCTTACTCTAAGAAACTACTCGGGTTTTTTTTTCCTAAGCATGAAATTACCAAAAAGTGCTTATTCTTCTAGAATTCCATGCCAATTTTATCTAGGTCGAGATCCGATACTTCTTTCATAACTATAAGAGTTGCTTTCACTTCATTCACTGTAGGATGCTTTTGAAGGTTTTTTTTTTTGGTTCGAGCAAAGAGACCTTTCCATTCGAGCCTGTGTGTGATAAGCATCTTCAGTGTGCTTGAATTGAAATGATAGAAAATTTCAATTAAATTAGTTACCTGCATGCATGCTTTATTCGTAATGGATTGCTATGCAAGTTGGTTGCTGTCTTCCATCTTCTTCTTGTTGTGTTCCTGTCGTGTGGATTATTGCTATGCCAGAGATACTTTGAAGCAGGGCGAGTGGATTACTGACAATGGAACAACCCTTGTCTCCGGTGGAGGAACGTTTGAACTGGGATTCTTTACTCCTTTCAACAGCTCTACCCACAAAAGGTTCGTTGGGATTTGGTACAAACAGGATCAACAAACAGTTGTATGGGTTGCCAACAGAGACTACCCAGTACTTAACGGTTCCACTGGAACTTTTGGAATTGCAGATGATGGAAACCTCCAGGTATCGAATACGATTGAAGGTGAATATTATTGGTCTACGTATCTTGATTTCTCGTCTACAAATCGGACTGTGAAGCTCTTGGATTCTGGAAACCTGGTCTTAAGCGATGATGATCCGTTGGTGATGGTTCAGTGGGAGAGCTTTAAAGATCCGACTGATACATTTCTTCGAGGTATGAACATAGATCAAATCCGGTTGATTTCATGGAAACCCGATGATGACCCGGAATGGGAGAGTTTCTGGTTTAGGGAAGATCAAGATGATTACAACTACGTTATCAAAAAAGAGCGAAGACAAGATTATTGGAGAAGTAGTTGGATAAGAAACAGCTCAGATGAAATGCCCTATGACATATTTTACTTGTTATCAAATAGGAGCAATAGCGGGACTTTTAGTTACGAAAGGTTAGTGATGAATAATACGGGGGAATTACAATACTATCAAAGCTCGGGTGTGGACGTGGGAAATTGGTCTTTGATTTGGAGAAAGCCGGAAGACAAATATTGTAGCATTTACAATTTTTGTGGGAATTTCGGCAGCTGCAATATTAACAATAAGGTGGTATGCAAATGTTTGCCCGGATTCCAGCCTAATTTCCCGATGGAATGGAAATCTGGACATTTTTCGAAGGGGTGCAGAAGAAGTTGGAATTCATCTGACGAGAGAGACACGTTCTTGAGCTTAAAGATGATGAAAGTGAGCATCCAAGACAATGTTTTAGTGGTTGACAACGATACAACATGCAGAAGGGAGTGCCTTAAAAACAACCAGTGCCAGGCTTATTCAAGACCGTACGGATTATGCAGAATTTGGACTTCGGATCTAAGTGATCTTCAAGAGGAGTACACAAACGGTGTTGACCTCTTTGTCCGCGTTGGGAAATCTGAAATAGGTACTCCTTTTACACATTGGAATACTTTTACATTAATTTAGTAAAAGTATTTTTCTGGTAATTAAAAAAAAATCATCATTCGTGTTAAAAACAAAGTGAGAAACCACCTCTGCTGGTATGGACTTTAAAATCACCTTCACCCAGCTTGGGCTGTCAGGGTTCATTTAGAGTAGTATTTTGCATGTCAAGCAGCTTGCTACAATGTTATAATGCTAGACAGGTTCATAACATTATATCTTTGCAGGATCAACTCCAAGGAATTGTGAGCCTTGCGGAACAAACTTGATCCCCTATCCGCTCAGCACTAAAACAAATTGTGGTGACCCCAAGTACTTCAATTTCTACTGCAACAATCTCACTGGCCAGGTTACCTTCAAGACACCCAATGCCACCTACCGAGTCACAAGTATCGATCCAGGTACACGGAAATTTGTCATCCAAATCAAAAATGCAGGAAATGATAGAAATTCGACAGGAATTCTGCAGCTCAAAAAGTCATTAGACTCATTACCATTTAATGCGACTATTGATTCTGGCAACTATAGTTCTAAAGTTAAAGATGAAATAGAGATTAGTTGGAAGCCCCCGCTGGAGCCAAGCTGTAATTCATCCAACGACTGCAAGGACTGGCCAAATTCAATTTGCAATGTAGCAAGAGATCATGGAGAGAAGAGATGTCATTGCACTCGAAACTTCCAATGGGATGGCTCAAATTTAAATTGTACTAAAGGTCAGAATGCTATATATTTCTTGTGCCTCCAAAGAATTAGACCGCTATATATATATATATATATATAAGTTTGATAATCAAACCTAGGCCTCTTTCTCCCCTGCATTTCATTAGCATTCTAAAAGTTTTCTTTTTCCGTTATGTATAAATTATAATCACTTCTAACGGTACGTAGAAATTGGGAGGTTTTTGGTAGAACTTTAAAATCCACTTTAGCAATATCATGCTTACCTTGTAGTAACAGTATGTTGAGTACACGTGTGAGTGAAAAAAATAATAGAATCCCATATTGGAAATATATAAAAAGTGTGAATAGTTAATATAGCATTGTTGGGGCCAAACCCATGAGCTTAAGCTTTTGGGTTGTGTGGTGTCTCAACATGCTATATTATGGGCTTACAAAATAACTATCCAAAGGTATTAATCTCCCAACAACTGGCATCAAAGCCAAGTTTAGTTTCTGGGATGGCTCTCACAACTTATGTAAAAAAACTCATAAGCGAGATAGAGAATGGACTCACACATAAGGAGGAGATTCTTGAGTATAAGTGTGAGTGAAAAAATAATAGAATCCCACATTGGAAATATATAAGAAGTGTGAGTAGTTAATATAGCGTTGTTGGGCCCGAACCCATGAGCTTTAGCTTTTGGGTTGTGTGGTGTTCTCAACTTGCTATATTATGGGCTTACAAAAGGACTCCCCAAAGGTATTAATCTTCAAACACAGTAGACCTCATAATTGCAACAATTAATGAATCTAAACAGCATAATTGTGGAATTTGACTTATCATTTTGAATCTAAGTAAAGATTGTTCACAGTCGAAAAAAATACGATGGAGAGTCCTTTCATATTTTAAATATTAATGTGAGATTAGCCCTCTTTGTATAATCACTAGCTACTAAAAGTACGTTAGAAATTGGGAGGTTTTTGGCAGAACTTTCAAATCCTCTTTAGTAATATCATGCTTACCTTATTCTAGTAATAGAAATTATAATTACGACAATTAATCAAAACAATATATCTGTTGATTTTGACTTATTATCATTGTGATTTTTCTATATGCCAATTAAATTATGATTGGAGTCGTTTTCATATTTCAAATGTTTATGTAAAAGTAGTTCTCTTTCTTTCTTGTAGAAGGTGCTCGAAAGATGTCATTGACTCTGTTTGTCATGATACCTTTGATAGTAGTGTTTATCGCAAGTGCAACTGTTTGTATATATATGCGGAGAAGAAAGATGGCCAATAGACAAGGTAATTGCTTTGCCAAAATGCACTATACCTTACACAATCTGTCGTATTTCCATTTCAATCAAAATAAAAGCCACTTTTTAACTATTTAATGTAATTAATTATCATGCAAGTATAATTGATTTTATTTGTAACTTGTTTTGTATTCTATCTGAAAACAAGACGAGTGGCCAATAGACAAGGTAACTAGCAGGCTCAGCAATTTGTACATATTGTCAAAACAAGAATGTATTTTTGGTGATTTTGATTTCTCTTTTGAAATCAGATAACAGGGGAAGTATCGCATTGTATTTGTACGACACTGAGAAACGTGTCAAAGATTTGATGGATTCAATGGAGTTCAAAGAAGATGATAAGAAAGGCATAGATGTACCATTTTTTGATTTGGCAAGCATACTAGCTGCTACTGATAACTTCTCAGAGGCAAATAAGCTTGGACAAGGGGGGTTTGGGCCTGTTTACAAGGTAAAAAACTCTTTCCTCAATAATCATGAAATTCATATTAAACAACTTTTATGGTTAAACAAGGATGATGTTGATGGATCTCTCAGGGTAAGTTTCTAGGAGGACACCTGATTGCTATAAAGAGGCTGTCAAGAGGTTCAGGACAAGGCTTAGAAGAATTTAAGAATGAGGTTTTGTTGATTGCCAAACTTCAACATAGGAATCTTGTTAGACTTTTGGGCTATTGCATTGATAGAGATGAAAAGATGTTACTCTATGAATATATGCCCAACAAAAGCTTAGACTCTTTCTTATTTGGTTAGCCTCAAAACTTGAATCTTTTAAATTTTTCATTGCTTAAGTATATGAACCAAAGATGGTCACTAACTTTTTCCTGCTCTGAAATTGAAAATGATACATAAGATCGAACACAATGTGTGTTATTGAACTGGGAGATACGCTTTAACATCATTTTGGGAATTGCTCGAGGGCTGCTTTATCTTCACCAAGATTCTAGGCTGAGAATCATTCATAGAGATCTGAAAACAAGTAACGTTCTGTTGGATGAGGAGATGAATCCTAAGATTTCTGACTTTGGCTTGGCAAGGATCTTTGGAGGCAAACAAATAGAGGGAACCACTACCAGGGTAGTTGGGACTTAGTAAGTTTCAATGTAGATGGTTAATCTCTAAAGCAAGCTGATTGTTTAGACATTGTATGACATTTTCCACTTTCCCACCTTCATTCACTAATCCACTAACTATTTGAAAAATTGCGGTCATGCAGCGGCTACATGTCTCCAGAATATGCATTGGATGGGTTTTTCTCATTTAAGTCTGATGCCTTCAGCTTTGGTGTTGTTGTACTTGAAGTTATCAGTGGAAAAAGAAACACAGGATTTTTCCAGTCAGAAAAGACTTTGGGTCTTCTAGGCTATGTAAGTACATTGAATTGTTTTATATATGTTAAAGAGTTTTCAAAATCAATTTATATATATATATATATATATGGTTTGGGAATATTCTAAATGGAAGGTTTTAAATAGTCTTGGAAAAAGAGTCTTATAATGCCAAATTCACACCAAGCTATTGCTTTATAGCAAGCAATGCTTTGGTGTATGCACTTGCATCTATACTTTATTACAGTGCAAACCACCAGAAGCATGTCTCTGCGTGCCAGTGGCTGTAAGGCGCTAGTAGCACACTCGGCAGTTAGCACAGTTAACATACAAAATACCTCTCTTCGTTTGTCTCTCTTAAGATTCAAGTTTCTTTCTCTTGTTAGAATAGAAATACTTAGCGTGTATCCTTGACAAGTATTTGTTGTAACCCAGTGCATACCAATTCAATCAGAATGCACGGGGTCAATAATTTCTTAAGGAAAGCACCTCAGTAATGCAGCATAGAAGCCATTTAATTTCCTGTTTCCTATTTCTGTTCTTACATTATGGATAGTTATTCTTCCATCATTCTTTGCTTCATACAAATTTCGATTTTGAAACTGCCCCAGGCATGGAAATTGTGGAAGGAAAACAGAGCATTGGATTTAATGGACCAGACGTTACGTGAAAGTTGCAACACAAGTGAATTTTTGAGGTGTGTTAATGTTGGGCTCTTATGTGTACAAGAAGACCCCAGTGATCGTCCCACTATGTCAAATGTTGTTTTCATGCTCGGGAGTGAAGCTGCGACTCTCCCAACTCCTAAACAACCAGCCTTTGTTGTGAGGAGATCTCTTTCTAGCACAGCTTCTTCTTCTAGCAAAGCAGAAACAATTAATGAATTAACAGCTACCATTGAAGAAGGTCGATGATGATTGAGATTCTCATCACGAGTCATGTTTTCTCTTTACCAGTTTCTACTACTTCATATTGTGGTTCCCATGAACAAGGAAGGCCATTTTTTTTTGGTCTATTTCAGTGTAACTTATTTTGCTAATGGCAATCAGTTCAATGTAATTTTAATTCCTTCCCCTCAGTTTGAACCTCCAAATAGTTTTTCTCACAAGTTTTCTGATTGTCTGTGAATCCGGCCCCATTGTGTCTGTTATTTAATCC
Organism: Corylus americana; assembly: GCA_036287905.1. Classification (NCBI taxonomy): domain Eukaryota; kingdom Viridiplantae; phylum Streptophyta; class Magnoliopsida; order Fagales; family Betulaceae; genus Corylus; species Corylus americana. The sequence continues at coordinate 5,518,722 of CP125818.1, read as the reverse complement.
TTTCATTAGTATATGCATTAACTGCACTTCTGCATCAAGAGGAGGAAAATTAGCCATAGACTTTAGCTTAATTCCAAACATTAATTGCTGCGCTGTAGAGGTGCTGGATCCAAGCTAGATTCCCAGAAAGATTCGATGCATTAACAAGCTTAGAAATATGTCAACCCTTGCATTGTAAATTGCGTCAAATTCGATCATAAAAATTAGTCAGAACAAAACAGAGGTCACTTTACAAAATTCCACATAATCTTTTTTATATGTTCTAAGAAGTACTAGAGGGGAAGGAAGTCTAGCTGGTTATCCCTTGGACCATTTAAAAAGGTGCAGTGGACAATCTTGGATGACCTTCACAAGCATTCAGCTTACTCTACGAAATTGGTATTTTTTTTTTCCTAAGCAGGAAATTACCAAAAAGTGCTTAATCTTCTAGAATTACATGCCAACTAGAAATTTAGAAGAGAAGTGCTACAAATCATCGTCTCATTCTTCTCTCATCTTTCAACTTTTTAAAATTATCATTGGATATGTGGGATCCATGTGTAAGACCCATATAACAAATTCAATGGTAATGTTCAAAAATGGGAGATTGAGAAAAAGATCAGAAGATAAAATAAAGAATTTTTAAGTTTACTGTGTTAATCCCAAGGTAAATTGTTACTATAGCAAAATATGTATTTTGGATACGTAGAAGATGAACAGTTAGATGTGATGTTTATCTCATATTAGTTAAATTTACAGAATTTGGGGGTTGTAGAGCATTTAATGGAGAGATGCTCTTAGATTATGGTCCCAATCTCTAAAATTTAGTCAAATTTTAGCTAGAAAATTTATTTATTCTATTTTAACTAGAAAATTTACCTTTTGAAAGCACCCCTCATTCCTTTATCTAAATCTCTCTCTACTTCATTTCATTATTATTATTATTATTATTATTTTAACAAAACCACTTCAAATCCATTTGAGAGGAGAGAATGGAGAACCAAAAAAAAAAAAAAAATTTGTTGAGTATTACAAAACTCAACATAAAGTTTCTCGAAATTAAAAGCCGGATGTAATATTTTTTTTTATGAGTTTTCACTACAATGGTAGCTAAATTAGTTAATTTGGCTAGCAAAACGTGAATGTTGCATAAGCTGTGAAGAAAAGTATTCACACGGTCAGACATTGCCTAACTTTCGCCTTGTTCTCAAGGGTGAAACCACCTTATGCTTTAGAGGGGGGGGGGGGGGGGGGGGGGGGGGGTCTTGGCATTAGGTGATCGCCTAAAAAATAAATTTTTAAAAATAAATTTGTATTTATTATAAAATAAATCTTCAAAATTTGATTTTTGCCCCCTGGGGGGCTTGGCATTAGGTGGTCGCCTAAAAAATAAATTTTTAAAAATATATATGTATTTATTATAAAATAAATCTTCAAAATTTGATTTTTGCCCCCTGGAATTTTTTTTTTTTTGTAAATTTGACACCCTCAAATGAAAAGTTCTAATTCCGCCCCTACAGTTGTTCTACGTATATAAATTATTCAAATGGGATCTCACTTTACCAAGTTCTTTCTAGTTCTAGGGATTTTGATTAAGTTGGAAAATCTTCATCAGCTGCGACTTAATGAACCAACCCACACTCAACAAGGAAATACAATCAACGTAACACCAACGGCTCCTTTGCAATACCTGATTGGACCGTTCTTACATTAGTGTAGAAGAGGGTGCGAAGTCGTTTCAACCAAACCCGTCTTATTTTGTTTTTTTGCTTTTTTTTTTTTTCTGGGAATAAATGGAAACCCGTCTATCTTACGTGATTATCTTTCTCAAAAGAGAGGCAAAGGTTAACCCACATTTCAAATCCTGGTGGAAAGCAAAGCCATTGGGGGCCATTGGAAAAGAAAAAAAATGGACCTCCCTTTGTTTTTTCTCTGGCTAAGAAGATAAATCCGAAGACCTTGACCTGGTCACAAATTTACCTTAAAATGGCAGAGTTTTATATATATGACTGCCCTTTAAACTATGAGGAAAATATTTGGTATTATACAGGAGGGTTTACTATAATTTTTTACAAATTAGTAATAGTTCATTATGAAAGAGTAATGTTAGAAATTATATTTTATTTCGCAACTATCCCACAATACTGATATAATTGTTAAAAAGAAAAAAAAAAAAATTAAAGGTTAGTTGAAACAATCACATCAATATTATTGTGAAAAACTGAGAGCAGTTGTCGATCTTCACGTGGATTTTGGAAATTAAGCCACGGAATCATAATAATATATATGTTCCTTCTTGGAAGGAGATGGTGATGAGGAGTGAGGACAAGTATTAAAGTTGAAAGACGACCTTGACCATTGCCTGTACCGCCAGCCACATGCTCCCTCACCAATTGACACAACTAATTACTATTTTTTTTTTTAAAAAAAAAGAAAAATATCATTTATTTATTTTAAAAAAATACCAAATAAAAAAATCACATAGAATGTTATTACTTCAGATATATATATAAAAGAGCAAAGTTGTGTCAAAAAGTTGTGGTTCTATTATTTTTCTTTTCGTTATTAGGGAAAACATTGATAATTTTAAGTAGCTTAAAAAGGGGGTGAGGGGGACATTGTCAATTGAATGATAGTTTGAAGAGACTATATATTTATATATGTGGACTTTCCTCAAATATATAATACTAGAAATTCTTTTTTTAATGAAATATTGAACGTGGAAAATTAAAGGATTGGTTTTACAAGGTATTTTGGTTACGCACTGATTTTATTCATCTATACTCAATGTATACAAGATCCTTGATAGTTTACAAGGGAAATAAAATACATAATTAATTTTGATTTCCTTATCAAATGCTAGCCATTGATGTTGATTGAATTTGCGTTGTTGAGGAATTGACCGTTGCTTGAGTTTTCATGTGGGAAGTATTTCCTTGTTCAGTGTGTGTTTGTTCATTGAGTAATGCTACAAGGCCCTCTTGTGTTCCTCTAATAATGACATGGCTTTTCAAATCATCATTAGATTTGTAATTGATTATTATTGAATTTTGATCAAATTGTGATTTTAAAAGTTACTTAATTTTTAAAATGGCACAAGAAGGATTTATAGAATTACTCTTGTTCATTACACCCCTACAAGCAAGACATGAGGCACACGGCGTGGAGCTTGGCACGCATGACAGAGAAAGGTGAGGTTGGTTTGGTGAAGATGTCGAACTGGTTATCTTTGTTGGAGAAGAAGCTGACAACAAGTGTTTTGGGGGCGACTTTGTCATGAATGAAATGAAAATCGATTTTGATCTGCTTGATACTGGTATGGAAGGTGGGATTTGCAGTAAGGTATGAATTTAAAAAAAATTTCTTTGAAACAAGCTATAGCTTTTATAGGAACTGCTTGATTCATTTTTTTTTTCTTATATAGAGTAAATATCATCTTAAAAAAGTATCTTAAAAATTTATCTGTATAAAATCCGTACTAATTATTAGTCAATTATCATTTGAGTTGATTAAGTTATAGAATATTTTCTATTTATGAATTTATAAAAATTAAGTTCACCAACTTCGTATTTATAACAAATCATATATACAACACTAAAAAATTAATAAAAATGAAGTTTTACAAATTTATAAAAGCTTAGATGTATAAATCAAATCTAGTTATATATATAAATCTCCATCTCTTTTGAGCACTAACTTAGTAAACACGGTAAGCATTTATTCTTTCATACAATGACGTTTATATTAATTTCAATATTTCATTTTAAAAAGCTTTCTTACTTAGTGAGCAGTTTTAGGTCAAACCGTCAGAGAAGAAGGGGCAGAGGTCCTTTTTTTGAAAAAAGATTGCCGTGTATTCCTTATTAATTAGAAAGAGATAGAATTAAAGAGGGGGAGACGACCTTGACGTTTACGGAATAGGATCCTCTCCATTTCAAAATTCCTCCATTTCTTCCATTTAGTGCATTTTGAAGGGTATTGCATTTAATGCACTACTATTATTAAAAATTTTGGACAACACTACCCTTCAAAATGCACTAAATGGGGGAAATAGAAGAATTTTAAAATGGAGAGGATCCTTTTCCGACGTTTACTTGCCAGCTTGTCATTTTAATTAAAATTATATATTTATTGGAAAACTTCACATATCTTTCTTAAACTATTATTTAAATTACTAAAAAATTGTTAATATCCTTCCAAAGCCAGCAAAAAATATCGTAATTTTTTTTTACGTTTGATTAATAGATTTCTTTTTGTTGTCTCTGCTTGTAGACATACTTCACATAGAATAAATTATTTAATGATATATTGCAAAACACATGCAGATTTAGAAACGTCATATTTATTCATTCAGTCGAATGTAGGTAGATGTACATCTCATGTGGGGCTAGCAAGTACGGTTGGCATGCAGATTTTGGAAGAGGCCATCTTTAGTCTTCGAAGACCAATAACTCATTTAAGTATGTGGTGGTGGAAAGTCAGGATCGAGATTCTTTAGAATTTATTTTTATTTATAAATTTCAGTCATTCTTCTCATTTAAGTATGTGTTTAAAATAAGTCATATTTAACATTTAATAAGGGCAACTTTCTTATTAAATTTACTTATTAAATGCTAAAATATGACTTATTTTAGACCATTAAATAAGATGAACGACTAAAATTTATAAATTTGAGAATATCAAATTTAAAGAAAATTTTAAAAAATCTCAATCCGAAAAACAAACTGCAGTTGTCACTCTTCATGTGGATTTTGGAAAGCCACGAAATCACAATAATATGTTCCTTCTTGGAAGGAGATGAGGACAAGTATTAAAGTTGAGTTGGATAAAAAAAAAAATCGCACTCTTAAACGAATCCTAAATAATTTGTACGAGCACTAAATGTTTTGTTTTACAAGGTATTTTGGTTGCACGCTCATTTTATTCATCCACAGTCTATTTATACAAGATGCTTGGTAGTTTACAAGGGAAATAAAATACGTAATTAATTTTGACTTCCTTATCAAATACTAGCCATTGGTGTTGATTGCATTTCCCTGTTTAGCGTGTTTGTTCATTCGCCCCTACAAGCGAGACATGAGGCATATAGAAACTAATAATGCAATAAGCCGGAGATAAAAGAAATAGAATAAACATAGAGATCAAAGAGATTCGACATATAGCTTATATTCATACATACATCATTTCAAAAACTGAAAAAAAAAATAAAAAATAAATAAATAAATAAATTTGACAACTTTAGTAACATGTCAAAGTTGATACGTTACCAAAGACTTTGGTAACGTGTATTTGATGATGTGTGAAAAAATCTTACACTGTAGACACGCCATTAATAACACTTTTTTTGTAGTGTAGAGTTTGTTTGGAATTATGTTAAGAAGGGTAAAAAATACTTTTACTACCTATAAAACTGTGTCAAACAAAAAGTTACGACATATTTGGTAAAAGATTTAAAAAAGTATTTCTTTGATATTTTTACTCTAAAAAATGGTCAAAACCACTTTTGAAAAAAGCTTAAAATTAAATTTATTTTTTTAGAAAGCTTTTTTGACTTTAAAAATTCTATTTCTCAACGCAATCTCAAATATGTTCTAAGTCCTTATAGCAAAGTCAATTGTAAGTGAATGCTGGAAAGTGGTAAGTAGTCCCTTATCAACTATTAGGATAGTATCATAGTAGTAGAGCAAAAAAATCCAAATGGTGGATTTACAATGCTACGTTACCAGAGGGAAGGATGAGAAAATGACAAGGTCATACGAAATAACATTTCTCATGATGTAATTATAAGTTTTGAGGGTTTCTGAACCTTATTAGGATAGTAATAGTACTAGTAGTAGAATAAAAAGGCCCTCTAAGTGGGAGATTGAGTAGAAGTTTAATTCCAATAAAGTATTCTCATGTTGAGAGTCAATATATACCAGTCTAATAGTAGTATCTGGCTATGACACTTATCTACTTGAGTAGAGCTTTTTGGTAATATTTAAACCCATGCTTGGTGAATGAAAGGGAAGCAAAAAATGATATTCAATCTTGTATTGTCGAAACGTACGTCCAAGTTTCCTCAATGAATCCAAAAGTTTAGGTTCCTTCTACAAACACTACAAAAAAAAGGCAATTTCTTCACGTGGCAAACAGTAATATTTTTTTGGCACGTCAGTAAATGCTGACGTGTCAAAAGTAGCACGTCAACAAATTATTTACTGACGTGTTAAAAGTTACACGTCAACATTTACTGACGTGTTGAAAACAACACGTCAGTATTTCCTGACGTGTTATAATTGACACGTCAGTAAATGTGAACCAAATTTTATCTACTATAAAAATAAAATTAATAAATAATTGATTTATTATTTACTGACGTGCCAAATACTGACACGTCAAGAATTGTTGACGTGTCATTTTGACACGTCAAGAATTGTTGACGTGTCATTTTGACACGTCAATAATTGTTGACGTGTTAAACTAACACGTCAATAATTGTTGACGTGTCAAAAGGACACGTCAATAATTCTTGACGTGTTAAACTAACACGTCAACAATTGTTGACGTGTCAAAATGACACGTGAGGAATTGTTGACGTGTCATTTTGACATGTCAATAATTGTTGACGTGTCATTTTGACACGTCAATAATTGTTGACGTGTCATTTTGACACGTCAACAATTATACTATATAAATATAAATAAATAAATAAATATATCTATATATATGACCCCAACATTATCAAGGTAATTTAATATTGTACAGTATGATCGAATCCCAATTAACATTCAATAAAATTAATTTTTAGAAAACAAGCACCGACCAGTACTTTAATATATACTTTTCTAATGCGTCACATGTTCGGTAACCCATTCCATTTGAACATTCAAAACTTAAAAAAAACTCCAACGGTTAGCCATATTTTACTCGAGATACCATATATATATATATATGATATCTATATATATAGCAAAACCATGCAAAATGATATTTATATAACATGAATTTAACGTGCATGCATGGTTCAAATTAATTAATTATTTTAAATAATGAAATACCAAATTTGGTATCTCACAATTAAATGAACGAGATCGAGAAAAATGCATGTTATATATATATATATATATCATGTACGCTATATATCAATTAGGTTTTAGCCATGCACATTAAAATGAAAATTGTTGTTTGTAAGATTAATTGAACTATATATTCATGTACATCAAATAAAACCAAATACATGAGAACTCAAATGAAATACAAAAGAGGAAAACATAAATTATATTAGTATTAATATAATTAATACTATATTATAAACATATAAACATATAAACATGTATATATATATATATGCTATTTAAAATAACATGTATAAATATATTATAACATATATATATATATATATATATATATATATATATATATATATATATATATATATATATATATATATATATATATATATATAAATATTTCCTGACGCGCCACATAGGCACATCAGGAACTCCTGACGTGCCTATGTTGCGCGTCAGGAGAACTTCTTGGGAAGGCGCGCGCGCAGGTCCCATCGCACGCCGCACTTGCAGTGATATTTTTTTTTTTTTTTTTTTTTTTTTTTTTTGATTTTCCCTCCCCTGCACGCACCTGCTACCACATTTGCACCTGCTCGTCTCTCTTCTCTCCCGCCAGCCCTGCTTTGGTTTGATCTTCTGCATATCTCCTCTCTCACTCTTCCTCATTTTCTTCTACTTTCTCCATCATTTGCTCCAGCCGTGATCAACTAGCTCCATCTCTCTGCCGGAGCGCCGTACGTACCGCTCTCTAGCTAGCTCACTCCCCGTCGCCGGCCACCGCCTCCACAGCGTCGTTGCCGTCTCCGGCGCTTCTCCGGCCGAATCTGCTCCTCCATCTCACCTGCAGGTATATATATATATATATATATTTTGTTTTATTTTATATATACTATTGTTTTTTATTATTGCAGATTAATATATATATGCATATATTGTGTTAATTGTTTTATGTTGTTTTATTAATTTGATATATACTATTGTTTTATTATTGCAGAATATATATATATATATATATATATATATATATATATATATATATATATATATATATATATATATATATATATATATATTGCAGAATATATAAAATATATACATTATGTTGTATATTGCAGAATTGTATGTTTCATTTTGTCATATATTCGCATGATGTTTCAATAATGTATGAGATTGAGTATTTGTGAGCTTGTAATTGATGTTACATTTTTGTTTTTTTTAGGAATATCTATTAATTAATTACTAATTGTATGTTGAAAATATATTCGCATGATGTTTCAATAAGTTTCTTAGAGGATTTCATAGGAGGAGATAGATTAGATATGTAGATGAAATATGGACCTACTGGTTGATTGTAAAAAAATAAACATTTATTGAGTTTGCCCATAGTGTCTTATGGGCAACTATTGGCTAACTAATTCAAACTATGGGTTAACTAACTAAGTTAGGTCACAACGTAAAGTATAAACAATTATTCAAACAAAAAATACTCATCTATATATATATATATATATATATATATATAGATGAGGAAAAATGCATACTAACTAATTCTGTATAACAGCATTAGATCATAAAGTAATATGCAGCTGCCAGCTAGAAATCTGCCTTTAATTGCCTTATCGAAATGTGTTTTGGCATCTAAAGTAGCATAAATTAGTGTGGCAATGACATTATTGACATTAGTGTGTCAAGTGCTCGCTTTCACATTTTTTAAAAATATTCTTAACAGTTATTTATTGACATTTTACCAATTTAAGAATACAAACATTAATTTTTGAAAAATGAGTATTTTTCCTCATTTTTCCTCATCTATATATATAAAAATGAGGAAAAATGAGTAGTTATTTATTGACATTCTCCTAGGAAAAATACAAAAATGAGTATTTTTCCTCATTTTTCCTCATCTATATATATATACTTTACGACAGTTTAAAGGTGACTGACCACCCATTTGGCCATCTCAATAGACAGTTGGGAAGTGCCCGAACCACCTTCTTTAGTCATAGAGAATGATTCAACAACCCCAACAATTTGCCATTTTTTTTTGTCACGGTCTATACTAATCATAATTAAACACATAACGTAAACACTTGCAAAATATATTCAATTCGATTCTTACTTCATTCTATCCCACATATATTAGTTTTCAAAAAAAAAAAACCATACAAAACGGTCCAAAGTTTTGGTTAATTTGAGGAACTTATAAGCTTCTTCAAAGAAAATATAACGCATCAAAATTAATATTACCTAAAAACTAGTTGGAATTTGCTTACAATTGTGATTAATATGAAAGAAATTAATCTAATGTGTCAATAACCGAAGAAACGTTCGGACCAATAATATATATTACGAAAACATACACCATATTTATACAAGACACTCAAAATTCTTTTAACCTTTATACATGTCATATTAAAAATAAATAAATACACCAAACAAAATAGTTGTATTACCCATATATGCATGTCATCACCTAGTAATTCATGCCAAAGGCTAACGACATTTAAGCTATATTTATTGTATTTAGGGTCCTCGTAACAAACCTAGCTCGGTAGATGTAATAGAACAACCCTATAAGTTATAAGCTAGCTATAATTAATTTGTTTAGAGTCCCCACCAAAGAAAATGCTAAAATTTTGGATCAAGTATTTTTTTTTTTATTTGGTTTTTGTAGATTAATTATAATAGATAAGGGTTATAAATACACCCATCAGTACGGATGAATGTAGATACGCATGAATATGTATATATCTTTGGACATAAACAATTTATCCCTATATGAGAATGAATAGGTTTGTATGTCTATGTGGTTCAAATATTTAGGTATCGGTTTATGTTTATATACATGCATGTGCTTGAAAGTAGGTATACAATTTGTAAGTCTTATGTATTTATTCCTAACTCATGTACGTAGATAAAAATGGACAAGAGTTGGATGACAAAGTCTAGGGGTACGAGGGAATACAGAGATGGGTGTAGATTGTTTGTTGAGTTTGCAGTTAGTAACTGTAGAACTCCTGATGGATTGATCTATTGCCCGTGTAAGGTTTGTCGAAATAATCGGCGCCACCCGCCGGGTTTCGTATTCGACCACTTGACAGGGGGAAAAGGAATGATGCTGGAATACACACTTTGGTTCTATCACGGTGAGAAGCATGTACAAGGTCTTCAAACCGGGTCTAATTCTAATCACCCGGCCTCAGATGCGGGTGCAAGCGCAAATCAGGGTGGAGACATGCAAGGGATGTTGCGTGATTTATTCGGCATGCACGAAGTGCTCGGGGAAGACAATTGTGAGCCTCAGGCCGTGGTGCAAGGGGGTGAGGAAATTGTGACCGAAGAAGCCGCTGAGGGCGATGCACTAAAGTACTACAACCTACTTAAAAAGGCGGAGAAACCACTTCATACTGGGACAAAACATAGCAAACTAAGTGCGACTGTTCACCTGTACAACTTGAAGTGCGTTGGTGGACTTAGTAACTCGATTTTCTCGGCTTTCCTAGAGTTCATCAATCAGTTGTTGCCTGAGAGTAACGAAACTCTGCCAGTTAATACGTATGAGGCGAAAAGGTTTTTATGAGACATGGGGCTAGGGTATGACAAGATTCCAGCGTGCCGTAATGACTGTATGCTCTTTTGGAAGGGCAATAAAGAGTTGGATTCATGTACCGTATGTGGAGAATCTAAATGGATTGAAGCAATTAATTTAGATGAGGACGGTCAACCCATATCGTCGGGCAAGAAACGTCCTGTGAAGGTGTTGCGGTGGTTTCCACTCATACCACGACTACAGAGGTTGTTTATGTCAGAACATACAGCACGCTTCATGAGGTGGCATGCAGAAGGCCGCACTAACGATGGCGTATTGAGGCATCCAGCCGACGGCGAAGCATGGAAGTCATTCGACAACTTACATCAAGAGTTTTCATCGGACAGCAGGAATGTAAGGCTCGGACTAACCTCGGATGGCTTTAATCTATTTGGGAACATGACTACATCTCACAGCACTTGGCCTGTAATGGTTGTGCCCTACAACCTGCCTCCTTGGATGTGCATGAAACAGACATCTTTTATACTATCATTGATTATCCCGGGCCCAAGTTCACCTGGAATGGATATAGATGTTTACCTTCAGCCCTTAATTGAGGAGTTACAAGAACTATGGAATCTAGGGGTACGCACATATGACGTCTCAAAGAAAAATAATTTTGTTATGCGAGCGCAGTTGATGTGGACAATTAATGACTTCCCAGCATACGCAGATTTGTCTGGATGGTCTACTAAGGGCGAGAAGGCATGTCCTTGCTGTATGAACTCGACAAGGTCGAAATGGTTAAAACATGGCCATAAGTACTGTTATATGGGGCACAGGCGATACTTGCCCATGGATCATCCGTGGAGGCGGAACAAAAGAACATTTGACGGCACCGTAGAGCTAGAATGTGCCCCTGATGTACTAAGTGGAGATGAAGTCATAAGGCAATTAGAAGGGATGGTGTTTGGGGATGAGAACGCCGGTCAGGCAAGGCAGGCTGAGAAAGAAAAAGCAAAGAAGCAGAAGACAAATACTCCTAATGTGGTGTGGAAGAAAAAAAGTATTTTCTTTAGATTGCCGTATTGGAAAGATAATTTATTGCGGCATAATCTTGATGTTATGCATATAGAAAAGAACGTGATGGACAACATACTTGGTACAATACTGGACATTCCAGGGAAAACAAAGGATAACCTTGGGGCCCGCTTAGATTTGCAAGAGATGGGTTTGAGACGTACACTTCATCCATTTGTGGACCCGCAGAATGGTAAGACTTATATTCAACAAGCTATCCACACGATGTCCAAGGATGATAAAACACATTTTTTGAAAGTGCTACGAAATGTAAGGGTGCCCGACGGATATGCTTCGAACATTTCTCGTTGTATACGACTTAAGGACCGTACGATATCCGGGTTAAAGAGTTATGACAGTCATGTATTGATGCAGCAGCTTCTACCTATTGCATTGCGTGGATCACTTCCAAGCAACGTGGTTAGACCTCTTGTTGAGATGTCCACGTTCTTCAGGTGCCTATGTTCAACAACATTGACCGAACAAGATATTAACCGACTACAGCGTGACGTCTGTACCACGTTGTGCAAGATGGAACAGGTTTTTCCCCCCAGCTTTTTTACGAGTATGGTTCATGTGGTTGTGCATCTTATCCGTGAATGCCGACTCGGTGGACCAGTACATTATAGATGGATGTATCCGGCAGAAAGGTAAAATGTGTTTGTAGATATTCTTGCATTTTTGGGTTTAAGGTGCCAATACATGTCAAGTACTAACTAAACTAAAAATATGTATTGGTTCATTTTTAGGAGCCTTGGAGTATTCAAATCTAATGTGCGCAACAAAGCGGCTCCCGAGGGCTGCATTGCGGAGGGTTACATTGCAACTGAGTTGGTGACGTTTTGTTCGAGATATTTAGAGAACACACCAACCTTTCACAATAGGATACAAAGAAATCCGGATGGTTCGAAGGGTAATGGAACACGAGTCCGGCTCGACCGAATCACAATGACACAGATACACCAGGGACAAGGGGTACAAGGTGGATGAGTATGGTATAGTACTCGTCAACTTCAAAAACCTTGTCCACACGGGAGAACTAGTTTCTGATGAGCCGTATGTGCTAACTTCACAAGTTGACCAGGTATTTTATGTACAAGATGATAGGTGCCCAGATTGGGCTTGCGCAGTAACGACCAAACCTAGAAACATATACGACGTTGGTCAGGGTGACGGACATCCAGATTCATGTGCCAATTACCACGAGTGTGAGCCTCTGATACTGCCCAGAAATGTTGATCACGATATACAAGATCATATCGAATACGTCAGACACGACTTAGATCCAACCGAAGCGTATGTATATATATTTGTATAGTTAATTTCATATGTATGTTTAGAATGTTTAGATTGGTAGTTGGTCACTACATACACATTACATCAACACACTTAATTAATATGTGCATATGCTAAAATATGATATATATCTTATGTACCATTATGAGTCATGCATACTTAAGGTAGTGAATATTTCGTACCTTTTATATCAAATTAATTGGGTTTGTGGTGTTTTTTCACAGGGTACCATGAGTACAAGGGGGAAGAAGAGAGCACGCAGGGGCTCGGCCGTATTGCGGCAGTCGATGTCGCCTGGGTCTCCGGCAGCCCAACTTGATGACAGCGAGCAACAAGACGTTGCTCAGCTTCTAGGGGTACAGGAAGGATATAGACCAGTCCTTCCCGGTACTATGGGAGGGGAGACCCCTGTATATGCTCCATACACTCGGGCAGGCATGGCCCACATTGGGTATCGGGTTGATTCGTACCCGTACAGCGGGTTACGACAGAGTTCTGAGGCCGATGTCGAGCGGCTTCACACCCAGCATAGCGCAGGTACGCCCGCCTGTTTTTTTTAAAGATTCATAAGTTTGAAAATTTTTAACTATACTTGTGCAATATTAATTATATTCAACTACAACTACAACTTCAGAGAATTCTAAATATTCTAAAAACATGCGAAGCAGGTATGGAGGATACAGAGACACAGGCCCAAGAAGACATGGTTGGTGGGGCACAGGCCACTGATGACCCGCAGCCCACCGACGCTGCTCCCAGCGACCGATTAGGCCCTCGGCAGGTCCGGACCATAAGTAAGTGTATATGCTCTAATGTCGTACATATTATGTTTTAATTAATATGTTAGTTAATATTGAATTCGAAATAACTTACATTTCTAAATTTAAATTTGTTAGGTACCGATTCTGAAGGAAACCACATCATCGAGGTGTGCACCATCCTAGACTCGCATAGGCGGCCGGGAGTCCCCCCTGGCAAACGGATCATACTAGAGTACAATACATCATTCCAGCCAGTTGGATTTAGCGCCGTGAGGTTTAGGCGGATGACCGGAGACATAATTAGGAGCGGCAATTTTGTCCGAATACCGGACGATTGGTTGAAGGTACCAGACCGTACCAAGGAGGACATTTGGGACGCATTGATGGTATGTTTTTTAATAATATGATGACACTTAGAGCGTATATATGTATATATACGCTCTAAGTTGCAAATATATATGCGCGTTTATATCTATATGTATATACACATATTTTAAGTTTTTTTAATTTGTCAATGTTGATCTTGTGCAGGCATACTTTTTCGTCCCGCCCGAGTACAACTTGGAAGCTGTGAAGGATGAAGCATTTAAGGATATGGGCTCTAAGCTGCGGACATGGAGGCATGATCTTAAAAAAATTTGTGCCATTACCGAGGAAGATACTCCAGACACTATACGGGCAAGACTGGGGGGACAGAGGCTGGGAGAGTACAATGCTGTCGACTTGGATATATTATTAGAGAGGTGGTGTACCCAGGAGAATAGGGTAGGTCATGAGTTAAACAATTTGTGTTGTGTAGTGACCATAATTGTATTAGTATTAACATATTAAAAGTGTTAACTGTGTAGGAGTATGCGGCGAAAATGAAGGCATTGCGAGCATTAAATGATTCACCGCATTGCACCGGATCAAAGAGTTATGCCAGGTTGACACAGGAGGAGGTAAGTGTGTAATTTATCTTATACTTATAGATGTGAATGTACATGTCATCATTTTATATGTTAATATGGTATATGTATGTCCTATGTTATCTGCAGGCCGAACGTTTGGGCCATCAACCTACTCGGGCACAAAATTACGTAAAATCACACAAAAAGAAGAACGGTTCATATCCGAATGATATTGTGAAGGAGAGATGTGTATGCTACTACTCACCTTTCATATATTGTCTTGCTTGTATATTTGATAAATTATTTTTGATTAACGGTTGTGCGCCCCACTTACTCAATATTTAATGTGACAAACAGGAACGGATGGAGGAGCTTATACCCACCGACCCTGCAGCATCGTCTAGCATCACAGAGGGAACGGTAAGGTGGGCGCCAAACGACGCATTTGACCAGGCAATTGGAAATAAGCCTGAATATGCCGGTCGGGTTCGGATGGCTGGACCAAATATTCTGCCTGTGCGGGGGACCATTCGCTCATACTATACACCGTCCCATGCAAGGTCAGAAAACGCCAGGTACTCCACGATATCACAATGCACACTTGATAGAGCGCTTGAGGCGGAGAGGGCGAAGCACAAGGAAGAGATAGATGCGTTGTTGGCCGAGAACAATGCGCGGGTAGCTCAGCAAGTGGCGGAGCAAATGGCTGAGAACAATGCGCAGATAGCTCGACAGGTAGCTGAACAGGAGGCTGAACGTCAAACAAGGTTTGATGCCCGTTTCCGCCAACTCGAGGACCTGATGCGGTTGTACACTCCACCAGACAGTGCTTCCCTACCCGTTGCGATGGTGCGATCGTCGGTCGACAGTGGATCAGGTATGACCTTTGTTAGTAGTCAATTTAATTTAATCTAATGTGTCTATATATATATATATATATATATATATATATATATATATATATATATATATATATATATATATATATATATATATATATATGAACTTCTAAATTAAGAGTTTGGATATGTTGTAGTCATTCTAAACAATTAATGATGTTGTAACTCTTGGTTAAATTTGGTTTATATATCATGGTTGGGTTGGTGAACTTCTAAATTGTTGGCTTCAATTTGGTATACTATGAAATAGTGTTGGTTGAGATAATTATTTAGAGCTATAGATGCACGCATAAATGGATATAACTGCATGGAACAAAGCAACACATGCAGATCGAACTCATCAAGAACAATTATTCACAAACTTAATTTGGTAATTAACTCTAAATATAAATAGATATAAATGCACTTAATGCTAGAGATGATGCTTTTCCTTTGTGTTTATCATTAATAACCTATATGGAAGTTGTATAATTGCAGTGGAAAAATAAAAACGAAGTTCATTCTCTCATGTCTATATATTATTGAATGCTCTGTGACCATGCATATATATTGACTTAATGTTTTTCTATTGTTTTTTATATGAATTTTCTGCTACCTTCAAAGTTTTATATATTTTAGTTATATCATTTACCGTGGAAGAATTAACATGCAACTGAGTTGGGTTTATGTTCAGTCATTTTTCTTTCACGTTACCGACATGATTGTTTGTATTCGAGCTCAATGATTGTTTGTATTATCATCTGCAGTTATTGGATTTTATTTGTTGGGTAGTTGTTTTATTGGTGAATATTGTTTGTTTTATCATTTGCAGGTAATGGACATCGTCGAGAGGATGCTATGGATGTCAATGATCGATAGTCTGGTTGAGAACTTTTCACACTTGTGTATAAGTTGATGTAAATATATTTGTGATTGGTGTATATTACGTTAGTATGTGTCATTTTTGATGTGTTGAAGTTTGTTTTGGTGGATAGTTTGTAATTGGTGTATATATAGTTAGTATGTGCCATTTTTGGTGTGTTGAAGATCGCTTTCGTTGATAGTTTGTAAAATTGGTGTATATTATGTTATTTGTGTCATTTTGGTGTGTTGAAGTTAGTCTTGGTGTATAGTTTGTGATTTGTGTCTTTTTGGCGTGTTGAAGTTAGTTTTGATGGATAGTTTGTGATTGGTGTATATTATTTTAGTTGTGATATTATGATGTGTTGAAGTTAGTTTTCTTGGATAATTTGTGATTGCTAGTAATGGATATGATGTATGTTATTTGATGGGAAAATTGTATATTATTTGCATGGATTTGATGGATAGATTGAATATCAGGTATTACGTAACACAAAATTCGGGTATAGTCCTGAAATTAATCACAAAAAATATATGGGGGAGGGGAAAAAAATTTCAAAACGGACCAAATTTATTGACGTGTCAAAATTTGACACGTCAGTAATTACTCACGTGTCAAATTTTGACACGTCAGTAATTATTGACGTGTCAAATTTTGACACGTCAATAAGTTCCTCACGTGTCAAATTTTGACACGTCAGTAATTGTTGACGTGTCAAAATTTGACACGTGAGGAACTTATTGACGTGTCAATATTTGACACGTCAATAATTACTGACGTGTCAATATTTGACACGTCAATAATTACTGACGTGTCAAAATTTGACACGTGAGGAACTTATTGACGTGTCAAATTTTGACACGTCAGTAATTCCTGACGCGTCATAAGTTGACACGTCAGGAATTATCTTGACGTGTTGAAACTCACACGTCAGAAGAATTCCTGACGTGTCAACATTAACACGTCAGGAATTCCTGACGTGCCATTTTTGGCACGTCAGGAATTCTCATTTCCTGACACCCACATTCTTCACGCCTTCCACGCGTCAGAAAAACCCCGTCAGGAGTGTTTACTGACGTGTCAGGTGACCTGACACGTCAGTAAATCTCCGTCAATAAACTGACTGATTTTTGTAGTGAAATTTAAAAATCTAAGAACTTGTTTGAAATTTTATTAACACTACAAAAAATTAATTTTTTTGACGGCCCGTTAGTGACGTGTCAATCCTGTTGACATGTCACTAACGGTTAGTGACATGTCTTTAGCAATTTGTGTGAGGTGTTAACAAATTGGAAGCTTCTAATGAGACTTTAGTAATGTGTCAATTTCTGACACATCACCATAGGGTGATGTGTCAAACTTGACACGTTACTAAAGTTTAAAAAATTATTACAAATAAATACATTTTTTTTAAAAAAAGATTTTCCGGATTTTTTTTTTCAAATAATATCATGGAATCTGATATTCAAAAATCCAAACCCAGCAGCAAATCAAAATTTAATTGAAAAAAAAAATTAATTGAACTTGGAATAGATCAATAGATTCAAACCCAACAGTAAAAATCCAAACCCAGCTGAAAAAAGTTAATTTAAGCAAAAATTTTCAAAAATTTTAATAGATCAATCAAAAGTTTTGAACTTTGAATCTAATTTTACTACTCACTTATTGTGTAGAGTTGGAGAGTACCCAAAATCAAAAACCTGCAACACCAAAGAACCAGAAAAATCAATACGCTTAAAAGCTAAGACAAATGACAGAAAAATCAACTAGAAAAATTACCCATTAGAGTATATGATGTCCATTCCCCTAGTGGATTCAACTACCAAAATCAAACGAAACCAACCAGAAAAATCAGACCCAGAAAAATTTCAAACACCCAAATCCAATGGCAAAAAAAATTTCAAAATCCCAAACCCAACAAAAAAAAAAGATCTTCTCTTCTCTTTTTTCATTTTCTTCTTATCTTCTCTTCTTTTTCTCTCTTTCTCCTTTTCTTTTTTTCTTTTTCTTCCCATATGAGAGAAGAGGGAGCTTGCACGGGGGGTATACTGGGTGTGAGAGCATTGAGAGAAAAAGAGAAAAAGAAGGAAGAAAGAAGAAGGTAGCACGCGGCTGGGAGGAAGAAAAATGAAGGAAGAAGAAAGAAAAAGAGAAATAGAGAAAAGCAGCTGGCGCATGTTCTCAATGCCCATTGGTGACGTGTGTCCTGTTGGCACGTCACCAATGGGGTGACGTGGCCATGTGTCAAAGTTGAAGTTGACACGTCCATATGGTGACGTGTCTACTTTGACACATTACCAATTTGAAAGCTGAAAAGGAAAATAATAATAATAAAAATTTGACAATTGGTGACGTGTAAACTTTTTACACGATACCAATTTGAAAATTGAATAAATAAATAAATAAAAATTTAACAACTTTAGTAACGTATCAAAGTTGACATGTCACCAAATGGTGACGTGTAAACTTTGACACGTCACCAAATGGTGATGTGCCAAATTTGACACGTTATCAATTCGAAAACTGAAAAAATAAAAAAATAAAACTTTGACAACTTTAGTAACGTGTCAAAGTTAACACGTTACTAAATGGTAATGTGTCAAATTTGACACGTCACCAAATGGGTGACGTGTGAAAAAATCTTGTGCTATAGACACGTCACTAAAAACGCTTTCTTTTTTTTTTTTTTTTGGGGGGGGGGGGGGGGTAGTTTAGTGCGCTTAAAAAGTATTTTAGTGCCTAAATAGCTGTGCTAAATAAAAGGTTGGCCAATTTAGTAAAAAACGCAAACAATATTTATTTGACTTTTTTTTTAAAAAAAAAATTGTTAAAACGCACTTTTAGGAAAAAAAAAAAAAGGTTTAAAAATGAAATTATTTAAAAAAAGCTATTTTTGACTTTAAAAGCTATATTTCTTAACGCAATTCCAAACACTCTCCCAATGTTCTCTACTAACTTACGCAATTTATCTTTATGTGTGTTTTGTTACCCTTGAGGGGGTTGTGTTATGAGCAAATTAAGGATATGATGATCCAAATTGCGTAAGAGTTTGTTTAAGATTATGTTAGGAAGCTTTAAAAATTATTTTAACATCTAAAAAATTGTGTCAAACAAAAAGTTGGTATATTTGGTAAAAACTCCAAAAGTATTTCAATTCTTTGATTTTTTTTTTTAAGCAATTTTTAAGTAACTAAAATAATTTTAAAACATAAAGGAGAAAAAATTAAAAAATTATCTTATAATACAAATAATAGAAAAGCCTATATATCATGAAAAAAAGAATATAAAATAGATTAACAAGGCTGGAAGCCTGCAACTTTCAGTTATTGATCATATTTAAGACTTTGGATACCGTATCCAAAGTCTTAAATATGATCAATAACTGAAGGTCGTAAACTTCCAGCATATTTAATTAGAAAAATGGTTAAATATTAAATACTCCATGGAGTTTTACAACTTTATTTTTCTCCCATAGGGTTTCATTTTTATCACAGGAGGTCCTTATGGTTTTGATAAATGACCAAGTTAGTCCATCCGTTAGTTCCTAACAGAATTCCACGTGAACCAATCAGATGTTGACACATGACACCTACTTAATTTTTTTAAATTTTTTTTTAAAATTAAAAAAATGTATATATATATATATATATATATATATATTTTTTTAAAAAAGAAAAGGACAAAAAAATTGGAGGTGGCCTTGGCCATTTGGGGGTGGCCTTTGGCAATGGGGTGCCTGGCCACCCTCTTGGCTCCAAGGGGGTGGCCGAGCCACCCCCTGGGTGCCCAAGGGGGTGACCGAAACCACCTCCAGTGGTACTGGGGGTGGCTCGGCCACCTCCATGGAGCCTAGGGGGTGGCCAAAACCACCCCCAATGGTGCTTGGGGGTGGTTTCGGCCATCCCCTTGGCTCCAACCACCATTGGGGGGTGGTTTCGGCCACCCCCATGGCCAAAGGGGGTGGCTCAAATGGCCAAGCCACCCCCAATT
Source organism: Corylus americana (assembly GCA_036287905.1). Classification (NCBI taxonomy): domain Eukaryota; kingdom Viridiplantae; phylum Streptophyta; class Magnoliopsida; order Fagales; family Betulaceae; genus Corylus; species Corylus americana. The sequence continues at coordinate 5,498,405 of CP125818.1, read as the reverse complement.
TTTTTTCTCTTTTTTTTTTTTTTTATTTTTTTATTTTTTTAAATTCATTTTTTTTTTATTGAAAAAAAAATAAAAAAAATTAAGTGATACTATATATGCACGCTTGCTTGGTCAACTTGGAGCATTTTTGAAAATATAAGTGTTTGATAAAATTATAGATTAACCTTTAAAATTGTGGTTTACCGTTAAAATCATGTATTATAAAACATACATGCATGCACCTCCTGGTTTGCAATTTTAAAACGCAATTTTTTCTACATTTTCAAACCGCAATTATTTAAAAATGCTCTCTTAAACAATTCATTTACTAGGATTTTGCTTAAAATCGTACTTTTGATTTACGAAATTGCAATGCCAAACGCACTCTCAAACTAACATATGCACATGAAGAGTTTATTTTCTCATGCTATATTTTGTGCGTTATAGTTAGAGAATATGGTAAAATAAAAAAAAAATAAAAAAAATAAAAAAAAGGTTCCCATTTAGATTCTTTCTCCACGTTTGATTAATAGATTTCTTTTCATATAGAATAAATTTGTTGTATTAATTATTTAATGATTTATTGCACAACACATGCAGATTTATTCACATAGAATAAATTGTGGGATTCATTCACTCCAATGTGGAGTGTATTTGGATGCACATCTCATGCATGTGATGTGGGGGTAGGCGTCTAGCAAGTACTGTACGTTGGCATGCAGATTTTGGAAGGCCATATATCTTTAGTCTTCGAAGGCTATTAACTCTTACCTGTGTGGGGGTGGAAAAACTGAGAGCAGTTGTCGATCTTCACGTGGATTTTGGAAATTAAGCCACGGAATCATAATAATATATATGTTCCTTCTTGGAAGGAGATGATGATGAGGACAAGTAATAAAGTTGAAAGACGACCTTGACCATTGCCTATACCGCCAGCCACATGCTCCCCCACCAAGTGGACACAACTAATTACCATTTATTTAAAAAAAAAAAAAAGGACATTGCAGTCCAGCTAGTCCTCAAGGCTAGTAGAGATAAAAAAAAATTTGTAGGGGGTACATTTTTGGATTTTGCTGGGTGGGTTGGAGTTTGGAGAGGTTTTCTTTTTTTCTTTTTTATTTTTACTAAGGCCGCCCTTCAAATTTTTACTTAAAATTTTTTAATGTTTTTAATTTTTTTTGACCGGGGCGCCCTCCCCTGGGTCGCCCCCACGTATATCCGTAACTTATTCTATAAGAGTTGCTTTCACTTCATTGACTGTAGGATGCTTTTGAAGGTTTTATTTTTTTGGTCGGAGCGAAGAAGACCTTTCTATTCGAGCCTCTGTGTGATAAGCATCTTCAGTGTGCTTGAATTGAAATGATAGAAAATTTCAATTAAATTAGTTACCTGCATGCATGCTTTATTCGAAATGGATTGCAATGCAAGTTGGTTGCTGTCTTCCATCTTCTTCTTGTTGTGTTCCTGTCGTGTGGATTATTGCTATGCCAGAGACACTTTGAAGCAGGGCGAGTGGATTACTGACAATGGAACAACCCTTGTCTCCAGTGGAGGAAGCTTTGAACTGGGATTCTTTACCCCTATCAATAGCTTTAGCCACGAAAGGTTCGTTGGGATTTGGTACAAATGGGTTAAACAAACAGTTGTATGGGTTGCCAATCCAGGCAGCCCTGTGCCTAACGGTTCCATTGGAACTTTCGGAATCGCAGAAAATGGTAGCCTCAAGGTATCGGATACCACTGGAAAACAAGATTATTGGTTTGTGGCTGATGATTCCTCGTCTACAAATCGGACTGTGAAGCTCATGGATTCTGGAAACCTGGTCTTTAGCGATGATGATGATCAGTCGGCGGAGAGTCTATGGGAGAGCTTCCGATTTCCAACTGATACATTTCTTCCAGGTATGAAGATGGATGACATGATCTTGCCATTGACTTCATGGACAAGCGATGGTGACTCGGGAAGGGGGCAGTGTTGAAAAATGGAGTCAAATGAGTAAACTATGGTAGTATCTTCTAGAAGACGTCAAAGGAATAGTAAAAGTTGTTGCACCAACCAAGCCGTCGAATGAATAGTACATGGTTGTTGCACCAACCATTCCCACCAACCATTCTCACCAACCATTCCCACCAACCATTCTCACCAACCATTCTCACCAACCCTTCTATACCTATATAAGGAGCATCAAGCTTCATTGTTTCATAGTGCTAAGACAAGAAAAGTATAGAGAGAGAAAAAGAAAGAAAGGTTGAGAGAAAAAAGGTATAGAGAGATAAGTCTAGTGTTAGGCATATAAGAATTGCAGATCACAACATAGAAGAGTTGTGTGCAATCTCTCTCTGAAATATCTCTTGTAAAGTCTCTCCGTTATTTTCTACCAAAGTAGTGAAATCTCTGCAACTCGGTGGATGTAGGCAGTATTGGCCGAACCACGTATAAATTTCTTGTCTTGTGTATGTTTGTGCGTGTTTATAGTACTAATCAAAAGTACACGTGTATGTTCTGTCGAGGAAAGATTGGATTTTAAGTGAGACCGGTGTGACTCCTCCAATCTTACCTGGGAACATACCGAGCTGTATCTTTGGTAAAATATTATTTACCGTACTTGTGTATTGTTGTTTTTTCTTGACCGATTGGATCCCAAGATCCTGAAGAGGAATTAGTGGCGTCTAATTTCCCAACAATTGGTATCAGAGCTCGGTTCGTGTTCCGTTCGAGTGGGAGCAATAGCGTCAAGTTTATACAACAAGAAGGATGTCTCAAGAAACCCCCGAAACCACTCATGAAGTTCCTTCTTCAAGTGACAGTTCAAAGAAGTGGAGTCCAAATTATGGATCAGGCGGATCTATGAAAGTTGAAATAAAACCATTTGATGAGAAGATCAATTTTGGTTTATGGCAAAGGCGGATGCGTGGCGTTCTTATTCAACAAAGGCTGCTAGTTGCCTTAGAAGAAAGACCGGAGGGCATGACTGACCCCGAGTGGTTAGATATCGATCAACGGGCAATCTCTACCATTGAGATGTATATCACAGATGATGTGTTAAATCATGTGATATCAGCAATCTCTGCCAAAGATATGTGGGACAAGCTAGAAGCCATATATCTGGGGAAATCCTTGTCAAATAAGCTCTTCCTCAAGAAGAAACTCTTCAAACTAGAGATGAAGGAAGGCGAGGACGTGATGAAGCATATCAACATCTTCAACGCTTTGATCAACGACTTGAATCGGATAGATGTTCAATTCAGTGAAGAAGATCGAGCCTTGTTATTGCTTGCATCATTTCCAGATTCTTATGAGCATTTTGTCACCACGCTCATGTTTGGAAAGACAACTCTCAAGTTCAATGAGATTGTGCAAGACATCATCTCTCATGCAACCATGAAGAAGGCAGATGATAAGTCCACTTCCGGATCTGCTTTGAATGTGGAAAGTAGAGGCAGAAGATCAATCAGAGGCAACGGGCATGGAAGGTCGAGATCAAGGGCCGGCAGGTCAAAATCAAGGTATCCAAGAAATTCCAACAGCCAGAGCAGCTCAAAAACTATTGAGTGTTGGAATTGTGGCAAGACGGGTCACTACAAAAATCAATGTAAAGCTCCGAAAAAGGAGGCAACAAGCGACTCTGCAAACGTGGTGGCAGATGAAGCGCAAGAGGCCCTGATCCTCTCGGTTGACAGTCCCTTTGATTCTTGGGTGTTAGACTCAGGAGCTTCCTTTCATACAACAGCGATACGCGAAATCTTGGGAAACTATGTTAGTGGAGATTTTGGGAAAGTGTATCTAGCTGATGGTACGGCGCTGGATGTTGTGGGCATGGGAAATGTTCGGATCAGAATACATGCAGATTCAGTATGGAAGTTGGAGAAAGTCAGGCATGTTCCAGAGCTGAAGAAGAATCTTATCTCTGTGGGACAGCTTGATGATGAAGGGCATGGCATTCATTTCCACGGAGGTAAGTGGAAGGTCACATTTGGGGCTATGATGATAGCTCAAGGCGAAAAGACTGGTACCCTCTATATGACCACAGATATGAGGGATACTATTGCTGTTGCGAATGCAAGTGCTGAAGCAGATCTGTGGCACCAAAGGCTAGGGCACATGAGTGAAAAAGGGCTCAAAGTTTTGCACTCATTGGGAAAGCTACCAATGTTAAAGTCGATTAATATCGACTTCTGTGAAAATTGCATTTTTGGCAAACAGAAACGGGTGAGTTTCAAAACAGGTGGCAGAACCCTCAAAAATGAGAAGCTAGAGCTAATTCACACAGATGTCTGGGGGCCAGCTACAGTCTCGTCCATTGGCGGAAAGTCATACTTTGTGACTTTCATTGATGACCATTCCAGGAAGGTATGGGTTTATTTCTTGAGACAGAAATCGGAGGTGTACGAAGTATTCAAGAAATGGAAGGCCATGGTGGAGAACGAGACAGGCTTGAAGATCAAGAAGCTAAGATCTGACAACGGTGGAGAGTACGAGGACACTAGGTTCAAAACGTTCTGTTTCGAGAATGGGATCCGTTTAGAACGGACTGTTCCAAGAACCCCACAGCAGAACGGGGTGGCAGAAAGGATGAACCGAACATTGACAGAAAGAGCCAGAAGCATGCGCATTCAGTCAGGCCTACCCAAGCAGTTTTGGGCTGAAGCAATCAACACAGCAACCTACCTCATTAATCGAGGACCATCAGTGCCGTTGGAGCATCGCATACCGGAGGAGGTATGGAGCGGAAAGAAGGTAAATCTTTCATGGTTAAAAGTTTTTGGTTGCATTGCTTATGTGCACATTAGTGACCATGTGAGGGGAAAGCTAGACCCTAAGTCACTAAAGTGCACCTTCATTGGATATGGAGGAGACGAGTTTGGTTATCGACTCTGGGATGACCAAAATAAGAAAATCATTCGAAGTAGAGATGTGGTTTTCAATGAGAAGGTGATGTACAAGGATAGAGGTGCTGCACAACCTACTAGTCCAGTACAAGATGATCATATGTATGTTGAGTTGGATGATCTTCCAGAAAGTAGTCCGGTGCAACAAGTTGGTGAGGATCCTCAGCCTAAAGAGCCTGAAGAACCTGCAGAACAACAAGCACCACAAGATCCAACTCCTACGCCTGCACCTAGAAGGTCAGCTCGTCCACATGTACCAAACAGGAAGTACATGAACTTTCTGTTATTAACAGATGGTGGAGAACCTGAATGCTATGCTGAAGCATGTCAGGTAGAGGACTCGAGCAAGTGGGAGCTTGCAATGAAAGATGAGATGAAGTCTCTCATCTCTAACAAAACATGGGAGCTAGCTAAGTTACCCGTGGGAAAGAAGACTCTACACAACAAATGGGTATATAGAGTCAAAGAGGAACATGATGGTTCCAAGAGACACAAGGCAAGATTGGTGGTCAAAGGCTTTCAGCAGAAAGAAGGAATTGACTACACCGACATTTTCTCACCGGTTGTGAAACTGAATACCATTCGTTCAGTTCTCAGCATTGTTGCAGCAGAGGGGTTGCACCTAGAGCAGTTAGATGTGAAGACTGCTTTCCTCCATGGAGACCTAAAGGAGGAGATTTACATGCAACAACCGGAGGGTTTTCCAGTCAAAGGGAAAGAGAAACTTGTGTGCAAATTGTCTAAAAGCTTGTACGGCCTGAAGCAAGCCCCAAGACAGTGGTACAAAAAGTTTGATGGGTTTATGCAGAGGCATGGCTACAACAAGTGCAACGCTGACCCTTGTTGTTACTTCAAGAGGTTTGAATCCAGTTACGTTATTTTGTTACTATATGTCGATGACATGTTAGTAACAAGTTCGGATATGGATGAAATCCAGAAGTTGAAGAAGCAACTATCGAGTGAGTTCGACATGAAGGATTTGGGCGCAGCGAAGCAAATTCTTGGGATGAGAATAAATAGGGACAAGCAAATTGGTACTTTGCAGTTGTCTCAAGAGGAGTACATTTGCCGTGTTCTGAAAAGGTTCAGCATGAGTGATGCTAAGCCAGTTAGCACACCCTTGGCTAGTCACTTTCGGCTATCCAAGAATCAGTCCCCCAAGACAGAAGAAGAGAAGGAATTCATGGCTAAGGTTCCATATGCCTCAGCCATTGGAAGTTTGATGTATGCCATGGTTTGCACGAGACCAGATATAGCTCATGCAGTGGGAGCTGTGAGCAGATTCATGTCAAAACCTGGGAAGCAACACTGGGTGGCAGTGAAGTGGATACTAAGGTATCTACGAGGTACAACTAACAGAAGCCTATGTTTCAGAAATGGCGAGCTAAAACTACAAGGGTTTGTAGATGCAGACTTTGCTGGAGAGGTAGATCACAGGAGGAGCACTACCGGATATGTTTTCACAGTAGGTACTACTGCAGTGAGTTGGATTTCGCAGATACAGAAGGTTGTTACTTTATCCACTACAGAGGCAGAGTACGTGGCTGTAACTGAGGCTAGCAAAGAGATGATTTGGTTACAGGGATTGTTGGCAGAAATGGGTTTCAGACAAGATAAGAATGTTTTGTACAGTGATAGCCAGAGTGCGATACACTTAGCAAAGAATTCAGCATTTCATTCAAAAACCAAGCACATTGGACTTCGGTATCATTTTGTCAGATCACTTCTAGAAGATGAGGTGTTGATACTTGAGAAGATCCAAGGCAACAAGAATCCAGCTGACATGTTAACCAAAACAGTTACTATAGAGAAACTGAAGTTGTGCTCAACTTCAGTTGGTCTTCAAGCTTGAGGACAAGTGGACGAGTTGCAGAAGAGGGAATTGCGGAGATTGTTGAGATTCAAACTCATTAGACTCAAAGTGGGAGATTGTTGAAAAATGGAGTCAAATGAGTAAACTATGGTAGTATCTTCTAGAAGACGTCAAAGGAATAGTAAAAGTTGTTGCACCAACCAAGCCGTCGAATGAATAGTACATGGTTGTTGCACCAACCATTCCCACCAACCATTCTCACCAACCATTCCCACCAACCATTCTCACCAACCATTCTCACCAACCCTTCTATACCTATATAAGGAGCATCAAGCTTCATTGTTTCATAGTGCTAAGACAAGAAAAGTATAGAGAGAGAAAAAGAAAGAAAGGTTGAGAGAAAAAAGGTATAGAGAGATAAGTCTAGTGTTAGGCATATAAGAATTGCAGATCACAACATAGAAGAGTTGTGTGCAATCTCTCTCTGAAATATCTCTTGTAAAGTCTCTCCGTTATTTTCTACCAAAGTAGTGAAATCTCTGCAACTCGGTGGATGTAGGCAGTATTGGCCGAACCACGTATAAATTTCTTGTCTTGTGTATGTTTGTGCGTGTTTATAGTACTAATCAAAAGTACACGTGTATGTTCTGTCGAGAAAAGATTGGATTTTAAGTGAGACCGGTGTGACTCCTCCAATCTTACCTGGGAACATACCGAGCTGTATCTTTGGTAAAATATTATTTACCGTACTTGTGTATTGTTGTTTTTTCTTGACCGATTGGATCCCAAGATCCTGAAGAGGAATTAGTGGCGTCTAATTTCCCAACAGGCAGTTCATGTTTAAGCAAGCTCAAGAAGAGGGCAGCTACGTTATCTCAAAAGACCAAGGAGTCGATTATTGGAGAAGTAGTTGGTTAGATGAAATGCCCTATGACATATTAGTCTTGTTATCAAATAGGAGCAATAGCGGGAATTTTAGTTACGAAAGGTTAGTGATGAATTATACAGGGGAATTACAGTACTATCGGAGCTTGGGTGTGGACCAGGGAAATTGGTTTTTGATTTGGAGAAGGCCGGAAGACAAATATTGTAGCATTTTCAATTTTTGTGGGAATTTCGGCAGCTGCAATATTAACAATAGGCCATTTGTATGCAAATGTTTGCCCGGGTTCCGTCCTACTAACCCGGGGAATTGGAATTCTAAAGATTTTTCGGATGGGTGCACCAGAAATTCAACATCATTGGACAATAGTGACACGTTCTTGAGCTTAAAGATGATGAAAGTGAGCAAATGGGACTATGATTCAACGTCATCAGTCAATGAATCAGAATGCATAAAGGAGTGCCTTAAAAACAGCCAATGCCAGGCTTATTCATCTTATGAGAACCCCTGCCAAATTTGGAATGGAGATGTAAGTGATCTTCAAGAGGAGTACATTGGCGGTGTTAACCTCTCTGTCCGCGTTGCGAAATCTGATATAGGTACTCCTTTTACACATTGGAATATGCTGGGATTAATTTAGTAAAATTATTTTTCTGGTAATTAAAAAAAATCATCATTCGTGTTAAAAACAAAGTGAGAAACCACCTATATATGCAAGTATGGATTTTTAAAGTCACCTTCACAGGCCAGCTTGGGCTTTCAGGGTTCATTTAGAATAGTATTTTACATGTCAAGCAGCTCGCTACACTGTTATAATTTTACATTACAAGGCCTAAAGCTCATTTTCAATTTTTAATTATTGTTCCATATTTTATATCTTTGCAGAATCAACTTCAAGGAATTGTGAGCCATGTGGCACAAACCTCATACCCTATCCACTAAGCACTAGACCAGATTGTGGTGACCCCATGTACTTCAGTTTCTACTGCAACTATTCCACAGGCCAAGTTAGCTTCAACACGGCCACTGGCACCTATCGAGTTGTGAGTATCGATCCAAGTACACGAAAATTTGTCATCCAAGTCAAACACGCAGGAAATGATACAAATTCAACAGGAATTCTGCAGCTCAATAAGTTATTCTCGTTTAATGCGACCATTGATTCTAGCAACTATAGTTCTGAAGTTAAAGATGAAATAGAGATTAGTTGGAAGCCCCCGCTGGAGCCGAGCTGTAATTCATCCAACGACTGCAAGGACTGGCCCAATTCAACTTGCAGTGTAGCAAGAGATGGAAATAGGAGGTGCCTTTGCACTAAAAACTTCCAATGGAATGGCTTAAATTTAAAGTGTACTAAAGGTCAGAATGCTATTTCATATGCCTCTCCCAGATTAAGATATATTGTTCTTTTAGTGAAGAATGAATTAGACCACTAAGAAAGAGGATCTTGTCCTATTGATACTTTTTTCTTTCTTGTTTAAATTAGTTGTGATAATCAAAACCCATACCCCTTTCTCCATTGCATTTCATCAGCTTTCTAAAAGTTTTCTTTTCCTTTATGTATAATCACTAGCTACTAAAAGCACGTTAGAAATTGGGAGGTTTTTGGCAGAACTTTCAAATCCTCTTTAGTAATATCATGCTTACCTTGTACTAATTAAAAATAGAAATTATAATTACGACAATTAATCTAAACAGTATATATGTTGAATTTGACTTATTATCATTTTGATTTTTCTATGAAAGCTTGTTCACTGCCAAAAAAAATTATGATGGGAGTCATTTTCATATTTCAAATGTTTATGTAAGAGTAGTTCTCTTTGTTTCTTCAGAAGAAAAGATGTCATTGGCTCTGATTGTCATGATACCTCTCATAGTAGTGTTTCTCCTCGCAAGTGCAATTGTTTGTATATATATGCGGAGAAGAAAGATGGCCAAGAAACAAGGTAACTGCTTTGCTAAAATGCACTTTACCTTTCATAATCTGTCGTATTTCCATTTCAATCAAAATAAAAGCTAATTTTTAGCTATTTCATTTAATTAATTTTCATGTAAGTGTAATTGATTATATATATATATGGTTTTCTTTTGAACTCATAAAATCACAGAAAGCGAGCACTTCGTGCATTAGACAATGAAAAACGTGTCAAAGACTTGATAGACTCAGGTGAATTCACAGAAGAAGATAAGAAAGATATAGATGTACCATTTTTTGATTTGGAAAGCATTCTCGCAGCTACAAATAGTTTCTCAAATGCTAACAAGCTTGGAGAGGGGGGCTATGGGCCAGTTTACAAGGTGATTTCAACAACATTGGTTGGAATTTAATCTTAATGTAAGCTAGTTTCTGGTTAGTGGTAATATTGTGAGTATGGTGTCTCAGGGAACATTTTCAGGAGGTCAACAAATTGCTTTAAAGAGGCTCTCATGTGTCTCACGACAAGGCTTACAAGAATTTAAAAATGAGGTGGTGTTGATTGCAAAACTTCAACATAGAAATCTTGTTAGGCTTCAGGGATATTGCATAAAAGGATATGAAAAGATTTTACTCTATGAGTACATGCCCAACAAAAGCTTAGACTCATTTATATTTGGTTCGCCTCTAAACTGAATTCCTAATCTCTTGCATTGCTTCATAAACTATATATATCATGTTTGAGTAAAAGCTCATTTATTACTATTGCTAAGAATATTGTTCTCTTGAATGGCAAATGGAAACCTTTGAAGATCAAAAGCTAAGCGTGTCTTTGGACTGGGAGATGCGCTTCAACATTATTTTAGGAATAGCTCGTGGGCTTGTTTATCTTCATCATGACTCCAGATTAAGGATCATCCATAGAGATCTGAAAACCAGCAACATTCTTTTAGACGAGGAGATGAACCCCAAAATATTCGACTTTGGCTTGGCAAGGATGATTGAAGGCAAAGAGACTGAGGCTAACACAACTAGAGTAGTTGGAACTCAGTAAGTTTACATTACAATGTAGCACAATTTTCAATTCCCCAACTTTGTTTACAAATAGAGTACACAAGTGCCTACCTTATCCACTGATAAATATTATTTTGCAATGGCTATATGTCTCCGGAGTATGTTCTACATGGACTTTTTTTAGTTAAATCCGATGTTTTTAGTTTTGATGTAGTTCTACTAGAGATAATAAGTGGAAAAAAGAATACTGGATTCTATCAATCAAAACTTGCTACGAGCCTTATAGCTTATGTAAGTGTGTCTCATTTTTTATAATCGCTATTATTTAGAATTTCTGGTTCAATAAAGGTTAAAATTGTCAATTTTATATTAGACATAAATTTATTATAATTGAGTTATAGAAACTCTTACCATCCGACCTCTAAAAAATCACATATGCTTTTTATTAATACTATAAAAAGGTATATGAAAAAAAAAAAAAAAAAAAAAAAACATGCTATTAAAAATATATTTTAGATGCTAAAAACACATAATTTATAAATTGAATTATTAGAGACTATAGAGTTCTAACAATTCAGTCTGTTACTTGCCAAGGGCACAGCACTTTAATATTAGGTGTGCTAATTTCCTGTTGCCGTGTGGTGGGTTTTTAGCCTTAGCCCGTAGGTGTCATTAGCATACGAGCCCCTTTTGTGGCCCATTCTTGTCTTTGCATCTCAGCCCGTTGCCAGACCATTTTAATACTTAAGTTCATGAAGCCCATAAGTCCAATTACTGCACCATCTTCAGTTTTAGCTTCCCAAAATAATGGGCTCTTCGTACTAAGAATTAAGAAAAATCCTTGACTGTGTCAATCTCAGCAGTGTAATCCTACAAGATTTCTGCCTGAGTCCTGCACATGCTATTTAATTTACCGTTAATACAAGCGGGACGATTATTTACCATTAATAATCGATAATCATATAACTTCGCTTAAATCGGTTGTGGTCAATGGTTTTTGGAGCAGGCGAAAAGGGTTAATATACTGCTAATCGGTTTATAATACAATTATATAATAAAATAGCGAAACAACTTCGTTCTTGTATTGATTTATTTGAATTGAAGTTAAACATGCATGTTAAATTGCACGCAGCAATGTATTGCATTCAAACAATTCCCACGGTTCATCTGATTCTTGTGATGCATGATCATCTTTCATTCTGATTATGTATTGCTTTATATATGTATTTTGATGACTGTGCCAGCGAATATGCTTGTTTCAAGTTATGTTTGGTTTTCTAAAATGGGCTGCAAGTTGTTTCAAGTTGCAGCTGTCGAATCTTTGACGCTCAACATTCAGATGTGTGTTTTGTTTACTAACAACTCTATTGTATTTTAAAAACTATGACAAGTCTAAAAGAGGCTCAAAATAGTTTAAAATTGGCCCTAAAAAGAAGTCCAAAGAAGGTCAATTACTTGGCGGTCAGTTAGCGGTTAATAACCAGCTTTCAACAATCACATAACTGGGATCAGGATCCTCTCCAATTCAAAATGGACTGGAGAGTATCCATTTCATGGCCATAAATGGGACACGTGTCCCACTAATATAAAATAATAATAAAATATTATTTAACATTAAAAACAATAAAAAAAAAAAAAAAAGGGGTGGCTGGCCACCCCGTCTTGGCCATAGGGGGTGGCCGGAACACCCCCAAGGGCACACCCATTATTATTATTATTATGATTATTATTATTATTATTTTTCGTTTTGCCCTTGAGGGTGGCCAGACCACCCCCGTGGTCTGGCCACCCTTTAATTTTTATTAATTTGTTTTTTTTTTTTTTAATGTTAAATATATTTTATTATTATTTTTTAATAATGGGATACGTGTCCCATTTATGGCTCTGATATTTCTAAAAAGAAATCTTAATCATAAACTAGATACTCTTGTAACAACTCTTATGGGCAAATCAATTAACTAGCAATTGATCCCATGGTTCGTCTCCCAGCCCTATCTCTCATGGGACAAGACTTGGGATTTCAACCTCTCATAGATGAGAGATTTCAGTGGAAGACTTTCTAAACTATATGAATAAAGAGCATTATATACACAGCCATACATTCATGCACCAGAGTAAGCAAAATACCTCATAGCATAAAGATAACCATTAATGTACCAGTCATCAGACCATAATCAAATAAGGTTACAACCCATCATATAATTGTCTTAACAAATGATCAACAGATCAAATCCTAAGTTTAAGAAAAGCTAAGGAAATAACAATCTTGATCATATTAACTCGGGTGGTTCCTCCATCAGTCCACATAGAGTGTAACCAAACTGGGTCCAAGTTCTCAAAAATTACTTGAATCACGTCCTGCACAATCACCCACGGCTACTCCGAAGGCATCTTCCTCTAAGCTAGCTAAACCGCGCAATTATTCGTAATGGAGGAGGATTAACATAAAATAAAAAAGATAAGTCTAAGGACTTAGTGAATGTTAACGCACATAATGTCCATGCCAGTTTTTGTAATGAATTATGGTTTTGTAAAGTATGCAACAGTTCCATCATGACGGTTTATCATAAATGTGATATAAATATATGATATATGCATATGATATAAAGTAACCGTCATAGTTCAACAATATGGTCAATCCGAGATATTACCCATTCTCAGTAGGGTTAGCGCTGTCCCGAGGGACCTGTAATACAATGCCGGTGCCTCAGCCATTGTACGCTACCGTACATCCCATTAGTGGCATGACCGAGTTCGACCTTGGGTGGCCCGCACCACTAATGATGTTCATCCTATAATGACCAACCATTCGGGAATGGCTGTGCTTGGCTACGAAACCATTGGATCAAAAGCGCATATAACGATATACACATTTGACTATAAAATTAACATGTATAGTAAGCCCATGGCCATTATACCACACGTAGTGGAGTACCATGTCATACGATGCAATTTATCTTGTCTATATTTTACATGCATGCTTTTACAAGTCTCACTTTGTTAACATATTTAACACAATGTTTTTCTCAAAAATGTTAATACTTGAGAGTTGTAAATATACATGTTTTGGTACACAAAATAGATGTGCAGTCATGGAAAATAATACTGTAAGCATTATGTGAGTTAAAACTCACCTGGGTTGATTAAATCCTCCGAGTATTCCTTCCACAAATTCAGGTCATCCAAATCTATGGAAAACCTTCTATTGGTCCTAGGTTTGAATAAAATAACCTTAAAGCATGAAAACATGAGCTATCGGATGGTTGACCAAAATAGCATTCCTTGTAACGCTTTTGACCATATGTCCGGACTCGATGTCGTATGTCCGCCCATAACGTTTCAGGTAGAACCTTATTTTGTCCATTCGTCCTCCTATCCTCCCAAATCGATTTCTAAAGCTACCAAAAGGCTTTCTAAGACCGCTTATCTCAAAACAATGTCTCTATGCAATAGAAAACATAATGGATTACTAACCCAAATCTAAACAACATCAAAGGTATAATATGTATAAATCTCAAACCAACGTCTAAGCTACTCTAGAAAGCATTAAAAGAGCATAACGACTTAGAAAGGAAAGGTTAGGTGCAGAGGGTTGCCTTCAAGAAAACACCTCTCATTCTCCACAAAACACACTATCTCACAAGAACACAATCACAAAAGGTTTTTTGGAGCCTGGGAGCGAGTTTGAACGAGAAAAGGGCGAGGGTAGGGTTAGTATTTATAGAGGAGAAAAGCTGGAGACGTTCACTAACTCCTCTGAAAAGTAATGGATGTCCAGTACTATTGGGGCGTACGTTCGGTACTATTTACACAGCGGTCCAAAGATTATAGCGTACGTCCAGGTATTAACAAAGGGGTATTCCAAAGAGTAGCGTACGTCCGGTAGTTCCCTATCGTACGTCCTTGTACTATTGATAGAGTACGGCGCATTATTGACAGCATACGTACGGTGGTCCCCATGTATACATCCTCTACTAAAAACAGGAGCGTGCGTCCGCCAACCCTAGCATTTGTCTGGTCAGAAAGTCCAATTTTCCAAAATGCCCCTCTAGTGATCCTTAGTGACCCAAAACCCAAATTAACTCTCTAACTAAGCGACCTAAGTTTAATTAATTATCTGGGTCACTACAACTCTTCAATCCAAAATGGACTGGAGAGGATCTTGTTCCCACATAACTGTTGGTTAGCGATTAACTACAAGTAATGGCCCTAACAGGATAATTACGACTACTTAAAAAAAATAACCACTTAAAGCGATGGTGGTTGCGGTTCTTTCCACCCCTACTTGTACTTGTCCAACTATTAGAACTTCCGCTCACTATTAGAATGGCCGTGCTTTAAAAAAAAAATAATAAAATAAAATTAATGTTGGCAACTCTTATGGCCATTTTGTCAACATTCCCTTAACAAAAAAGAATATCTTATCAAAATTTCAGCAACTCTATTGATAAAATTTTTTTAGTACCTCAACATTCTTTCCAAAATTTCGAATAGGGACATTTAATTCCATTTTTTTAGGCCATTTGCCCATACTTTAGAAATTGAACGTTAAAATTTCTAACGTTCAATTATGGAAGTTCTCGTGAGTCTGTCCTTTACTATTCTTGCAAAAATTCTAGTGGACCAAACATTTGATATCAATTATGGTAGAGTAGCAAAGCTGCTCGTAGCTATGGTTTATCTTTCATTTGCTGAGAGTTACTTTGTTATGGGCCAATATGTGTGCAGCCATTGACATTAGTCCATATAGAACCACTTCATGCTTTTCCAATTACTGAAAGACACTCAAATTAATTCTACCTGCAGGTACGTCAAACATTCTCCAACTCATGCCAATTTTCGATCGGACAGTTTTCATGAATAGGAGTACTTTTAACCCAAATTTGTGCTGCTTCAAATCAAACTAGGAAAGATTGGAACGTGTTACACAAGAAATTTAACAATGTAATTAAATCTAAAAATTAAGAATTAATGCGTCTTCACCATAAACCTCGAGATGTCAAGGTATCTGGAGCACAATCTTGGACGACCTTGACATCGTTTTGAAACATTTCAAGCATTCAACTCACTCTAAGAAATTTTCTCTAAAAAAAAAAAAAAAAAAAAAAACTCACTCTAAGAAATTACCTTCCCTTTTTTTTTTTTTTGTTCTTCTTTTTCTTTTCAAGTAGAAAATTACCAAAAAGTGCAATTATCTATTTAGTTACTACTTTTTCGATACATATTACAATCATTTTTTTTACCAATCATTTGAATTTTATTTTATTTTTAATTTTTTTTCTTCAAACGAAAATACTAATAAACAATACAAACACAAGCATTTTTTTTTCTTTCACTTATATGTTAATTAGAATATTTAAAAAGAAATAAAAAATACTGCCAAAATTCATTAACAGTACCACAACCGTTAGTTTGCTTTTATAAAAGCCTATGTCATCCAAAATCCAAGTACTCCATAATTATAGTTCTTGCACTATTTATTTATATGTTTTTCTTTTTTTTTGTTAAAAAAAAAATATAGAGAAACCATGCCAACTAGAAAATTAAAGGTAACTGTGTAAGAATAGTTTATTTATTTATTTATTTAAGATTGGAGTTTCAACCTTAGCATTCCTGTCCCACTCTCTAAATTTTAGTCAAAATTTTGCTAGAAATTTGAGATTGTAAAAACACTCCTCATCACGCTATCTAAATCTCTCTCTACTTTATTTAATTTTTTTTTTTTTATTCTTTTTTTCAGAAAACCACTTCAAATAATGCATTTGAGAAGAGTGGTAATGGAGAATAAAAAAAGAAAAGAAAAAGAAATGCAATATTTTCATCTCATATATATATATAAATTCACAATTAGATTTGTGAGATCTAGATGTGAGTCATTGAGATCCAATTGTAGATTTAAAAAAGCGATAAATGGGAGATGGAAGAATAGTGGGTCCATCTCTAAAAAAAAAAGGAAAAAAAAAAAATTGTTTTTTGAGTACTACAAAACTCACGAAAAAGTTTTTCCAGATTGAAAAGTTAGATGTAGTAGTCTCTTTTATGTTTTTGCTATATTGCTAACCAAATTAGCTGAAAACTTAATTTGGCATGCCGGGTGTGAATGCGGCCTGTTAATATATTGAAGGTGCAATTGTAGGTATTCACACTCTTAGAAATTGCCTAAACTCATTCTAACAAAAAGTATGGTTGAAAAGGCAGGCAATTATATAAAGGCCTTAAACCGCAAGTTGTCTAATTGCCTTTAAAAGTAGTTGGAAAAAACTGCTAACCGCCTATCACTAGACGGTTAGTGTAGCCAACCACCCATATATATAATATATGATATTAACACGGGAAAAATATAAAAAAATCCTCCAAACTATCAGCCATTTACAATATAGCCCCAAAACTAACAAAATGTATCAAAAAGGCCACTTAATTTTTTAATATTCCTATAATACCCCTATTCTTTTAACAAATAAAAAATAAAATAATTTTTTAAAAAACTAAACATTTTTTTAAAAATACAAAAAAATCAATGGGCGAATAAATACAAAAAAAAAAAAAAAAAAAAAAATTGGAATAAATAAATAATTAATCATTGTAGTTGGTTTAAATTACAAATTGCTTCATGTCGTATTAAAGTAAAATCAATGGGCGAATCAAAACAATTTTTTAACAGAATTTCACTCTAGGGATTAAATTTATTTATTTTTGAATATCTCAAGAACCATATCTTTGATTTTACTTTAATACGACATGAATAGTCATTGTAGTTAGCCTAAATTAGTCATTGTAGTTGGCCTAAATTATTTATTTATTCTAAAAAAAAATTGTTTTTGTATTTATTCACCAATTGTTTTTTTTTTTTTTTTTTTTTTGTATTTTTAAAAAATTGTTTTTTTTTTTTACAATTATTTTATTTGTTAAAAAAATAGAGGTATTATAAGAATATAAAAAAATAAGTGGCATTTTTGATACATTTTTATATTATGGGCTACTTTAATAGCTTTTGAACATTAAAAGACTATATTGCAAATGACTGATAATTTGTGGGCTTTTTTATATTTTTCCAACACCAAAACAAAGTTGTTTTACTTTGGAAGTTTAAACTTAGACACCATTTTCACTTTTCAACCCTGCTTTATTTATTTATTTATTTTTATTTTTTATTTTTTTTTAAGCAAATAAGGGAAAAGGAAAAAGGGAATTGCAAGGTGGGTGGCCAACCCAAACAATAGCCCAAATCAAACCTAATAGCAAAGCAGAAACAAGAATTGAAAACCAAGCAAGGTAACAAGAGGGAATGGGTCAAACAATGACCCGGCCCTATAAAAGTACTAATGCAGCCACAAAGGGCTGCTAATAAAGGCAAAACAAAAAAATTTGAAGAAATCTTTGCAAGCAAAACAGAACCTGCGATGCAGAAGGCCAGAAAAGGGGCACCAATAGACGGCCACACCATAACAGAAAAAAATAAATACAGACATAAAAATACACAAAGCAGGAAAAAGCAAAGGCAAAACAGTAACATCAGAGACTGAACCAGTCGACAACCGAGAGGAGGGGCGGAGGAAGACGCTGCACTGCGGCGCGTGGCGTTCACGCACCCGCGAGTAAGACCAACTCTTGGGCGCGTGGGGACCACGTACCGTCGTGTAAAGGCCAGACAATGACGCAGTCGACGTTGGCAGGAAGCTGAGGAGCCAAGGATCACGGAGGAGGGGCGCGTCTGAGGATGTGGCTTCCTGAAAATGCTAGATCTAATTTTAAAAAAATCAGACCCAAAATCTTCAGAAAGGAAGCAGATCCGGAGCTGAGGACGACGGTTGGAGGCTGAAACCGAGCGGCTGAATGGGCTGATGGGTAAGTCCTCCGAAGAGGTGGTTATAGCCTCCGAAGGGGCGGATACAGCCTCCAAAGAGGCGGATATAGCCTCCAAAGAGGTGCAAAAAGTATCTGAGATAGACAGGGGAAAGAAAAGGAAAAAGGAAGGGAAGGAGGGAACCGTAGTTCCCTCCCCCATGGGCTACCGGAAAGGAAAGTTTTTCTTCAGAAAGAAGAGAGAGGGGAGAGCTCCGGATAGGTGAGGGGCTTTTGCGTAGACCACTTTTCAACCCTACTTACTACTACTAGTGCGGCACACACTCAAACTTCCTCCCTCTCCTCTCTCTGTCTCTCATTCCCCCTCGCCACCGCACTCCCTCCCTGAGCTAGTGAGCTACCTCTTTCTCTCTCCCCCCCGCAAAGCGGCTGAATTCTGCTCAGATACCCACTCTTCTCTTTGGTTCGTCTAATCGCCTTTCACAAATTCGATTCGTATTTTGTTTTTCAATTCATCTCTGTTCCGACACTGTTAATTATATAGCATGAATGTGCTTCTTTAACCAGATTTTCTTTTGTATATTTTTTTTCGCTGGATCTTTATCTTCGTTTCAATAGTGGAGAGATCCTCCTGTAAGCCCCTTTTTCTCCTCATCTATAAAAAAGAAGAAAGAAAATCCTTCTGTATGTCCTATTACGAAGCAAGAAATTGGTTGTAATTGTCTTACTTTGTTAGAATATATTGTGATATTATGGGAATATATTAGTATTGATTGTAATTGATAAAATCAAATCAGAATTAAATATACTTGATTTGATTTTATCATACCATTTTGTATTATCTCTCATCCCTATAAATAGACACCATGTATTGTAAAATAATTCATTAAATAAAATATAATATAGTCCTTAGGGTTTTATTTGTGGATGTAGGTCATAGACCGAACCACGTAAAAATCTTGTGTCTTATTTTATTTTTCTACAATTTGTTATTTGTTATGAAGTTTTTCATGGTATTAGAGCCACCGGCGTACGCCAGTGTTGATCCAAATGGTCCTGTGAATTTTATTTTGGTTTATTATATTATCTTGTTCTTGATAGTCAATATTTTGCAAATCTCTTCGCCATAGATCTTGCATCATATTTGACGAAAAAAAAAAGAGGTTTCCCAGTGTGTTTTCACAGCGTTGGTTGTTTTATCCTCATCTACAAGAGGAGTACACTGGCGGTCTTGACCTCTATGTCCGCGTGGCAAAATCTGTAATAGGTACTCCTTTTACACATTGGAATATACCTGGATTAATTAATTCAGTAGCTGAATTGCATCCATACATAGATACAGATCTGGCTAAGTTTTTTTTTTTTAATTTTTTATCTGGCTAAGTTTAGTAAATGTCTTTTTTTGAAAATTAAAAAATCGTCATTGATGTGAAAAAGGAAGTGAGAAACCTCCTCTGCTGGTATGGATTTTTAAAATCATAGCATTAATCTTTCTTTTTTATGCTTGACTAGCTATCACATTTCGTTACCCTCAACATCCATTGTTCTACCTAAATTTTGTCAGCAAATTGAAAAATTAACCTTCCCTGTACATACTCACCTTCACCCTTGGGCTGTCAGGGACCAGGGTGTATTTACAGAAGTATTTAACATGTCAAGCAGCTCGCTACCATGTTATAACGCTAGACAAGTTCATATTACTACAAGGCCCATAGCTCATTTTCAATGTTTAGTTCATGTTTCATACTTTATATCATTGCAGGATCAACTCCAAGGAATTGTGAGCTTTGTGGCACAAACCTGATCCCCTTTCCGCTGAGCACTAGACCAAATTGTGGTGACCCCAAGTACTTCAGTTTCTACTGCAGCAATTTCACAGGCCAGGTTAGTTTCAAGACGACCAATGGCATGTATCTGCAAGTCACAAGTATAGATCCAGGTACACGGAAATTTTTCATCCAAGTCGAACACGCAGGAAATGATACAAATTCATTAGGAATTTTGCAACTCAATAAGTCATTCCCATTTAATGCGATCGTTGATTCTAGCAACTATAGTTCTGAAGTTAAAGATGAAATAGAGATTAGTTGGGAGCCCCCGCTGGAGCCAAGCTGTAATTCATCCAACAATTGCTAGGAGTGGCCCAATTCAACTTGCAATTTAACAGGAGATGGAAAAAGGAGGTGCCTTTGCACTAGAAACTTCCGATGGGATGCCTCAAATTTAAATTGTACTGAAGGTTAGAGTGCTATTTTGTGTGCCTCTGGCAGATTAACATTGTTTTATTAGTGAAGAATGAATTAGACCACTAAAAAGGAGGATCTTGTCCTACCTCTTGTTTAAATTAGCTATGATAATCAAACCCCATACCTCTTTCTTCATTGCATTTCATCAGGTTTCTAAAAGTCTTCTTTTCCTTTATGTACAATCACTTCTAACGTTAGAAGTTGGGAAGTTTTTGGTAGAAAAATTTCAAATCCTCTTTAGCAATATCATGCTTACCTTGTACTAACAGTAGACCTTATAATTGCAACAATAAATCTAAACAGTATAACTGTGGAATTTGGCTTATCATTTTGATTTTTCCATAAGACCATGTTCTATGTTGAAAAAATTACGATGGAGATAGAGTCCTTTCATATTTTAAATATTAATGTGAGAGTAGTCCTCTTCCTTTTTGGTAGAAGGTGATTTTGTTCGGCCTTTAAAAGAGCCTTCAAAAGGAAAGATGTCGTTGACTTTGATTGTTATGATACCTCTAATTGTAGTATTTGTTCTCGCAAACGCAATTGTTTGTATATATTTGTGCAAAAGAAAGATGGCCAAGAGAGAAGGTAATTGTTTTGCCAAAATGCACTCTACCTTGCACAATATGTCATATTTTTTCAATTTCAATCAAAATAAAAGCCAGTTTTTTAGCTATTTCATGTAATTAATTATCATGTAAGTGTAATGTTTATGAATATATCGTTTTCTTTTGAACTCAGAAAATCAAAGAAAGCGAGCACTTCATGCATTAGACAGTGAAAAACATGTCAAAGACTTGATAGACTCGGGTGAATTCACAAAAGAAGATAAGAAAGACATAAAGGTACCATTTTTTGATTTTAAAAGCATTCTCGCAGCTACAAATAGTTTCTTAGATGCAAACAAGCTTAGAGAGGGGGGCTATGGGCCGGTTTACAAGGTGATTTCAACAACATTAGCTAGTATTTAATCTTCATGTAAACTAGTTTCTAGTTAGTGGTAATATTGTGAGTATGGTGTCTCAGGGCATATTTTCAGGAGGTCAACAAATTGCTTTAAAGAAGCTCTCATGTGTCTTACGACAAGGCTTGCAAGAATTTAAAAATGAGTTGGTGTTGATTGCAAAACTTCAACATAGAAATCTTGTTAGGCTTCGAGGGTATTGCGTAAAAGGATATGAAAAAATTTTACTTTATGAGTACATGCCCAACAAAAGCTTAGACTTAATTATATTTGGTTAGCCTCTAAACTGAATTCCTAATCTCTTGTAGTGCTTCATAGACTACATATATCTTGTTTGAGTAAAAGCTCATTTATTACTATTACTAAAAATATTGTTCTCTTGAATGGCAAATGGAAACCTTTCAAGATCAAAAGTTAAGCGTGTCTTTGGACTGGGAGATGCGCTTCAAAATTATTTTAGGAATAGCTCGTGGGCTTGTTTATCTTCACCATGACTCCAGATTAAGGATCATCCATAGAGATATGAAAACCAGCAACATTCTTTTAGACGAGGAGATGAGCCCCAAAATATCCGACTTTGGCTTGGCAAGGATGATTGAAGGTAAAGAAACCGAGGCTAACACAACTAGAGTCGTTGGAACTCTGTAAGTTTACAGTACACTGTATCATAATTTTCAATTCACCTACTCCGTTTACAAAAAGAATATACAAGTGCCTACCTTATCCACCGATAAATATTATTATGCAATGGCTATATGTCTCCAGAGTACGTATTACATGGACTTTTTTCAGTTAAATCCGATGTTTTTAGTTTTGGTGTAGTTCTACTTGAGATAATAAGTGGAACAAAGAATACTGGATTCTATAAATCAGAACTTGCTATGAGCCTTATAGCTTATGTAAGTGTGTCTAATTTTTTATAATCACTATTATTTCGCTCATTTTATGCTTCATTCCAATTCTGATTTTAAAATTGTCCCAGGTGTGGAGATTGTGGGTAGAAAACAACGTGTTGGATTTAATGGACTCAACTCTACATGAAGTTTGCAATGCAGATCAGTTTGTGAAGTGTGTAAATGTTGGACTCTTATGCGTACAAGAAGACCCAAATGATCGCCCCACCATGTCAAATGTTGTTACCATGCTTGATAGTGAAGCTGCAACAGTTTCAACTCCAAAACAGCCAGTATTTGTTCCATGGAGAGGCCATCCTATCAGAGTTAGTTCTTCTAGTGAACCGGAATTAACCACCAGTTTAGGAGGAAGATGATCAATATATAATGTATGATACCAATGCAAGTTCTCGTGAGTTTGTCCTTTACTACACTTGCAAAGCTTCTATTCATGGACCAAACATTTGATATCAATTCTGGTAGAGAAACCAAGCTGATACGGTGCTTATCGGAAAAATCTCATGTAGTATTTTGGACTGTGGGTTTAATTGTCATTCCTTTGCTTACAGTTACACTAGGAATAAGATGAGCAGCTTTTTATATCAACCATATCACTTTACAACCTTGAAAAAAAAAAAAAAAAAAAAAATGCAGAAACCAGACAACCTCTCCAAGCAGGGCCCTTCAACCCATGCAGAATAAATTCCGGTCTCGTGCACCGCATTCTCGGAAGTTTTTCTATATGGAACTGGTTAAATTGATGGCTTTTCACCAAGGGGTGTGCCCCAAGGGATTGTTTGAACTCATGAGGTGTTGAACCTTGGACCATAAAGGAATGATACCTCAAGGCAAAGCCTCCACCATTTGGGCCAACCCCAAAGACTCATTCAAACAACCACTCAGCTACTAAACAAATTAACCAACCATAAACAAATACATGGAAAAGAACTATACATACTAAAATCTTTGGATCAATTCCCTATTTACAGCAAATGCTCTCACTACCCCATTGTCCTTTTGAATCTTCCCTTTCCCATGAGATGGGCTCTAACCTCTCTGAGAATTTAGCCCAACCGTCCAAAAAGGAATTACCCAACTCACAATTCATCAATCACAGCCACTGATATTCGGCCAATACAGAGAATACCAAGACCCAACTCCTCCTCCTCCCAAAATCGATCAGGCCACCCAACTAAACACCCAAAATTTTCCTTTCATAAATCTACCAACATCCAGAAAATTAAACAATAAAACTACTTTAACTAAAAAGAACACCCCAATCGGCTATATAAAACAAAGACCCAACATAAATCAACCATAAATGATTCAATATCTACCAATTTAACCAATGGGTATGCCAAAAAGGGATCTGTAATCTCATGGGTATTATTGAAAACCGAATTTGAAGCAACTCAAAAACTGTGGAGAAAAGTACCTAAGAGCATTTCCAATGGAATAGCCAAATGTTATTTTTATCTAAAATAGCTCTTCAAATGTTTAAAAAAGCTCCTACATTGGATTAGCAAAAAAAAAATGTAAAATAGATATTTGATTGGAAGAGCTAAAAAAAAAAGCTAAATGTAGCAGCACTTTTCAAGGAAGCTATTTTATTTTTCATTGTTTCTCTCACCTGTTTTCTCCTTTTCCCAAATCTTTTCCTACTTTTTCTCTGCATGTTCTATTTTTCCCAAAATTTTTTCCATTTTTCCTCTCATATGTTCTCTTTTTCTCAAAACTTTTCTTACTTTTAATAATATTTTAATAGAATATATAGAAATATAGTTAATCGGATGTAGAGACATTTAAAAATGACTTGGCTAAATTAGATAAATGTGAGTTTTGAGAAGCCATTTTACATAAAAATATGGCTCCTCCATTAGGAATGCTCTAAGCTCTTAAAGTTTTTAGGGATTTTGGCTAAATCATTACGTGGGATTGTGGGAATAACCGAAAATCATCCGTACATACTAACCCATAAATTTTCTTCAACAATCGGTCAATATAACAGAGAAAAAGAAAGAAAACAAGAAAGGGGTTTTCCGGTAAGGGGAAAATCCACAAGAAGAGAAACTAGAGAGAGGGAATTTAGGCTTATACCTTGCATTGCAACCATGAAAAATCTGCTCCCAAGCCCTCCATGGTCTGCTCTCTCTCTCTCTCGTTTTCTCCTACGCTCCCCCTCTCATGGCTCTCTCCGGTTTTCTGAAAGGAGAAGCACTCTGTTTTTTGAGTGAAGCATGGCCAGGGGGTGCATGAATAATAATTTACGTCCCAGCACTCATGTTTTTCCTTTATTTTTCTTAAATATAGGAAGCAAAAATTACTTTTTATTCTATATCTAAATACATTCACAATAGTTTTCTTTATTTTTTTTATAAAATACAAATTTTTTTTATATTTTTTATATTTTTTATTCTTTTACAAAATTCTAACTCAATTTCAATGAAAACAAAAAAAGAGAAAAAATGCTACATGCACTTCTCAAAGAGAAGAGATGAGAGATAAATATTAGGTGTTAAAGTAATTCATATTTGATATGCAAGCTAAAGTACTTCTAAATGTATTTCTAGAAGTTATTCTTGTGTTTCTCTTAAAATAAGGTGGCTTTTAAAATCACAATTTGATCAAAATTTAATAGTGATCAATCATAAATTCAATCATAATTTTAAAAGTCACATCATTCTTAGAAGAATACAAGAATAATATAAGAGTGACTTCAAGCATTACTCGTTAGGTAGTATTGTAGCATTCCCAATGTTTAACGATTCAAAAAGGAAGCTGCTAGAATACTAATAACCAATAAATTTAATAATTTAATTTTTATTCCATCACTTTTTCCGTCATTTGCGGCCTCAAACTTTTTCTTAAGAAGGACTAATAAATAAAATATTTATTTAAAATAAGAAGTATAAAATTCATGCATTTTGTTACGGTAAAAAGGAAGGTGAGTACTGCCTTCCCTTCTAATTAGAGTTTAATTAGTTAAGCTTAGACATTTTTTTCTGAACAATCTCCAATGAGGTGGTGAGGTTATGTCTGCCAGACACATGATGATTAATGTTAACATCAAAGACATTCTACACTTGCGAGACATGTGGGATTAACACCATTCCCTATCCACTAAGCACCGGACGAAACTGTGGTGATCCCCTGTACTACAGATTTGACTGCAACAAGGAAAATGGCACCCTAAGCTTTATGACACCCAAGGCCAACTACAGTGTCACCAGGACCAACCCACAAACGCTCACATTTGCCATCAAAGTCCAAGATTCATTTAACTGTTCAACCGGCAAAATTCGATCTGCAGTTCAACCAATCCTTGCCGTTTAAAGTGAGCAGTGGGTGCAATGAGTCTAGTAACTCCACTTCAGATCCTGTTTTTGAAGATATCCTGATAAAAGAAATAGAAATTAGATGGGATCCACCAATATTAGAGCCAATATGCAGTTCGACGGAAGACTGCACCGATTGGGAACATACGGCTTGCAATGTCAGGGAAGATGGACATAGTATGTGCCATTGCAATGCACCCTACAGATGGGATCCCGTTAATGTCAAATGCACTTCAGGTGAGGATGCTATACCTTCCCTTGTACAATGTAAATGCTTTTCAATAAAAAGGAATTAGACAATAATACTAGATCACCTTGGTAATTCGATTACTAGAACACGTATTTCACTGGATTAGTCTTGGTTTCTGAAATAATAGATTCCACTCGGGTTGGCCATCTGAGTGAAACAGATGTTGGTTATAATCTTTTATTTCAAAAACCAAGGTTACACTTACATCACAATAAAAAACGTGATGGTGAATCTGTTTATTTTTTATTTTTTTGAGTTTATAAGGATTTATTTATTTATTTTATTTTTATTATTATTATTTTTTTTTCTTATTGAAAAGTTTTAACGTCGTTGTTGTCTTTTTGCAGGCCATAAAAGAGTACATTGACACATTTTGGTAGTTTATAGGTTATCAACACTATTAATAAATTGAATGGACATTAACAATAGAGTAGTAGTTTGAAGAACAAGCGTACTTTTTTTTAAAATTATCATTACCATTTTTGGCCATATCATTGAAGAAATTTATTGGCCTAAATCAACTGATAAAATCGGTTCTATAAGAGAGGATTGCCCATTACTTATAAACATGCCCAAGGTCTTGTCTACAGACAATGTGTGATTATTTCTCAACAATCATCTCCCTCTCTCAAGCACTGTTTTTGTATGTGTATGAAATGAATTGCTAGCTTACATATTGTTCTGTTTCACTGCAGTCCCTGGTTCTTCACAGAAGAAGAAGAAGAAATCATATCTTGTTTTCCTGGGAACTATTGCAACTATAATTGTCATCTTATGTATAACTTGTTCTGTATACTATCTGAAAAGAAGACGAGTGGCCAATAGGCAAGGTAACTAGCAGACACAGCAATTTTCATTTTGGCTTTCTTCCAATAGATTGCAAGTGGCTGATTTTAATTTGTCTTTTGAAATCAGATAGCAGTGGAAGTAATCAGGGAGGTATCTCATTGCACTTGTACGACACTGAGAGACGTCTCAAAGATTTTATAGATGCAGTCGAGTTCAGAGAAGATGACAAGAAAGGCATCGATGTACTGTTTTTCGATTTGGCAAGCATACTAACCGCTACTGATAACTTCTCAGAGGCAAACAAGCTTGGACAAGGGGGGTTTGGGGCCTGTTTACAAGGTAAAATTAAAACTCTTTCCTCAATAATCATGAAATTCATGTTAAACAACTTTATGGTTAAACAAGGATGATGTTGATGGATCTCTCAGGGTAAGTTTCCAAGAGGAAAATTGATTGCTATAAAGAGGCTGTCAAGACGTTCAGGACAAGGCTTAGAAGAATTTCAGAATGAGGTTGTGTTGATTGCTAAACTACAGCAAGACTTTTGGGCTATTGTATTGATAGAGATAAACAGATGTTACTCTATGAATATATGCCCAACAAAAGCTTAGAGTCTTTCTGTTAGTTCTTGTGTTGGCTTAATTCAGTTCCAAAATGCAGAGACTACTGTTCACGAGCTCAAACACTGATATAGAATGCTCAGAATCCAATCTCCACCGTTCATAATGTAGATTCATGTGTTATTAACGTCCCTGCAAAATTTTAGCTCAATCGGACCACAAACGCCCATCGATCGGGGCTGTTGATCAAGACTGGACAGCATTTCCAGAATGCTGTTTCACCCATGTCCGGACATGCCTTCCCCGGGTCCGGACCTCATTTCCAGAAACTCAAATTTTGCTCCGCAAAGCCGTGTCCGGACAGCCCATTAACATGTCTGGACACCCCGTAAGTTTGAGGCCCAAAAACGTGATTTTAAGTGGTTTAAGTCTAGGGTTTTGTCGGGGGTATATATACATCATTATAGAAGATAGAAGTACGAATTTTCACCCCCAGAAAGTTCGTCGGAGGCTGTGTTAAGAGAGATCATATGTGGTGAGCATTAAAGTGAATCTCTTAGAGTTTTAATTATTCCTTTGATAAATCTACGGTTGAGAAGTCTATCGGAAGGGTCCGGTAAAGGAGAATCACGTTGAAGAAGATTGTGAGCGCGGAGACGAGTTGTAGGCTTGTCGATCTTACAGAGTCAATGTCTTGCAAAGGGTTGTAAGTGTTCCTAGTGTCTGTAATCTCTAGATAATCTTTTGATAGTAATTTCCTGGGTTTGGCTGCCCCGGAGAGGTTTTACTTTTAGAACATTTTCTAAAAGGTTTTCTCTTCGTAACCAAAATATCTGTGTCTGCCTTTTTATTGCTTTATATATTTTGGGTGATTGAATTGTTTATTGCTTCATAATATTAATTCCGCATAAATTGTGATAAACAAGTTTTTGGAGTCGGCATAGCGTTTTTTCACTTTCTTATTTGGTTAGCCCCTGAACCTCAAAAAAGCTGAAGATGGTCACTAACTTTTTTTCTGAAATGGAAAATGGTATGCAAGATCGAACACTATGTGTGTTATTGAACTGGGAGATACATTTTAACATCATTTTGGGAATCACTCAAGGGCTGCTTTATCTTCACCAAGATTCTAGGTTGAGAATCATTCATAGAGATATGAAAACAAGCAACGTTCTGCTGGATGAGAAGATGAACCCCAAGATTTCTGACTTTGGCTTGGCAAGGATCTTTGGAGCCAAACAAACTGAGGGAAGCACGAACAGAGTAGTTAGGACTTAGTAAGTTGCAATGTAGATGTCTAATCGCCAAAGCTGAATGTTTAGACCCTTGCATGACATTTTTCACTCCCCTCACCTTCATTCCATAATATTAACTATTCGAAAATTTGTTGTCATGCAGCGGCTACATGTCTCCTGAGTATGCATTGGATGGGTGTTTGTCAGTCAAGCCTGATGCCTTCAGCTTTGATGTAGTTGTACATGAGGTTAAAAGTGGGAAAAGAAACACAGGATTTTTCCAGTGAGAATAAGCTTTGATCAGTCTTCTAGGCTATGCAAGTGTGTAGAATTGTTTGATACTTAACTTTCTTCTATCATTCTGTGCATCAAGCCAATTTCGATTTTGAAACTATCCCAGGCATGGAAATCGTGGAAAGAAGACAGGGCATTGGATCTAATGGACCAGACATTACGTGAAAGTTGCACAGAAATGAATTTTTGAGGTGTGTTAATGTTGGGCTCTTATGTGTACAAGAAGACCCCAGTGATCGTCCCACTATGTCGAATGCTGTTTTCATGCTTGGGAATGAAACTCCAACTCTCCCGACTCCTAAACAACCAGAGCCTTTGTTGTAAGGAGACCCCTGTCTTCTAGTAAACCAGAAAGCTTAAATGAATTAACAGCTACCATAGAAGAAGGTCGATGAAGATGGAGGTTCTCAGGAGTCTTGTTTTCTCTCTACCAGTTTCTACTACTTCATATTGTACGTGCTTCTTAAACAAAGTTTGAATGAATTGATTTTTGGCAGGATACAAAAACCGAGAATAATGATCTCTATTCATAGAATTATACTTAAGGTTTACAGGTGAAGTATGCTAGTCAAAATACATTTGCTATGCTATCTATCAAGATACAAAACAAACATTTGAAGTTACAAGTGAGATTACATCATTATTATCTAACATCAATTATCCGAAGGCATCTGTTCCTATATTTTAATTTGATGTATTTCTGGAGCCAACTTCTCTTCCTTTGAATGTATTACTTGACAAGCTGCATGTCTGTCTTCCATCTTGATCATTAACATTATCAGTTACCGTAACTACCATATCTTCCGCTTTGTTCTCATCACTTTCCACATCTGCAAGATCACATGCCACATAAGAGGATTTATCTTGAGTTGCTGATTTAAGTGCTGCACCCTTATCTGCAGAGAGCGTGTCTTCATCTGTTTATTTAATAGTCCCTCCTCAATTGACCAAAAGAATCTTCTCAATTTCCTTTGAAATGGAGAGGAACCGGTTAGGCAAAACAAGATGGTAAAATGGTCTTAAAAAAAATTGAAAATACCATTTTACTCTCCTAAAATATTGCACTAACCTGCAACTTGGACTTCAGAAAGGTAAACCGAGCAAAAGATAAGCCTTTAATGAACATGTCTGCAACTTGGTCAACAATAGAGATAAAGTGTAACAGCTCGTCCCGTATTGGGAAGATGATGAGTAGCTCACATAAAGTGGGTTGTTTATAAAGATAGTCATGAGTACTAAGTCCCATATTGCCTAATTATTAAGTCAAACTTAGCTTTATAAGTGACGTAGCGAAAGATTAAGATAACTAATCAAATAGCAGTGTCTTTGTTTCTGCAAGGAGAAGTGTCTTCGTCTTCTACCCAAAAATATAAAAACAAGCCTTAGTAGTAGAGAATAACTTACATAGGAAGGTTGCACAAAAATCACCTTTTGTGCCACCAATAAGAAATTGACACATCAGCTAATTTCATTAGACTTATTCTACAAACAAAAACTCAACCGCACTATATTATACTCCTAAAAAAATTAAAATTAATTTTTTTATTAAAAAAAAAAAAAAAAAAAAGCAGATTTGAACCGGCCACCCCTCCCCCACATTGGGTGGCCGGCCGCCGCCCCCAGGCCATGGGGGTGGCCGCGCGGCCACTCCCATGGCCTGGGGTGGCTCGCCGGCCACCCCATAGGCCATGGGGTGGCGGCCAGTCACCCCAGATCCGGATCTGGGGTGGCTGGCCGCCACCTCCAGCCCATGGGGGTGGCTGGCCGCCACCCCCAGCCCATGGGGGTGGCTGGCCGCCACCCCTAGCCCATGGGGGTGGCTCACCGGCCACTCCCATGGCCTATGGGGTGGCCGACGAGCCACCCCTAGGCCTAAGGGTGGCCGCGCGGCCACTCCCATGGCCTGGGGTGGCTCGCCGGCCACCCCATAGGCCATGGGAGTGGCTGGTGAGCCACCCCCATGGGCTGGGGGTGGCGGCCAGCCACCCCAGATCCGGATCTGGGGTGGCTAGCCGCCACCCCATGGCCTATGGGGTGGCCGGCGAGCCACCCCAGGCCATGGGAGTGGCCGCGCGGCCACCCCCCATGGCCTGGGGGCGGCGGCCGGCCACCCAATGTGGGGGAGGGGTGGCCAACCGGCCACCCCTTCAAATTTGCTTTTTTTTTTTTTTTTTTTTTTAATAAAAAAATTAATTTTTAATTTTTTTGGAGTATAATTTAGTATGGTTGAGTTTTTATTTGTACTATAAGTCTAATGAAATTAGCTGATGTGTCAGTTCCTTATTGGTGGCACAAAAGGTGACTTTTGTGCAACCTCCCTATATAAGTTATTCTCTTAGTAGTAATATTAAACCTAATCCTAATAAGGAAAGGAAAATAATTAAAGCAAATCTAACCCTATTAAGGAAAGGAAATAAAATCCTAATCATAATAAGGAAAAGAAAATAATTAAAGCAAATCTAACTCTATTAAGGAAAGGAAATAAAGTCGTAATAAAATCTTAATATAAAATTGATAATCAGTAGGAATCTTGACAATATTTCCTTTTATACTTCTATTGTCTAAGAACGAGTAAAATTCTTATCAAGCGGCTCTGCTCCAATATTATTTTTGATATTTTCATTATTTTCGTTTTTACCAAAAATGTAAGTAAATATTGTCCTACACAACAAAAATGCAGTGATTTTTTGACTAGGGGTTTTTGACGTGTCAATCGTATTGACACGCCAGAAACCCTCTGACATGTGCCTTTTGACGTGTCTCAATGGTTAAAATGGGGGGTGTCAAAAAATCCAGGTTTTTGACATGGCAACGCTGGCACGTCAAAAATTTTTGACGTGTTGGAGACCAACACGCCAAAATTTTTTTTTTGACATGGCAGTGTTACCACGTCAAAAACTTTTGACGTTGCAACACTGCCATGTCAGAAAAATTTTTTTTGATGTGTTGAATTTCAGCACGTCAAAAATGTTTTTGACGTGGCAGTGTTTTGCCACGTCAAAAATCTTTTTTATTTTTTTATTTTTCAATTAAATATTTTCTATATTAAGTACCTAGATTACAATTCCAATATTAACCTGATATCTAAATACAATTACAATTACAATTTCAATATCCAAATACAATTATAATTCCAATATCCAACACAATTCCAATATCCAATATATATCCAATACATATCCAATACATATCTAATATCCAATGTCCAATATCTAATATATATCATATACATATCCAATATATATCAAATACATATACAATATATATACAATATCCAATACATATCTCATACCCAATATATATCCAATATCCAATACATATCCAATATATATCCAATACATATCCAATATCCAATATATATCCAATATCTAATACATATCCAATTTCCAATACATTCAATACATATAAAATTTCAACACAACTTCATTAAACAAAATTCCAACACATATACTACGTTCCAACACAACACAGAACAATACAGATATATATATCGAAAATACGTTCCAACACAAGGCAAATCAAATATAATCAAACACTTCTGGACTATCTGCTACAAATAAGTTCCAATTAGTCTCAACAAACATATAGTTTGATCTAACTTTTTCGTCTCATACGTATTAACCGGCAAAGTTTCATCACACGGAGACAGCAACTAATTGATGAACTCAAGGAAATATGAAAATATTGCGTTACTAAGTCCGTCAACACACTTCAAGTTATACAGATATACAATAGCACTAAGCTTGCTATGTTTGGTCCCATCATGAAGTGGTTTCTCTGCCTTCTTAAGCAACAGGAGACCGGACTGGATTCTCACCGTGATAATACTAGTTTCTGTATGCAGTCATTATTCATTTACCCCATGTCAAGTGGTCAAATACGAAACCCAGCGGGTGGCGCTGCTTATTACGACACGCCTTACAGGGACAGTAAATTTTTCCATCAGGGATTGTACAGTTCTTAACTGCGAAGTCCACGAATAATCTACACCCGTCTCTGTATTCCCTCGTACCTCTAGACTTTGTCATCCAACTCTTGTCCATAACTTTAGTTACTAGAATCCTAATTGAATAAAATAAATCTAAGTTAGTTAGTTAGATGTTATTTTTTTTAGTGTATTTCTTTAATTACATCGTTTCAATTTTTTGTTTATTTTTAACAAATAAACACATACATTTAGTTTTAACTATAACATCTACATAATCTAAATTTGCAAAACCTAAACAAAATTAAGGTCCAAATTTAAATACATTTGTTATACATGGGGACCCTAGATAAAATAGATGTAGCTATCTTATTTGTTGTAATTTTTTTGTTTTCGTTTTTTATGACATTTACATAATCTAAATTTGTAAGACCTAAATTAATTTTTTATATATGGGGACCCTAAATAAATTAGATATAGCTAGCTAGGTTATATGTTGGTTTTTTTTTTTTTTTTTTTTTTTTTTTTTTTTTTTTTTTCGTTTATTATAACATTTATGCATTTGTTATATATGGGGACCGTAGATAAAATAAATCCAACTAGCTGTCTTATTTGTTTTCTTTTGTTTTTTACTTTTTCATTCTTAACATTTACATATATACTTATTCTAAATTTTCAAAATCTAAACATAAATTAACGACCAAAATAGATATGCATTTGTTATTTATTTATTTATTTTTTGGTTCTAATAATGTGCAAAAGAAAAACTTACACAAAATATGATTCTAAATCTAAATGCAAAAATTTGCACAAAAAAACCTAATTTCAAAAAATTAGCGTACGTAATTTTGCATGCATGCAAATACATTAAACAATATTCTCACCATACAAAACATATATGTCAAACAAATAATACAAAACATATATCTCAAACAAATAAATTAATTAGGTAACATGTAAAATTAATTTGCTAATATAACTACATCAATAATATATAATAATATACACTGTAAATTATATATTTATATAATATATAAATAAATAAATAAATTAGTGTATGTATATATATATATATATATATATACCTGATTTTCGAGAGTCGGAGAACGCGTGAGAGGCCGTCGGAGTTTGAGCTCGAGCTTGCCGAAGGGAGCAGCGGCGGTGACGACCGGTGGGAGAGAGAACCACTGAGAGAGAGAGAACGTGAAAAAGAGGATAGCCAGTAGCGAGCTAGGTACGTAGTGAGAGAGAGAACGCAGGTGAGAGAAATGTCAAAGGGAGGGCTATGTGAAGCATGGCCGGCCGGAGCTAAAAAAAAACTGGAGGAGGGGGAGGTCGGGTAAAGAGAGGAAACAAAAAAAAAAAAAAAAAAAAGGAAAGGCGCTACCAGCTGGAGTTGCGCCTTCCCAAGGAGCTTCTTGACGTGTCAATATAGACACGTCAAGAAGCTCTTGACGTCAAGAAGCTCTTGACGTGCCATCAAGAGCTATATTTAAATTAAGTATAGCTATATATATATTTTTATTATTATTATATTATTTAAATTAACATATATTTTATTAAGTATTTAAATTATTTAAATTATTTTATTATTAACATATATTTTAATTGCATAACAGCTATATATATATATATATATGAGGAGTGTTACATATCCTAAATTTTCTTTTCAAAATTTAGTTCTCAAATGATATGTCGCAATTTTATGATGTGTCCACATGTGACACATCAAGAATTGCAAGATAAATTTATAAAATTTTCATTTATATCATTTTTTTTCCTCTTATATAACCCATTATACATACAATATACTTAAAACTAATTAGATAATAAATAAATTCATATTCTAGATGTACAGATAATAAAATTCATTTTTTCGTGAGGGCTCAATAATCCACTCACCGAACATTGTATTTTGTGTTGGTCGAATTCATGTGGGGTTTGCGAGTCTTATAAAATAAAAGTATTATGTATGTCCTATATATTTTTTTTAAAATTAATATGGCTATCACATTAATATTACTAGAATGATTTATGCATGATAATATCATATCATATCATATCATATTAATGAAATGTTTGATTCATATGCATGTGATAATATTAATTGTAAAATAGTATGATTATGATATTAATTGGCCGGTATACAATAGTATGATTATGATACTAGCTAATTAGCATGCATGTAATATATACGTACATACCAATTAGTTTATACTAATATGATAAAATTAATTTTTCATACCAATTCAAATTAATTTACTACCTAATTAATTTTAATCATAGTTAATTATAGTTTTTGACGTGTTTAATAAAGACACATCAAAATTTTTTGACGTGCCAATGAAACAGGTCAAAAAATTTTGACGTGTCTAAACCCAACATGTCAATAAATTTTTTCTTGACGTGTTTATTTAGACACGTCAAAAGTTATTGATGTGGCAAACCTGAGTTACTGTTTGCCACGTCAATAATGTGTAAGTTTTTTGTAGTGCTACATCAGACACCCCCACTTGAAAAATACTCGTACTCGAGTTTTTTTTGGGACATGGAATGTGTAGCTCCCCCGAAGGTATTTGGAGAAATCTACATATATAGCACCAAGATTTCTTCTTGGATGTCATCTTCAACTTCACAATTTTCTTCAAAGGAATCACCAATTTTTGTGGTGATCATGATGAGTTCCACATGTGACGAAGAAGGTGGTGGTTGTTCTTTCACAAGTGTAGTTGTTGGAACAAAAAACTGTTGCTGCACAAATTGTTTCTCTGACGGCAACTCCAAATTAACAGCATCAACATCCTTTTCACCATAATTAATATTCTCTTCATAAACGGAGTGCCTATTGGGAGATTTATAAATATGGTTACAGACATGTCAAATGTGGCTTACGTTATCATCAAGGAATCTGTCAACATAAGGATAGTGAACTTAAACCTCATAAGTAGGGACGGAGCCAAGAAATTTTATGGGAGGGGGCCAACCAAAATTTTTTTTTGATTCTTTAGAATTTTTTTATTAAAAAAAGTTATTTTGGTTGTTTTTTTATAAATTAAAGACTACCATAAGGACCAAAAAAATGTGAGCGTTTGAAAGTAAAGGCAAAAAAATGGACATTTGAAAGTAATGATCAAAAATAATAATAAAAAAAAAACTTAATGGGTATGGCCCAAAAAAATTAAAAATAGGGCCAAAAGTTTTTATTGGATATGGCCAAAAAATCTAAAAATAGGGCCAAATTTTTTTTGGGAGGGGGGCCAAATGACTAAAATTAAAACATTACTTCACTTTTTTTTTTTTAATTTTTTTTTAACTTATAATTTTTTTTCCTTATTTTGGGGGGACCATGGCCTACCCCAGTCCCCCCTTCCTCCATCTCTACCCATAAGTATCAATTTTCATTGAACTCATGAAAGTCTAGGCTTAATTAACACTTTAAATGTAATTAACCCATCTAATTAGCAATGCTAGTGTTCACATACCAAAAGCCCTAATTTAATTCGTACTATACAAATTAGGGTTTATGGTCATACTATGAACAATAGTGAAATTGAAGCTTTCAACCCATTAATCTAATAACCCGGAGCTTAGATCATGCATAGAAATCCAATGGGCAAAACAAATTCCCCATATCATATGATTTCAAACTTGAAAGTCAATGGGTAGACCTAAACCTCAAAGAGAAACTATAAATTTCAACAATATAGCAAAATTCCCAAAATCCCAAATTAAAACCCTAAATTTTTGAACCCAAAATCAACAAAATCACAACACACCAAAAATTTCCAAACAAAAACACTTATCCAATGGGTATAACGAAATTTAAACTACAATGAAAATCTCCAAATTGAACAAAAAACAAAGTTGAACAAAATGTATTAAAAATATAATTAACAAAATAAATAAACAATTCAACAAAATGTAATTATTGTTTAAAGCATATAAATGTAACTTGTAATTTATCTCCACCTTTGGTGCATTTTGGGCACATTAGGGTCAAAATTTAGGAGAACCATCGCAAGCATAAGGTTTGTAGAAAAAAGAAAATGAAAGAGATGATGTTAAAATGGATGAAGTTGTTTATAGGAAATTGGTAGATGGAAAGCATGACTATGAAAAAACGCTTTCTGTTTTTTTTTTTTTTTTTTTAAAAAAAAAAGGAATTTTCCCGCTACATTTCTTAAATCATTTTATGATACTTGTCTATATTTCCAATATTCCCTTGGCCTTTCCTCAAGACAAAAACCAATTTATCTACAATGGCTTCCATCAAGCCAAGCATCATCTGGATGGAAAATTCTCTCTCTTTTTTTTGTTTTTTTGTTTTTTTTGTTTTTTTTTTAAAAAAACAGAAAGCGTTTTTTCACGTGAACATCTAATTCCCATAGACATAGGGAATTGTGATTTGAAAAGTAGTCTTTTCTTACACCTCCTCAGCACTTAGAAGTCAGCCTTGTTTTTAAGAAACACATTGTTTTAACTTTTAAAGACTTGTAGTATTTATGTGATGTTGGCATATTAAACGCCCCGCTTGTAATAATTGAAGCGCAGCGTTTTAAACAAAGATTTGAGAGTTGTCTTCTTCCTTCTTTAACCTAAGTATTTGAAAGTTT
This sequence comes from Corylus americana, assembly GCA_036287905.1. NCBI lineage: Eukaryota > Viridiplantae > Streptophyta > Magnoliopsida > Fagales > Betulaceae > Corylus > Corylus americana. Next base: position 5,461,005 of record CP125818.1, on the reverse strand, counting down.
GAAATAGTAAAATTAAAACAAAAATGTTCCGCCTCCTTGACAGAGTGTACTAGATAAGTTCTCCTGAAATTTTTTTGCAGGTGATCTCATGCTCCTGATGAATAAAGTGAGAGAGGCTGTGGGCTATCAAAATTTTTTGGGGTGCCGTGGGTAGTAAGAAAGAAAAGAAAAAAAATTAAATCTTTGGGGGTGCCGTGAGACCAACGTGGCTCCGCCAATGGTTGGAGAAGTTTGTCACCGTTGTGCTGATTGGCCATGATCAGGACAAAGCCTGCTTTGATACCAACTAACGTAGCGGAAGACTAAGGTAACTAATCAAGGAGTAGCATCTTTGATTCTGTAAAGAGAAACGTCTTCGCACTACAAAAAAAAGGCAATTTCTTCACGTGGCAAACAGTAAAATTTTTTTGGCACGTCAGTAAATGCTGACGTGTCAAAAGTAGCACGTCAACAAATTATTTCCTGACGTGTTAATAGTTACACGTCAACATTTACTAACGTGTTGAAAACAACACGTCAGTATTTCCTGACGTGTTATAATTGACACGTCAGTAAATGCGAACCAAATTTTATCCGCCATGAAAATAAAATTAATAAATAATTGATTTATTATTTACTGACGTGCCAAATACTGACACGTCAATAATTGTTGACGTGTCATTTTAACACGTCAAGAATTATTGACGTGTTAAAATAACACGTCAACAATTGTTGACGTGTCTAAATGACACGTCAAGAATTGTTGACGTGTTAAACTAACACGTCAACAATTGTTGACGTGTCTAAATGACACGTGAGTAATTGTTGACGTGTCATTTTGACACGTCAATAATTGTTGACGTGTCATTTTGACACGTCAATAATTGTTGACGTGTCATTTTGACACGTCAATAATTGTTGACGTGTCATTTTGACACGTCAACAATTATACTATATAAATATAAATAAATAAATAAATATATAGATATATATATGATCCCAACATTATCAGGGTAATTTAATATTGTACAGTATGATCGAATCCCAATTAACATTCAATAAAATTAATTTTTAGAAAACAAGCACCGACCAGTACTTTAATATATACTTTTCTGATGCGTCACATGTTCGGTAACCCATTCCATTTGAACATTCAAAACTTAAAAAAAATTCCAACGGTTAGCCATATTTTACTCGAGATACCATATATATATATCTGATATCTATATATATAGCAAAACCATGCAAAATGAAATTTATATAACATGAATTTAACGTGCATGCATGGTTCAAATTAATTAATTATTTTAAATAATGAAATACCAAATTTGGTATCTCACAATTAAATGAACGAGATCGAGAAAAATGCATGTTATATATATATATATATATATATATATATATATATATATATATATATATCATGTACGCTATATATCAATTAGGTTTTAGCCATGCACATTAAAATGAAAATTGTTGTTTGTAAGATTAATTGAACTATATATTCATGTACATCAAATAAAACCAAATACATGAGAACTCAAATGAAATATGTATATATAATTAATACTATATTATTAATTAGTATTAATTATATATAAATATGTATATATAAATATGTATATATAATTAGTACTATATTATAATTATATTAGTATTAATATAATTAATACTATATTATAAACATATAAACATATAAACATGTATATATATATATATGCTATTTAAAATAACATGTATAAATATATTATAACTTGTTACAAAAAAAAAAAAAATAAATAAATAAATATATTATAACATATATATATATATATAATTAATATAGCTAATATGTATATATATATATAAATATTTCCTGACGTGCCTATGTGACACGTCAGGAGTTCTCCTGACGCGCCACATAGGCACGTCAGGAACTCCTGACGTGCCTATGTGGCGCGTCAGGAGAACTTCTTGGGAAGCCGCGCATGAGGTCCCATCGCACGCCGCACCTGCAGTGATTTTTTTTTTTTTTTTTTTTTTTTTTTGATTTTCCCTCCCCTGCACGCACCTGCTACCACACTTGCACCTGCTCGTCTCTCTTCTCTCCCGCGCGCCAGCCCTGCTTTTTTTTTCTTCTGCATATCTCCTCTCTCACTCTTCCTCATTTTCTTCTACTTTCTCCATCATTTGCTCCGGCCGTGATCAGCTCTATCTCTCTGCCGGAGCGCCGTACGTACCGCTCTCTAGCTAGCTCACTCCCCGTCGCCGGCCACCGCCTCCACAGCGTCGTTGCCGTCTCCGGCGCTTCTCCGGCCGAATCTGCTCCTCCATCTCACCTGCAGGTATATATATATATATATATATTTTTTGTTTTATTTTATATATGCTATTGTTTTTTATTATTGCAGATTAATATATATATGCATATATTGTGTTAATTGTTTTATGTTGTTTTATTAATTTGATATATACTATTGTTTTATTATTGCAGAATATATATATATGTATATATATATATATATTGTGTTGTTCTATATATATTGTTTTATTTTATATAGTTTTTAGGTTATATATATATATATATATATATATATATATATATATATATATATATATATATTGCAGAATATATAAAATATATACATTATGTTGTATATTGCAGAATTGTATGTTTCATTTTGTCATATATTCGCATGATGTTTCAATAATGTATGAGATTGAGTATTTGTGAGCTTGTAATTGATGTTACATTTTTGTTTTTTTTAGGAATATCTATTAATTAATTACTAATTGTATGTTGAAAATATATTCGCATGATGTTTCAATAAGTTTCTTAGAGGATTTCATAGGAGGAGATAGATTAGATATGTAGATGAAATATGGACCTACTGGTGGATTGTAAAAAAATAAACATTTATTGAGTTTGCCCATAGTGTCTTATGGGCAACTATTGGCTAACTAATTCAAACTATGGGCTAACTAACTAAGTTAGGTCACAACGACATTATTAGTGTGGCAATGACATTATTGACATTAGTGTGTCAAGTGCTCGCTTTCACATTTTTTAAAAATATTTTTAACAGTTATTTATTGACATTTTACCAATTTAAGAATACAAACATTAATTTTTGAAAAATGAGTATTTTTCCTCATCTATATATATAAAAATGAGGAAAAATGAGTAGTTATTTATTGACATTCTCCTAGGAAAAATACAAAAATGAGTATTTTTCCTCATTTTTCCTCATCTATATATATATACTTTACGACAGTTTAAAGGTGACTGACCACCCATTTGGCCATCTCAATAGACAGTTGGGAAGTGCCCGAACCACCTTCTTTAGTCATAGAGAATGATTCAACAACCCCAACAATTTGCCATTTTTTTTTTGTCACGGTCTATACTAATCATAATTAAACACATAACGTAAACACTTGCAAAATATATTCAATTCGATTCTTACTTCATTCTATCCCACATATATTATTTTTCAAAAAAAAAAAACCATACAAAACGGTCCAAAGTTTTGGTTAATTTGAGGAACTTATAAGCTTCTTCAAGTTGAAATATAACGCATCAAAATTAATATTACCTAAAAACTAGTTGGAATTTTGTTACAATTGTGATTAATATGAAAGAAATTAATCTAATGTGTCAATAACCGAAGAAACGTTCGGACCAATAATATATATTACGAAAACATACACCATATTTATACAAGACACTCAAAATTCTTTTAACCTTTATACATGTCATATTAAAAATAAATAAATACACCAAACAAAATAGTTGTATTACCCATATATGCATGTCATCACCTAGTAATTCATGCCAAAGGCTAACGACATTTAAGCTATATTTATTGTATTTAGGGTCCTCGTAACAAACCTAGCTCGGTAGATGTAATAGAACAACCCTATAAATTATAAGCTAGCTATAATTAATTTGTTTAGAGTCCCCACCAAAGAAAATGCTAAAATTTTGGATCAAGTATTTTTTTTTTTATTTGGTTTTTGTAGATTAATTATAATAGATAAGGGTTATAAATACACCCATCAGTACGGATGAATGTAGATACGCATGAATATGTATATATCTTTGGACATAAACAATTTATCCCTATATGAGAATGTATAGGTTTGTATGTCTATGTGGTTCAAATATTTAGGTATCGGTTTATGTTTATATACATGCATGTGCTTGAAAGTAGGTATACAATTTGTAAGTCTTATGAATTTATTCCTAACTCATGTACGTAGATAAAAATGGACAAGAGTTGGATGACAAAGTCTAGGGGTACGAGGGAATACAGAGATGGGTGTAGATTGTTTGTTGAGTTTGCAGTTAGTAACTGTAGAACTCCTGATGGATTGATCTATTGCCCGTGTAAGGTTTGTCGAAATAATCGGCGCCACCCGCCGGGTTTCGTATTCGACCACTTGACAGGGGGAAAAGGAATGATGCTGGAATACACACTTTGGTTCTATCACGGTGAGAAGCATGTACAAGGTCTTCAAACCGGGTCTAATTCTAATCGCCCGGCCTCAGATGCGGGTGCAAGCGCAAATCAGGGTGGAGACATGCAAGGGATGTTGCGTGATTTATTCGGCATGCACGAAGTGCTCGGGGAAGACAATTGTGAGCCTCAGGCCGTGGTGCAAGGGGGTGAGGAAATTGTGACCGAAGAAGCCGCTGAGGGCGATGCACTAAAGTACTACAACCTACTTAAAAAGGCGGAGAAACCACTTCATACTGGGACAAAACATAGCAAACTAAGTGCGACTGTTCACCTGTACAACTTGAAGTGCGTTGGTGGACTTAGTAACTCGATTTTCTCGGCTTTCCTAGAGTTCATCAATCAGTTGTTGCCTGAGAGTAACGAAACTCTGCCAGTTAATACGTATGAGGCGAAAAGGTTTTTACGAGACATGGGGCTAGGGTATGACAAGATTCCAGCGTGCCGTAATGACTGTATGCTCTTTTGGAAGGGCAATAAAGAGTTGGATTCATGTACCGTATGTGGAGAGTCTAAATGGATTGAAGCAATTAATTTAGATGAGGACGGTCAACCCATATCGTCGGGCAAGAAACGTCCTGTGAAGGTGTTGCGGTGGTTTCCACTCATACCACGACTACAGAGGTTGTTTATGTCAGAACATACAGCACGCTTCATGAGGTGGCATGCAGAAGGCCGCACTAACGATGGCGTATTGAGGCATCCAGCCGACGGCGAAGCATGGAAGTCATTCGACAACTTACATCAGGAGTTTTCATCGGACAGCAGGAATGTAAGGCTCGGACTAACCTCGGATGGCTTTAATCCATTTGGGAACATGACTACATCTCACAGCACTTGGCCTGTAATGGTTGTGCCCTACAACCTGCCTCCTTGGATGTGCATGAAACAGACATCTTTTATACTATCATTGATTATCCCGGGCCCAAGTTCACCTGGAATAGATATAGATGTTTACCTTCAGCCCTTAATTGAGGAGTTACAAGAACTGTGGAATCTAGGGGTACGCACATATGACGTCTCAAAGAAAAATAATTTTGTTATGCGAACGCAGTTGATGTGGACAATTAATGACTTCCCAGCATACGCAGATTTGTCTGGATGGTCTACTAAGGGCGAGAAGGCATGTCCTTGCTGTATGAACTCGACAAGGTCGAAATGGTTAAAACATGGCCATAAGTACTGTTATATGGGGCACAGGCGATACTTGCCCATGGATCATCCATGGAGGCGGAACAAAAGAACATTTGACGGCACCGTAGAGCTAGAATGTGCCCCTGATGTACTAAGTGGAGATGAAGTCATAAGGCAATTAGAAGGGATGGTGTTTGGGGATGAGAACGCCGGTCAGGCAAGGGAGGCTGAGAAAGAAAAAGCAAAGAAGCAGAAGACAAATACTCCTAATGTGGTGTGGAAGAAAAAAAGTATTTTCTTTAGATTGCCGTATTGGAAAGATAATTTATTGCGGCATAATCTTGATGTTATGCATATAGAAAAGAACGTGATGGACAACATACTTGGTACAATACTGGACATTCCAGGGAAAACAAAGGACAACCTTGGGGCCCGCTTAGATTTGCAAGAGATGGGTTTGAGACGTACACTTCATCCATTTGTGGACCCGCAGAATGGTAAGACTTATATTCAACAAGCTATCCACACGATGTCCAAGGATGATAAAACACATTTTTTGAAAGTGCTACGAAATGTAAGGGTGCCCGACGGATATGCTTCGAACATTTCTCGTTGTATACGACTTAAGGACCGTACGATATCCGGGTTAAAGAGTCATGACAGTCATGTATTGATGCAGCAGCTTCTACCTATTGCATTGCGTGGATCACTTCCAAGCAACGTGGTTAGACCTCTTGTTGAGATGTCCACGTTCTTCAGGTGCCTATGTTCAACAACATTGACCGAACAAGATATTAACCGACTACAGCGTGACGTCTGTACCACGTTGTGCAAGATGGAACAGGTTTTTCCCCCCAGCTTTTTTACGAGTATGGTTCATGTGGTTGTGCATCTTATCCGTGAATGCCGACTCGGTGGACCAGTACATTATAGATGGATGTATCCGGCAGAAAGGTAAAATGTGTTTGTAGATATTCTTGCATTTTTGGGTTTAAGGTGCCAATACATGTCAAGTACTAACTAAACTAAAAATATGTATTGGTTCATTTTTAGGAGCCTTGGAGTATTCAAATCTAATGTGCGCAACAAAGCGGCTCCCGATGGCTGCATTGCGGAGGGTTACATTGCAACTGAGTTGGTGACGTTTTGTTCGAGATATTTAGAGAACACACCAACCTTTCACAATAGGATACAAAGAAATCCGGATGGTTCGAAGGGTAATGGAATACGAGTCCGGCTCGACCGAATCACAATGACACAGATACACCGGTATATTATGTTCAACTTGGACGAGTTTCATCAATTGCGGACGTAAGTTGATATCTCTTGCCTGCACCTTGCATGCTCAATGAACATGTTACAGTACTGTTCGTATTGAATTATAATTAACATAATATCGAATTGTAGGATGCACATGGATACACTTAGGCGATCATGCAATAGGGGACGAACAACAGAGGCTCAGTTGGAAACCCAACATTATGACTTGTTTTGCGAGTGGTACCGTGACTACGTAAGAATGATGTCATGTTTACCTAAAGCAATTGTTGGAGTTATTTGCGTGTTATGTTTTGTAAAATCAAGTAAAGTTAGTAACCGTACGTTTTCAATGTACGTAATATATTCACAGGTCGATCGATTGGACGAGCGCTCTAGGAAGGAACTTGGTGACAAATTGGTCATGCATTGTAGAGGGCCGAGGGAGGCAGCAGTCAGATACAATAGATATGTGGTTAACGGCAAACTATTTCGCACTATTGCATCTGATGCCGGAAAGAGGACCCAGAACAGCGGGGTGTGTGTGCCGACTCTTGATGGCGACACGTACTACGGGAAGTGTACGGAAATACTTGAGGTTAAGTATTACGACAGGACTAAGTACGTAATGTTTAGGTGTGATTGGGCAGACAACACCAGGGACAAGGGGTACAAGGTGGATGAGTATGGTATAGTACTCGTCAACTTCAAAAACCTTGTCCACACGGGAGAACTAGTTTCTGATGAGCCGTATGTGCTAACTTCACAAGTTGACCAGGTATTTTATGTACAAGATGATAGGTGCCCAGATTGGGCTTGCGCAGTAACGACCAAACCTAGAAACATATACGACGTTGGTCAGGGTGACGGACATCCAGATTCATGTGCCAATTACCACGAGTGTGAGCCTCTGATACTGCCCAGAAATGTTGATCACGATATACAAGATCATATCGAATACGTCAGACACGACTTAGATCCAACCGAAGCGTATGTATATATATTTGTATAGTTAATTTCATATGTATGTTTAGAATGTTTAGATTGGTAGTTGGTCACTACATACACATTACATCAACACACTTAATTAATATGTGCATATGCTAAAATATGATATATATCTTATGTACCATTATGAGTCATGCATACTTAAGGTAGTTAATATTTCGTACCTTTTATATCAAATTAATTGGGTTTGTGGTGTTTTTTCACAGGGTACCATGAGTACAAGGGGGAAGAAGAGAGCACGCAGGGGCTCGGCCGTATTGCGGCAGTCGATGTCGCCTGGGTCTCCGGCAGCCCAACTTGATGACAGCGAGCAACAAGACGTTGCTCAGCTTCTAGGGGTACAGGAAGGATATAAACCAGTCCTTCCCGGTACTATGGGAGGGGAGACCCCTGTATATGCTCCATACACTCGGGCAGGCATGGCCCACATTGGGTATCGGGTTGATTCGTACCCGTACAGCGGGTTACGACAGAGTTCTGAGGCCGATGTCGAGCGGCTTCACACCCAGCATAGCGCAGGTACGCCCGCCTGTTTTTTTTAAAGATTCATAAGTTTGAAAATTTTTAACTATACTTGTGCAATATTAATTATATTCAACTACAACTACAACTTCAGAGAATTCTAAATATTCTAAAAACATGCGAAGCAGGTATGGAGGATACAGAGACACAGGCCCAAGAAGACATGGTTGGTGGGGCACAGGCCACTGATGACCCGCAGCCCACCGACGCTGCTCCCAGCGACCGATTAGGCCCTCGGCAGGTCCGGACCATAAGTAAGTGTATATGCTCTAATGTCGTACATATTATGTTTTAATTAATATGTTAGTTAATATTGAATTCGAAATAACTTACATTTCTAAATTTAAATTTGTTAGGTACCGATTCTGAAGGAAACCACATCATCGAGGTGTGCACCATCCTAGACTCGCATAGGCGGCCGGGAGTCCCCCCTGGCAAACGGATCATACTAGAGTACAATGCATCATTCCAGCCAGTTGGATTTAGCGCCGTGAGGTTTAGGCGGATGACCGGAGACATAATTAGGAGCGGCAATTTTGTCCGAATACCGGACGATTGGTTGAAGGTACCAGACCGTACCAAGGAGGACATTTGGGACGCATTGATGGTATGTTTTTTAATAATATGATGACACTTAGAGCGTATATATGTATATATACGCTCTAAGTTGCAAATATATATGCGCGTTTATATCTAAGTGTATATACACATATTTTAAGTTTTTTTAATTTGTCAATGTTGATCTTGTGCAGGCATACTTTTTCGTCCCGCCCGAGTACAACTTGGAAGCTGTGAAGGATGAAGCATTTAAGGATATGGGCTCTAAGCTGCGGACATGGAGGCATGATCTTAAAAAAATTTGTGTCATTACCGAGGAAGATACTCCGGACACTATACGGGCAAGACTGGGGGGACAGAGGCTGGGAGAGTACAATGCTGTCGACTTGGATATATTATTAGAGAGGTGGTGTACCCAGGAGAATAGGGTACGTCATGAGTTAAACAATTTGTGTTGTGTAGTGACCATAATTGTATTAGTATTAACATATTAAAAGTGTTAACTGTGTAGGAGTATGCGGCGAAAATGAAGGCATTGCGAGCATTAAATGATTCACCGCATTGCACCGGATCAAAGAGTTATGCCAGGTTGACACAGGAGGAGGTAAGTGTGTAATTTATCTTATACTTATAGATGTGAATGTACATGTCATCATTTTATATGTTAATATGGTATATGTATGTCCTATGTTATCTGCAGGCCGAAGGTTTGGGCCATCAACCTACTCGGGCACAAAATTACGTAAAATCACACAAAAAGAAGAACGGTTCATATCCGAATGATATTGTGAAGGAGAGATGTGTATGCTACTACTCACCTTTCATATATTGTCTTGCTTGTATATTTGATAAATTATTTTTGATTAACGGTTGTGCGCCCCACTTACTCAATATTTAATGTGACAAACAGGAACGGATGGAGGAGCTTATACCCACCGACCCTGCAGCATCGTCTAGCATCACAGAGGGAACGGTAAGGTGGGCGCCAAACGACGCATTTGACCAGGCAATTGGAAATAAGCCTGAATATGCCGGTCGGGTTCGGATGGCTGGAAAAAATATTCTGCCTGTGCGGGGGACCATTCGCTCATACTATACACCGTCCCAGGCAAGGTCAGAAAACGCCAGGTACTCCACGATATCACAATGCACACTTGATAGAGCGCTTGAGGCGGAGAGGGCGAAGCACAAGGAAGAGATAGATGCGTTGTTGGCCGAGAACAATGCGCGGGTAGCTCAGCTAGTGGCGGAGCAAATGGCTGAGAACAATGCGCAGATAGCTCGACAGGTAGCTGAACAGGAGGCTGATCGTCAAGCAAGGTTTGATGCCCGTTTCCGCCAACTCGAGGACCTGATGCGGTTGTACACTCCACCAGACAGTGCTTCCCTACCCGTTGCGATGGTGCGATCGTCGGTCGACAGTGGATCAGGTATGACCTTTGTTAGTAGTCAATTTAATTTAATCTAATGTGTCTATATATATATGAACTTCTAAATTAAGAGTTTGGATATGTTGTAGTCATTCTAAACAATTAATGATGTTGTAACTCTTGGTTAAATTTGGTTTATATATCATGGTTGGGTTGGTGAACTTCTAAATTGTTGGCTTCAATTTGGTATACTATGAAATAGTGTTGGTTGAGATAATTATTTAGAGCTATAGATGCACGTATAAATGGATATAACTGCATGGAACAAAGCAACACATGCAGATCGAACTCATCAAGATATAAATGCACTTAATGCTAGAGATGATGCTTTTCCTTTGTGTTTATCATTAATAACCTATATGGAAGTTGTATAATTGCAATGGAAAAATAAAAACGAAGTTCATTCTCTCATGTCTATATATTATTGAATGCTCTGTGACCATGCATATATATTGACTTAATGTTTTTCTATTGTTTTTTATATGAATTTTCTGCTACCTTCAAAGTTTTATATATTTTAGTTATATCATTTACCGTGGAAGAATTAACATGCAACTGAGTTGGGTGAATATTCAGTCATTTTTCTTTCACGTTACCGACATGATTGTTTGTATTCGAGCTCAATGATTGTTTGTATTATTATCTGCAGTTATTGGATTTTATTTGTTGGGTAGTTGTTTTATTGGTGAATATTGTTTGTTTTATCATTTGCAGGTAATGGACATCGTCGAGAGGATGCTATGGATGTCAATGATCGATAGTCTGGTTGAGAACTTTTCACACTTGTGTATAAGTTGATGTAAATATATTTGTGATTGGTGTATATTACGTTAGTATGTGTCATTTTTGATGTGTTGAAGTTTGTTTTGGTGGATAGTTTGTAATTGGTGTATATATAGTTAGTATGTGCCATTTTTGGTGTGTTGAAGATCGCTTTCGTTGATAGTTTGTAAAATTGGTGTATATTATGTTATTTGTGTCATTTTGGTGTATAGTTTGTGATTTGTGTCTTTTTGGCGTGTTGAAGTTAGTTTTGATGGATAGTTTGTGATTGGTGTATATTATTTTAGTTGTGATATTATGATGTGTTGAAGTTAGTTTTCTTGGATAATTTGTGATTGCTAGTAATGGATATGATGTATGTTATTTGATGGAAAAATTGTATATTATTTGCATGGATTTGATGGATAGATTGAATATCAGGTATTACGTAACACAAAATTCGGGTATAGTCCTGAAATTAATCACAAAAAATATATGGGGGAGGGGAAAAAAATTTCAAAACGGACCAAATTTATTGACGTGTCAAATTTTGACACGTCAACAATTACTGACGTGTCAAATTTTGACACGTCAGTAATTGTTGACGTGTCAAAATTGACACGTCAGTAATTACTGACGTGTCAAAATTTGACACGTCAATAAGTTCCTGACGTGTCAAAATTTGACACGTCAGGAACTTATTGACGTGTCAAAATTTGACACGTCAGGAAATTACTGACGTGTCAAAATTTGACACGTCAGTAATTTCCTGACGTGTCAAAATTTGACACGTCAATAAGTTCCTGACGTGTCAAATTTTGACACGTCAGTAATTTCCTGACGCGTCATAAGTTGACACGTCAGGAATTCTCTTGACGTGTTGAAACTCACACGTCAGAAGAATTCCTGACGTGTCAACATTAACACGTCAGGAATTCCTGACGTGCCATTTTTGGCACGTCAGGAATTCTCATTTCCTGACACCCACATTCTTCACGCCTTACATGCGTCAGAAACACCCCGTCAGGAGTGTTTACTGACGTGTCAGGTGACCCGACACGTCAGTAAATCTCCGTCAAGAAACTGACTGATTTTTGTAGTGTCGTCTTCTACCCAAAAAGATAAAAACAAGCCCGCAAAGTATTTGAGAGAAATTTCTCTGATTTGATAATAATTCAATGAATGAGTTTTACATAATAAACCAGCCTCTTTATAGAAGAGAAATCCTTGCAAAGGAAGTAAACCTAATCCTAGTAGTAATAGTAAACCTAATCCTAGTAACAATAGTAAACCTAATCCTAATAAGGAAAGGAAAATAATTAAAACAAATCTAACCCTATTAAGGAAAGGAAATAAAGTCATAATAAAATAAAATTAAAATCTTAATATAAAATTGACAATCAGCGAGAATCGTGACAATCTTTCCTTTTATACTTCTATTGTCTGAGAACAAGGTAAAATTTTGATCAAGCGACGCTGCTCCAATATTATTTTTGATATTTTTGATATTTTCATTTTTACCAAAAATATAGGTAAATATCGTCATACATCAATAAGAAATTTTAGAAAAGCTCTAAATTAACTAACCATTTTGGAGTAATAAGCCATGGTCCACTAAGCTTTTAAGAAACCACAATACTGTTTTGACAACAGACCAATGCGTGGATGTTGGATGATGCATATGGTGACATAGTTGATTCAGTGGATGTTGGATGATGCATATGGTGACATAATTGGTTCATTGACAATGCTATATATGTCAGGGCATGTGAGTGTATAATATTGGAGGGCTCCCACAACAGTTTGACATTCAGAAGGATCGAGTAAGGTTTCTCCGTCAAATCTATAAAGTTTAGAACCAGATAGACATGGTGGCTTTGCAGGCTTTGCTCCACCCATTTGAGTCTGATTAAGTAGGTCAGAAACATACTTAATTAGATTTGCAAAGATGGAGTCCTTTAGAATTGTGGTTAACCTGTAGGCCAGGCCAAGGAAAAAGCTCAATGAGAACAAGTCCTTAATTGGAAATTCCTGCTCATGTGAGGTTGAGTTCCTGTAATGATTATATCATCAACAAAATTAAATTAGCATAAACAATTTGACATTACTAGATTTGTCGATGAAGAGGGGAGTATCAACCAATAAAGCAATAAGTCTCAGTATCCCACTTCAGATTGTTGCTCAAACCCTTAGCTTCTAGTTTGGCCTTAAAATCTCTCCACAAAATCATCTGCCTTCCTCTTAATCTTATACGCTCAATTGTTATGGATCACATGTTTGTTTGTTTGGATGAGGGCACAAAGTCCACGTTCCATTAAAGATGAGGAGGGCCTAAAACTTTTAAGATGTTGCTGCCTTCCACCGTGAGTTAGAAACAGCCTTGCTATAGCAGATGCCAGGAGGGTTCAGATTTAGGTAGGACATAATGGAAACTCAGCAAAGGATATTAGGAGTGAAAAAGTTTAAAAACAGGGAAATTGTTTGGGCTTGAGATTTCTTGTTCTAGACCAAGTAGTCATAGGATGAGGTGGAATTGGAGGAGCAGATATAATGGAAGCAAGTGAGTTTGTGATTGTTTTGTGTTTTAAGTTGTTTGTTAATATTTTTTTTTAAAAAAAGAGAAATAAAAAGAAAGAATAAAAAAATGTTATCAAACTAAGAACATATTTGAGATTATGTTAAGCAGTTTAGAAATACGTGCTTTTAATACTTAAAATTAAAGCTCGTTCATGCAAACAGAAAAAAAATGTTTGTTTCATAGAAAACTTATATATATACTTTAAAAAAAGCTTGAAAATTAGATTTATTTATCAAAGCACTTTGAGGCTTTTTTTATAGACAAAAAAAATCTTTATTTTCTAACGTAAAAATTTATAAAAGCTTATATCTATTAATCATATTTAAAGTATACAACATATACTTTAAATATGAATATTTCAAAGTAAAAAGCTTTACAAAGTGCTTTTTACTATTATTCAAAGCGCTTTTATAAATAAATCTAATTAATAAATCTAATTTTCAAGCTTTTTTTAATATATATATATATGAACACCTCGAACTCTTCCATACAATGATGTTTATATAAATATTTCAAAGTTAAAAAGCTTTCCAAAGTACGTAGTAAGCAGTTTAATTAGGTTCCGTTTGGCATTGGCTTGGAATTATTTAGTGAATAATATTTATATAGAAAAGTGAAAAATTTTGTTTTATAATAATTATTTTATTTGAATAATAATAAAAAGTGATTGATGTAATGTAAAAATTAATAACGTTGATAATTGAATTTTTTTTTATGAATAATAAATGACTCTTGCGTCTTGCCAAACGGAGCGTTAAGGCTAGAGAAAAAGGTCACAGAGGTCGTTTTTCAAGTAGATAGCCGTGGAATCATTTGCTGTATTCCTTCTAGAAAGTGATAAAGAAGGGAGACGACCTTGACGTGGACTTCCGAGCTTGACATTTCAATCAAAATTATATATATTTAACTATTAAATATAGTTTTAGCTTTGACTATTATTAGTCTAGAATACTAGAATTTTCCTAAAGTTATCATTTTCAACTCTTTCTCACCCATGTCACGCCACAAGTGACACTATATAATATATATGCACGCTGACTTGGTCAACTTGGGGCATGTGTAAATATAAATTATATATTTGTATGCAAGGTTTTTAAAAACTAATGCACAAAGACACCTAAGGTGATCGGGAGTTTTGAGTTATATTCTGATCTCGACGTAAAATCTTTATAGGAAAATTATTTTTTGTTAAAAATATTTTTCGGTGTTTTGGTGCGTACGAAAAGTTATATATATATATATATATATATATATATATATATATAATCAAATTAACCTATATATAAAAATCAATTTTTATTTACAACATAAAAATATTAATATAATTTTTTTTAAAAAAAATATTAACCTAAAAATTTGAGTTGCAGCGGGATTTCGGAGAGGTCCAGCAGAGCCCCCACAAGGTTCCAGCAACGGTCCGATAGGGTTCCGGAAATTTGAGGATGAGTAGTTGATTAAACTCGGAAAATGGTTTTCCTTTCTTAAAAAGGAAACTATTTTATGAAAATTAATGAAACCTTTTCAGTCAAATTAAAAATGTATTTTGTTAATTATTACTTTTCATCACACCAAAACACTTAAAATATGAAAAATATTTTGTAAAATTTATTTTAAGTAGAAACAAACGGGGCAATGTGTAAATATAAACCATGTGCTTCACACTCGATCTTAAACTGATACATGTTCGGAAGAGTTTATTTTCTCATGCTATATATGTTTTGTGTGTTATAGCTAGAGAATATATATGTAAAAAATAAAAAAATAAAAAAAAAAAAAAAGGAAAAAAAAAAAGGTTCCCTATCTTTTATAAAAGTAGATTATTTCTCCATGTTCGATATTTCTTCTTAGTCGTCTTTGCTTTTAGATATATATACTTCACATAGAATAAATCATCTGTGTTAATTATTTAATGATTTATTGCACAACACATGCAGATTTAGAAACATTCTTCATCTTTACTACCATTAATGTATAATAGAGTGTAGATGTATATCTCATGATGATGTGGGGCTGGCAATGAGTTTGGCAGATTTTGGACGGCAATCTTTAGTCTTCGACGACCATTAACTCCGAATTCTCCGAGAGTACTTGTCGCTCTTCAGTCTTCACGTGGATTGTGGAAAGCCACGGAATCATGTCCTTCTCAGATGAAGAAGACTGAGGCGGCGAGGATCTTGACTATTAGCCTGCCACATAGTACTCCCTCACAATTTAATTACTCCAATAAACTAAATTCATATTTTGACCAAAAAGATGAAGAATGAATAGAATGAACACAGTTTAATTAGTCCAATAATAACAAAAAGAGGAGGAAGAGGGGATGCTAAATTGTATTATCACATCACCGCGTAAGCTAGCCGTACCCAAATTGTACGTGCTAACGTTTGTAAAAGAGATATGGGCGTCATGATCCAAACCGCGTAAATGTGAGCCTCTCACTCTATTTTGTTTTTGCTTCGACGACCTTGACCTTGGCGTAACTACCCTGCCGTGACATTTCAATAATTCACATTATTCCATGGCCATTTGCCATTTCTAAAATGTGCTCGCTCTCTGTTTTCTTTTGCCAACAATGTTTAATGGCCGTGCACATTGAAATACGACAAGGTCAACTGGCAGGGGTTTTTGGCCATTGAAAGAACTTCTGCAGTACGCAACCTTAAGAAGTAGTGGCAACCAAATGATGGTTACTGTAAACGACATGCTCACTACAATATTCCTCTGCTTGTTCTTGTTCTGTTTTCCGTTTCTCTGCTCTGCAGGAGATATCATAACATGGAACAGCTCCATTACTGACATCCAGAGAGAAACGCTCGTTTCTGGTCGAAGAAGATTCGAGCTTGGATTCTTTACTCCAAATGGAGACTTATCTAGCAGAAGATACGTTGGGATATGGTACTACGGGTCGAATCCAAGAACTGTTGTATGGGTTGCTAATCGTGACAGTCCACTCAACGATTCCAATGGAGTTTTTGCCATTGCAGAAGATGGCACCGCCAGGGTCTTAGATAGAAAAAACAAGAGTTACTGGTCGACAGATCGATTAAGAAATTCGTCATATACCAACAGGATATTGAAGCTCCAGGATTCTGGGAACCTCGTTCTAACGGAAGAAGATGGAAGTAACAGTACAGTGATCTGGCAAAGCTTTGATAACCCAACTGACACATTTCTTCCCGGAATGAAGATGGATACAAACATGGAGTTGACTTCATGGAAAAGTAGTGACGATCCGGGACAGGGGCATTTCACGTTCCAGCAAGATCCAGATGGACCAAACCAATATATAATCCGGAAAGATGAGTCAACCATATACTGGCAAAGCAGGGTCTCGGGCGATTTCATTTACTCCAGTGATTATGAAATGCTTCCCGCGATATTTTCAGAAGTTTTCACTTCTGCAAATCGGGATATGAGGCTGGTTATGGATTACTTGGGGAAGATAAAGTATTATCTGTCGGTAAACCGCACGAGAGACTGGTCGCTTTCAGTGAAGGATCCGTGGGAATTGCATTGGTGGGAGCCAAGAAACAGATGCAGTGTGTACAATGCTTGTGGAAATTTTGGTAGCTGCAATAGTAGGACAAGGAAGCTGTGCAAGTGTCTTCCTGGGTTTGAGCCAAAATCTCCAAACAAATGGAATTCAGGGGATTTTTCTGATGGGTGCAAAAGGGTTTCAATTTCAACCATATGTGGTGAGAATGGTACAAGAGACAGCTTCCTGAGCCTGAAGATGATGAAAGTGGGAAAGGCGAAGGATTTATTTCACGTTCGTAGTGAAACAGATTGTGCAAATGGCTGCCTTCGCGACTGCAACTGCCAAGCTTATTCATATGATGAAAACGTACAACGGAGATTTGATAAACAAGGTAAATGCCGCATTTGGGGGGATCTTGATAATCTCTCGGAGAATTTCACCGCTGGCCGTGAGCTCTCTGTTCGGGTGCCAGCTTCTGATATAGGTACTTACTTCTCCATGTCTTTGATAAATTATCATTTGTTTCAAAAATTTATGTTTATAAAAAATTGCTTATCCTAAAAGCTTAATTCAATAAGAACTGATAAATTTAATAATTTAATTTATATTCTATCAATTTTTTTTTTTCCCTCATTTGCACCCTCAAACTTTCGGTAACAAGTAAGGACCAATAAATAAAATATTTATTTGAAACAAGAAGTAAACCTTTACTTTGATATCATTTTAAACTATCACTAGTTTAAAAAACTTAAAATTATAAGAAATCCTTTAATTAACATTCTCAATTTTGTTATGGTAAAGAGGAATTAGTTAAGCTTTGACATGTTTTTCTGAACAATCTCCAATGAGGTGGTGATGTCTGCCAGACACATGATGATTAATGTTAACATCAAAGACATTATACACTTGCAGGATCCAAAAAAAGAACTTGCGAGACATGTGGGATTAACACCATTCCCTATCCACTAAGCACCGGAGGAAACTGTGGTGATCCCCTGTACAACAGATTTGACTGCAACAAGGAAAACGGCACCCTAAGCTTTATGACACCCAAGGCCAACTACAGTGTCACCAGGATCAACCCAGAAACGCGTACATTTGCCATCCAAGTCCAAGATGCATTTAACTGTTCAGCGGGCAAAATTCTGCAGTTCAACCAGTCCTCGCCGTTTGAAGTGAGCAATGGGTCGTGCAATGAGTCAAGTAACTCCACTTCAGATCCTGTTTTTGAAGATATCCTGATAAAAGAAATAGAAATTAGATGGGAACCACCATTAGAGCCAATATGCAGTTCGCCGGAAGACTGCACCGATTGGGAATATTCGACTTGCAATGTCAGGGAAGATGGACATAGTAGGTGCCATTGCAATGGACCCTACAGGTGGGATCCCGTTAATGTCAACTGCACTTCAGGTGAGGATGCTATACCTTCCCTAAAGGTACCTTGTTACCAGTTTTTGGTGGCTTCTGATCCAAGGTGGCACAACAAATTGGTATTGTTGTCAAAATTTGATTGTCAAAATAGTTCTATTGTCTTCTTTTCTGTTTCTTTTGGATCCTAAAATTATTCTGCTACAATACAATGGACAAATTTACGGATGGCCACCCACTTTTAACATTTTCCATTGATTTCAAACATGGATTCTTGTTCAACTAGAAAAAGGTATTGGTTGTTGTACATGTTTTGGAGTACCACCTTGAATTTACAGAGCTCTCAATAAAATTATCATTACCCTTCTTGGCCATATCTATCAATCACTGTGTTTTTTGCGTGTGTATGAAATGAAGTGTTACCTTACATATTGTTCTGCTTCACTGCAGTCTTTGGTCCCTTTGGGCCTGGTGAAGGGTCTTCACAGGAGAAGGATAAGAAGCCATCATATCTTATTTTCGTGGGAATTTTTGCAACTATAATTGCCATCTTATGTATAACTTGTTTTGTATTCTATCTGAAAACAAGACGAGTGGCCAATAGACAAGGTAACTAGCAGGCACAGCAATTTGTACATACTGTCAAAATAAGAATGCATTTTTGGTGATTTTGAATTGTCTTTTGAAATCAGATAACAGGAGAAGTATCGCATTGTATCTGTATGACACTGAGAAACGTGTCAAAGATTTGATAGATTCAGCAGAGTTCAAAGAAAATGATAAGAAAGGCATAGATGTACCATTTTTTGATTTGGCAAGCATACTAGCTGCTACTAATAACTTCTCAGAGGCAAACAAGCTTGGACAAGGGGGGTTTGGGCCTGTTTACAAGGTAAAAAACTCTTTCCTCAATAATTATGAAATTTAATTTAAACAACTTTAATGGTTAAACAAAGATGATGTTGATGGATCTCTCAGGGTAAGTTTCTAGGAGGACAACTGATTGCTATAAAGAGGCTGTCAAGAGGTTCAGGACAAGGCTTAGAAGAATTTAAGAATGAGGTTTTGTTGATTGCCAAACTTCAGCATAGGAATCTTGTTAGACTTTTGGGCTATTGCATTGATCGAGATGAAAAGATGTTGCTCTATGAATATATGCCAAACAAAAGCTTAGACTCTTTCTTATTTGGTTAGCCTCAAAACTTGAATCCTTTAAATTTTTCATTGCATAAATATATGAACCAAAGATGGTCACTAACTTTTTCGTGCTCCAAAATTGAAAATGATATATAAGATCGAACACAATGTGTGTTATTGAACTGGGAGATACGCTTTAACATCATTTTGGGAATTGCTCGAGGGCTGCTTTATCTTCACCAAGATTCTAGGCTGAGAATCATTCATAGAGATCTGAAAACAAGTAATGTTCTGTTGGATGAGGAGATGAACCCTAAGATTTCTGACTTCGGCTTGGCAAGGATCTTTGGAGGCAAACAAACTGAGGGAACCACTACCAGGGTAGTTGGGACTTAGTAAGTTTCAATGTAGATGGTTAATCTCTAAAGCATGCTAATTGTTTAGACATTGTATGACATTCTTCACTTTCCCACCTACATTCACTAATCCACTAACTATTGAAAAATTGCGGTCATGCAGCGGCTACATGTCTCCAGAATATGCATTGGATGGGTTTTTCTCATTTAAGTCTGATGCCTTCAGCTTTGGTGTTGTTGTACTTGAGGTTATCAGTGGAAAAAGAAATACAGGATTTTTCCAGTCAGAAAAGACTTTGAGTCTTCTAGGCTATGTAAGTGCATTGAATTGTTTTATATGTTAAAGAGTTTTCAAAATCACTTTATATATATATATATATATATATATATATATATATATATATATATATATATATGGTTTGGGAATGTTCTAAATGGAAGGTTTTAAATAGTCTTGGAAAAAGAGTCTTATAATGCCTAATTCACACCAAGCTATTGCTTTAAAGCAAGCAATGCTTGGGTGTATGCACTTGCAACTATACTTTATTACAGTGCAAACCACCAGAAGCATGTCTCTGCGTGTCAGTGGCTGTAAGGCGCTAGTAGCACACTCGGCACTTTGCACAATTAACATACAAAATACCTCTCTTCTTTTGTCTCTCTTAAGATAAATTTCTTTCTCTTGTTAGAATAGAAATACTTAGTGTGTATCCTTGACAAGTATTTGTTGTAACCCAGTGCATGCCAATTCAATCAGAATGCATGAGATCAATAATTTCTTAAGGAAAGTGCATACCAATTCAATCAGAATGCATGAGGTCAATAATTTCTTAGGGAAAGCGCCTCAGTAATGCAGCATAGAAGCCATTTAATTTCCTGTTTCCTATTTCTGTTCTTACATTATAGATAGTTATTCTTCCATCATTCTTTGCTTCATACCAATTTTGATTTTGAAACTGCCCCAGGCATGGAAATTGTGGAAGGAAAACAGAGCATTGGATTTAATGGACCAGACATTACGTGAAAGTTGCAACACAAGTGAATTTTTGAGGTGTGTTAATGTTGGGCTCCTATGTGTACAAGAAGACCCCAGTGATCGTCCCACTATGTCAAATGTTGTTTTCATGCTCGGGAGTGAAGCTGCGACTCTCCCAACTCCTAAACAACCAGCCTTTGTTGTAAGGAGATCACTTTCGAGCACAACTTCTTCTAGTAAAGGAAAAAGCATTAATGAATTAACAGCTACCATTGAAGAAGGTCGATGATGATGGAGGTTCTCATCATGAGTCTTGTTTTCTCTTTACCAGTTTCTACTACTTCATATTGTGGTTCCCATGAACAAGGAAGCCCATTTTTTGTCTATTTCAGTGTAACTTCTTTTGCCAATGGCAATCTATTCAATCTAGTTGTTTTTCTCCCAAGTTTTAAGATTAGATTGTCTGTGAATCCGGCCCCATTGTGTCTGTTATTTAATCCTTTCATTAGTATATATGCATTATCTGCACTTCTGCATCAAGAGGAGGGAAATTAGACAAAAATGAGCAGAACAAAACAGAGGTCACTTTACAAAATTCTACATAATCGTGTGTTAAGTTCTAAGAAATACTAGAGGGATGCAACTTGCAAGTCCAGCTGGTTATGCCTTGGACCATTTAAAAAGGTGATGTGGACAATCTTGGATGACCTTCAAACATATCAATTTTTTCTTAGCACGACTTGTTATGTACTAAACACATTTTTTATGTTCCTTAACGCAATTCTAAACAAAATCTAAGGAATAAAGTAAAGAGTAAAAGTTTACACCAAAGAAAAGCAAAGGATTAAGAAAAAAAATTAAGAGCATGATGAATTAGAATATCCAAATAGGTATGTTAAGCATCAAGTAAAGCAAATTCAGTCATGGGACGATGGCTTAATGGTCGAAGCAGCTCAAAATCATCACCTTGCGAGTTTGAGGTTGTGGGTTCAAGTCCATACATGTTTCATTACTGTCCAAGTGTACCCCACGCCATGTACGTCAGTGTTTCAATGGGTCGGGCAGTGATCAACATCCGTGAGCCCTTTTTTTAATTAGAAAAAAAAAAAAAAAGAAAAAGTAAAGCAAATTCAAATATATGACCAAGAAAAATATTAAATAAAGCACTTGCTAAAATTATTACACTTCAAACAAATTTCCTATATTAATTTAATTCTGTTGCTTTTTCCAGTTGAGCTCTGGCCAATGGATTGGTGTCAGTGGAATTTTTCCACATGACAAAGACGTCAAATTTATTTGATTTCTATTTGCCTTTTTTTTTTTTTGTTTTTTGGAGAATGAAGAGAAAGTTACACTTATCCCCAAAGTTTGGAGTAATTTTTAATTCGACCTTTAATATTTCAATTTTTATAATGAACTCTCCAAATTTTTAAGTTTTTGCAATTTAACCATTTCATCAGTCAAAGTCGTTTTGACTGATGAGACGTGTCGTATGATCACTGTTTATCTTTAGTTTTTTTTTTTCAAAAATGCCCTCATCCCTTCCAAACGCACGCACGCTTGTCAATGAAGAGAAAAAGCTTCATCATCGTCAAGTTCATAGGAAACCAACGTCCACTGTGAAACAACCACCTCCAGTTGAAAAACCAATGGCCACTGTGAAACGCCCAACCCAACCCAACCCAAGATCTGAACCGAGAATATTGAGAAGAAGGATCTCCAGAAAAAAGGGCTCTGAGTTTTAGCAGCAGCTCATTTACGTAAGGAAGAAACAATCTCAGTAACCATATAGCTTCTTGTTCCCCCAGCACATAGCTTGAATCATCTATATTTACCACTCCCCTAATTCATTCATTCAGAAAAAGAAGAAAAATCAGATAGAGACCAAATTGGTAATATCTTTCTCTGTTAATTAAGAAGTGTTTGAGGAATTACCTGCAAATGAGGGTCCTATAGATGAAAATGGCAGCAAGATAAACAAGACCCAGGTACGAAATCACAGAAATAAAGCTGCAGATACAACAATTAAAAAGATTTAACCAGAGAAATTGCAAATCAAAGCCGACATAAAATTTTCTTGACTGTGGATTTTCTAACCTCAAATTTATATCCTTTGTATAGGAAGAAGAGAGTATTACAAATGATCCAATTAGCAAGACAACTGCCGATCTTGGAACTTCTTTCCACATTACTAAGTCCACTGCAAAATCAAACATAGAGAGAGAGAAAAAAAAATGAATCATAAAATTGCAAGAACCTTCCTTTAAGAATTTGCATTTGTTTACCAAAACTTTGCAATTTGCTGTGGGTTTCTGGAAAAGTTTGGAACTCATAAGAACCTACATCACAAAACCGTCAGACTCAAACCAAATTCCGATAGATTCATAAAGTGAATTGCAAATGAGATAAATTAAAGACACTAACTTGAAGTGGTTTTTGAGAGATTCTGGTGTCTTGGAGTAGGTTTTGATAAATTCTGGTACATAGTACGACGTTTTTCAACTGGTGGAGGGGGCTGTTTTACAGCGGCCGTTGGTTTCCTATGAACTTGACGATGTTGAAGCTTTTTCTCTTCATTGACAAGTTTGGAAGGGATGGGGGCATTTTGAGAGAAAAAAAAAAAAAAAAAAAACAATAGTAATCACGTGACTCGCATGTGATAGTGTTTCGTCAATCAAAACGGTTTTGATTGACGGAATGGTCGAATTGTAAAAATTTAAAAGTTTGGGAGGTATATTGCAATACTTGAAACATTATAGGTTGAATTGAAAATCGTCCAAAACTTTAGAGGGTAAAGTAGAATTTTTTCAAAAAAAAAAAAAAAAAAAAAAAGTTTACAAGTTTGGGACTAAAATGAAACTGCATCAAAAGATTTATTGATTCATGTTCCTTTCTACATTGACTATTCATTCAAGCTTTTGCTAATTGGAGACTTCGGGGTTGACAGATCATTTCTTTTTTAGATTTGCTGTAAGCTTTTTATCAACTGCATTAATTAATTTTTTTTATTCATATCTAATTTGTAAATTATCTATTACACATATGCGCTTTTGTGTGGATATCAAATACATGGATAATAGCACCCTAGATGTTAATAATAATAATACAATGAAAAAGTATATATAAAAACAGAAACCTTGAGAAAGAAAATATATGGCGTTTTAGGAGTGTTCAAATTGTGACCAATGAAACTGTTATTTTTTCATTGAATGTTTCTTTAAGTCACCCACCAGGGATTAAAAAATCTATACATGACATATTAGAATGAATATTTTTTAAATTGTAGAATAAAAAGAGAAATAGATAAATTAAAATAATTTGTTCGTCAGTAATATGTAGGATAAGCTTTAAATATGGGTAAAAACCATTAATTCTGTATCTAGTCATTAAAAAGAAGCGTGGAAGATGAATAATTAAGCTGGAAGCTAAATAAACTTTCTTAAACCCAAATATTGCAATGATAATAGTATGTGTCAGCACTAAAGAAACAATTATTAAATAGTGCACTAAGAATTATAATATTACCTCTCCGGCTCTCCGGTAATCAAAATTTAATATTTTAAATGATTATTTTAACGGGCCTTATTAATTATAAATAGACATTTTTTGTCCACATTTAATATATTTAATTAAACTAGCGTAATCAAGTCGATTTGATTATTTTTCTAGGCACATAATGATGCAATTATTCTTTGTCACAGCGAGAACGAGAAAAGTAAAGCACCAAGACAATAATGTAGATGGAAATTGGGAATGGACGACTTGGAGACCAAAATAATGAAAATTGCTCATCAGGAAGTTTCTTGGTTACAACGCATGCAAGAACATCGTGGGATTTTCGTACCAGCAAATCACGAGGGGAATATAACCAGAATCTTTTGTAACGAGATGATAAGCACCCTGCGTATGACGATGTGGTGAGCTCAGAAGATCAAATTTTGAAGAGAACAGATTGGGAGATTCGTAATCGTGTTATGGTAGCTGGGAAGTTAAAAAATTCTGCTGTTAACAAGGCTATTTGCTGCTGATGGGGTTTACAGGATAGAATACTCTGTAAATAATTTGTGTTCGCAAGTTTCTGTAGTGAGGAAAGGATGGATGTCTGTCTTGAAATTTCAATGTAGTTTCTGCAGTAAGTTCCATAATCTTTGTTTTACTTTTGTTTTAAATTAAAGGGTAGTTTTTTTTGTTTTTTTTTGTTTTTTTTGTTTTTGTTTTTTTTTTTTTTTTTTTTTCTTTTTCTGAATGATTTCTGCAGTGTTTGTTTTTGTTTGTAAAGGGTAGTTGTTCTTGAGCAGAGGATGGTTAGAGACTTAGAGTAGTGGGGCAGCTGGTTGTAGCCTGAATGGTTGGAGTGTGTGTTGAGCTACTGTTTTGCGGCTGAGATCCAGGTTTTCTGGAGTTTGATTTTACTCTGCTTTGTTGATTAGTAAAATGAAGCTTATTCATAGAAATTAAAAAAAAAAAAAAAAAAAAAAAAAAAAAAGCATCCCCAGAATGCTTGAAATGATGCTTTATTCGTGATGGTAAGCCAAAGAAGTAAAATCAACAGTATATTGTCTGCAAGTTGGTTGCTGTCTTCCTTCTTGTTCTTGTACATACTCTTGTTGTGTTCCTGCCGTGTGGATTGCTATGCCAGAGATACTCTGAAGAATGGCGAGTGGATTACTGACAATGGAGAAAGTCTCATCTCCAGTGGAGGAAAGTTTGAACTGGGATTCTTTAACGCTACGGGAAGCTCTAGCCCCGGAAGTTTTGTTGGGATTTGGTACAAACAGGATAAACAAACAGTCGTATGGGTCGCCAATCGAGACAGCCCTGTACTTAACAACGCCACTGGAACTTTTGGAATTGAAGGTGGCAACCTCAAGATAATGGATACAAC
Source organism: Corylus americana (assembly GCA_036287905.1). NCBI lineage: Eukaryota > Viridiplantae > Streptophyta > Magnoliopsida > Fagales > Betulaceae > Corylus > Corylus americana. The sequence continues at coordinate 5,435,075 of CP125818.1, read as the reverse complement.
GGGAAAAGGGTATTGGTCTACAGGTATTGATGAATCCTCCTCTACAAATCGAACTCTGAAGCTTATGGATTCTGGAAACCTTGTCTTAACCGATGATGATGATCAGTTGGCGATGAGTCGGTGGGATAGCTTTAAGCATCCAACAGATACATTTCTTCCAGGTATGAAGATGGATGAAAACCTGACATTGACTTCATGGATACGCGATGGTGACCCTGGAAATGGGAGATTCTCTTTAAATCTTAGTATAAATGGATATGTTATCTCACAAAAGGCGGTTTTCAACGGGAGAAAACGGATTCCAGGTGACTTCTACAGGATCAATGAAATGCCTCAAGTCGTAGCCTACATACTGTCAAATTTCAACAGAAGCGCCATCAAGCCTACAAAATTGAACCCTCATCTCAAAAATCCAACACACCGACTGTCTGATTATAATTCCACAAGGTTGATTATGAATTACACTGGGCAGTTAGAGTATCTGAACTGGGACAAGGATCATTGGTCTTTGATATGGTGGGGGCCAGAAGACAAATGTAGCATTTCAAATGCTTGTGGGAACTTTGGCAGCTGCAATAATAACGATAGGATAGCATGCAAGTGTTTGCCGGGGTTCAATCCTAGTAACCCGGAGAATTGGAATTCTGGTGACTTTTTTGGTGGGTGCACCAGAAAATCGGCACCATGTGGCAAGAGCGACACATTCTTGAGCTTAAAGATGATGAAAGTGAGCGACCCAGACCCAGACCCACTGTTCGTGGAAAAAAATGAAACAGTGTGCAGAAAGTATTGCATTAACAACTGCCAGTGCCAAGCTTATAGTATTAGTAACGACTTGTGCTCGATTTGGACTGAGGATTTAAGCGATCTGCAGGAGTATGCAAACAATGGTCGTAACCTCTCTGTCCGCGTAGCAAAATCTGACATAGGTACTCCTTTTACATATTTCAATATCTATGCTGGAATTCACTCATTACCAATGACTCATTACTAGGCCTAATGCTCCTTTTCAATGTTTAATTATTAATCAAGACTTAGAACATTTGCAGAATCAATTGTAAGGAATTGTGAGCCTTGTGGCACAAACATGATTCCCTATCCGTTGAGCACTGGACCAAATTGCGGTGACCCCATGTACTTCAGTTTCAACTGCAACACTTCCTCGGGCCAGCTTAGCTTCAAGGCACTCAGTGGCACTTATCGTGTTGCTAGTATCAATACAAGTACACAAACATTTGTCATCCAAGTCAAATATGGAAGATATGATAGAAATTTAAGAGGAATGCTGAAGCTCAATGAGTCATTGCCATTTAATCGAACCAAGTGGTCTGCTGTTGATTCTGGCAACTATAGTTTTGAAGTTAAAGATGAAGTAGAGATTAGTTGGATTCCCCCACAGCAGCCAACCTGTACTTCATTCAAAGACTGCAAGGACTGGCCAAATTCAAATTGCATTGTAGCAAGAGATGGAAAGCGGATGTGCCTTTGCAACCGAAACTTCCGATGGAATGGCTCCACTTTAAATTGTACTCAAGGTTAGGATGCTAATCATATATATACATTTGAAATATTATGATTGCTCTGTTATTGAAGAAAGACCAGTGCTATGGTTTGCTAAGGAGGATTCTGTGCTAGTGAAATTATTTTCTTGTTTAAATCAATTGTCATATTCAATTTTTCCCTGATCAACTGAGCACATGTTTTGATTTGTTTATTATTATTTTGATTTGGCCATTGGAGCTTGTTCAGTTTCACAAACATAATGGGTGCCCTGTTTCTTTTTTGTAGCAAGTGATCTTCCTCATGGGTTACAAGAGCTTCCAAAAAGAAAGAAGCGGTTTCCTTTGAGTGTTGTGGTACCTCTTATAAGTGTGTTTGCTATCACATGTACCATTACTTGTGTATATGTATGGAGAAGAAAGATGGCCCAGGAAGAAGGTAATAGCGTGGATTTTCACAATGCACACCATGCATAATCTAAGGTTTTGTCCCTTTGAATTAAAATAAAACTATTTATCCTTTCTATGTAGCTAATATATACATTTGTCTTTTAAACTCAGAAAACAGAAGAAGTGATCAAAGAAATCGAGTACTTCGCACATTAGACACTGAAAAACATGTCAAAGACATGATAGACTCAGGTGAGTTCAGAGAAGAAGGTGAGAAAGGCATAGATATACCCTTCTTTGATTTGGAAAGCATTCTAGCAGCTACAGATAGCTTCTCAGATGCAAAGAAGCTTGGAGAGGGGGGTTATGGGCCTGTTTACAAGGTGATTTCAACAGCATTAATTGGTTAATCTTCATGTAAACTAGTTTATGGTTAGTTGTAATATTGTGAGTATGGTGACTTTGGTCCCAGGGCACATTTGCAGAAGGTCAAGAAATAGCTGTAAAGAGACTCTCAAGTGTCTCAAGACAAGGCTTACATGAATTTAAAAATGAGGTGGTGTTGATTGCAAAACTTCAACACAGGAATCTTGTTAGGCTTCGGGGATATTGTATAAACGGAGATGAAAAGATTTTACTCTATGAGTACATGCCAAACAAAAGCTTAGACTCATTTGTATTTGGTTGGTTTCTAACCGAATTCCTAATATCTTGCAACGCTTGACAAACCATTTCTTATTTGAGTAAAAGCTAATTTATTACTATTGCTAATATTGTTCTTTTGATTGACAAATGGAAACCCTGCAAGATCAAAAGCTAAGTATGTCTTTGGATTGGGAGATCCGCCTCAAAATCATTTTGGGAATAGCTCGTGGACTTGTTTATCTTCATCATGACTCTAGATTGAGGATTATCCATAGAGATCTCAAAACCAGCAACATTCTTTTAGATGAGGAGATGAACCCCAAGATATCTGATTTTGGCTTGGCAAGGATGGTTGAAGGCAAAGAAATCGGGGCAAACACAACGAGAGTGGTTGGAACTTAGTAAGTTTATGGTACACTGTAGCACAATTTTCCATCTCCCAACTCAGTTTACACAAAGCATTACAAGTGATATATGTCTCCACTAATGAAATATGTTGGCATGCAGTGGCTATATGTCTCCGGAATATGCATTAAATGGAGCTTTCTCGGTAAAATCCGATGTTTTTAGTTTTGGTGTAGTTTTACTTGAAATTATAAGTGGAAAAAAGAATACAGGATTTTTTCAGTCAGAACTTGCCATGAGCCTTTTAGGTTATGTAAGTATGTTAATTTTTTTTTTTCGGTCATTAATTTTTTTAGTCATTTTATACTCCATAAATAATTTTGATTTTTAAATTGACTCAGGCGTGGAAATTGTGGGTAGAAAACAAGGTGTTGGATTTAATGGACCAGACTTTACATGAAGTTTGCAATGCAGATCAATTCGTGAAGTGCGTAAATATTGGACTCTTATGCGTACAAGATGATCCAAATGACCGCCCCACCATGTCTAATGTTTTTACCATGCTTGATAGTGAAGCTGCGACAATTCCCACTCCAAAACGACCAGCCTTTGTTCCTGGGACAGGCCTTTCAAGCACAACAAGTTCTTCTACTAGACCGGACACATATACAGAATCAACAAGTAGTTTAGGAAGAACATGATAATGCATGATACCAATGCAAGTTCTTATGAGTTTGTCCTTTACTAGACTTGCAAGGGTTATGTATAAAAGTTTCTATATTTAAGAAGGTTGTATTAGTCCTTCACCCTAATGAAACTTCTCTTCCCATACATATTTCTTTACTTGAAAGTTTTCTAAGGAAACTGTATTTGGGGATGGTTGTAATTTCTTTTTCTATTCTGCCCTAAGTTAGCTCATAACCTATAATCCGTGTTTTAATAAATTAAACGCGGATCATTAAACATTTATCGACATTATGTGTAGACCCCAGTAAACACTGATTTTTTAGTAGTGGTGGTAGAAAGGGTTCTTTTATCCAAGTGATGAAAAAAGAAGTAGAAGTGGGCTAAAGCTAAAGAAAACATATCCTAATGAAAAACCAAAAGCAAAAGTAGCTGGCCCCATGTAGCAGTCAAGTGATCAGGCTAGAAAGTAGCACCACGTTTTCCATGCCACCTCCTTGTACGTATATCAATTATTCAAATGGGATCTCACTTTTCCAAGTCCTCCGATTATATATTGATCAGTTGAATACTATTACAATATTGTTGAATCAACTTTGAACTTTGTCTAAATTTAATACCTCAAATGAGCAATTGATAATTAGCTTCAATTCTGTTTGTTTCTTTCAGGATTTAGACGAATCTGAAAGGAGGCTGGAAGCCTTAAAGTAATATATATCAATCATTAGAATTCAAGGAATTTTGATTAGTTGGAAAATCTTCATCCGCTGTAACTAATAACATTAAGCACACTTTTCACCCATTCCCACCACGACCACCAGGAATTTTAATTAAAGAAATTCTCTCAAAGTGGTAATTAGCGAAATGAAGAATCAGCCGTAATCACTTACACATACCATACTTGTGATACCATTCCTACAAACGTAGAAATTGTCTGTCTTGGATTCTCTGTAGACGTGTAGTGATTTATCAGACCAGATTGTCTCTTTTGGACTGTTCTTACATTATTGCAGAAGAGCGTCAGATGTCATTTCAGCGAAACCTGTCCCTTTTTTTTTATTATTTTTTTATATATATATTTTTTTTATTGTGGTTGTGTTTTTTCCAGAATACAAGGAAATAGGGGTGTCAATCCGGTCCGGTTTTCCGGTTTTTGGCCAAAACAGAGAACCGAAACCTGGGTACCCCGATTTTCGGTTTTGAGAAACCGGTACCGGCCAGTTCCGGTTTTACCCGGTCCGGTAACCGGTTTTTTAAGAAACCCACGGTCACCTTCTCCGGCAACTTTCTTGCCGGACCCAGCCACAAAAACTCTGCATCTCAGTCCATGAACATCATCTTCTCCAAACAAGAGCAATCTTGTTTTTCCACTGTTACAAACACTCAAGAAAACATCCAAACCAAAACTCAAACTCCTCTATGAAATCAAATCAAAAAATTAACAACCCAAAACTCCACCATTCGGCCATGGCAGAGAACACCCCAACAAAACCCAGAAAATTAACAACCCAAAACTCATCTCCCTCAGCAAAACCCAGCAACACCCAGAAAACCCACAACCCAAAACTCCTCTCCCTCGGCAAAACCCAGCAAAACTCCTCTCCCTCAACAAAATCAATGCCAATACATATATGTATTATGTATGGACAAAAAGACAGAGAGAGAGAGAGAGTGGCGGCTGGAAGCCAAGAAGAAAGAAGAGAGGCGTGGCTGGAAGCTTGGAAGAAAGAAGAGAAGCGTGAAAAAAGAACCCTAAGTGGTAAATGGCTAAAAACAAAAAAATATATATTAAATTATTAATATGAAATATTAAAATATATTATTTTATATATATAATTATATATGCACCCGGTTTCGGTTTTTCCGGTTTTTACCGGGTGCCAAAAACCGGTACCGGAACCGAGGTCCCGGTTTTTTTTTTTTTTGCAACCGGAACCGGAACTGGGTCCCCGGTTTCCCGGTTCCAGTTCCGGTTTTCCGGTAAATTTTGACAGCCCTATAAGGAACCCGTCTCAGTTAATCGTACATAATCATCTTTTTCAAAAGAGAGGATAAGGTAAAGCCCGGTGGCAGTCATTGCCAATTGCCCTCAAATGACAACATTTTTTTTTTTTTTTTTGGCTAATAGCCCTTACCAGCTAAAATTTTTAGCCATGAGTCCTGCCCATTTTCAGAACTGGCTCGTCCCTGCCTGGTGGAAAAGCAAAGCCATTGGGGCCATTGGGAAAGACGGAATGGACATATATGTTTTCTGTCCCCACTTCCCTTTGTTTTTTTAAGAAGACAAATCCGAAGATCTTGACCTGGTAACAAATTTACCTTAAATAGATCTGCATTACAAACCACTGATTCTTAAAACCCTTTCACGCTCATGTCACGTCAAGGCACTGTAGAAGAAAAAACTGCAAAATTCAATCCAATTTATTGTAATCGATTAGTTAACATTTTGGTTAACACTATTTTGAAACACCGAAAAAAAAAAATCATTGGGTTATCAAATTATCTATCAAGCTATGAAAAAGATTCAACAAAAGACAAAAACGAATCCGTCATCTATTTTACGTCAAGCAATACATGGAGTAACTCCCGACATAGTAGTAAAAGCAAGACATGTAGGCGCACTACAAAAGAAATGGCATGGTATTTTTTGACGCGTCTACAGTAACTCATTTTTTGTCACGTCAATATTTATTGACGTGTCAAAAAGTGCCACATTGATAAAAACTTTATTGACATGTGGAATGTGTCACGTCACTAATTACTATCGTATCACATTCCACACGTCAATAAATAGCAACATGTAAAAGATTGCCACATTGCTAAATTTAAATTCAAATTAATTTTAAAAAATATATTTAAATTATATATATTAGTGACATGGCACATTATTACAGGTCAAAAATTATTGATGTGACATTTTGACATGTAAAAAATTATTGACGTGACATTTTGACACGTCAATTATTATTGACGTGGCATTTTGACATGTCAATAATTATTGACGTGGCAAAATGGCACGTCAATAACGGGTTGACGTGCCATTTTAGCACATCAATACTTATTGACGTTTCAAAATGCCACATTTTAAAAATTAATTAATTAATAACATTAATTATGTGTTTTAAAAAAATATTATGTTACAAAATTTAATTGGTATAACCTATTGGTATACCATGGCAGGAATATTGAAGCACCTATAAACATAAACATGAACAGAAAAATCTGGCATTTACTCTTAGAAAATAACTAAAATGCATATACAACTAACATTCTATTAATCAAGGCAACCTTTCAACGATACACAATATAAGACCCAATTTTAACAATCTTATAAGTACCTAAATGAGTCTAGCTAATATCCCTAATGATCAAAATGTTAGCATATCTTAGGGGATTTGAATACAATCAAATTTAAGATGCAGTGTGACTTAGTAGGCTGCTGCGAAGATCATCAATAAGTAGCGAATATGTATTTCTAGATCTTGATTCTATTAATGATCTAAGAAATCTTCTTGACAAAAGTTAGATACTCTCTAGGTTTTTAAGGAAAATAAAGAAAAACACTCAACTCTAAGGTTTCTTATTCAACAAAATCAATAATAAACAGTAACTCCCTTTCTCTAGAGGCTATAAGCATATATTTATAACCCAAAACCCTAAATCTAATAAAATATAACATAAATACTCTCAAAACCCTAAACCTAATAAAATAACGAAATAAATACTCCCAAAACCCTAACCCTAATAAAATAACAACATAAAGTCGGGTAGAAAATAAAACAAACTGACGGCGCCCGCCTGGACGGCCATAACACTTAAACGAAAAAAACATGAAATAACATATGGGTTCGGAATACACTCCGATCTACATCAATTTATGAGATTCCCCTAATATATGCTAGCATCCCTTCTCAAACTTAAGGTGGAAGAATTTAGAAGTTTGAGTTTGCATTTGACGAATACAAGAAACTTGTTGGAGTTGATGGCGGCTAGCGGCGATAACTGGACGCGGTTGGCAATGACAGTGATCTAAGATGGGCCCTTAATAACATTAGGCAAAAGAGGCTTAGCTACGGGCCAAAATACGAGCCAACTATGGATCATAAATGAGACTAACGAATGGCCTTAAATGGGTATGATTTTTCAAACAATACCACAAAATTAAAGCCTGCCTAGTCATTAGACAATTCCACAAATACCCTAAGATGGGTCTGGGTCAATAATTAGACCAACAATGACCAAAATAATGGTCAACAAAAGCCAAAATAATATGAACAACTGCGCTTTTATTCTTTCTCAACAAAGTTAGCACCACGTGTTCTATGCCACCTTCTTGTACGTATATCAATTATTCAAAATGGGATCTCATTTTACCAAGTCCTCCGACTATATATTGAGTTGAATGCTGATTAAGACTGGTTCCTATTACAGTGTTGAATTAACCTTGAACTTTGTCTACATTTAATACCTCAAATGAGCAATTGATAATTAGCTTCTGCTTGTTTCTTTCAGGAGGCTGGAGGCCTTAAAGTAAAATACATCACTCTTTACAATTCTAGGAATTTTGATCAGTTGGAAAATCTTCATCAGCTGCAACTACTAAAATGAAGCACACTTTTCACCCAAACGAAATATATATACGGTCTGGCCCGAACAGCATTCATACAAACATACAAAACAGCAGGGTAATTGTAGAATACTGTTTTTTCAGATCAGATCGTCTGTCTTGGACCGTTCTTACATTAGTGCGGAAGAGGGTGAGAGGTCTTTTCAACGAAACCTGTCTTATTTTGTTTTATTCTTCTCTTGGGAATACAGGGGAACCTGTCTCAGTGGATCTTGCATAATTATCTTTCTCAAAAGGTGCGAAAACGTAAAGCCACATTTCAAATCCTGGTGGAAAGCAAAGCCATTGGGGGCCATTCGAAAAGACAAAATGCACATCTTTTCTCTCCCCATCTCCCCTTTCTTGCTAAGAACCTGGTCATAAATTTAGCTTAAATATATATGCATTACAAACAACCACTGACTTTATATCACTGTCCTTTTAACTGTAAAGAAAACGTACATGTTTTACTATAATTTTTTTGCAAATTCATATGAAAGTTCAATTTTTATGAAAGGCTAAATGATACCATATCACTCCTAACCAATTATTTGATAAATTTTTGTTAAAACAAGTAGTTTGTTGAGACTGCCATGTGAGCGATATTGTGGGAGAACATGCATGTGATATATATATATATATCCCACAACTATCAGCTTAAGCTTAAGCTTATATCAAATTCTGATAGGGAATCTTAGATGCAAAGCACACTGTACAAATTAAGTAACCAATTATAACATATAAATAGCATTATATGTTATAATTGGATTCTCTAATCATCATCATTATTTGTCATCAAATACATTGGAAAATGAGAAAAATAATCGATATAAAGTCTTTTGGTATAATAATTGCGAGTTGATGCCCGGGTAATGCCGCATGTTACCTCTTTAGTTGCATTTGGATTGAGCAGTTTAATCCGATTATTTTTATTTTTTATTTTAACAAATTTCTTTTTCATTGATGATTTATAGATTAAACAACCAAACGGAAGCAGTTTGCTTCCTTATTATAATACCATAAATACAATTTGGATTAAACCTCGATTAATTAATTAAAAAGAAATGCTAAATTGGTTATTATGATTTGTGGTTTTAACAAATAGCTTCATAAAATTTAAAAAGCGACTAAACAGTACTCTCTATAATAAGTCAAAAAAGAAAAAAAAAAAAAAAAAGTTTGCCATTAGAAAAGTTAACATAATTCATGAATGTGTAAGATTCGCACCAATCAAATTGAGACATGTGTCATTTACAATAAAAAAAATAAAAAATAAAAAGCCATATATAAAAGAAAAGAAAAAAAAAAAAAAAAGGAGGTGGTTGAGCCTTTTGGCCAAATGGATGGTGGTTGCTCACCCTCTTTGGCCAAATTGGGGGAGCCACATTCTTTGGTCAAATGTGTATGGCCGAACCACCCCAGCCCCAAGGTCATGCATGGGGTGGCCACCCCCTTCGGGGAAATGGGAGGCGGACCAACAACCCTTAAAATGGCCAAAAAAAAAAAACTTGAGAAGGTGGTCAAACTAATACTCTAGCGTAACTAGATTGGGGGTGCACGTGGTTCAGCCACTCCCCATTTGGCCAAAGGGGTCGCTCCACAAACCTTCACATTTTTTTGTTTTGTTTTGTTATATATTATATATTTGATTTTTTAGGGAAAATTACACTTCACATTCTCAAAATTTGGGGCCATTTTCAATTCGACCTCTAATGTTTCAATTTTTGCAATCTACCCCCCCAAATTTGTCAAACGGTTGCAATTCGACCATTCCGTCAGTCAAAGCCGCTTTGATTGACGGAACAGTGATCACATGCGACGCACGTGATCATTTTTGTTTGTTTGTTTGTTTGTTTGTTTTTTTTTTTTTTTTTTTTTTTTTTTTTCTTTTTCTTTCTAAAATGCCCCCAAAACCCAGAAAAGTTCTGCAGAATAATCTCAAAGGTTTTTTTTTTTTTTTTTTTTTTTTTTCCTTTTTTCGCTTGATTTCTCTGTTTTGTGGTAATCGTGTACGTTCATGTCCGTTCTGGTTCTAGTGTTTCTGGGTTGCTTTTATAAAGTTAGCTAGTTTATTTTTCTGCTTTTCAAATTGAGTTATACGAGTGTGTTTATGCTTATTTCAATTGATGATGGAAAGCCTTGCAATATTTCATATGCTTCTGAAGCTTCGTGAGCATAATAGTTCTTTAATAAGATGAATGGAAAAAAAAAAAAAAAAAATCAAAAACCCAAATAGTAATATCTTTGTCTACCTTGCACCATACCAGAAGAGTGATTCTGTTGTCAAGGCACAGATACAGATATTCGTATTTTGTTTCATATGATATGTTGAATTTGTAAATTATTTTGGGAATATAATCGCTTTGCTCTAAAATTCAACCAACTTTACCCGTAGGGAACATTGAGGATTTTTTTATCTTTATATTTGATAATTATAGCCCTTTGATATTTGTACGAGAATGAGTAATGGAGTGTGTTTTTTTTTTTTTTTTGGCCAGTTGGAAATTGGGAAATGGCTAAAGAAGCCAATACCCTTTTCCTTGAAGAATGGTTGATAAGCATTAGTGCCAGTAGCAGCAACATCAGCTCCACTAACTCCTCTTCCTCATCGGCCCAAGCTATTATTCAAGCTTGGGCGAAGCTCAGGGACTCCCTTCAACACCAATCATTTCGTCCCCATCACCTCCAGTCTTTGAAAACCCTCCTTAACTCTCAAACGTCTCTTCATGTTGCCGACCCACAAGCAAAGATTGTCCTTTCTATTATTTCCTCTCCAAACCTCTCTCTTCCACATGAATCATATCCTCTCTTTCTCAAGCTTCTTTATATCTGGGTCAGGAAATCCTTCAAACCCTCTTCGCTTCTCGTTGATTCTGCCGTGCATGTCCTCTCTCACCTTTATAATGCTCAATTTGGTCTTAGGAAGAGTCCTCTCTTTTTCTCTGAAGGTGTTCTCCTTCTGGGTGTTCTCCTCAAAGGGATGGGGGCATTTTAAGAAAAAAAAAAAAACAAAAGTGATCACGTGCGTCGCATGTGATCACTGTTCCGTTAGACAAAGCGGCTTTGATTGACGGAATGACCGAATTACAAATGTTTGACAAGTTTGAAAGGGTGAATTGCAAAAATTAAAACTTTGGAGGTCGAATTGAAAATGACCTAAACTTTAGAAGGTAAAGTGTAATTTTCTAGATTTTTTTATATATATCTTTTAAGTTTTTATTTATTTATTATTATAATTTTTATTTTTATTTTTTATTACAAGTGAGATATGTCACAATATGATTGGTATCACAATATGCATATTAATGCATTCTGTCAACTTTTCTAAGGGCAAATTTTTTTTTTTTTTTTCGTTGGGCCTAGCTATAAGAGTATTTAGTCATTTTTTTAAGTGTTCAGATTCTAATAAAATTGGTCGTGGCATCTATTTGTAAAAATCTAAAGCCACTTAGACCAATTTAGCATATTTATCACTTAAATAATCTGCGTTCAGATCTACCCACAAATTCGTATACCCAAAAGTGACAGGAATCCAATTATTGCCCCCAGTATATTCCAACAAATGGACGATCCAAAGTTAGGCATGATTGACAAGGAGCGTCCCACTTCGATTCAATATTGGCCGCTTTTTTAAAAAAGAAAAAGAAAAACACACATACATATATATCTTAAACCTAAAGCTATAAACCAGTGTTGATGCCGCGGGAATAGTGAAAACTTTGTTTGGCCACAAGCCAATAATGTAGATGGAATGGACGAATTGCATTACCAAAATAATGAAAATTGCTGATCAGGAAGCTCTTCTTGGTTAAAAAGCATGCAACAACATCGTGGCATTTTTGTACCAGGCAATCGATCGTGAGGGCTATAGAACCAGAATCTTTAGTGTGCTTGAAATGATAGAAAATTTCAATTAAATTAGTAAGTACCGGCATGCATGCTTTATTCGTAATGCACTGCTATGCAAGTTGGTTGCTGTCTTCCATCTTCTTCTTGTTGTGTTCCTGTCGTGTGGATAATTGCTATGCCAGAGATACTTTGAAGAAGGTCGAGTGGATTACTGACGATGAAGAAACAACCCTTGTCTTCAGTGAAGGAACGTTTGAACTTGGATTCTTTACCCCTATCAACAGCTCTAGCCACGAAAGGTATGTCGGGATTTGGTACAAACAGGATCAACAAACAGTTGTATGGGTTGCCAACCGATACAGCCCTGTACTTAAAGGTTCCACTGGAACTTTTGGTATTGCAGATGATGGAAACCTCAAGGTATCGAATACGACTGGAGGTGAAGATTATCGGTCTACGTATCTTGATTCCTCGTCTACAAATCGGAATGTGAAGCTCATGGATTCGGAAACCTGGTCTTAAACGATGATGATCAGTTGGCGAAGGTAGCTCATAATCTGCAACACCATTTTGGTCACTCTTCTATTTCTAGCTTAAGTCCAAATATATTCTCTTCTAATTCAAGCGTAATATTTTTCTTTTCTTACCTTCTTTCTTTATTTTTATTTTTTATTATTATTATTATTATTATTATTATTTTTTCGTGTGGGATGAGGATTTGAGCAAGTTATGAACATGCAAGAATCAATTCAAGTGGAGTTGGCTGCTTAGGTTTTTGACTAAATCAAGTTCCACATTTCTCAATTAGACCCTAAAGTATGTATTTACACTTTCACCCTCTATTATTTCGGTTTATCATTACAATTAATGCCAATCAATAGTTACTTGTTTTTGATTCCTTTTGCTTGAGTCCGTGGAAAAATGCCATGTCCAAAAATTAAGAACAACCAATTTTTTTTTTTTTTTTTTAGAAAGGAACCGATTTTCAAGTAGTGCAACAAAATTATACTAGTCTAAGGACTCACAACCAAAAGTAGAAGAGAGATCAAAACTAAATACACTTCTTATTTATGAAATATTACAACAATGAAAAAACTTGGGTTGGACCACACTTGCCCAAAATAGGAGAAGGTTTTGGTGAGATATGATGTAATGAAAGACTTGGAAACATGCCATGTGTGTGTGTTTATATATATATACTTTGAGCATCTCATTCTAGAATTGGTGGATCATGCCAAGACCCGCCCGAAAATTGACCGGGACCAGCCTGGGACCCGCTCGGGATATCGTTGGGACCTGACTAGGACTCGCCTAGGACTTAGACAGGACTTGCCCGGGACCCGCCTGGAACCTAACCAAGACCCGCCCGGGACGTCGTCGGGACCCACTCGGGACCTGACTAGGACTCACCTGTGACTTGACTGAGACTTGCCCGGGACCTCGCCAGGACTTGACCAAGACCCTCACAGGACCTGACTAGGACCCGCCGAGACTTGATCAAGGCCAGCCTAGGACATGACCGGGACCCGCCCGGGACCTTGCAGGGACCCACCTAGGACCTAACCGAGACCCGCACGGGACTTGACCGAGATCTACTCGGGACCTCCCTGGGATCTGACCGGGACCCTCTCGGGACTTGACCGGGACCCTTCCGAGACCTTGCCGGGACTCGCCTGGGACTTGATCGAGACCCACCCGAGACCTCCCCTTGGATGACCTAGACCCTTCCGGGACTTGATTGGGACCTAATCGGGACCTGCCCAAGACCTAATCGGGATCCGCGCCGAGACCTCGTGCGGGACCCGTCCGAAACTTGACCGGGACCTGCTCGAGACTTGACCAGGACCTATTTTGGACTTGATCGGGATCACACTGGGACTTGACTGGGACTTCGCCGGGACCCGATCGGACCTGCATGGGACCCGCATAGGTCCTGCCCTTGACCCGCCTGAGACCTGTCCTGAACCTACCCGAGACCCGCCCGGGACTTGTTCAGAACCAGCCCTGAAGCCGATCGGACCTGCTTGGAACCCGCCCAGGACCCTGCCAGGACATGTCCAGGACTTGGTCGGGACCTACCCGGGACCCGCCCAAGACTTGACCGGAACCCTCCTGGGAGTTGACCGAACCTACCTGGAACCTGCCCGGGACTTGACTGGGACCCCGCCGAAACTTGGCCGGGACCCACTTGGGACCTGCTCGGTCAGGTCCCAGTCACCCGGTCAGATCTCGGCGAGGTCCTAGGTAGGTCCGAGTGGGTGCCGAGCAGGTCCAGGGTGGGTCCTAGTCAACTCCCAGGCAAGTCCTGGTCAAGTCCGGGGCGGGTCCTGAGTAGATGTGGTTGGGTCCTAGTCAGGTCCCGGACGAGTCCTGGTCAAGTCTCGAGTAGCTCCCGGCGAGGTCCTGGGCAGGTCCCGGTCAAGTCTCGGGCGGGTTCCTAGTCAAGTTCGGGCAGGTATTTTTATATTTTATTTTTTAAATTATTGTATATTAGTATTTTTTATGTTGTAAGTATAACAAATATTTTTGATTTTCCATGCCCACGCCAAACGCCGAAAAATGTTTTCATCATAAAATATTTTACGTCGAAACAAATGGAGTCTTAATTAACAAGATATGTGTGATTTTTCATGTGACCAAGGAAGAGCAACGAATTTGTCCAAGAAATGGTAATAATGTCTCATGGGAATGTGTAAGGTTGTATTGAAGTATTGGGTTGAATGAGGACAGTGAGAGTTGGATGACCAAGATAGAAAGGTGGTAAGGTGGAAAGGCTAAACAAAGAGAGAATGGCATGTGTCATATCCATCATGTGCAAATAAGTTCCCCCACGTTTAAACTTACATAAATTCCTCACTATATGCATCACTCAAAAAATAATAATAATAATAATAATTAATAACTACATCATTCTAGAAAATACACTTTAAAATTTAACAGAGTCTCATGTTGAGTTTTGCAAGACTTAGACAAGAGTGTATCCTATTTGTAGACACTCGACATACAGAAGGATGAGAAACCATTTTCAGGTATCTTCACATAACTATATGTTATGGAGTAATGCTAGGTACCAACTTTTTATCCTCCTAAAGCTGATGCGGTTTTCAAAATCTCTATTGGATCAAAATTCAAGCATAATTCATCTAAAATTTAATGGTAATTTTAAAAGTCATATCAGCTTTAGGAGGATTTTAGGAGGATAAAAAGATGGTACATAGCATTAGTCATATGTTATAAGTGCACTTGTGAGTGTTGAGTCTCACATTGAGAAAATATAAAAGAAAATAGTAGTTAATGTACCTAAGTGGACTTAAGACTATTAGCTTAGGCTTTTGGGTTAGAGTTCTGTTCAACTATGTATATTAATATATTCTTGGTAAAAACTCAATAACCGTTTTATCTCCCAACAAGTGCTATCAAAGTCATGGTTAGCATCCTGGGATGGAAGTTTGGACGCGTCGGGTTTGAAGTTGTGTCTACATCTGCAACTCTTGCTGTGAAACACTCTTGGAAATGTAAAAAAACTCACAAGTGAGTGGAGTTGGGTCAATGTGACGAGACAATAAGTGAGGGGGGGATTGTTGTGAGTGTTAAATCCCACATTGAGAACATAAAAAAGAAAAGAGTACCTAATATACTTAAGTTGACCTTAGCCTATTAGTTTATGCTTTTGGGCTAGAATCGTGTTCAACTATGTATATTAATATACTCTTAGTAAAAACTCGATAACCGCTTTCCCAACGCTATAAAGTTGATGATTTCCTTACCTCTTGCTCTCCCTTAGAAAAACTTACCCTTTACCCTTGCTAACTTAGGAGTTTGAGATTTTTCCCACCATCTCTGATTATCCTTACTCCTCCTTTCAGGCATTTGCCAATAATTTTAGCGTTATCATAAATAAATAAACGAGTAATGTTAGAAGAAGAACTAGAGTCATTTTTATGTTCTCTCAAATATGATGTGATTCTTAGAATTATTATTAAATTTGAAATGATTATTATTAAATTTTGATAAATTATTAATTTTAAAAGTCACATCACTTCTGAGGTAATACAAGAATGATTCTAGTCCTCTTTCAAACATTACTCTAAATAAACACAGACATATTATCCATGTTTTAATAAAACGCGGATAATTATAACATTTACCGGCGTTTTGGATATATATATATATATATATATATATATATATAGACAAAACCGGTGAACACCGAATTTTTAACAGATGTAGAAAGACTTAGGCCTTGTTTGGGAAGCAAGATTTTCCAACTCAATCTCAAATTTTTTCTAAATTCAAGTTTGGCAATTTTTTAAACTCAATTCAACTCAACTCAAAAAATTTCAACTTAACTCAACAATTTTCAACCCAATTAATAAAAATTATAAATAAAGATTGAAAAAATAAATAAATAAATTTAGGGTAGCCGAAACACCCTAGGTGGTGGTTGGGCCACCCCAAGCCCAACTAGGGTGGTCCGACCACCCCTTAATATTTTATTATTTTTTAAAACTTATTATTATTATTTTTTTATTTAAATTTAAAATATATGTAATATTTTATTATTATTTCTATCAATGGGACATATGTTTCATTTATGACCTTAGAAAGATCCTAATTATTAATTGGATATTCTCTAATCCAAAATGGATAGAAGAAAATCCTCTACCGTGTTTGACCCACATTCCTTTGTGGGCCATAGGTCAAATAATGAAGGTTGTTGATAGAGGACAATTTTCAATCATATTTGCTTTAACAAAAGGGACATATATAGCGATTCTGACATCATATGGAAACATAATTAATGGCGTTGGAAAGCTCATTTAGAGGGTTACAAAGTCATATTTCATTAAGTTTTCCTAATTCAAATGTTTACTGAGTTAAAATAGACCGTAAAAAAAAAATTGAAAAGCCGTACAAAATTGCTCGTATGTTGTTTATGTTTGAACAAGCTTTAAAACAAGTTGACAAAATAGCTCGTTCAATAACTCATATGAAGTTGGGTTCGAATGAGTTATTCATAGATGCACTCGTTTAAAGTTGGGTTAGAACGAGCTGCTGTGTGAATTGACAATTCATGTAAGAATACGAGGAAACCATAGTTAGGTTCGAAAGAGCCTCTTACACGTTCAGACAAGCTCCAATAAATTTTTGTAAACAAACTTTTATTTGAGCGTTTTCTTAGGTTCAGGAGTCTAAGTAGTATAAATATATGTAATGGCTATCTATAGCCTTAATTTATTATGTTATTTTGACCAGTGATCAATGAAAAACACTTTTAAGAGTGGTTTTCTTTTCTATCCACATTAAATCCTTGATTGAGTATTAGTTTTAAGAAGAGTTGTGATTCTTATCTTGTTTGTCTTGGCAAACTAATCACTACACGCTGCATTAATTGATATCAAAGTCAAGTTGCACTGCATCAATTATTTAATTGTTGATGGAGATCTTGTGGGCTAAACAACAAAAAAATTCGTCCAAAGCGTGTTAACTAGCAGAGCAGGAACGTTAGTAATTACTACTCTTAACT
This sequence comes from Corylus americana, assembly GCA_036287905.1. Classification (NCBI taxonomy): domain Eukaryota; kingdom Viridiplantae; phylum Streptophyta; class Magnoliopsida; order Fagales; family Betulaceae; genus Corylus; species Corylus americana. The sequence continues at coordinate 5,417,530 of CP125818.1, read as the reverse complement.
ATCGGCAAATATATCAAGGATTAAATTAAGGGTGAATTAAATTAAGCTGGAAGAGAAATGATAGGATTATAAAATATTTTACAAAATAATTTTATTGTCCTATTATAATTGAAAACGAGATAAATTTATATTTTAAAAAATTTAATCATATTTTTTTAAAAAAAAAAAAAATTTAGAAGCCTAACAATTTTTCAGCTGAAAAGGCTAAAAAAAAAAAAATTGCTAAATAGAAAATCTCTTTTTAAACCATGAGATGGTAGAATTTGTAAATGGGTTAAAGTAATTCCAAAAATATTTATGTATAATATTTATCCCACAAAAGAAAAGGTAATTGTGAAGTGGGAGAGTGTTGTTCTCAAAGTTAGAATTGTCAGAGTCATTTATTTATGAGGACCTCAAAGGGAAGTTGTGGCATTTAAAACTCTCCGCATCCAATTCTCAATGCTCCAACTACCTCGCATTTACTTCGATTGACGGATGGACGGATGGATGGGACGGATGTGCGTGGAGGCCAGAGGGGGGGACCACATGAAGACGACACAAATCTCAGCCCCAATTGTCTCATTTATGAGCTTCACATGCATGCTTACGTGTTCTCTCTCTCTCACGAATCACGATAGATTGGGTGGTCGTTTTTGAGCCACCACCAATGCAGGCGCAGAGCACATTTGTCCCATCCATCCGTCCATCCGTCGATCGAAGTAAATGCGAGGTAGTTGGAGCATTGGGAATTGGATGCGGAGAGTTTTAAATGCCACAACTTCCCTTTGAGGTCCTCATAAATGAATGACTCTGACAATTCTAACTTTGAGAACAACACTTTCCCACTTCACAATTACCTTTTCTTTTGTGGGATAAATATTATACATAAATATTTTTGGAATTACTTTAACCCATTTACAAATTCTACCATCTCATGGTTTAAAAAGAGATTTTCTATTTAGCAATTTTTTTTTTTTTTAGCCTTTTCAGCTGAAAAATTGTTAGGCTTCTAATTTTTTTTTTTTTTTTTTTTTTTTTTAAAAAAAATATGATTAAATTTTTTAAAATATAAATTTATCTCGTTTTCAATTATAATAGGACAATAAAATTATTTTGTAAAATATTTTATAATCCTATCATTTCTCTTCCAGCTTAATTTAATTCACCCTTAAATTAAATCTATGTAGCATAATTGACACTTTTAAAAACGGATTCTCTCCATAACGGCATTACTCGAAAGGTTGTATATATATAATAGGCGATATTAGTACTTTGGATCACAAAAGGGACTCATTTTAGAACCAGCTGGCATGTGTTAGTAAGGAAATTCTTTTAGGCCATGTAGCTCTGAATTCACTGGAGGGGTTCCACTTTTTATTTATTTATTTTTTATAATTTTATTTTATTTATTCAAATACAATACAGGAACGTGGGAGGGGGATACAAGAGGAGTTAAACTTATTGTTTCTAAACCAAAGCATGAGATATCAAGATAAAATGATCTGCTTATTAGAAAGGGGAAAAAAAGTACAATCTGCTTGCAAAGATTAGCATACTTATGTTAGTTAAAGTACGATCTTCTAATTGACGTAGGAAAAAGGGTTGTTACAAAGTGAGATTTTCCTACTCTTATTTAAATGGAAAAGAGAATGAAATATCTCATGAAAATGCTTTGAAATACGAGACGAGAAGCAAGTAGCAACTACTTTGCCAAAAATGTATACTCTAAAATTTGCACATTACCATCATTTCAAAGCATTCCAACTTTAAAAAGAAGATAATTCTAAGCTAATATAAAAAATAATACTAGCAAAGTTCAAATTATTATTATTATTATTTTTAAAAAAATGCTCATACCCCCAACCACCCCACATTTTTTTTTTTTTTTTTTTTTTTTTCATTCAATGCGGGGAAGAGGGGAGAGGGAAAAGTTACAAAATAAAATAAAATAAAATAAAGGCAACCGAGCCAACTCTATAATAATTGAAAATATGTCAAATAATTAGAAAATATGTCAATTAATAATTAGGATCTCTCTTGAGAGATATCCTAAGGCTATAAATGAAACATATGTGACATTGATAGAAATAATAATAAAATATTTTATATATTTTAAATTTAATTAAAAAAATAATAATAAGAAGTTTACAAAAATAATAAAATATTAAGGGGTGGTCGGACCACCCCAGTTGGGCTTGGGGTGGCCCAACCACCACCTGGGGTGTTTCGGCTACCCTAAATTTATTTATTTATTTTTTCAATCTTTATTTATAATTTTTATTAATTTGGATGAAAATTATTGAGTTAAGTTGAAATTTTTTGAGTTGAGTTGAATTGAGTTTAAAAAATTGCCAAACATGAATTTAAAAAAAATTTCAGTTTGAGTTGAAAAATCTTGCTTCCCAAACAAGGCCTTACTATCCCAGTGGGGAAACAGGTCTATGTCGGCTAAAGCTAAAGCTAATGAAAAGTGAAAAAGAAAAAGAAAAAGTAGTATCTTCACTGCCCCACGTAGAAGTCTTTAAAGTAGTGTTACAGTGTTACGTTTTCAATACCAAGCCACCTTTTTCTCAACATATCAATTATTACTTAAAAAAAAAAAAAAAAAAACATGTCAATTATTGCAATGGAATCTCACTTTACCAAATTCTTCGAGTATATTCAGTGGAATGGTGATTAACACTAGGGTTGAATTTGGCAAAGTTGCAAACCATTTTCATCCCCTCAATATTATTTATGCACCATTTTTTCAAAAAAATAATATCAAAATATATATTTTTTTTCACTTTTTATATTACATTATTCACATTTTATTATTATTTAAATAAAAAAAGTGAGAATATTTTGATATTATTTTTTTGAGAAAATGGTGCAAAAATAGTATTGAGGGGATGAAAATGGTTTGCCAAATTCAACCCTAGTGTTAATCACCATTCAAAAGGTGAGAAAATGGTGCATACATAGTTAAACTAATTTTTTTGCTACAATACCTTCTCTTAATTTTTTCTTATATCATTAAAATATTTATTTTTTACTTGTTTTTTATTCATTTCATTAATTTTTCTCTGTCTTCATCGTCACCTTCCTAGTAGTGTTAAAGTATTAATGATTCAGTGATTTAATTTATCAATTTTTATAAGTTTAAATTTTGGGGGGAAAAATGATGATTTAACATTTTTTTTTTTGGTTTGCGCTGGATGATTTAACATGTTATGTATGCCAAAGGTCATGAATTCGGATATTGATTCCGTCAATTTACCCTAATTTCAATTAAATATTTCATGTATTGGTCGTTACCTATTGAAATAAAGTTTAATCACAGGTAAGAGAAAGTGTTAAAATATTGATTAAATAATTAAATTTACTTCTTTTTTTTTTGTTGACCTCACATATTATAGAGAAGTTTGAGCGTGAGAATTTTAAAGTTTTTTTTTTTTTTAAAAAAAAAAATAAAGAATGTGTTTGAATATGCATTACAAAATTAATAATTAAAATAAAAATTTATATTTTGTGAATAACTATTTTAGCTATTACAGCTAGAGATACTATTCGTAGTATCCATGGCCGCTTTTTGAAAAGGAAAACAAAAGGCACATCTAAATAATTCACTATGGCAGAAAGGCCGTCGACAAACCAAGAAAGGCAGGAGGTACATCCAATTTATTGAAACCCATGTAATCATGTCGATTATTCTTTCTCACAAAGAGAACAAGAAAAGTAAAGCCACCAAGACCATAATATAGATGGAGTGGACAGATTGGACACCATAATAGTGAAAAATGCTGATCAGGATGCTCATTTTTGTACAAGGCAATCGTGAGGGTACCGGTGTAGAACCAGAATCTTTTGCAAGGAGATGATAAGCATTCTAAGTGTGCTTGAAATGATAGAAAATTTCAATTAAAGTGGTTACCTGGATGCTTTATTCGTAATGGTAAGCCAAAGAAGAAAATTCCAGAGTATATTATCTGCAAGTTGGTCGCTGTCTTCCATCTTGCTCTGGTACATACTCTTGTTGTGTTCCTGTCTTGTGGATTATTGCTATGCCACAGATACTTTGAAGCAGGGCGAGTGGATTAATGACAATGGAGATACCCTTGTCTCCAGTGGAAAAACGTTTGAACTGGGATTCTTTACCCCTATCAACAGCTCTAGCAGGTTCGTTGGGATTTGGTATCACAAATGGGATGAACAAACAGTTGTATGGGTTGCCAACAGAGACAATCCAGTACATAACGGTTCCATTGGAACTTTTGGAATTGCAGAAAATGGCAGCCTTCAGGTATTGGATCGTACTACCAGATACGTTTATTGGTCTACTACAAGTGTTGAGATTTCTTCGTCTACAAATCGAACTGTGAAGCTCATGGATTCAGGAAACCTGGTCTTATGGGATGATCAATTGGGGAGGAGTCCGTGGGAGAGCTTCCAAAATCCAACTGATACGTTTCTTCCAGGTATGAAGATGGATGAAAGCCTGACGTTGACTTCATGGATAGGTGATGGTGACCCGAGAAGTGGGAATTTCACGCTTCGCAAAGATCAAGAAGGAGAGGGCTACTACGTTATCTTTAAAAACAAAGCGATCCAATATTGGAGAAATCGGAAGTCAGGCAACTTCTTGAGCTCAGATGAAATGTCCATTACCATAGCTAACTTGTTATCAAATCTCACCAGCCATGACCATGTGTGCGCGCCGGGTAACATCTATAATAAACGGTGTGCGCAGGAAATAACTAGTAACAAAAGGCTAGTGATGAATTATACGGGGGAATTACAGTACTGGGGTGAGGACAATGGAAATTGGTCATTGACATGGAGTGAGCCGGAAAACAATTGTAGCATTTACAATTTTTGTGGGAAATTCGGCAGCTGCAATATTAACAATAGACCATTCGTATGCAAATGTTTGCCCGGGTTCCACCCTACTAAACCAAAGAATTGGGATTCTGAAGTTTTTTTGGATGGGTGCACCAGCACTTCGACATCTGACGAGAGCGACAAGTTCTTGAGCTTAAAGATGATGAAAGTGAGCAACCCAGACCTTGATTTCAGCGTGGCAAACGAAGATGAATGCAAACAGAAATGCCTTGACAACAACCTGTGTCAGGCTTATTCATATGAGGCAGCTCAAGAAAGCAAGCGAATTGATGGAACCGACAGATGCTGGATTTGGACTTCGGAACTAAATAATCTTCAAGAGGAGTACAGAAACGGTGGTCGTAACCTCTCTGTCCGCGTGGCAAAATCCGTTATAGGTACTCCTTTTTACATTTTTTTTTTTTTTTTTTCTAATCAATACGGGGCCGGGGAAAGACTGGGATAAACTGCTGGTATGAATTAATTTTAAAATCATAGCACTGATCTTTCTTTTTAGGATCAACTGCGCGGATTTGTAAGCCTTGTGGCACATACATAATTCCTTATCCGCTGCGCACTGAACCAAACTGTGGTGATCCCATGTACTCTAGTTTCTACTGCAATGATTCCACAGGCCAGGTTAGCTTTAAGACGTCCAATGGCACCTATCGAGTCGTGAGTCTCGATCCAACTAAACGGAAATTCGTCATCCTACTCAAACACGCACGATATGATAAAAATTCAACAGGAATTGATCCGAAGCTCAATAATTCATTGCCAATTAATGCAACCAGGTGGTTTACCGTTGATTCTGGCAACAATAGTTCTGAAATTAAAGATGGAGTAGAGATTAGTTGGAAAGACCCGCTGGAGCCAAGTTGTAATTCATCCAACGACTGCAGGGACTGGCCAAATTCAATTTGCAATGTAACAAGAGATCATGGAGAGAAGAGGTGCCTTTGCACTGAAAACTTCCAATGGGCTGACTCACATTGTACTAAAGGTCAGGATTCTATATATTTCTTGTGACTCCACAGAATTAGACCACTAAGAAGGACCTAGGATTATGTCCCACTGAATATATATATATATACACTATTGTTGTTGTTAGATCAATTTGATAATCAAACCTAGGCCTCTTTCTCCATTGCCGTTATGTATAAATTATAATCACTTCTAACAGTACGTTAGAAATTGGGAGGTTTTTGGTAGAACTTTCAAATTCTCTTTAGCAATATCATGCTTACCTTGTAGTAACAGTAGACCTTATAATTGCAACAATTAATGAATCTAAACAGTATAATTGTGGAATTTGACTTATCATTTTGAATCAACGTAGAGATTGTTCAGAGTCAAAAAAATTACAACGGAAAGTTCTTTCATATTTTAAGTATTAATTAATGTGAGAGTAGTCCTCTTTCTTTTTTGCAGAAGATAATTTTACTCAGGGTTTAGCAGAGCCTTTAAAAGGAATGATATCGCTCAATTTGATAGTTATGATACCTCTGATAGTAGTGTTTGTTCTCGCAAGCGCAATTGTTTGTATTTGTATATATTTGTGGAGAAGAAAGATGGCCCGGAAAAGAAAGATGGCCCGGAGACAAGGTAATTACTTTGCCAAAATACACTCTACCTTGCACAATCTATCATATTTCCATTTCAATGAAAATAAAAGCCACTTTCTAGCTATTTCATGTGATTAATTATCCTGTAAATGTAATTGAATATATATATGGTTTTCTTTTGAACTCAAAAAATATATGGTTTTCTTTTGAACTCAGAAAATCAAAGAAAGCGAGCACTTCGTGCATTAGACAGTGAAAAACATGTCAAAGACTTGATAGACTTGGGTGAATTCACGGAAGAAGATAAGAAAGACATAGATGTACCTTTTTTTGATTTGGAAAGCATTCTCGCAGCTACAAACAATTTCTCAGATGCAAACAAGCTTGGAGAGGGGGGCTATGGGCCAGTTTACAAGGTGATTTCAACAACATTAGTTGGTACTTAATCTTCATGTAAACTAGTTTCTGATTAATGATAATATTTTGAGTATGGTGTCTCAGGGCACATTTTCAGGAGGTCAACAAATTGCTTTAAAAAGGCTCTCATGTGTCTCACAACAAGGTTTACAAGAATTTAAAAATGAGGTGGTGTTGATTGCAAAACTTCAACATAGAAATCTTGTTAGGCTTCAGGGATATTGCCTAAGAGGAGACGAAAAGATTTTACTCTATGAGTATATGCCCAACAAAAGCTTAGACTCATTTATATTTGGTTGGCCTCTAAACTAAATTCATGATCTCTTGTAGTGCTTGATAGACTATATATTTCTTGTTTGAGTAATAGTTGATTTGTTACTGTTGCGGAAATTGTTCTTTAACTTGAAAATGGAAAACATGCAAGATCAAAAGGAGAGCATGCGTTTGGATTGGGAAATGCGTGTCAAAATCATTTTGGGAATAGCTCGTGGGCTTGTTTATCTTCATCATGACTCCAGATTGAGGATTATCCATAGAGATCTGAAAACCAGTAACATTCTTTTAGATGAGGAGATGAACCCCAAAATATCCGACTTTGGCTTGGCAAGGATGATTGAAGGCAAAGAAACCGAGGCTAACACAACTAAAGTAGTTGGAACTCAGTAAGTTTACACTACACTGTAACACAATTTTCAATTCCCCAACTCTATTTATAAAAATAATATACAAGTGCCTACCTCATCCACTGATGAATGTTGAAATGCAGTGGCTATATGTCTCCGGAGTATGTATTACATGGACTTTTCTCAATTAAATCCGATGTTTTTAGTTTTGGTGTAGTTCTACTTGAAATAATAAGTGGAAAAAAGAATACAGGATTTTATCAGTCAGAACTTGCTATGAGCCTTATAGCTTATGTAAGTGTATCTAATTTTTTATAATCACTATTATTGCAGCCATTTTATCCTTCATTCTAATTCTGATTTTATAATTGTCCCAGGCGTGGAGATTGTGGGTAGAAAACCACGTGTTGGATTTAATGGATTTGGCTCTACATGAAGTTTGCAATGCAGATCAATTTGTGAAGTGTGTAAATGTTGGACTCTTATGCGTACAAGAAGACCCAAATGATCGCCCCACCATGTCAAATGTTGTTGCCATGCTTGATAGTGAAGCTACAACAGTTCCAACTCCAAAACAGCCAGCATTTGTTCCATGGAGAGGCCAACCTATCAGAGCTAGTTCTTCTAGTAAACCAGAATTAACCAATAGTTTAGGAGGAAGATGATCGATAATGTATGATACCAATGCAGGTTCTCGTGAGTTTGTCCTTTACTACACTTGCAAAGGTTCTATTATATGGACCAAACATTTGATATCAATTCTGGTAGAGAAACCGAGCTGCTCGTAGATATGGCGCTCACCTAAAAAATCTCATGTAGTATTTTGGACTGTGGGACCGTGGGTTATCATTCCTTTGCTTACAGTTACCATGGGAATAATTATTATTATTTTTTTAATGAGCAGCTTTTTATATTAATCATATAACTTTACAACTTCCCCAAAAAAAATGCAGAAACCAGACATTGAAACAAGTTTCAAAGACTCACTCAAACTACCACTCAGCTACTAAACAAATTAACCAACCATAAACAAATACATGCAATAGAACTATATATACTAAAATCTTCGAATCAATCCCCTATTTACACATGCAAAAGAACTATATATACTAAAATGTTCGAATCAATCCCCTATTTACAGCAAATGCTCTCACTACCCCTTGTCCATTTGAATCTTCTCTTTCCCACGAGACGAGCTCTAACCTCTCTGAAAATTTAGCCCAACTGTCCAAAAACGAATTACCCAACTCACAATTCATTAATCATAGCGCCTGATATTCAGCCAACCCCTGGAGATAAAAGCAAAGAAGAAGCCAAACCAAGAACATCTTAGCAAATGCTACCCATCAAGAGCAAATTATTGAAATTTAAAACAAAAGACCCCAAATTTGCTCCAATTTCGGCCAATACAGAGAATATCAAGACCCAACTCCTCCTCCTCCCAAAATCGATCAGGCCACCCAACTAAACACCCAAAATTTTCCTTTCATAAATCTACCAACATCCAGAAAATTAAACAATAAAACTACTTCAACTAAAAAGAACACCCCTATCGGCTATATAAAACAAAGACACCGCATAAATCAAATCAAACAAAAATAATTCAATATCAACCAATTTAACAAATGGGTATGCCATAAAGGGAGCTGTAATCTCATGGGTATCATTGAAAACCAAATTTAAAGCAACCTAAAAAACTGTGGAGAAAATGTTTCTGTTTACAACCTAAGCTTTCAAAGTTTTTAGGGATTTTGGCTAAATCATTAAGTGGGTATAACCGAAAATCATCCATACATACTAACCCATAAATTTTCCTCAACAATCAGTGAAAATAACAGAGAAAAAGAAAGAAAGCATTAAAGGAGCTTTCGGGTAAGAGGAAAATCCACGAGAAGAGAAACCAGATAGAGGGAATTTGGGCTTATACCTTGCGTTGCAACTTGCAAGGATGAACAATCTTCCTCCAAGCCCTCTGTGGCCTGTTCTCTCTATCTTTCTCTCTCTTTCTCCCTCTCTCGTTTTCTCCTACGCTCCCCCTCTCACAGCTCTCTCTGGTTTTCGGTTTTTTGGAAGGAGAAGCACTACTGTTTTCGAGTGAAGCAGAGGGTGCGCTAATATCTCTAGTTCCCGCTCCCTTCTTTCTTCTCATGGAGAAATTCACACTACCCTCTTAAAGTTTTAGGAGTTTTTCAATTTGAACTCCAAAGTTTAAAAAGTAGCAATATACCCTCCTAATGTTTCAAAATTTTTCAATTTAAACTTTCTATTACAATTTCCGTTAAATTGGACAGAAATTTTTTTAAAAAAAGCCTGAGGGTAATTATGTAATTTTAGAGATTTTCGTCCAATTTAACGGAAATTATTAACGGGGGGTTTAAATTGAAATTTTTTGAAACATTGGGAGAGTATATTGCCACTTTTTAAACTTTAGAGTTCAAATTGAAAAACCTCTGAAACTTCAGGGGGGTAAAGTAGATTTTTTCCTTCTTCTTATTAATCAAAGTGAGGTTAAAGTTGTCAATTGCATATAGGACAGAAAGTTTTAAGAAGTTATATGTGTCCCATATAAGAGGTCATATTTTCGTATTATTATTATTATTATTTTTACTTATTTTTTAAAATGCATTTGAGAATATGCTATTAAAAAATGACAAAAATTTAGAGTATTCCCAATGGATAGAGACGGAGGGAGGGGGGGACCGGGGTGGGCCATGGTCCCCCCAAAATAAGGAAAAAAAATATTATAAGTAAAAAAAAATTATAAAAAAATTAAAAAAAGTAAAAAAAATAAAGTTAAAGTTTTAATTTTAATTATTTGGCCCCCTAAAAAAAAAAATTTGGCCCTATTTTTAATTTTGTTGGCCCATACCCACTAAGTTTTTTTATTTTTGGCCCTTACTTTCAAATGTCCACTTTTTTTGGCCCTTACGGTAGTCTTTAGTTCATAAAAAACAACCAAAATAATTTTTTTTTGATAAAAAAAATTCTAAAGAACCGAAAAAAAAAAAATTTGGTTGGCCCCCTCCCATAAAATTTCCTGGCTCCGTCCCTGCCAATGGAAGAGCCAAATGTTACTTTTATCTAAAATAGCTCTTCAAATGGTTAAAAAAACTCATACATTGGATTAGCAAACATATATATATATATATATATATATATATATATATATAATAGATATTTGATTGAAAGAGCTAAAAGAAAGTTTAAATGTAGCAGACTTTTTAAGGGAGCTATTTTATTTTTCATTGTTTCTCTCACCTGTTTTCTCTTTTTTCCAAATCTTTTCCTACTTTTTCTCTGCATGTTCTATTTTTCCTAAAATCTTTTCCATTTTTCCTCTCACATGTTCTCTTTTTCCCAAAATGTTTCTTACTTTTAATAATATTTAAATAGAATAGATAGAAATATAGCTAATCGGATGTAAAAACATTTAAAAATGGCTTAGCTAAATTAGATAAAAGTGAGTTTTGAAAAGCCATTTTACATAAAAATATAACTATTCCATTGGGAATGCTCTTAGAGCATTTCTAATGGAAGAGCCAAATAGTACTTTTATTTAAAATGACTAATCATATTTGTAAAAAACCCCTAAGAGCATTCCCAATGGAGGAGCAAATTGTACTTTTATCTAAAATGGATAATCAGATTTGTAAAAAACCCTCCACATTAGATTAGCAAAAAAAATGCGAAATAGATATTCTATTAGATTAGCCAAAAAAAAAAAAAAATGCTACATGTAGTGGCACTTTTCTCATGAGCCATTTCATTTTTTTATTGTTTGTCTCACATGTTTTCTCTTTTCCCAAAATTTTCTCCTGCTATTTCTCTTCCACATCTCTCTTTTTCTAAAATTTTCTCATACTATTTCTCTCTCCACATCTCTTTTTTCCCAAACCTTGAAAAATAGAATATTCAGGAAAAATACAATCCTTATAAAAATAAAAAAATAAAAAAATAATTATATTTAAATGATATAGATAAAAATATAGCCAATCGAATGTATGGGACATTTAAAAATTCATTATCTAAACTAGATAAAGTGAGTTTTAAGGAGTCATTTTGCATAAAAATTTGGCTTCTCCATGGGAATGCTCTAACATTGGATTACCAAAAAAAAAAAATGCAAAATAGATATTTGATTAGATTAGCAAAAAAAAAAAAAAAAGCTACATGTACCAGTACTTTTCAAGGAAGCCATTTTATTTTTTATTGTTTATCTCACATGTTTTTTATTTTTTACAAAACTTTTCCCACTTTCCAAGAGATCATTATAAGAATTTTTTTTTTTTTTTTTTTTTTCACAATTTTTAATAAAAAGATATTAAAAATATATTTAAATAATATAGAAAAAAATATAGCTAATCGGATGAAGGAGGCCTTTAAAAATTCATTAGCTAAACTAAAAAATGGAATTTTGATGAGCTATTTTGCATAAAAATTTAACTCTTCTACTGGGAATGCTCAAACTAGGTTATAAAAATTTTTCTACAACTTTATTCTAAAATTATCATGAATTAATTCCCTAGCATGCTAAAAAATACTCTCTTTTTTTTCCTGCATTCTCCTAACACTTTCTCAACAATTCTCAGTTGACGTAGTATGCGCAATTCACACTTAAATCAATCTTAATTATAAAAAATAAATTGAGTATGTCATGTCAATTGGGAATTCTGATAAAATGCAAAATAGCATTTTCTCTTTTTTTAATAATATTAATCAAAAAAATATATATGCTTCTCACATGAAGAACATATAATACTTTTAGGAATTGGGTTGGAAGAATTTCTATAACTCAATTTATAAGAAATTCATGCCATTAAAATATAGAGAAATGCTATATATAATGTAATAAAAAGATCATTTTTTGCTCATAAAAATCCTAGGTGGCAAGAGGCTATAGGTTTCATCTGTAGTTGCTGTGGCCCCACCCACTGATGAGTCTGGTAACCTCTTGCCACCTAAAACTTTTATAGACCAAAAATAATTTTTTTATTACACTATATATATATATAACACACAGAGACGGTTATTACCTTCGTGGAAGCTAAATTGTATGAGTTCCTAATAAGAAATTTCTGTCTTTTTATATAGTTGCCAGAATTTTTAACATTTTCCAGCTGGTCGATCTGTTTTGCTATCATTCTCAATGCTAGCTAGGTTGGCTAATTTTCTGTTGCCGTGTGGTGTTTCTTTTAGCCTTTTAAGTGTCATTAGTAAACAAGCCCCTTTTAATTTGTTGCGAGTCAGCCCATTGCCATCCCATTTTCATACTTAACGTTCATGCAGCCCATAACTCCAATTAGTACAGTTGAGCCTGCTTCAGCTTTAGCCTCCCAAAATAATGGGCTGATTTGTAGTAAGAAAAATCGCATGGTTAATTGTGACAATATCAGCAGTGAAATCCTACAAGATTTCTGCTTAGCTGACCCATTTAATTCCATATTTTTTTTAAGCAATTTGCCCCTACATTAGAAATTCAACCTTAAATGGGTCAAAAAATCCGTTTTACTAAGTTTATTTACAAATCTCTACCTGATTGTAGGCCTTGACCCAAAGATTTGATGGTTAACAAGCAAAATTCTTTTATCAGCCCGTTACCGGCCAGCTGGAATATTATATTCTCTCATCCTTATAAAAATTCCATCATCTAAATTAAAATTTTACGAAGTATAATTTTCTTATTTGAGAATGCATCATTTGTAAGATTATTGGCTAACAATACTTTCATAACTTGTTTCCAACTATATATACGCAGCCAATAATTTTACCATTACGGGGGTTCGGCGTATATAAATAAATTGTTTTTTTTTTTTTTAAATAAAAAAAATTATAAAACACCGATAATTAAACATTTATTGGTGCTCTTTTTAGACGTGGGTAAACACTCCTTTTTTTTTTTTTTTAGTAACGCGTCGAAAAATTTCTTATCCAAGTGGGAAAAGAAGTTGAACGTCCGCTATAAAGCTAAAGAAAATCAATCCCAATGAGAAACCAAAAGAAAAAAGTGACGCAGGAGAATAAATTAAAGTATATTTGTTATACTTTAGTTTTTATTTTCTTAATAAGGATTGATTATATTTTTTCATTTATATTAGGATTATGTCTTCCTTTTCTTATTAGGATTTGTTTTCCTTTTCCTTGTAATTTAGGAGATACCTAGCACTAGCTTATATAAATTACCCAATCTTCGTTATTTTTTTTAATTCAGTTTGAACTATCAATTAAATTTAAGTTTTTCAAAATTATTTTTTTGTTTGATTATTTAGGGCAATTAGGGTCTTTTCAACAATCTTAATTAACGCCAGACAGAATTAAAATTGTTATAATATACAAATGCTATATCAGGACATACATGGAATATACAAGTGCTATATGTCTATTGTAGAATATAAAAGTGCTATATGTCTATTGTAGAAAAGTGCTATATGTTTCTGCTGATGAAATATGTTCGCATGTTGCGCCTATATGTCTCCAAAGTATGCATGGAATTTGCTCAGTTAAATCCAATGTTTGTAGTTTTGGTATATTTCTACTTGAGAGTATAAGTCGGAAAAAAAAAATGCCTATTTTTTTTTTTTTTTTTTTTTTTTTTTTTTTTTTTTGGGTCAAAACTATCCATGAGCGGGTTATGTAAGTGGGTTTTTTTTTTTTTTTTTTTTTTTTTGTCATTAACTAATTTATTTGGTCATTTTAAACTTCATGAAATTTTGATTTTAAAATTGTCTCAGGCGTGGATATTGAGAATAAAAAAACATGGTGTTGGATTTAATAGACGAGACTCTACGTACGTAGTTTGCAATGCATATCAGTTCGTGAAGTGCATAAATATTAGACTCTAATGCATACAAGATGACCCAAATGACTGCCGCACCGTGTCAAATGTTTGTTACCTTGTTTGACAGTGAGGTTGCACCAGTTCCAGCTCCGAAACAAGCTTTTTTATTTTATTTTATTTTATTTTTTTATGCAAGTTCTCGTGAGTTTGTCCTTGGCTAGACCTGCAAAGTTTCTAGTGGACAAAACAATATATTCAATGTTTAAGATTACAAGATTTAAAGACAAAATCCTTATGTGATAACCCTCTTACTTGCACCATTAACTATATTTAATGTAATCTCAGGACTTATTACATTTACAAACATATATAATTGTAATAATTAAGCATGTAAAAATACTATATGTCATATACTTAAAATAATTTAATCATTGAATAACAACGTATATTCATTACAAACTTTTGAATTTCAATATAAATCATTGATATAAACTTTTTTTTTTAAAGTGAGATGAGGATTTGAGCAGTGTTATTCACAAGCAAAAATCACGTCTGTAATCACAGATAGCTTAGTGGTGGTTTTAGAAAGACTTCTTATCCAAGTGGGAAAAGAAGTAGACGTGGGCTAAAGCTAAAGAAAACCGAATCCAAGTGAAAAACGGAAAGCAAAAAGTAACGTAGAAATAAAATGAGGCTACAAAGTAAAGTAGCATCACGTTTTCCATGCAAGGTTCTGCTTTATATCAATTATTCGAAAGGGATTTCACTTTACAAAGTTCTTCGAGTATGTTCAGTGGAATGCTGAGTAAGACCTGTTCCTGTTACAGTGTTGAATGAGTTTTGAACTTTGTCTACATTTAATACCTCAAATGAGCAATTGATAATTAGCTTCTGCAGCTCTGCTTGTTTCTTTCAGGAGGCTGGAGGCTGGAGGCCTTAAAGTAAAATACATCAATCTTTGCAATTCTAGGAATTTTGATCAGTTGGAAAATCTTCTTCAGCTGCTACTACTAAAATGAAGCACACTTTTCACCCAAATTAAGGACATCTATATACGGTCTGGGCCAAACAACGTTCATACAAACATACAAAACAGAAGGGTAACTGTAGTATACTGTTTTTTCAGATCAGATTGTTTTTGTCTTGGACCGTTCTTAAATTAGAGCAGAAGAGGCTGAGATGTCGTTTCAACGAAACCTGTCTTATTTTTCTTTTCGGAATACAGGGAAACCTGTCTCAGTCGATCTTGCATAATTATCTTCTCAAAAGGGACGAAAAAGTAAAGCCACATTTCAAATCCTGGTGGAAAGCAAACCCATTGGGGGCCATTCGAAAAGACAAAATGTTTATATGTTTTCTCTCCCCACCTCCCCTTTCTGGCTAAGAAGATAAGTCCGAAGACCTTGACCTAGTCACAGATTTACGTTAAATATATCTGCATTACAAACAACCAGTACTATAGTAGAGTTTAATATCACTGTCTTTTTAACTATACATAAGGAAAATGTACAGGTTTTATACTATATTTTTTTACAAATTCATATGAAAGTTCAACTTTTATGAAAGAGGAAATGAAACTATATTTTATTAGTCGATTATCTTATAAGGAAAATGATAAACGCATAACTTAAACCCAACTTTAGCCCAACCTTTCTTTTAAGTTTAAAAAAAAAAAAAAAAAAAAAAAAAACTGCCTGTAAAAGAGAGAGAGATAAATTTGGTTTAGAAGTTGGACCAAAGTTGAGTTTAAGTTGTAGCTATATCACACATTTCCTAATTTTATTGAAGGCGCATCTCTGTCACCCTCGTTTACCGCCTTCAGCCATAGTTGAAGAAAATCAAACTCAAGGTTTCAGCATCTTCCACCTTGAGTTTGAGGGGAAATGTTAAAATATATTGTGTGAGATTTGATATTATGAGAATATATTTGTATTGATTGTAATTGATAAAATCAAATCAGAAATATTCAATAGTGATTTGATTTTATCAATCATATCTTTTTGTATTATCTTCACATCCCTATAAATAGGGATAATTTGTGTCAAGCAATAAGAGCCTAATATAGCCATTTGGACTTTATATGTGGATGTAGGATGTTGACCGAACCACCTAAAAATCCTTTTGTCTATTTTATTTTATTTCCGCATTTATTTATGAATTTCTGCATATCACTCCTAACCAATTATGTGATAAATTTTTGTTGGAAAAAGTAGTTGGTTGAGACTATCATATGAGGGATATTTTGGAATAAAGATGTGATATATAACATTTTTATTCCACAGCTATAAGCTTAAGCTTATGTCCCTGTAGCCTTTTTCCCCTTATTCAATTAAAAAAAAAAAAAAAGAAGCTTATGTCAAATTTTGACAATGAATCTTAGAAGTAGAGCACACGGTACAAATTAAGTAATTGAATTCATTTTATCCATTTGAGTCTTTGTTAAAATATCGGTAAAGTCGAAATCCAATCAAGCTACTACCCAATTCACCATGTCCCTCCCAAATTTTCAATTGTGACAATGTTCCCCAAAGCTAACAAAAAGATAAAAATAAATACCCTTATAGATTCTCAATAAGATAAAAATATCCTTATAAATTCGAAAAAAAAAATTAAAAAAAAAACTAATTTTTTTGAAAAACAATTTTTTTTTTTATTTTTTTAAGTTTTTTCAAAAACAGAATTTTTTTGATTTTTTTTTTTTTTTAACCCTAAAAGGCTTATGATCACGTTTTAACTTTTTATTCATCTCGCGCCACTTCTCATACCATGTATAGTGTTTACACCTTTAAGTAATGATGTTTTTATGAGCAAATTAAAATACCATACATAGCTTTTTTTTTTTTTTTGGGGGGGGGGGGGGGGGGGGGGGGGGGGTTATGCTTTGTTGTCAACTACACAAAGATCGAATATGTTTTAGTTTACAGAAATGTTAGACATCAATATTTTTTTATATTTTACTCATCTCATCTTTCAAATTAACCATTAAATTTGTGAACTTATATGAACTCTATATAAGTCAATGGTGAATCTAACAAATTTAATAGTTAATCTATTGAATTTGTAAGAGAATATGAACAAAATATAAAAAAACTTATTAAATTCTAGCATTTCTCTTTAATTTATACTTATAGGTGATCAAATTGTTCTGTTATGACTTATCTGTGGATTCTCCTTGGATTTGCGGAAAACACCTGTTAAATTCAATACATGAAATATGTGTGTTATGATATGTTTTTTAGCCGATCGTGCTTCCAATTATCTGGGTTACTTTACTTTACTTGGAATTTGGTGCTTGTTTTAACATGTTATAATTTGATTCCCTAATGATTCCTCATTATTTGTCATAAAATATATTGGAAAACGATAAACTTGAGAAGGAGGTCCAACCACCCTGGCTGGCTGGCAGGCTCAGTCAAATTGGTGTGGTTCAGTCACCCTCCATTTGGCCAAAGGGGTCACTCGACAAACCCTTACAATTTTTTATTTTTTATTTTTTATGTATATTATATATTTGATTTTATATATATATCTTTAATTTTTATTATTTTTTTTTAATTATAAATGAGATGTGTCACAATATGATTGGTATTAATGATGATATTAATGCATTCCGTCAAGTGGTCTACGTAGCTTAACACTTCAGAAAAGAAAAATGCTAGGTGTTCTCCTAGTATTCTCTTAGTCCTATGTAGATATTATTTTTCAAAATTTAAGTGAGAAATAAAGACCACTTTTTTTTTTTCTTTTATTAGAAAACAATATCCATCTAGAACTAGGAGAGACATCAGGAGAACACTAAAACAACATCTAACATTTTCTGTTTATGTTCAGATCTACCCAAACGGGGAAGAGCATCAAGCCACGTAGACCAATTTAACATTTATCACTTAAATAATCTGTGTTCAGGTCTACCCACAAATTCGTATACCCAAAAGTGACACTTGAATCCAATTCGTGAACCGAAATTGCCTCCCCCCCGACCCCCCAAGTATATTCCAACAAATGGATGATCTAAAGTTAGGCATGATTGACAAGCTAGGAGCGTCCCACTTTGATTCAATATTGGCAGCTTTTTAAAAAAAGAAAAAGAAAAACACACATGCAGAGTTGATAAGGATCCAACAAACCAAAAGAAAGGCAGACGTGGTTAATATCTAAAGTGCACTATTTGATTAACGGAAAATTTCAAGAATAATCCAATTGCTCAAGCGTCTATATAATGAGAAAACTTTACTACAATTGAGTCCGTTCCCGTAACTCGATATAGTCACTCAAAATATATAATATCTCAAGGAAAAATTGCACACGAACTAAGCGGAGTCCATATAAGAATTATGCGAAACACACACGAACTATAAACCACGGAGGGTCCGGATATCAACGGACCTTGGAAAAATTTTCTGAGAAGCTCAAAGCACCTATTTTCAATTTCGATAGATTGATTGACACACTAATCATCCTAAGAAATTAGGGGCTACTGGAAGACCTAGATATTCAATATATTAAAACCCACGTAATCATTTCGATTTTAATATTTTTTTAGGCACATAATCATCTCAATTATTCTTTCTCACATTAATGTAGATGGAATGGACGAATTGCATACCAAAATAATGAAAATTGCTGATCAGGAAGCTTTTCTTGGTTAAAAAGCATGCAAGAACGTCGTGGCATTTTTGTACCAGGAAATGTTGAGGGGTGTAGTATAGAACCAGAATGTTTTGCAATGAGATAACAAGCACCTTTCAGTGTGCTTGAAATGATAAAAAATTAGTTACCTGCATGCATGCTTTATTCCAAAGGAATTGCTATGCAAGTTGGCTGCTGTCTGCCTTCTTGTTCTTTTACTAAATCAAGTTCCTCATTCCTCATTTAAATCCTAAATCCTATATTTACACTTCCACCGTCTATTATTCTGGTGTATCATTACAATGCCAATCAATAGTTGGTTATTTGATTCTTTTTGCTTTGATTGTGTCCTATTGGTAGACACTCAAACATAAGGAAGGTTTGACAAACCATTTTCTGGTATCTAAAAATAAGTATCAAGTTTATGATTATCTAAGCTCTCTCCCTTAGAGAAATTTTATCTTTTTTCCTGGTCAACTTTATAGTCAGGCATTTTTTTTTTTTATCTGCCTCCTTTTTAATTTTTAATTTTTTATCTTTTCTGCCGACGCTCTCAACAAGTCTTTCATTATTCTTACTCCTTATAGACATCCACTGTCAGAATTTGTTAGTGTGATTAACTACATCGATCATCAATTTATCGGCATTAGTATAAAACCGTAAATTAATTAGTTGTGTTTCAAAGTATACGCTGCTGATGATTTTAGTATTACCAGCATATATAAATAAATGCTCACATATTATCGGTGCTTTAATAAAATGCTAATAATTAAAAAATAATTTATTATTGTTTTGTGTAGACATATGTAAACACCGATATTTTATAGCATATTTGGGAATCCGTTAAGTAGTTTAAAAAGTTATGCAAAACAAAAATATTGGGTATGTTCGTTAAAAAACTCAAAAAAATACGTCTTTGAATTTTTTTGCAAAAATTAAAAAATAAATAAAAAAAATAAAGATCTAAAACACACTTTTGAAAAAAGTTTTAAAATGAAACCTTTTCAAAAAAGTTATTTCTGAATATAAAAGCTATGTTTCTCAACATAATCCCAAATACAATTCAACCGAGGCTCTTTAATTAAAACCTATTTGTGATTGCTCTATAGAACTTAAAAAGTATTTTTAATACATAAAAATTTGTGCCAAACAGAAAGCTTGCATGATTGCTAAAAATAATTTACTTTTTTACTCTACAATTGATTAAAACACACTTAAAAAAAAAAAAAAAAAAAAAACTTAAAAATCAATTTTCTTTTTAAAATCTCTTTTTAACTTAAAAAAACTCTATTTTCTCACACAGCATGCTATTAGAAAGACTTCTTATACAGGGGGAAAAGAAGTATACGTCGGCTAAAGGCTAAAGCTAAAGAAAACGAATCCAATCCAAGTGAAAAACCAAAAGCAAATAGCCACGTAGAAGTCAAGTGACGTCATGAGGCTACAAAGTAGCGTTACGTTGTCCATACCTATTACCATGCACCTTGTTCTACCATATCAATTATTGAAATGTGATCTCACTTTTATTTAATTTTATTAATTATAATCAATTTTAATATATTCCAATTGTTGAAGAAACTACTAATGAAATAAAAGTAAAAGCATAAATAAAATAAAAAATAGAGATAACTAATTTTTACATGATTCAGTCTATGACCTACGTAGACAGATAAAACCCTCTGAACTACATTATGCTTTTATTCAAAATGATGATTTTACAATACAAAATGATCCATATTTATATAAATGCATGTGGAGATAATAAAAAATGATATGGTTGAAGATGTTGATAAAATCAAATCAAAATTTAATGTATCTGATTTGATTTGATTAATTATAATCAATTTTAATAATAGCAAATCTCATGCAACATATTCTACCATTCTACCAATTGTAGTATAATGTTTTCCAAATCCGATTGTCTGTCTTGGACCGTTCTTAATTAGGTTAGTGCAGAAGATCGAGAAATCGAGATCATTTCAACGAAAGCCGTCAAGTTTTTATTTTTTATTTTTTTATTTTTATTTTTTCGGAATACATCCCAACCCGTCAATCTTACAATATTGTCTTTCTCAAAAGAAAGGAAAAGATAAAGCAACATTTCCAATGCTAGTGGAAAGCAAAGCCATTGGAATCATTTGAAAAGAACAAATTGATGTGTTCTCTCCCCACCTCCTTTTGTTTTCTCTTTTGCTAAAAGTAGATATATCCGAAGAGGTTGACCTGGTCAGAAATCAACCAAAATTACATCTGCATTACAAACCACAAATTAAGACTGGCTCATATTACAATGTTGAATCAACTTTGAACTTTGTCTACCTTTAATGGCTCAAATAAGCAAAATTGATTAGCTTTGCTTGTTTCTTTCAGGATTTAGACTTGGCTGTAAGTAGGCTGGAGGCCTTATATAAAGAAAATATATCATTCAGTTGGAAAATCTTCATCAGCTGCAGCTAATAAAATTAAGCACACTTTTCACCCATTCCCACTAAGTAGCACCATGTAGAAACATAGTCAATAACTAACCAAAATATGCCTCTTAGAAGGAAGTTCCTAAGCAACCAAGATTCTCTCAAATGGGTAACAAAATGAAGAATCAGCAGTAATTGTAGGGTAGTGATTTTTCATTTCAGATTCTTAATTTCATTAGGGGAGAAGAGGGTTAAGAGGTCATTTCAACGAAATCCGTGTTGTCTTTTTCTTTTATTTTCTTTATACAGCCAAACCCGTCTAACTCAATCTTACATTATCTTTCTCAAAAGAGAGAAAAAGGTAAATCCACATGCATTTCCAATGCTAGTGGAATGCAAAGCCATTGGGGTCCTTTGAAAAGAAGAAATGGACATTTGTTCTCTTCCCACCTCTCTTTGTTTTCTCTCTGGCTAAGAAGATATATCCGAAGACTTTGACCTGGTCAGTCAATTCGAGTACCTGTGAAGGATAAATCTTGAGCCCGTGTAACGCACTTCTATCACATGAATTGGTTAAATATGACTTTTGCCAGGAGTATCGCACCAAGGCGTTTCTTTTAGTTAAAGAGATTTGAACCTTAAATTTGATTGTTATGCCAACAAAGTTTATGACCTTCACTACCTAGGTCAATTCCTTGGAATTGGTATCTCTGTCCTTTTAACTATATGGAAAATAGATGTGATAGTACAACTTCTATTATAATATTGTATACTTTCACCTGAAAGTTTACATTTTATAATTAAAAAAGTACCTTTCTATATTCCCCCATCTCATGATCAATTGTGCGTGAAGTAGTTTTACTCCAAATAATTTTCAACTGGATAATTTGCATCATCTCGAAGGAAAGCTTAATTGCATAAAGTCCACAAAGCCTGCATGGGTCATGTCTTTTGGACTCCTTAAATTCTAACAATTATTCTTAAATTTTCTTCGATTTATTGCGTATCATATGTGATAACTATTAAGATGACAATTTAAACTTTGCAATTTGAAAAGAATTTTTTATTACAATTTGAAAAATTCTGCAATGTAGAGTTTCCTTAAAAAAAATGAAAAGAGAATCCTAATCCTCTTTCTTAAAAGATCTATAGATTTGTTTGCTTGACTAAAACAAAACAAAAAAAAAAAAAAAAACAGAACACTCTCTTTTCAATGGGAACGAGAGAAGTACATCGATAGTACGTACTGAGCATTAACGAAAAAAGGAGTGGACGAATTGTTCACGACTTTATCCTTGTCTGCCAATTTCACTGCTCATAATGTAGCCACGTATCACAAACTCAAAGTATCATTCTTTTGACAAGTTAGAAAAAATAGTCATTGAAAGTTTATTCCGATGTTTAAAATAAGAAAATTTTCTTCACTGCATGAGACTGCAAGTTAGAAGGCATCTTTTCACACTTGGTGACCATGAGATTGGTCCCATCCTAACCGGTCAAATTTTAACGCTTATCAATTCTAGCACATATTTAATGCATGATTAGTTTCACGTATAAGATTAATATTTTTAGGAAGAAATATACCTAATAATAAAGAATGTATCGCAGTAATGTGAAATTACGATGTCCAAAATTGAGGATGAACGTTCAAGGTAAATAAATGCGTACAGAGCAGTTAAACTATTTTGACATGCAAATGTTATTTTTCTTTAGAAATTGTGAAATTTTTTATGGATGATTTATGTAGACCCAATGGTTCAAAGTTAGAGTTTACAGTTGCCTTGATACCAATGGTTTATAGCGTGACCAACACAATCATATTTTATTGGTGGTAACTATATATAGACGGAAATCATTATTAGTACAACACCAACACTAACTAGAAGGGGTTAAGGGTTCGAATAGACCATATGGAGGAAAGTTGTATAAATTATGTATAAGATACATATTAGTATTATTTATGCAATAAAATAACATATGAATTGTCCATAAAATTGTGCTTACTCGATTTTCAAAAGTAAACTGATTTATCTCATTAGCATAATAATGGAGGCGACACTTGCTAATATTACCAAACCCATGACATGCTCAATTTCCAAATTTTAAATAGTGCATTTTTGTTACTTAAAACTTGTTTGAAATTGCCTTAGAGAGTTTTAAAAGTACTTTAAGTATTGAAAAAGTTGTACTAAACAAAAGCTGGCATGTTTGGTAAAAAATTTCAAAAGTATTTATTTGACCTTTTTACTCTAAAGATGACCAAAACGCATTTTTGGCAAAATCTTAGAAATGAAGCTTTGCCAAAAAGCGCTTATTGACTTAAAAACTCTATTTTTTAATTAACATAATCCCAAACATGCTTTTAAGGCTCATTATATAACATATTTACTTATTAAATCATGGACAGTCGAATTAGAGCATTTTGATGGGCTGAAGATGCAGAGTGAAAGGGCTCACATAGTTAGGTTTACGTAACATAGATAGATAATGTTGAATATTGTAGGTAATATTTCTTTAGAAGCTTTGTATTTGCATTGGATATTGTTGAAGATATTTTAGCTTTCAGCTCATATCATTATTTTTGGTTTCTACTATATTTTACTTTGATAATTAGTGTCTAATTAAGCTACGGGTAACACTTCAAGTTAATTATTTTACTTAATTAATTTTGGGGATTTACAATATGTCTATCCTTAGGATCCTTCTAATCCAATAAAAATGTTAATCCAAATCCTAATAGGACTCCTAATAATTAATAATATTCCTAATCCTAATAAGATTACAAATCATAAATGATAATAATGAGATAATGATTCTAGGTCAACGCAATTTCTTCCGTATTATCCTCATGTTGGCACCTTCTCACGCAGCTTATATTTCTCACGTCCATGTGAGTCTGTAGCATGTAGTTTGACTTCTTAACACTAATAAATAGAAGATTCGATCAAATGTCTCAAAATGCATATGACATGTCTATCTATATACATATAAAAAGTTTTCCTAATGTTAGTCTTCCTAACATTTAGTCGAGTTCAGCTCAATTAATTAAATAAGTTGTGTTAAATTTACTAATAATAACTTAAATGTATGTGCACATTTTTTTTTTAATTAAAGAAAGCATTATCATATTTTATTTTGTACCAATTATTATAGTTTTTTTTTTTTTAAAGAAATACATTCCAATTTCATTGATAATAATCACGAACATAAAGCTCTTATATCGCAGGAGCACAAAGCCCTGAAAATGCAAATTATAGCTGAAGCTATAAGGATACAACATCACCTAAAACCTTCGCTAACCTATGACTAATTTTCAGTTGAAATAACAGATCTGCATAAGATAGACGCAATCCAATGCATAGGTAGCGCAAATTCCTCCTCGACCCAAAAGTTAGGATGAAGTTCATGTCCACAACTCGATGGTCTAGACTAAAATTCACATCCACGACCTAAAAGATCTGGACCAAAGTTCAGTTCACATCCAAGCAGGCAGATCGAGGGGCCAAGCCTTATTACAAAACAGAAGCAAGAAAACCGAAATAAAACGTGGGCGAACCAAAAAGGCAGAGCCTTATTACAAGCAAATAACATGAATGAAATGCATATAGGGAAAAAACATGAACAAAGACAATACAAGGAAAATAAATCAAATGGGAACAAGCACACGCAGCGTGGATGCTGATTGTGCACTCGCCAGAAACCGACACCAGAAGGGAACGATCGAAGCTCAACGCGGTGGGGACGCGAAAAAAGGCCCAAAACAGTGGACGGAGGGTGGCGAAACCGATCGCCAACTAGCCAAAAAACCATCGCAGCAAGGGACGTTGAAGCTCATCGCTGGAGGGGTACGAGGAAAGACCCAGCAACGTATGGTGGGCGGCAGAGCTGGCGGATGAGATTGGCGGCAAACACAAAACAAAACTGGGGGGAGTTTGAAAGAAACCCCCAAAATCAACACCCACACCGATTGGCACACAGGCAAGGCTACAAGAACATCACACCAAAAACATAGCAAAAAAACAGAAAGGAAAGGAGCAGAAAACAACTAGAGAGCCTCGCCAAGGACAAAAGCGGAACAAAAAGGAAGGGGCGGCAGAGAAAGGGTAGGGAGGAAGCAACCCAGGCCAGAGACATCAAGTAAACTACTGGCACCTGGTGCAAGGGCAGGCGAGGGAGAGGAGGGAGGCAGCAAACAGCCATCCCTCCTCCCCTCACCATGGGAGAGGGGGCTTACCTGAGGCTGCGGCGCTAGAGAGAAAGTACCAATTATTATAGTTAATTGTGAAATATTGTCCGATTATTAATGTTGAATTGAGAATGTTATATTAATGCAAGAAATTATATTTTTGTAGGGATAGACAAAATTACAGCAATGAGAATAAGGAAACACTGATCGAGAATTTCATCTAAGCAAGCACTGCAGCACAAGATCGAGAGACGAATTTTCTCTCAAAGAACCGAACGAAAATAATGCATGCTTGTCTTTCTCGTATTCCGCGGTGGGTGAAGATGTACTGCCGCCATGGTTTGGAAATTTCATGATTTTCTTCACGATCACTTTTTCAAACGTTGATCAGCATTCCTATATTTGCAAGTCAAATTTAATCCCATTATTTTCTAAGATTTTCTTAGCATATTCTGCATGGCTGTGTTTATTTGCTGTTGCATGGGTTACTGCTGTAACAGCAAATTAAAGAAATTAAAAATTAAATTTGCTGGTTGTTCGGGTTAAAAATTAGGGAAATTATATTTAAAATCCTTAGGTAAACGCGCCTTTATTAAAAACTCCATGGGTTTTTTTTTTCGAAAATTTAGTCCTTGGGTCACTCGAAACTACTAGAAACTCCATACCGTTAATTTTTGGTAACTGCCGTTAGTCCACTCAAAACTCACCGTTTCATCTGATTAAAATATTAATTTTTTATTAATTTAATTTAAAAAAATTAAACTTTAAAAATAAAATAAAAAATAAAAAAAAAAGAAAAAAAAATTGAAGGGTGGCCAGGGGTGGCCGTGCCACCCCTGGCCACCCCCCAACCCCTAAGGGGTGGCCGCAAGCCACCCCAGGGGTGGGTTGACCACCCCTGGGGTGGCTTGCGGCCACCCCTTAGGTGGTTTGGGGTGGCCTGCGGGCCACCCCAAGCCACCCATGGGTTGGCTCGAGCCACCCCATGGGTGGCTTGGGGTGGCCCGAAGGCCACCCCTGGTGGCCAGGGGTGGCTCGCGACCACCCCAGGGGTGGTTTGGGGTGGCCGCGAGCCACCCCTGGCTTGGAGGGGTGGCCCGCAGGCCACCCCAAACCACCTAAGGGGTGGCCGCAAGCCACCCCAGGGGTGGGTTGACCACCCCTGGGGTGGCTTGCGGCCACCCCTTAGGGGTTGGGGGGTGGCCAGGGGTGGCCGTGCCACCCCTGGCCACCCTTCAATTTTTTTTTCTTTTCTTTTTTTTTTTTTTAAAAAAAAATTTAATTTTTTTAAATTAAATTAATAAAAAATTAATATTTTAATCAGATGAAACGGTGAGTTTTGAGTGGACTAACGGCAGTTAACAAAAATTGACGGTAGGGAGTTTTCTATTAGTTTCGAGTGACACAGGGACTAAATTTCCGGAAAAAAAAACCCAGGGAGTTTTTAATAAAGGCGCGTTTACCTAAGGATTTTATATTCAATTTCCCTAAAAATTAAAGAAATATTAAAATAAATAAGAAAATAATATTTAAATGAACATAAATTTTCTCCAAATCGGTCTGAAGGAAATAATCTTCAAACCATATAAAATGGTGTCAAGTGTCTAAGCATTTATTTTGCGCATTAAAGTTTGAAGGTCACTAATAGTCGTTGATATAACTAAGGCTAACTTCTTGTTTCTTCTTTTTTTTTTTTTTTTTTTGGTTAAAACTAGAAAAGTTAGAACTATCGTTTAATAGATTGAACATTTAATATATAAGGAAGACCTAACCTTTAATTTTTTAGTTCTAACGGTTTTTTAAGAAAAGTTAGAACAAACGTTTTTTAAGAAAGACCTAACGTCTACTTTAAAAAAAAAAAATAATAAAAAAAATAAAAAAAAAATAAAAAGGCCCCTGCTTGTTCTTTTTTCTTTCTTTCTCCTTTTTCTTAAAATTGATATGTTTTTGTGCTGGAGACCAAGTATGAAGTATGTGTAGTAAAGAGATCTGAAAAAGGCCCCTGCTTGTTCTTTTTCTTTATTTGTTTCTCCATTCTTTGTTTGGGGCCCTGATTTCTTTGGTTTTGTTTTCTGCAGATTTTGACGTAGTAGGTTTTGTTGCTAAGTTTGGTGTTCTGCAGCTCGTTTGGGGTTGCTTATTTTATGCATCTGTGAGGTTTTGTTTTAGACTCTTGATAGGATTGTAATGTGAGTTTTTGTACTCTTTTGAGTTTTGGTTTATAAAGCTTCTTATTCATATATATAAAAAAAAAAAAAATTAAAAATTAAAAAGTGACTTTTTTCTTCTTAATATGTTCTATACCAAAATGAGCAAGTTGGTGATTGGGTGAAAGTTAAAGTTTCAGTACCTCTCCAAAATATGGGTGGGAAGATGTCACAATGACCACTATAGGAATAATTCATATATAGCTTGTGGGAGGATGGATATGGGTATTGCATTATGTTTTAGGAGCAAGACTTTCTATTGCTCCATGACAGACATGGAGAAGGTGTCATCTTTTGAAGTGGGACAAGAGATCGATTCGAGTAATGCCATCAATGAGCCGTTACTTGGATGGTCAAATGAAACTCTATCTACCTTGGGAAAGATATTCAAACGGATTCTAATCCTATCATGAACCAGATAGATAGAGATAAAAAAATGTATAATTGATTTACTCTATCTCAAATACATAGCCGACTACAACTCTTAGAAGTAGTAGTTATCAAACTCTATTTGTAATACACTTTGTTCTTATACTACTCATCTTTCAAATTAACTATTAGATTTGTGGACTTATGTGGACCCTATATAAGTCAATGGTAAACCCTACAAATTTAATGGTTAATCTATTGAATTTGTAACAAAATATAAACAAAATATAGAGAACTTATTAACTCCTACCATTTCTCTTTAATTTATACTTACCGGTGATCAAATTGTTCTTTTATGACTTATGTGTGGATTCTCCTTGGATTTGTACCTGTTAAATTCAATACATTAAATACGTGTGTTATGATATGTTTTTTTGCTATTCATGCTTCCAAATCTGAGTTACTTTACTTGGAATTTGGTGCTTGTTTTAACATATTATAATTTGATTCCCTAGTGATTCCTCATGGGTGATGCTAAACATCACGCCCAGCGTGTTGCACGCCGGGGTGATTTATTATTTTAAAATAATAAAATAATATTATTTTATTATTAAAAAAAAAAGCTTGGCATCACATGCCGGCGCTCTTAGTATCATGGCCCATTCCTCATTATTTGCCATAAAATATATTGAAAAATGATAAACTTGAGGAGGAGGTCGAACCACCCAGCTAGCTGGCTAGCTTCGCCAAAGTGGGGGTGGTTCAGTCACCCTCCATTTGGCCAAAGGGCTAGCTCAACAAATCCTTACATTTTTATTTTTTATTTTTTTATATTATATATTTGATTTTTTTATATATATCTTTAATTTTTTTATTATTATTATTTTTTTTATTACAAGTGAGATGTGTTGCAGTATAATTGGTATTAATGATGATATTAACCCATTATGTCAACTGGTCTACGTGGATTGACACTTCAGAAAAGAGAAATGTTAGGTGCTCTCATTTTCTTAGTCTTAGGTGAATATTATTTTCTAAAATCCAAGTGAAAGAAATTATAAAGATTATTTTCTTTTTGTTTATTAGAAAATAATATCCACCTAAAAACTAAGAAGGACATCATGTAAACACTAGAAGAATATCTAACATTTTCATTTATGTCTGGATCTACCCAAACTGGGAAGAGTATCAAGCCATGTAGACCAATTTAGCATTTATCATTTAAATATTAATCTGTGTTCAGATCTACCCACAAATTCGTATACCCAATAGTGACACTTGAATTCAATTTGTGAACCGAAATTGCCCTCCAGTATATTCCAACAGATGGATGATCTAAAGTTAGGCATGATTGACGCGATCATGCAGCGACCCACTTTGATTCAATAATATTGGCCGCTTTTTTAGAAAAAGAAAAAGAAAAACACACATGCAGAGTTGATAAGGCTCCAACAAACTAAAAGAAAGTCAGACGTCATTCATTATATTAAAACCCACGTCATCATGTCGATTTTAAAATTTTTTTAGGCATATAATCATGTCAATTATTCTTTCGATCTCACGATTACGAGAAAGAGAAAAGTAAAGCCACCGAGACACTTCCACCGTCTATTATTCTGGTGTAACATTACAATGCCAATCAATAGTTGGTTATTTGATTCTTTTTGCTTGATTGTGCCCTATCAGTAGACACTCAAACATAAGGAAGGTTTGACAAATATTTTCTGGTATCTAAGAATAAGTATCAAGTTTATGATTATCTAAGCTCTCTCCCTTAGAGAAATTTTACCTTTTTTCCTGGCCAACTTAATAGTCATGCATATTTTTTTTCCTCCGACACTCTCAACGAGTCTCTGATTATCCTTACTCCTTTTGCTGACATCCACTGTCAAGATTTACTCGTGTGATTAACTGCATCATCAATTTATCGGCGTCTATATAAAACCATAAATTAGTGGTGTTTCGAAGTATACGTTGCCGATGATTTATTATTACCGGAATATATAAATAAATGCTCACATATTATCTATGCTTTAATAAAATGCTGATAATTAAACATTAATTTATTATTGTTTTGTGTAGTGGCTATAGACTTATGTAAATACCGATATTTTAGAGCATGTTTGAGAATCCGTTAAGGAATCTAAAATGTACTTTTAGTATATAAAAAGTTATGCAAAACAAAAATATTGGATCTGCTTAGTAAAAAAACTCAAAAAATATGTCTTTGACTTTTTGGCAAAAATTAAAAAATAGCAAAAACGCACTTTTAAAAAAAGTTATTTCTAAATATAAAAGCTATGTTTCCCAACATAATCCATTAATCCCAAACACAATCCCACCTAGGATCTTTGAAACCAATATTGTGATTGCTTATAGAACTTAAAAAGTATTTTTAATACTTAAAAGATTGTGCCAAAAGCTTGCATGATTACTAAAAATAATTTATTTATTTTACTCTAAAATTGACTAAAACACACTTCAGAAAAATATAAAAAATAAAAAATAGAAAAGACCTTAAAAATCTTTTTTTATTTTTTTTATTTTTTAATTTTAACTTTAAAAAACTTGATTTTCTCACACAATTTCAACCATGCTTTTATAGTGGCCGTTGTAGAAAGACTTCTTATACAAGAGGGAAAAGAAGTAGAATTCGGCAAAAGTCAAAGAAAACCAGTTCAATCCAAGTGAAAAACCAAAAGCAGATAGCCACGTAGAAGTCAAGTGACGTGAGGCTACAAAGTAGCATTACGTTTTCCATACCATGCACCTTGTTCTACATATACCAATTATGGAAATGGGATCTCACTTTACAAAGTTCTTCGGAGTATATTCAGTTGAATGAATCTGATTCGATTTTATTAACTATAATCAATTTTAATATATTCCACTTTTTCACCCATTTCCATCAACAACATTCATACAAACATACAAACAGTATGGCACGTAGTTGTTAAAGAAACTAATAATGAAATAAAAGTAAAAGCGAAAATATAATAAAATAGAGATAAATAATTAAACGTGATTTGGTTTATGACTTACGTAGGTAGATAAAACCCTAAAACTTAGATTATGTTTTTATTCATAATGATAATTTTAT
Organism: Corylus americana; assembly: GCA_036287905.1. NCBI lineage: Eukaryota > Viridiplantae > Streptophyta > Magnoliopsida > Fagales > Betulaceae > Corylus > Corylus americana. Next base: position 5,386,406 of record CP125818.1, on the reverse strand, counting down.
AATACAAAATGATCCCTATTTATGGATGTGGAGATCATACAAAATGATATGGTTGACAAAATCAAAGCAAAATTTAGTGTATATATATATACTACCAATTGTAGTATAATGTTTTCAAGATCCGATTGTCTGTCTTGGACCGTTCTTAGGTTAGTGCAGAAGAGAGATAAAGGTCATTTCAACCAAGGCCATCTACTTTTTTTTTGTTTTTCGGAATACAGCCAAACCCGTCAAAATGAATGTTACAATATTATCTTTCTCGAAAGAAAGGAAAAGATAAAGCAACATTTCCAATGCTAGAGGAAAGCAAAGCCATTAATGGAGCCATTCGAAAAGAACAAATTGACATGTGTTCTCTCCCCACCTCCTTTTGTTTTGTTTTCTCTCTTGCTAACGACAAATTAAGATTGCTCATATTACGATGTTGAATCAACTTTGAACTTTGTCTACATTTAATACCTCAAATAACCATTTGATTAGCTTCTGCTTCTTTCTTTCCGGATTTATACGAATCTGTAAGGAGGCTGGAGGCCTTCAAGAAAATATATCATTCAGAATTGGAATATCTTGATCAGCAGCTGTAGCTAATAAAATTAGGCACACTTGTGACCCTTTCCCACCACCACGGGGCATCTTCTCTTTACAATTCTTGGAAGTTTGATAAAAATCTTCATCAGCTGCAACTAATAAAATTAAGCACACTTTTCACCTTTTGCCACCACCACCAGGGCATCTTCTCTGTAGCATCATGTAGAAACATAGTCAATGACCAACCAAACATGTCTAATTCAATCTTACACTATCTTTCTCAAAAGACAGGAAAAGGTAAAGCCACATTTCCATTGCCAGGACAAAGCAAAGCCACTGGGTCCATTTAAAAAAAAAAGAAATGGTACGGACATGTGTTAACTTCCCCACCTCCCTTTGTTTTCTCTCTCACTAAGAAGATATATCGAAGACCTTGACCTGCTAAGTCAATTCGAGTATCTGGATAAATCTAATACTCGTGTAACACACCTTAATCAAATGAATCGGTTAAATCTCATTTTTGTTAGGAGTGTCGCACTAACAAAATTAAGCACACTTTTCACCGCATTCCCACCACCGCCAGGGCACTTTTTATGTAGCACCATGTAGAAACATATTCAATAACTAACCAAAATATGCCTCTTAGAAGGAAGTTCCTAAGCAACCAAGATTCTCTCTGAGGGGTAACGAAATGAAGAATCAACAGTAATTGTAGTGTAGTGATTTTTCATATCAGATTCTTAATTACATTAGAGCAAAAGAGGGTTAAGTGGTCATTAATTTCAACGAAACCTGTATTGTCTTTTTCTTTTTTTTTTCATTATACAGCCAAACCCGTCTACCCAATCTTACATTATCTTTCTCAAGAGAGAGAAAAAGGTAAATCCACATGCATTTCCAATGCCAGTGGAATGCAAAGTCATTGGGGTCCTTTGAAAAGAAGAAATGGTCATGTGTTCTCTTCCCACCTCCCTTTGTTTTCTCTCTGGCTAAGAAGATATATCCGAATATATACCTTGACCTGGTCAGCCAATTCGTGTACCTCTGAAGGATAAATCTTGAACCCGTGTAACACACCTTCACCACATAAATCTGTTAAATCTGGCTTTTGCCAGGAGTGCTGTGCCAAAGAGTTTTTTGCACTAAGGAGATCGATGCGAACCTTAGACTTAATGTTCATGCCACCAAAGTTTAAGACCTTCCCTACTTGGGCCAATCTCTTGGAATTAGTATTGCTGTCGTTTTAACTATTAGAAAAATAGTACTTGAGATAGTACAATAATTGTATAAATTCATGTGAAAGTTTATATTTTACAATAAAAGTTAGTATAACATTTTATAATAAAAAAAAGTAACTCTTTCTTTTTTTTTGATTTTGAATTGTGGGTGAAGTAGTTTTACTCCAAATAATTTGCATTATCTCGAGGAAAAGCTTGCATAAAGTCCACAAATCATCAAAGCAGTGATCATGCAAAATTTAGGTCATGTCTTTAAGAGTCCTTAAATTCTAACAATTATTCTTAAATTTTCTTCGATCCGTGCAATTATTATGTATTGAACATTCTGCCAAAAAAAAAAAAAAAAACTCTTTTCACAATGGGGACAAGAGAAGTACACCGATGGTGACCATTAACAAAAAAAGGAGTGGACGAATTTTCACAACTTTATCCTTGTCTGCCATAATTTAGCCACGTATCACAAGCTCAAAGTATCATTCTTTTGACAAGTTCGAAAAAATACTCAATGAGAGTTTATTCCGATGTTTAAAATAATTAAGAAAATTTTCTTCACTGCGACTGCAAATTAGAAGCCATCTTTTCACACTTGGATGACCATGAGATTGGTCCCATCCTAACTGGTCAAATTTTAAGCATTAGTTTCACGTATAAGATTAATATTTTTAGAGAGAAATATACCTAATAATAGAGTATGTATCGCAGTAATATGAAATTAAGATGTGCGAAATTGAGGATGAAGGCACAAGGTAAATAAATGCTTACAAAGCAGTTAAACTATTTTGACATGCAAATGTTATATTTTTCTTTAGAAATTGTGAAATTTTTTATGCATGATTTATGTTAGACCCAGTGATCCATAGTTAAAGTTAGAGTTTACAGTTGCATTGGTACCAATGATTAATAGCGTGAATGACACAATCATGTTTTATTGGTGGTAACTATGAACGGAAATAATTGTTAATACAACGCCAACACTAACTACAAGGCACAACAAAAATCAGGAATTTTAGGGATTGACCAGTAGCGACATTTTTAGACCAAAAAATGCACTATCGGTAATTAGTGACGTGTGGGTGACACGTCAAAAACCATGCAATCCAGAATGGGAATTAGTAATGTTTTGGAATTCCATGCGTCACCATAAAGGTGACATGTGAAGATTGGCACATCACATTTAGGTTGGTGACGTGTGGAATTCCACACCTCACCAATTGGTGACGTGTCACTCAAATTGACACGTCACTTAATTGTGTAATTTCTATTTTTTTTTCCTCCCCATATTTATTTTTTGAATTTCTAGGGGCATTTTACCCAAATTTTGGAGTTGCACCACTTGATATACGAGTTACACATCTACTACAACTACATTAACTATCCCTCAATCCATCAAATACAACTATCAATTATCCACCAACTATCACAAATAATCCATTAAAAAAAATTATCCATTACAACAAACAATTATCACAAATAAATCTAACTATACATCAACAATGTCACTATAAATCAACAAAACATAAAAAAATATACAAGTGCACTAATACAACATCAAAACACTTAAAAAAATTGACCTACAATTCCAGCATGGGCTCCCGACTTCTTCGCAGCAACTACAAATGATAAAACCAACAATCAGCAAACATGATAATATCTTATCAAGTCTATGTCATTAAGCATTGAGCAACGTACAAGTATACGAAGGTCATCGTAATCAACAACTTCAAAGTTTATAAACGGCACCAAAACCACAACTTTAACCTATCTACACTACCAACATGCATAACATAACAAGTAACCATACCAAACATAACATATAGTTCAAAAACTGTAACCATACCAAACATGATGCATTAGAAAATGTTGTTTTTCAATTGTAGTCATATGATTACATAAATATAGTGGAGCAAATATGCTTACGGTTATGCTGAACCACAAGAAAGTTTTGAACCTTGTATCACAGGTTTGGTTACAGTGTGATGTTCGTCCTCACGTCCTCTACACATATTACGTTGCAAATGTGTTATATACATGCATATTTGGTGAAAAGATACGCACAATATATGATTATCAAACAATTACTAACCGTTAAAATAATTGACATGGAAGATGATCGTGTTATTAAAAGAAAGAAAAAAAAAAAAAGTATATAGTGTTACTTGGTCAACTCCCAACTAAGGATCTCACACCCACACGGCCTAGGGATTCGGTGTCTGACACAGCCTTAATTTGAGTCAACCTGGAGCTCTCCTGCACCATGGACTCAAGCATACGAAAACGGGACTCATATTCCTCCCGTTGTGCACCCATCTTTGCAGCCATCTACTCTTGTTGTGCAGCCATCTGCACAACCATTTGTTCTTTTTGCGCAGCCATCTGTGCCATGTGTTGTTCCCTTCCAACTTCTAGTACTTTCTTAATCAGTTGTTCCACCTCCGCGTGTCGAGAGTTCTGTAAGCGTGCTCCGAACGGTCTATAATATTAATAGATGGTGCCGCGAACTAGTAGAATCCCAGGAACAACACCTTGAACCTGGCCAGCATATTCTGGCTTGTTTTCTATAGCCTGTGCATATGCGTCGTCCGATGCCCACCGTATCGTCCCCTAGTGACACTTGAGCTTGCCGCAGTGTCTCTGGGCATCAGCTCCCTCATTCTCTGCTGTAGGATACATAAAACGTAGGTGCGTTATCTAAGTGTTAATCCTAAATAAGTTAATACACAAATAATAATTAAGACATAGTGTAAGTAGCATACAATTCTCTCCTGAATATCTTGACTTGCATAGATACCATATTTTTTTGTATGGGTCTTGATGTAATTCTACACTCGCATAAGAGTCGTACCCTCACTTATCACTTACAAAAACAAACAACATAAACAAATGTGTGTGTATATATATATGCTAAAAGACACACATACTATAACGATCTTGATGGGCAAATCAATTAATTGGTAATTAACCCCATGATTCGTCTCTCAACCCTATCCCTCACGGAACAAGACTTAGGGATTACAACCTTTGATAAGCAAAAGACCTCAGCGGAAGACTTTCTAAACTATAGGAATAGAGAATAATAATGAAGCAATCACACATTCATACACCAGAGTAAACATAACTCCATAATATAAAAGTAGTCACCGAATGTACTGGTCATCGGACCATCATCAAAATAAAAGGTTACATCCCATAACATAATTGTCTTACAAAAGATCAACAGATCAAATCTTAAGTTTAAGCAATGCTAAAGAGATAATAATCTTGATCATGTCTGCCCGGGTAGTTCCTCCGTCATCCCACATGGACTTCAACCAAACTGAGTCCATATCCTCAAAAATGACTCGGATTAGGTTCTGTGCAATCACCCATGTCCGGTCCATAGGCATCCTCATCTATTCTAGCTAAACCGCACAATTATTCATAATGGAGGAGGAAAAACATAAAATAAAGGTGTAAGTCTAAAGACTGAGCGAATGTTAATGCAGATAATTGATAAGTGCTGAATGTTGCACATTCAAGCCCCGTAACTTGCATATAATTGATAATTGATAACGCAGATAATTCCTTATAACGTTGTTATTTGTTTGATTTTTGTGTTTCAAGTTTTGATTTGATAGATGCAAGAATTCCATTGAAAATTGTGCTTCAAAGGATATTTTGGGAGCACCTTGAAGACCTGAGATCGAGCTTACCAACCAAGGGCTCAAGCACACCTACGATTGAGCGCAAGTTCCTTGGGATCGAGCGCACATGGCTTCCAAAATGTGCAAATAGTCCTTGTCCATCTTAGAATTAGGTTTTCAGTCTCCCATTTGGACTAGGAGACAGACCTACGACTTTTCTAGGGTTTTTAGGGCTTCTAGGATTTTCTTAGTCCCTATAAATTGGCCTCTTAACTTGTAAAAAAGACACAACGCTACCTAGAGCTAAAAATCAGAAAATAGTCTTTGGAGCTTAGCAAAGTCATGAGCAGCTAAAACCCTTCGTGGGGTATTGATGTAACCGTATCCAAGCGCAATGGTTTGATTATATTTAATTTCTAGATTTTCAATTTATAGTAGAACTACTTGCCAATCACTTGGAATTGGTATATATATCTGTCCTTTTACCCATAAGTAAAATAGTTGAGAAGTTTACTGTGATAATCCTAAGGTAAATTATTACTATAGTGAATCTCAAACTTGATGGTCATATCATCAAAGTTTATGACCTTCACTACTTGCCAATCACTTGGAATTGGTATATATATCTGTCCTTTTACCTATAAGTAAAATAGTTGAGAAGTTTACTGTGATAATCCCAAGTTAAGTTATTACTATAGTAAAATATGTGTTTTGGATATGCAGACATGAAAAGTTGGATGCAATGTTTATCACAAAGTAGTTAAATGTACAGAATGGGGAGTCAGAGCATCTAATGGAGAGAGCATCTCCAAAAGAGTAGCCAAATGGCTGAAAATAGTCAAATTGAGTCATTTTTGGTCTCCAACATAAAGTCTATTTGTAGATTTTTCATCTAGTATAAACAGTGAATAGGTTAATAATTAGCCTATTCACTGTCCACACACTAGATAGAGAATAAAAAATTGAGGAAAAATAATGGGTTTCTTTGTTTATTATGTTCCTCTTTCTCTCTGCTATCTCCTTTAAACAAACAAATGGCCTTCAAGTATTCAATCTCTGCTATCCTCTTTCTCTCTACGTTTTTTTTTTTTTTTTTTTTTTTCATCATTGTTTTATGTTGCTTTGTTTTTATGATGCTTATTGTTGATCAGACTTATGGCTTTGTATTTGTTAGTTTAATGAGGTTGTTTGTTTGACTTATAGCTTTGTATTTGTTAGTTTAACGAGGTTGTTTGTTTACATGATCCTCCGTTGATCACAAGTTTTTTTTTAAAATGCATGAAAAATTGAAAATAACTTCATGATTTCAATGGCAAATGAATACTTGAAATTGATTCGATATTTTTCAATATAATATTTGGCAAGAATAATTTAATGACTTCAATGTCAAGGTATACTAAAAAAAAAAGAATATAACATTTAATGCAAGGTTATAATGTCAACTTAATGATTTTAATTTAGTGTTAGCAATGATATAATAAAAAATAATTAGAAATAATATTTAAATGCAAGTAGTGAAAGAAATAGATAATCTCTTGGAGAGAATAGAGAAAAAGTAGTAGCTAAAGTAGATATTTAGAATCTCTAAAATTTAGTCAATTTTTAACTAGAAAATTTACCTTTTGAAAACACCCCTCATCCCTTTATCTGAATCTCTCGCTACTTCATTCAATTATTATTATTACCTTTTTTTTAACAAAACCTCTTCAAATCCATATATATAGTTCAGTACTACAGAACTCAACAGAAAGTTTCTCCGAATTAAAAAGCGGGATGTAGTATTTTCTTTTATGAGTTTTCACTAAAGTAAATTTGGGTAGCCGAACGTGAATACTATGTAAGCTGTGACGACAAGTACTATTAACACGGCGAAAAGTAGCATCACGTTTTCCATGCCAGCTTCACCTTGTACTACATATATCAATTATTCAAATGAGATCTCACTTTACCAAGTTCTTCGAGAATATATATATTGAGTTGAATGCTGATCAAGACTGGTTCCTATAATCCTATTACAATATTAAGTTGAATCAACTTTCAACTTTATTTAGATTTAATAGCTCAAATAAGGGATTGATTAGCTTATATCTTTCAGGATTTAGACGTAGCTGTATATGAGGAGGCTGGAGGCCTTAAAAGTAAAATACATCAATCTTTCTAGTTCTGAGGATTTTGGTAAGTTGGAAAATCTTCATCAGCTGCAGCTTAATGAACCAACCCACACTCAACAAGGAAACAGTTCCCACATGGAAATACAATCAACACCAACGGCTCCTTTTGCAATACCTGATTGGACGGTTCTTACATTAGTGCCGAAGAGGGTGCGAGGTCGTTTCAACGAAACCCGTCTTATTTTGTTTTTATGCATTTTTTATTTTTTTATTTTTTTTTCTCTGGGAATAAAGGGAAACCCGTCTAATCTTACATGATTATCTTTCAAAAGAGAGAAAAACGTAAAGCCACATTTCAAATCCTGGTGGAAAGCCCCATTGGGGCCATCGGAAAGCAAAGCTATTGGGGGCATTCTGGGAATAGATATATTACTTAATTATTTTACCAATTTTTGAATGCACACCAATTTATAAAGAAATTTATAGAAAAATTTGTAATACAAAAGTTTGACATACCTATAAGAGTTGCTTTCACTTCATTGACTGTAGGATACTTTAGAAGATTTTTTTTGGGTTCGAGCAAAGAGGACCTATCCATTCGAGCCTCTGTGTGATAAGCATATTCAGCGTGCTTGAAATGATAGAAAATTTAAATTAAATTAGTTACCTGCATGCATGCTTTATTCGTAATGGATTGCTATGCAAGTTGGTTGCTGTCTTCCATCTTCTGGTTGTGTTCCTGTCGTGTGGATTATTGCTATGCCAGAGATACTTTGAAGCAGGGCGAGTGCATTATTGACAATGGAGCAACCCTTGTCTCCAGTGGAGAAACATTTGAACTGGGATTCTTTACCCCTATCAAAAGCTCTAGCCACAAAAGGTTCGTTGGGATTTGGTACAAGCAGGATCAACAAACAGTTGTATGGGTTGCCAATCGATACTACCATCTTAACGGTTCCACTGGAACTTTTGGAATTTCAGATGATGGAAACCTCCAGGTATCGGATACGACTGGAGGTGAATATTATTGGTCTACGTTTGTTGATATCTTGTCTGCAAATCGGACTGTGAAGCTCTTGGATTCTGGAAACCTGGTCTTAAGCGATGATGATACGTTGCCGAAGGTTAAGTGGGAGAGCTTTAAAGATCGGACTGATACATTTCTTCGAGGTATGGACATAGTTCAAATCAAGTTGATTTCATGGGAACCCGATGATTACCCGGGATTGAAGCGGTTCAGGTTTAGGATAGATCAAGATGAGGGCAACTACGTTATCAAAAAAGGGCTAAGACAAGATTATTGGAGAAGTAGTTGGATAGATGGCAGCTCAGATCAAATGCTCGGAGACATAGAAAACTTGTTATTTAATTCGACAGATTTAGGGAATTTTAGTTACGAAAGGTTAGTGATGAATAATACGGGGGAATTACAATACTATCAGAGCTGGGGTGTGGACGTGGGAAATTGGTCTTTGATTTGGAGAAAGCCGGAAGAACAAAAATATTGTAGCATTTACAATTCTTGTGGGAATTTCGGCAGCTGCAATATTAACAATAAGGTGGTATGCAAATGTTTGCCCGGATTCCAGCCTAATTTCCCGATGGAATGGAAATCTGGACATTTTTCGAAGGGGTGCAGAAGAAGTTGGAATTCATCTGACGAGAGAGACACGTTCTTGAGCTTAAAGATGATGAAAGTGAGCATCCAAGACAATGTTTTAGTGGTTGACAACGATACAACATGCAGAAGGGAGTGCCTTAAAAACAACCAGTGCCAGGCTTATTCAAGACCGATCACAGTATGCAGAATTTGGACTTCGGATCTAACTGATCTTCAAGAAGAGTACACGAACGGTGTTGACCTCTTTGTCCGTGTTGGGAAATCTGAAATAGGTACTCCTTTTACACATTGGAATACTTTCACATTAATTTAGAAAAAGTATTTTTCTGGTAATTAAAAAAAAAAAAATCATCATTCGTTTCAAAAACAAAGTGAGAAACCACCTCTGCTGGTATGGATTTTTAAAATCACCTTCACCTAGCTTGGGCTGTCAGGATTCGTTTAGAGTAGTACTATTTTGCATGTCAAGCAGCTTGCTACAATGTTATAATGCTAGACACGTTCATAATATTATATCTTTGCAGGATCAACTTCAAGGAATTGTGAGCCTTGCGGCACAAACCTGATTCCCTATCCGCTCAGCACTAAAAAAAATTGTGGTGACCCCATGTACTTTAGTTTCTACTGCGACAATTCTACAGGCCAGGTTAGCTTCAAGACGCCCAAAGACACCTACCGAGTCACAAGTATCGATCCAGGCACACGGAAATTTTTCATCCAAATCAAACACACAGGAAATGATACAAATTCAACAGGAATTCAGCAGCTCAATAAGTCATTAGACTTATTACCGTTTAATGCGACCATTGATTCTACCAACTATAGTTCTAAAGCTAAAGATGAAATAGAAATTAGTTGGAAGCCCCCGCTGGAGCCAAGCTGTAATTTATCCAACGACTGCAAGGACTGGCCAAATTCAACTTGCAATGTAGCAAAAGATCATAGAGAGAAGAGGTGCCATTGCACTCAAAACTTCCAATGGGATGGCTCAAATTGTACTAGAGGTCAGAATTAATGCTCTATGTTTTCTTTTCGGTTATATATAAATTATAATCACTTCTAACGGTACGTTAGAAATTGAGAGGTTTTTGGTAGAACTTTAAAGTCCTCGTTAGCAATATCATGCTTACCTTGTAGTAACAGTATGTTGAGTATATGTGTGAGTGAAAAAAATAATAGAATACCAGATTGAAAATATATAAGAAGTGTGAGTAGTTAATATAGCATTGTTGGGCCCAAACCCGTGAGTTTAAGCATTTAAGTTGTATGGTGTCTCAACAATGTACGTGTGACGCTCTCGAAAATGTAAAAAAGATTCATAAGCTAGCGAGGGGGAGATTGTTGAGTATAAGTGTGAGTGAAAAAAATAATAGAATCCCACATTGAAAATATATAAGAAGTGTGAGTAGTTAATATAGCATTGTTGGGCTCAAGGATTGAGATCCCCTCAATTTACTCAAAATTTGAGATTCTCATGTTACGAAATCGTGGCCATTCATTTTAAATCAAATGTCTATAAAATACCAACTGCTTTTGTATAAACGAGGCATTAAATTTTGATTTTAAGCTGGTTTTTGTTTTACCAAGGTTTAAATAATTTTATAGACTATTGGATTTAAAATGAATGGCTACGATTTCGTAACATGAGAATCTTTAATTTTGAGTAATTGGAGGTCAATCTTGGGCGCAAACCTATGTGCTTAAGGTTTTGGGTTGTGTGATGTCTCAACATGCTATATTATGAGCTTACAAAAGGACTCCCTAAAGGTATTAATCGCCAAACACAGTAGACCTTATAATTGCAACAATTAATGAATCGAAATAGTATAATTGTGGAATTTGACTTATCATTTTTAATCTAAGTAGAGATTGTTCACAGTCAAAAAAAATATGATGGAGAGTCCTTTCATATTTTAAATATTAATGTGAGAGTAGCCCTCTTTGAATAATCACTAGCTACTAAAAGTACGTTAGAAATTGGGAGGTTTTTGGCCGAACTTTCAAAATCCTATTTAGTAATATAATGCTTACCTTGTACTAATAATAAAAATTATAATTACGACAATTAATCTAAACAGTATATCTGTTAAATTTGACTTATTATCGTTTTGATTTTTCTATAAGAGCTTGTTCACTACCAAAAAAATTATGATGGGGAGTCGTTTTCATATTTCAAATGTTTATGTAAGAGGAGTTCTCTTTCTTTCTTGTAGAAAGTGCCCGAAAGAAGTCAAGGACTCTAATTGTCATGATACCTCTGATAATAGTGTTTCTCTTCGCAAGTGCAATTGTTTGTATATACATGCGGAGAAGAAAGATGGCTAAGAGACAAGGTAATTGCTTTGCCAAAATGCACTATACTTTGCACAATTTGTCGTATTTCCATTTAAATCAAAATAAAAGCCGCTTTTTAGCTATTTCATGTAATTAATTACCATACAAGTGCAATTGATTTTATATATAAATATATGTTTTTTTTTTTTTTTTAAACTCAGAAAATCAAAGAAAGCGAGCACTTCGTGCATTAGACAATGAAAAACATGTCAAAGACTTGATAGACTCGGTTGAATTCACAGAAGAAGATAAGAAAGACATAGATGTACCATTTTTTGACTTGGAAAGCATTCTCGCAGCTACAAATAGTTTTTCAGAAGCAAACAAGCTTGGAGAGGGGGGCTACGGGCCGGTTTACAAGGTGATTTCAACAATATTGGTTGGTATTTAATTCTCATGTAAACTAGTTTCTAGTCAGTGGTAATATTGTGAGTATGGTACTGTCTCAGGGCACATTTTCAGGAGGTCAACAAATTGCTTTAAAGAGGCTCTCATGTGTTTCCGGACAGGGCTTACAAGAATTTAAAAATGAGGTGGTGTTGATTGCAAAACTTCAACATAGAAATCTTGTTAGTCTTCGTGGATATTGCATAAAAGGATATGAAAAGATTTTACTCTACGAGTACATGCCCAACAAAAGCTTAGACTCATTTATATTTGGTTGGCCTCTAAACTGAATTCATAATCTCTTGCAATGCTTCATATATATATATGGTTTTAGTAAAAGCTCATTTATTACTATTGCTAAAAGTATTGTTCTCTTGAATGGCAAATGGAAACCTTTCAAGATAAAAAGCTAAGAATGTCTTTGGACTGGGAGATGCGCTTCAAAATCATTTTAGGAATAGCTCGTGGGCTTGTCTATCTTCATCATGACTCCAGATTGAGGATCATCCATAGAGATATGAAAACTAGTAACATTCTTTTAGACGAGGAGATGAACCCCAAAATATCTGACTTTGGCTTGGCAAGGATGATTGAAGGCAAAGAAACCGAGGCTAGCACAATCAAACTAGCTGGAACTTAGTAAGTTTATGGTAAGCACTAGATAGTTTAATTGTGAAAGCTGATTCAATTCTTACTTATCCACCGATAAACATTATAATGCAGTGGCTATATGTCTCCGGAGTACACACAAAATGGAATGTTTTCATTCAAATCCGATGTTTTTAGCTTTGGTGTGGTTCTACTTGAGATTATAAGTGGAAGAAAGAATGATGCCATCATGAGCCTTATAGGTTATGTAAGTGTATTTAATTTTTGTAGTCATTAATTTCTTTAATTAGTAGGTTTATTGTCCATAAAAATTTTGATTTTAAAATTGTCTCAGGCTTGGAGATTGTTGGATGAAAACAAGGTGTTGGATTTAGTGGACCAGACTCTACGTGAAGATTGCAATGCATACCAGTTAGCAAAGTGTGTAAATATTGGATTCTTATGCTTACAAGACGACCCAAATGACCGTCCTACCATGTTAAATGTTGTTACCATGCTTGACAGTGAAGCTGCAACAATTCCAACTCCAAAACGACCATCTTTGGTTCCAGGGACATGCCTTTCTAGCACAACTAGTTCTTTTACTAGACTGGACACAATTACAGAATCAACTAGTAGTTTCGGAGGAACGTGATACCAATGCAAGTTCTCTTGAATCCATCCTTGATCTCTTAATAAGAAGGTTCTAGCGCAGACAAAACATTGGTTTTATGAATAAGAAGGGTTTATTAGTCCTTCACGCAAATGAAACTTTTCTCCCAATATCTATTCATTTTCTTGAACCTTCTTTACGGTATCTGCATTTGGTGATGATTGTAATTTCTTTTTCTATTTTGTTTCGGTCATTGTGAAGTAACCTATATGTAAGATTTGAATATCTATTCCTTTACTTGAAACTTCTCTATGGTAATGGTAATTGTATTTGGTGTATTTGGTGATGACTGTAATTTATTTTTCGTTTGTTATTTATTTATTTATTTATTTTATTTTCTTTCTTTCTTTTCGGTTCAAGTTTGAATATAATCTCTTCTCATTCAAGAACAGTTTTTTCTTTTTTCTTTTTTCTTTTTTCTTTTTCTCTTTTATTATATTTTTTAATTTTATTTTGAGTCGGTGGGAGATTTTAGTAGTGTTTTTTTTCTAATTTTTTTTTTTTTTTTCTAATATTTTAGTAGTGTTATTCACATGCATAAACGACATTCGGCATAAGGAAGGGCAGGCAACGATTTTCAGGTATCTTGACACAACTATCAAGTTTATGATTATCTTACCTCTGACCGTTAGAAAAATTGATTATCTTACCTTTAACCCTTAAAGAAATTTTACCTTTTACCCTTGCTAACTTAAGCTTTATAGATTTCTCCCACCTACACCCCGAACAAGTCTCATTATCCTTGCTCTTCCTTGCAAGCATCTTGTAATGATCGACATAATTAACACCAATATTTTAATAAATAAATAAAATTGGATAATGACGGATAATCTATTATTGAATATCTTGCACGTTTTACTATTAGAAATTGACAAATAAATAAAATGCCTTTCAAAATTATTAAAAATGACAATTTTTTTTATTAATTTAAAAACTTGGGACAATTGCAAATTCGAAGTTGCATTCGAATCATCGTTGCCTTGAGAGTTAGAAAGAAAAAAAATATATATATATACATATATATATATATATATATATATATATATATATATATATATATGGGAAAAAGGGGCGATTGCAAAGTCACGTGAGCCTCTTTGTTGGCACTAAATCTACCGACTTTTGAAAAAAAAAAAAAAAAGGGCAAGTGAAATTCAACAAGGTCTGTCTTCGGACAAATTTAGGGGTAACTTCACTCAAATTGATTTTCAAATTTAGGGGTAACTTCACTGAAGACCCTTGAACTTTCACTCGATTTGACAAACTCCTCCTAAACTTCAAAATCTCTCAATTTAGTCCTCTAAATTTTTAATTGCAATCAATTTGAATACCTCCGTCAGATTTTAAATATTAAATGACGTTTATACCCATAATTTTTTTTTATAAAATTTTAACTTTACCCTTAATTTTAAAACATTTTTTTATTTAAAAAAATGAAAATTAGGGATATTTTGGTTTTTTTTTGTATTTCTAACGGCTAAATTTGACGGAGGAGTTCAAATTGAGAACAGTTGAAAGTTCAGAAACTAAATTAAGAGATTTTGAAGTTTAAAAAAAATATATATCAAATCGAATGCAAGTTCAAAAGTTTTTAATGAAGTTACCTCTCAAATTTATGATGATAAGAGATGAAATTGTGCTATATATTCACGTCAAGCAAGCCCATGAGCACATGATGTGAAAATCAAAGAGCAGCACCCTATCCCCCCAAGATCAAATCCTTACTGCACCCTAATTTTGCCTTCGAAAGCAAGAAACACAAATTGCAGATTGTCTGTTTATTTTTTTAAGGTTAAATGCATTTTTAGTATGGCCGGCTATTTTGACACAACCCGACATAAATACGATACAAAATTATCGGGTTTAGGTTTACCCTAAGCGGATTTGGGTCATACCCGTTTATGACACGATTAAAATATTTTTTTTACCCTTAACGAGTTTGGGTCATAAACGGGTCAATTGACTCATTTATTTTGATAAACGAGTCAATTGACCTATTTATGGCCGTTTACTTTGATAAACAGGTTAATTGGCTTGTTTATGACTCGACTCATCACTTTCATTAAAAAAAAAAAAACTAAACGGGTTAAGCGGGTCATGTCGAGTGACTCACGAACTTATCATGTCGTGTCCAGGTTTGATAGAGCCAACCCGTTAGCTAAACGGGTCGTGTTTGGGTTTATCCTAAACTGGTCGCGGGTCATAACGAGTTATAAACAGGTCGACCTGCCGACCTGTTTTGCCAATCCTACTTTTTAGTACTTAAACTTTAAAACCTTTATCTTTTTTACTTGGGTTTCATATAGGGTAAAGTTCATATACCCCCCTCAAACTATCACCCAATTGACAATGTACCCCCCAAACTTTCAATTGCGACAATGTCCCTCCCAAACTACCAAAATATTGTCAATGTCCCCCCTAAGGTTAGAACAAAGATAAAAATGCCCCTATGTATTTCTCAATAAGACAAAAATACCCCTATAAATTCAAAAAATAAATAAAATAAATAAATTTTTAATTTTTTTTTAAAAAAAACGAAAATTTTAATTTAAAAAGAAATATTTTTTTTAAAAAAAAATAATAATTATTTTTTAAACGAAAATTTTTTAATTTTTTTTAAACGATTTTTTAAAAAAATAAAAATAAAAAAATAAAACGATTTTTTCTTTAAACAGAAATTTTTATTTAAAAGAAATGGGAATTTTTATTTTCTTAAACGAAAATTGTTAATTTTTTTTAAAAAAGAAATTTTAATTTTAGAGAGTTAAAAAAAAAAAAAAATCATAACCAAAAAAAAGAAAATTTTTAATTTTTTTCTTATACAATGGATTTTTTTTTTTTTTAATTTTAAATTTGCCATCCTTTGGATTTATTTATTTATTTTAGTTTTAGGTTTTTTCTAGAAGTTTTAGTATTTTTTATTTTTATTTGACTAAAGGTAGTTTCTTTGAGGGAACATTAACAATTTTTGGTAATTTGGAGAAAAAATTGTCACAATTAAAAGTTTAGGGAGTACATTGACAATTGTGTGGTAATTTGAGGGGATATATGAACTTTCCCCACGCCAACCCAATATATTCCATCTATATTTCATCTATAAAACTAACTATTCTCCACGCCAACCCAATCGTCGTATTCTATGTTTCAATAAAAATTAAAAATAAAATAAATAATTAAAAAACTAAAACTAAAACTAAAACCAAAAAATTATTAATTGAGAGGAATCCCTTTGTGCCAATGCCACCCCCTCAAATGAATCAGTGTTCCTATTTTCTCAGGCAACTCCTCTTCCGGCGCCATCTTGCTTCCTTCGAGATGCAAAACTCTAAGAAATTATCTTTAATGAAGTATAAAAGAGACCTGATCTGCGGATGACCTTTGTCATTTTCCGGGAAAAGATTAGCGTCAGAAAATATGGCTAGTTTCCGGATTTTACCCAGTTGATGTCAAAGGATCGGCAGCTATCTGACCATATCCAGGCGAATGACTTACAATGTGAAGAAAATTCTCTTGTTTTGGCTTTGACAAGCACAAGTCGCGCATGAGATCATGGAGGAGGCGGCAGGGTTTGATCCTTCCACCTGCCCCAATCGCTCGTATTTCGGCGACACAAAGCCTTCTGCTACCTACCATCGAACCAATTTCTTTTTGGGATATCGATGTCCTCTGGAAACTGGCTCAGATTGACGAAACATGGTTTCAACTGGTGTGGCAAATCTTGGTAGCTCAAAGACAAGGGCGTTGGGGCTTGGGGGTGGTTCGGTGTTATGGTGGGCTTTCGGCCTTGGTAGGATAGTGGGCCTTTGACCTTTGACTTGTAATGGGTCCTACCATATTATATTTGGTATGATCATATCGTTTTGATTAGCAGCCGTAAGGGTCTTCATAAACAAGACCCAAGAGATGTACTAGGCATTCAAGTTGCAATCACTTTATTTTGGTAAAATCAATGAAATTTTCATATTTTCGTTAAACAAAAAAAAAAAAAAAAAAATTTACTTTGGTAAAAAGAGTTCTCGAATACTCAATGGAGGCCAGGCGGCAGACACCTCAAATGCCTATTTTGTTAATAAAAATTTAGTTCTTTCATTTCAATTTCCATTTACAGTAGTTCAATTCCATTTCAATTCCTATGCAGATTATTAAATCTGTTACATTCAGCCACCCCATTAAGCCACTCCTCAATTATTTTTTATTTTTTAATAATTTTTTATTTTTTATAGGGGCATAGGATGTGTGGCATGTTTTGATTGGGTTGACGAGGCGATATGTTAGTTTGATGGACAAAATATAAGTGAGAAAAAATGAAAGTACTAAAAAAAATTTAACCCTGTTTTTTTCTATCATAAACAGTTAAATTATTTGTCTGTTAAGAAAAAGTAGGCCGGCCCAGAATATAAGAAAATGAATAGATTGGCATCAAATTGATGTGTTAATCTGTTGGTACGAGATTTAGATTTAGATTTACTAGGACGTGGCTTTCCTATGATGACAATATAATTGATGAAAAGACCCAACTAAAACACTTGATTGATAACTTGTTATAATCTTTACTTTTATAGCAATTATTAATCCAATTAAAACACTTGAAAAGACCCAACTAAACCCAACGAAAACACTGTGAATATGCCTTTGTCGTCCAATTTGGTCATATATTATTGCTGGACTTTCTTAGGGGAATGGTAACTGTAGGTTTAAGATGGGAGATGAACCTTATCTGGTATGTAAATCAAGAAAGAGATGGATTGACTGCCTAAAATCTTTTGGGCTAGCAGCAGAATTTCTATTTCGTCCCCACTATAAGATTTCCTAATGCGAAAATATAAAGTGGAATAATAAACAAGAGAAGATAAAAAGATTTAAAATTACGGTGGTTCAGCAATATGCCTACATCCACACACTAAGGCCCTAGAAGCTAAAATATTTCTTTTATTGAGTGATTTTATAGTACATAGGAGCCTTCAATATATAGAAGCTAAAGGGAGAGAGACTCTCATACATTAGCAATATAGGACAAGCCTACATATTCCCTAACATTTTCTCTCTAACTCATGGTGGAGACTTGTGAAATCTTGAGTTTGTTTCTTTATCAG
Organism: Corylus americana; assembly: GCA_036287905.1. Lineage (NCBI taxonomy): Eukaryota > Viridiplantae > Streptophyta > Magnoliopsida > Fagales > Betulaceae > Corylus > Corylus americana. The sequence goes on along the minus strand of CP125818.1, from coordinate 5,368,213 downwards.
TGACGGAGGCCAAGATGGTGGCCAGAAACTCATTGGAGGTGATGGCGGCCGAGGCAAGTGGCTCAAATTGATGGCAGCCGAGGGAGGTGATTGATGGCGCCATAATTGGAAGCATTAGTGGCTCTAATATGTGGGCTTGTCCCACATTGCTAATATAGGAGAGTCTCTCTCCCTTTAGCAATGTGGGACAAGCCCACATATTCTCTAACACCCACTATATATGCAATAAGTGTTAAATTACCAGTTATCCCAAAAGTTTAAGCTGATAGGAAAAAATAAATTTAATCACTTAATCATTATTTTCACACTTCTACTCATGTGTGGGCTCAAATTCCTTTTTAATAGGTGGGGCTCAACATATGGAATATTTAATTTAAATGAAGAGTGATTTGACGGAGTCAAGGATCGATCTCAGGACCTTTGGCTCTGATACTATGTTAAATTACCAGTATAATACTTTACGCCAGGAAAAGTGTAAAAACATTCAGCACAAATTTCCTAGCATATGGGATTTATACACCAGGAAAAGGGTATGTTCTCATTTATAAAAAAAAAATGGCGTATAGAAAAAAAAGCAGACAAACGTGTTTGCCTTTTTCATATGAAAATACTAGGTGTCCTTCTTGTGTTCTCATGGTGTTTTCCTGATCCTAGGTAGATATTATTTTTAAAAAACATACGATAGAAATAAGGGCCAATTTCTTTTTTATTCTTTTAGAAAATACTATCCACCTAAGACTAGGAGGACACTCGATCATAACAAGAAAAAGGGTCTTTAGCGACCAAACAATTAGCGGCGACCCAAAAGTCGCCGCTAATGAGGAGTCATTAGCGGCGACTTTCAAGTCGCCGCTAATAGTGGACGCTAAATACCAAAAAAAAAAAATTTGGAATTTAGTAGTGACCTAAATAGCGGGCACATTTGTCGCCATTATTGAGACTCATCAGCGACGCCTCTCAGGGGTCGCCGCTGTTAACCCCTCCTTAGTGGCGACATTGGGTCGCCGCTAATAAGATTCAATTAGCGGCGACACAATGTCGTTGCTATTGAGTACCAAATAGGTGTCGCCACTATTGACTTGATAAAAATTAAAAAATATATATTAAAAAGAATATTAGCGGTGACATTGTGTTGCTACTATTGAGTGCCAAACAGCGGTAACAACTAGTGTCGCCGCTGATGAGTAGTCAATAGCGGCGACCATGGTGTTGCCACTATTGACTTGATAAAAATTTAAAAAAAATATATTCAAAAGATTATTAGCGGCAACACAATGTCGCTGCTATTGATCAGTGCTAGACAACGGCGGCACCTAGTGTCGTCGTTGATGAGCAATCAGTTAGCAGCGACAAAAAGTCATTAGCGGCAACCCTAAAGTCGCCGCTATTTGGCATTAGTGTCGGATTAAAAGCAGCCACCAAATAGTGGCTACTTGTCACCGCTATTACTAAATAGCGGCTAAAAAATGCTCATTAGCAGCGACTTTGAGTCCTCGCTAATGACCTTATTTTTTGTAGTGACTTAGCATTCTCTTTTTTATATACCCCAATATTAAATATGCTTGTTATAAGGAGTTTTTTTTTTTTTTTTTTTTTTTTAATGTGTGACAAAATATGATTGGTGTTAATGATGAACAATAACTGATTTCGTAAAAAAAAAAAACAAAAATTTGCTTAGGCCCAAGAGTATTTAGTCATTTTTTGTACAGATTCTGATAAAAATTGGTCTCAGTATCTATTTGTTAAAATCTCAAGCCACATAGACCAACATAGCATTTATCACTTAAATAATGTGTGTTCAGATCTACCATTCTGCCCATAAATTCGTACCCAAAAATGATACTTGAATCCAATTCGTGAACCCGAATTCGTATACCCCAGAATATTGGAACAAATTAATGGATGCATCTACCAGCGAATCTAAAGTTCAGCATGATTTGAAGGAGCGTCCCACCTTGATTCAATGGCCACTTTTTAAAAAAGAAAAAAACGTACATAGTTGATAAGGACCCAACAAACAAAAATAAAAGCGGACGCCATGTCGATTTTATTATTTTCCTAGTCACATAATAATGTCAATTATTCTTTCTTACAAGGAGGAGAACGAGAAAAGTAAAGCCACCGGCCAAGACATTAATGTAGATGGAATGGACGAATTGCATACCAAAATAATGAAAATTGCTGATCGGGAAGCACTTGTTGGTTAAAAAGCATATAAAAACATGAGATGTAATCGTGAGGGGTATAAAACCAGAATGTCTTGCAACGAGATGCCAAGCATGCATCTTTAGTGCACTTGAAATGATAGAAAATGATCTCCAATACCACTGGAAAAGAAAATTATTGGTATACGTACGTATCTTGATTCCTCATCTACAAGTCGGACTCTGAAGCTCATGGATTCTGGAAACGTGATCTTAAGCGATGATGATCAGTTGGCGAAGGTTCAGTGGGAGAGCTTCCAATATCCGACTGATACATTTCTTCCAGGCATGAAGATGGATGAAACACTGATGTTGATTTCATGGATAGGTGATGGTGACCCAAGAGGGGGGCAGTTCACTCTATTAGAAGATATTTGAATGACCCTAAAGTTAGGAATTTGATAAAAATTAGATTACCTTGCACAATCTGTCATACTTCCATTTCAATCAAATAAAAGCCACTTTTTAGCTATTTCATGTAATTAGTTATCATGCAAGTGTAATTGATTTTTTATGTACATGTTTTTTTCTCTTTTTTTTTTCTTTCTAAATTCAGAAAATCAAAGAAAGCGAGCACTTCGGGCATAGGCATTAATGAAGAACATGTCAAAGACTTGAATAGACTCGGTTGAATTCACAGAAGAAGCTAAGAAAGACTAGATGTACCATTTTTTAACTTGAAAAGCATTCTCAATGCTACAAATAGTTTCTCAGATGTAAACAAGCTTGGAGAGAGGGGGGTATGGGCCGGTTTACAAGGTAATTTCAACAATATTAGTTGGTATTTAATCCTCATGTAAACTAGTTTCTGGTTAGTGATAATATTGTGAGTATGGTACCTCAGGGCACATTTTCAGGAGGTCAACAAATTGCTTTAAAGAGGCTCTCATGCAGCGACGAAACTAGGAATTTATATTGAACTGGGCCATTGTATGAAGGAGAAATATATAAAATAGAGAACCAAAAAATAGATGAAAAATAGGAAAAAATACACTTTACCTCCATGAAGTATCCACCCATTTTCGTTTTGACGTCTAATGTTTAAAAGGTGACACTTGACCCCCACAAAGTTTCAGACATTAACAAAAAAGCTCATCTGTTTATTTTGGCTGTTACTTTGGACGGAAACCAAGTAACGTATATGGCACGTGACACTTTTCAACCATAAATTTGAAAATGCCCTCGGGGGTAAAGTGTAAACATAAAAATAAAAAGATAAAAGCTTTTTTTTTTTTAAAAAAAAATAATAATAAAACTAAACTAAAACAAAAAACTTGGTTTAATTACATTTTTAGTACTAAAGTTCTCACATTTTTTTTCTCACCTAGATTACAAATCGTATAACAGATGGTACATGACTTATGGGAAAAGACCAACTTAATACTTCTGTCACATTCTGTTAACCCAAACTAACGGACTGTCAAGTGTCACCCCCAAAAAATGCCACATATCCTAAAAATATTTGGCGACACATGTCCAAAAAAAAATGCCAATTTGACGCCACATGTCCTAAAAAACTAAAAATAATTAAAAAAAAAAACAATAAAAAAAAAGATAAACCCTTAAAAAATTGAAAAAAAAAATATGGGGTGGCCAGGCCACCCCATTATGGTATTTTGGGGTGGTTTTGTCCACCACTAGACCGTCCATAGGGGTGGCTCAGCTAATTATTAAACCATTTTTTTTTAAGGACATGTGGCATTTTTTTTGGGGTGACACACGGCAGTTTGTTAGTTTGGGCTAATAGAATGTGACGGAAGTACCAAGTTGGTCTTTTCCCATAACTCAGGTACCATCTGTTATACGATTTGTGACTTAGGTGAGAAAAAATTAAAAAAAAAGTGAGAACCTTGGTACTAAAAAGGTAACTAACCCGAGTTTTTTGTTTTAGTTTAGTTTAGTTTTTTTTTTTTTTTTTTTGTTAAATAAGCTTTTTTTCTTTTTAAATTATTTATTTTTATGTTTACACTTTACTCTCCGAAGTAATTTTTGTTTACAATTTACCCCCTGAAGTAATTTATGTTTACACTTTACCCACGATGGCATTTTCAAACTTTTTGGTTGAAAAGTGTCACGTGCCATGCACGTGACTTGGTTTCCGTCTAAAGTGATGAGCAAAATAAACGGATGGACTTTTTTTGTTAACGTCTGAAACTTTGTGGGAGTCAAGTGTCACTTTTTAAACATTGGACGTCAAAATGAAAATGGGTGGATACTTCATGGGGGTAGAGTGTATTTTCTCCAGAAAAATATATTAAGATTAAAGATTAAATCAACATATAAAAAATAAAATTAGTTTTTATTGAGTGTGAAGAAAATATAAGCAAAATAAAAGATAGAAAATAATTGTTTTTCTTAAAAAATTAATATTTTTGCAGTATATTTAATACAAATTCCAAACCTGGGGTAGGCCATAGCCTACCCTGGATTTCATATGTGTCCGTCTCTGCTCTCATGCATGTGTCTCACGACAAGGCTTGCAAGAATTTAAAAATGAGGTGGTGTTAATTGCAAAACTTGAACATAGAAATCTTGTTAGTGTTTGGGGATATTGCGTAAAAGGATATGAAAAGATTTTACTCTATGAGTAAATACCCAACAAAAGCTTAGACTCATTTATATGTGGTTGGCCTCTAAACTGAATTTTTAATCTATTGTAGTGCTTCATAGACTATATATACCTTGTTTGAGTAAAAGCTTATTTATTACTATTGCTAAACATATTGTTCTCTTGAATGGCAAAGGGAAACCTTTTAAGATAAAAATTAAGCTCAGCATGTCTTTGGACTAGGAGACGTGCTTCAAAATCATTTTAGGAATAGCTTTTGCATGGGCTTATCTATCTTTATCATGACTCCAGATTGAGGATCATCCAGAGAGATATGAAAACCAGTAACATTCTTTTAGACGAGGGGATGAATCCCCAAATATCCGACTTTGGCTTGGCAAGGATGATTGAAGGCAAAGAAACCGAGGCTAGCACAACCAAACTAGCTGGAACTTAGTAAGTTTATTGAAGGCACTAGATAGTTTAATTGTGAAAGTTGATTCAATCCCAACTTATCCACTAATAAACATTATAATGCAGTAGCTATATGTCTCCGGAGTACACACAAAATGGAATGTTTTCATTCAAATCCGATGTTTTTAAGTTTAATGTGGTTCTACTTAAGATTATAAGTGGAAGAAAGAATGATGCCATCATGAGCCTTATAGGTTATGTAAGTGTATTTAATTTTTGTAGTAATTAATTTCTTTAGTAGGTTTATTGTCCATAAAAATTTTGATTTTAAAATTGCCCTAGGTTTAGAGATTGTTGGATGCAAACAAGGTGTTGGATTTAGTGGACCAGACTATACGTGAAGATTGCAATGCAGACCAGTTATCAAAGTGTGTATTGGATTCTGATGCTTACAAGACAACGCAAATGACCACCCCACCATGTTAAATGTTGTTACCATACTTGACAGTGAAGCTGCAACAATTCCAACTCCAGAACGACTATCTTTGGCTCCAAGGACATGCCTTTCTATCACAACTAGTTCTTCTACTAGATTGGACACAGTTACAAAATCAACTAATAGTTTCGGAGGAACATGACACCAATGCAAGTTCTCTTGAATCTATCCTCTCTTAATAAGAAGGTTCTAGTGTGGACAAAGCATTGGTTTTATGAATAAGAAGGTTTTATTAGCCGTTCACCCAAATGAAACTTTTCTCCCAATATCTATTCATTTTCTTGAACATTCTTTATGGTATTTGTATTTGGTGATGATTGTAATTTCTTTTTCTATTTTGTTTTAGTCATTGTGAAGTAACCTATATGTAAGATTTGAATATCTATTCCTTTACTTGAAACTTCTCTATGGCAACTGTATTTGGTGATGATTGTAATTTATTTTTCTTTCGTTTTTTTTTCTTTTTTTCTTTTTTTTCGGTTCAAGTTTGAATATATAATCTCTTCCCATTCAAGTAAAAAAAAATTTTCTTTCCTTTTCCTCTTTTATTATATTTTTTATTTTATTTTGAGCGGGTGAGAGATTTGAGTAGTGTTCTTCACATGCAAGAATTAAGTCAAGTGAAGGTGAGCGGAGTTAGCTACCTATGCTTTTGACTAATTAAATCAAGTTTCTCGATCCTCCCAAAGCATGTATTTACACTTTCTACAGTATTATTTCGGTGTAACATTAAAAAGTAAATCATTAGCTCCCTATTTAGTTGGCAAGACTTGGCCAATACCGTGCCTTATTAGTAGACATTCGACATAAGGAAGGGCGGGCGACGATTTTCAGGTGTCTTCACATAACTATCAAGTTTAGGATTACTTTACCTCTGACCCTTAGGGAAATTTTACTTTTTACACTTAACTTAAGCTTCATAGATTTCTCCCTCATACACCCCCGACATGTCCGTGAATATATATATCCTTACTCCTCCTTGCAGGCATCTTGTAATGCCCTACATAATTAATCCAATATTTTAATAAATAAATAAAATGAGATAATGACAGATAATATATTATTCAATCTCTTGCACCTTTTAATATTAGAAATTAACTAATAAATAAATTGCCTTTCAAAATTATTATAAAATGATAATTTTTTATTAATTTTAAATCTTGCAATATTCAAACATTTGAAGTTGAATTCAAACGATGGTGGGGCCTTGAGATGTTCCAAGTTAAATTCACTAGAATCTAAATTCAACCCAATAATATTTAGAAAGAAAAAATTATATGGGAAAAAGGGGCAATTGCAAGTCACATGATCAGCCTCTTTGTTGGCACTAAATGTACCGACTTTTGAGAAAGAAAAGCTACCACAAACGATTCAACAAGATCTGCCTTGAGATGTTTCAAGTAATTAATCATTAGTTTAACACATTCTCACATTATACACTTTTGAAGTTTAGTTAAAAAAAGACGTGCTAGTTTAGGTCAAGTGAAATTGTGTCTTGTTCTTAAAATTGACACGTCGCAATGAGAACAAGAACAGTAAATCCATAATGACAGCTAACCCAAAAAAGGTGTGGGACAAATTTCACCACAACGTAGCCTGGTTTCAACTTTCGAGTTGGTTTTTACTCACCATCCTCTTAACTGTGATGGCTACTTGTCAATGCCCTACAGTAAAATAATTAATGATGCAGCGTGACTTAGTGGGCTGCAGCGAAAAAATCAATAAGCAGCGGATAAGTATTTCTAGATCTTGATTTTATCAATGATCTAAGAAATCTTCTTGACAAAAGCTAGATACTATCTAAGTTTTGAAGGAAAATAGAGGAATAAACTCAACTTTGAATAATTCTCATTAATAAAAATCAATAATCAATATAAACTCTCTTTCTTTAGAGGCTATAGCATATATTTATACTCCAAAACCTTAAACCTAATAAAATATGACATAAATACCTTTAAAACCCTAAACCTAATAAAATAACGAAATAAAGACTCTCAAAACTCTAACCCTAATAAAATAACAACATAAAGTCGGTTTAAGCTAATAAAAGCAGGAAAAAAAAATAACATAATGTCCCCGCATGCGCTCGATCGCAGGCACGCGGGCGGTCGATTACACTTCTAGGGACCTGGTGCACTCGATCGCAGGATCAAGCGCAGTACCAAAGCCTGTCTTCTGAGACCTGAATCATTCTCCCCTTGTTGGAGAAAATTCACCCTCGAATTTGGCTGGTTCTTTCCACGGTCCTTCGGATGTCCAGTCAACTCATTCCACTCACCCTTCCTCAAGAGCAAGACAATGCAATACCCCACAATATACGTGATGGCACTAATCATCACCAGACTACGACGATTATGTTGAAGGCCCCGCACCTCACCCTGCCGTGTTGTCTTGCCATGCTTTTCTCGTGCCTTGCCCTTCCCACATGCCATGAGAAACCCCAATGAACACACAAAGACCCATTCGCTCTTTGATAGAAAAGTCGTCTCCACCCCATAGATCTCATCACAACTTTGGTTAAAAGTCTTTGACAAGATATGATCAACTCCAAAGAAATCAACTTCCAAATCAAAGACTTCTCTTTTAGGACTTTCATCGAGTTCTTGATGTATAGAACTCACCTCTTCATCAGGATAGGTGTCGTAAATTGGAGGAGAATTCCAATCCATGAATCCTTGCGAAAGATTTTCAACATTTTTATGTATGAACTCCTCATTAATGAAATCGGATTCTTGAAACTCTTCATCCACATATTCCTTTTCCTCCTCCACAAAATATGGATTTGCTTGATGGGTTTGAGGCTCATGAATGATGGTCAAGTTGAATTGTCGCGGTATCCACTACAAGAAAGTTACTTATTAGGGGCGACTAAAAAGTCGCCCCTAATACTCAACTATTAGGGGCGACTTTGAAAGTCGCCCCTAATAGTTCCGTATTAGCGTCCACCTCCAAGTGGATGCTAATAATGGGTCAAAAATTTGACTATTAGCGTCCACTTTACAGTGGACGCTAATAAGTCGACCCTAATATACGCGCGGGAATTATCTGAGGGGCGGGAAAAATTTAAGCGGCGAAAAAAAAAATTTAGGGTCGACCCTAATACTTAACTAATAGCGTCCACTTAAGTGGACGCTAAAAGATGAAAAAAAAATAAAAAAAGAAAAAAAAAAATCACATAAAAGCTCAATAGGGTCGACTTTGATCGTCAACCCTAATAGTTAGTTATTAGGGTCGACAAAGTCGACCCTAAAGAGTGCGTAGAAGAATTAAAAAAAAAAAATAAATAATAAATTTGATTACCAATAGCGTCCACTTTTAGTGGACGCTATTGACATATTATTAGGGTCGACTTTGTCGACCCTAAAGAGCGTGTAGAATAATTAAAAAAAATTAAAAAAATAAATTTGATGACCAATAGCGTCCACTAAGAGTGGACGCTATTGACATATTATTAGGGTCGACTTCAAAGTCGACCCTAAAGAGTAGGTAGTAAATCAAATAAAAAATAAAAAATAAAAATTGATGACCAATAGCGTCCACTAAAAGTGGACGCTGAAGATACCTCATTAGGGTCGACTTTTAAAGTCGACCCTAATGCTTATATATTAGGGTCGACTTTAAAGAGTGGGTAGTAAATCAAAAAATAAAATAAAAAATAAAAATTGATGACCAATAAAGTGGACGCTGAAGATACATCATTATGGTCGACTTTGAAAGTCGACCCTAAAGAGTAGGTAGTAAATAAAAAAAAAAAAAATTAAAAAAAAAAAATTGATGACCAATAGCGTCCACAAAAAGTGGACGCTGAAGATACCTCATTAGGGTCGACTTTCAAGAGTAGGTAGTTAAATTTAAAAAAGAATTAAAAATTAAAATTGTTGACCAATAGCGTTCACTGAAAGTGGACGCTGAAGATGCCTCATTAGGGTTGACTTTGAAAGTCGACCCTAATGCCTAAGTATTAGGGTCGACTCTAAAGAGTAGGTAGATAAATCAAACAAAAAATTAAAAATTAAAATTGATGACCAATAGCGTCCACTAATAGTGGACTCTATTGACATATTATTAGGGTCGATTTTAGAGTCGACCCTAATGCTTATGCATTAGGGTCGACTTTATCGACCCTAAAGAGTAGGTAGTAAATCAAAAAAAAATTAAAAATTAAAATTGATGACCAATAGCGTCCACTGTAAGTGGACACTGAAGAGGAATTATTAGGGTCGACTTTAAAAGTCGACCCTAATGCTTATGTATTAGGGTCGACAAAGTCGACCCTAAAGAGTAGGTAGATAAATCAAACAAAAAATTAAAAATTAAAATTGATGACCAATAGCGTCCACTAATAGTGGACGCTATTGACATATTATTAGGGTCGATTTTAGACTCGACCCTAATGCTTATGTATTAGGGTCGACTTTATCGACCCTAAAGAGTAGGTAGTAAATCAAAAAAAAAATTAAAAATTAAAATTGATGACCAATAGCGTCCACTGTAAGTGGACACTGAAGAGGAATTATTAGGGTTGACTTTAAAAGTCGACCCTAATGCTTATGTATTAGGGTCGACAAAGTCGACCCTAAAGAGTAGGTAGATAAATTAAAAAAAAATAATAAATCTGTTATTGCGATCGATCGCACCCAAGGTGCGATCGATCGCAATAACAGAATGTTGAAATCCAATATTCGATTACTGCGATCGATCGTAACCATGGTGCGACCGATCGCAATAACAGAAAGGCTCAAATATATATATATATATTTTTTTTTTTTTTTTGCTGCCCAATAACGTCTACTAAAATTGTGTATATATCACTGCATTATTTAAAATTTTTAAATAAAGTGATACAATATGCACCGTCGATTCCATCCTCCTAAAGAAAGATTTTAATTTGTATATATTTGCCATTTGGTTAGTTGTTACATTTGGACTAATTTGAAGAGTTAATTCCCATTTCATAATTCATATTAAATTTTACAGATCTAATAGTGTATATATATTATATGATGAATATATTGATACCTTATGGAAAGATTTTACACTGTTAAATATAACAAAACAAAATCTAAACCGTAAAATAATTCATCTCAGTTTTAAGTGAAAATATATTGATACCTTGCAATTCAAAAACCGGCCATGTGCAAATACGGGGTCATTCCCAAAAGAAAACACAAAAGCAAGTCAAAAGAAACAAAACTAAAGACAAATAAAAAGATTAACTTAAAACATACTAAACAAAATAAAAAGGGTAAACTATGGGGTGCCTCCCATGAGCGCTAAGTTTAATGTCTGTAGCCAGACGGTAGTCCCTGCTTACTGTTGTCCAGAAGATGATGCTCCTGTAGATGGTGGTGGCAACCGGTTGACAATGGCCTGCATCAATTCTTCTAAGGCGCCTAGGCGTTTGCCCATCAATTCGTTATTTTTCCGAGCCTCCTTTCTTTGGCCAGCCAACTCTCTCCGAAGGCCCGCTATTTCTTCACTAAGTGAGCGGTTTCGTGCTTCACGAAAAATTCTCGGGGCCTCCTCCTCAGCTGTCTCTGAATCAACTATAGGTTCATCTTCGGCCATTGGCTCGGCCTCATACTCTTCCGCACCAGCTGCTGGTGCTGGAGCTACCTGGGGCATGTGGAAAAGGCTCTTGTTCTATTGGCGAATGCCAAATATGGGAGTAGTAGTGACTGGTTCATCGGCTGCGGTACCCTTGACGCCTTTCTTCTGGAGGATGTAGGAGATTAAGTATGGGAAAGGCAACCCCCATGAATGTGTGGACCCCGCTCCTCCAACGTGCACCCCATTCCAAAATTTGTAAATTTGCCTCCAAATTATGTCGGGAATGGAGTACCAAGCACCTTTATGGAAGGCGTAGAGTGCTTGAAGAAATTGATCCCGCCTCTAACTTTTGTGCCCAAAGGGAAAAGCATTACGGTGTAATACGGAGTCCACAAACCAAAGCCGTTGAGGTAGCTTGGATCGGCTGGCGGCATTATGGTGGGCATCGGCATATATCCCTTCGCACATGTCGTCAATAATTTCCTCCACGTAGAAGTTGTCCGGTTGGTCAGCAAGTTGTGTGGCTTCTGGAGGTTGCTCATCATTGCATTGAAGGGCAGCAGCAATGTCGGCCCGTGTTATGTCAATAGCTTTGCCTTGCACTTTCGAAGAGAGGGCAGCTATCTTCCTGCAGTCATGAGATAGGTGGACATAAAACTCGATCACCAATTTTCTGTAAGCAATGGGGGTGACCGGCTTGAAAAGCTTCTTGAGCCCCCGTCGCTTGAACTCGGCGACCGCCCATTGAGTCCCCTCAAGATTTTCAAAGTCTTCGCGAATGGCGAAAGTGGTCTCAAATAGCAGCTCCCGTTCCTCAAAAGTGGGTGGAGGAGAAATGGCTCGGGTATCAGACCCTCGGGAGGACGAAGCTCGAGTTCTTGGCATGATGAGCTTGATTGGGGACTTTTGTCGAACACCTGGTGTGCACTAGAGATAGGCAAAATTGCAAAACAACGCAACTTCTCTCAAAACCCCCTGCAAAAACATCCAAATCCAACCACAACAAAGCAATGTGGGTGGATGAACACTCACAATTGCCAAAATATGAGAAAAAAAAAATTTTCGAAAGTGCTCGTGGTTGGGGTGTTGATGGGAATGGGGAATGGGGTGTAAAGTAGAGGTGGTGAAAAGTACCTGGTATGGTTGCCGGAGAAGAGAACCGTGTGGTGGTTGTGTGGTAGAAGTGATTAAAAATGGTGGACGGGTGGTTGTGCCGGAGGTGCGTGGGTGCCTTGGAGAGGTGTACGGCGCAGGGGGGAAGAAAATTTTGTGGGCGGTGGGGGGTAAGTGACCTAAAATAGGTCACGTGGTGTGCTGTCCGAGTGCGATCGATCGCACACATGGTGCGATCGATCGCATTCGGCCAAGGATGTGCGTGGTGATTCTGTTATTGCGATCGATCGCACCCAATGTGCGATCGATCGCAATAACAGAATCACCATACATACATATATATATATATACATACACAAACAGTAAAAAGTAAACAGTAAAGGCACGTCTGGCGCCAGTCTGAACAGTGAAAGTATCAATCTGAAACAGTAGCTGTCGGCACTGTGGTGTCGGCAGACAAATCTTGAACAGTGAGTGAACAGTGCATCTGAACAGTGATCCTGCGCGTGTCGTCGGGACATGAACAGTAAAAGTGAACAGTGATTTTGCACAGTAACTTCAAGTAGAAATGAACAGTGATCCATCTAAGATCAAGGAGAACCAAAAATTGAAAACCAGCCGTCATGAGCTAGCTCTGTTGAACTGAACAAATCTGGCCGTTATGGAGCCAGTCTTGAGAAAACCTGAGAAAACTAGCCGTTTGATGGGCTAGACTGAAATCTTTGGACCGTTAAGGGCCTAAGAATACCCAAATCATTCTTCATTAAGAGGGCCAATAGAATCAAGGTAGGTCTGAATCCATTGTTTCTTTTTGGAGCAATATTTTGGGACAGGCGGAGTAGGAGGAGGAGCAGAATATGGCACTATGGCATCATATCTGCGAGTCATGTGTTCAACCTTTTTAACAATGGGACCAATTTTTGGGGACATCGTCCAGGTTTTGCATTGGAACCAGTGTCTTTCAATTTTTTTTTGATTTCTGGCATATTTCCATTTGAGAAACCAAGGAATTCTGAATTCTCTGGCAAAATAAAGCATGGGAGAAAAAATAGGATTGTAATGGGCAATAAAGCCTTTACAGGCAACACGGGAAGAAATTAGGTGGAAAGCATAAACAAGGGGGTCAGGAAGAACGTCAATTGTTAATCCAAAGTATTCCCACCAATGTTTGAACCAAGGAGGAAGTAGACAATCAAAATCTTCAATGAAAGTAATAAACCAAAAATGTTTGGATTCAGGATTCTGGTAAAGCATAAAGCGAAACCAGGCATTGACATAATCTTAGTATGAAAAGGAAATTGGAGAATTGGAAGAGGGGATAAGCAAAGATGGGTGGGAACCCCATTCTTCCACAGAAATGAATCTCATAATATAGGCAATAGTCCCGACGGCCGTTAGAGGATCGTCTTTCTTGGGAATAGACCTAAATTTGATAGATTTGGTTTTGATCAAGATGTCAGTAAAATATGACAAATTTTTCAGGGGGTGTTCGGGAATCCAATGAAATTGGGCAGGGAAATAGTTATGAGCTAATTCTCCAGGGGTTCTGGAAAGGTCTTGGGAAGAAAATAAATATTGAGAAAAAGGTAGATGAATCCAAGGGAAGGATAAAACAATGGGATTAGAATTTGGTTCCGTTTTAGAACCAGAGTGGGGATTGGGTTCCGTTTGAGAATCCGCAATCGGAGGAAGATAACTATAAAAGGCAGACGAATCTGACTGAACAATTAGTGGGGATTTACCAACCACTGTTGAGGAATGGGTTACAGGTTCACCAAGGAAATCAAGGGGAACCATGCCAAGTGGAATAGAGGGACAAGGTCTCAAAACAGGGTTAACCTTTTCCTTTCCCTTGTTGCTGGCCATTGTGGCACTGCAAAAATTCACGGGTAAGAAAATCAGGTATTGAATTGGTTGAGCCTTTGATGTATTCAATATCAAAATAAAAAACACTTAAAATAGCTTGCCATCTGGCAAATATCAGTTTTGATGCAATATTTTCAACATCTTTTTTCAAAATATACTTGGCAGATTTACAGTCAATTCGCAACAGAAATTTTTGATTGAGCAAATCAGACTGAAATTTGGTAATGCATAAAACAACAGAAAGTATTTCTTTCTTAATAGTACTATAATTAATCTGCGCAAAATTCCAGGATCCAGAATGGAATCGAACAATTTGTTCAGAAGATTCTGGGTTAGATTCTGATGAAACAACTTGTTTTAGGATTCCTCCAAAACCAATATCAGAGGCGTCGGTATCCACAATCTTGAAAGAATTATCAGAAGGGATGCCTAGACAAGGGAGAGTCTTGACATGGAGTTTGATTTCTTTGACAAGAGAAGTATGGATATCGGACCAGGGGGGAGGATTGCCTTGCAACCTTTCAAATAAAGGTTTACAATGTTTTCGCAAATCCTTGTAAAAATCAGCAATATAATTTAAAGAACCAAGAAACCTTTGAAGTTGGGTTTTCTCGGTGATGACATCAGGAAATTTATCAGCAAATTGAATCGCCCTGTCAATGGGACGAATCTGGCCTTTAGAAATATCAAATCCAAGAAATCTGATTTTATCTTGGAAGAGTTTGATTTTTTTGGCAGAGACAACAAGTTCGTTATATCGAATGGTTTCTAGAAACGATTTCAAATGTTTCCAGTGTTCATCGATGGACTTTGAGAAGACAAGAACATCATCAATATAAACAATAGTGAAATGACTGAATGGGTTAAAAATATCGTTCATGATATTCTGGAACTCACTCGGGGCATTTTTCAAACCAAAAGGCATAACATTCCACTCATAGTGACCAAAAGGGGTAGTAAAGGCCGTTCTGTACCTATCACTATCCTTAATCTGGACTTGCCAAAATCCTGACTTTAAATCAAACTTAGAGAAGACAACAGCGTCGTTCAGACGACTGACTAGGTCTTTCCTATTGGGGATAGGATACCTAATCCATTCTAACACATCATTGAGGGGCTTGTAGTTAATGACCAACCTTGGAGCACCCCGTTCTAACTCAGCATTTTTCATGACATAGAAAGCAGCACAGGACCAAGGGGATTTACTCTTTCGAATAATACCCTTAGCAAGAAAATCAGTAATTTCTTTTTGACAAAATTCTAAAGTTTCGGCATTCATTTGAATAGGCCTAGCTTTAGTTGGAATTTTGTTTTTAGAAAAATCTTTAACATAAGGCAAGGAAACAATATGATTTTTCTTATGCCAAAAAGCATTAGGAAAATCAGAACAAACAGAATCAATAATCAAGGTATTGAAAGCAGAAATCTTTGATTGCAAAAGTTTATCAGAAAGTTGTTCAGCAATCTTTTTATATCTTAATTCTTGTTTGAGGAAATTGAGTTGTTTATGCTTAGCAGAGACTAAATTTAAACAACCGTTATCAATTTCAGATTCAGGAGCAAAAGGGAATTTTACTTCAAATCCCATTTTAACAGTTGAGACACCAGTGTCATCAATTGTTATGGGGTAAAGCATAGCAATGAAAGGCAGACCAAGAATAACTTTATCAGTCATGTTCTTGACTAAAACAGCAGGAATATGAAAACAAACATTGTTTTGGCAAACATGAACGTTATTTAATTCATATTTGATATTCAACTTTTCTCCACTGGCTGAATGCAACCGTTCCGTGGATTTTTCAAAATATTTGCTGGGAATTAATCCTTCTTGGATACAATTCAAATCAGCACCAGAATCAATCAAAGCAACAACATCAAGAGTAAAATCAGGAGAAACAATGATATGCACATTAGAATGCCATTTGGGAGGAACAACTTTGTTGATTATTTTGACAAAATGGGTTTTGTCAGAATCAAAAACAGGAAGTTGCTTACTCCTTTTTAAATTAATCATATCTTTCCTGATGTTACGAATCTCGTATTTCAAATCTGAGATTGTAACTCCTTTGGATTTTTATTTCAAAGTATTTTCAGGAGATGTTTTAGTATTGCTTTGCTCCTCTTGTTTGGTCAGAACAGAACAAATACTAATATAATTATGATTAATCACATTAGGAGGAGCAGGTTCAAAACATTGAGTAGGATTGATGGATCTGTCAAAGATCCTTTGGAAGTCAGGTTCTATTTCATTCTTACCAAAGTTTTGTTTGAGAATTCTGACGTTAGGGTCAGTGGATTCTTGAGGGGAATTTTCAGGACCAGAAAAGGAAATCTTTTCGGTGCCAAAATCTTTTTCAGAAGAACTGGGACTATTGGTAGAAAATTCAGAAAGAAATTTATCAATTTTCTCAAGGTCTGTTTGAGAAGTATTTCGATACGAAAGCTTTGACAAATTAGGGAGAGATTGGGAAACAAAATTGTTTTGCTCAATGATTCTCCTATCGTTAGTGATAGGGTCCTTATCATGAGTTTTGAAAGGGGAACATTTAACAACCATATTGTTGACATCAAGAAGAGTGTTTTCAGTAGGAGGATGGGAAGATCTGATGACAGATTTATCCTCTTTCACAAACTTCTTTTTGACAACGTTCAAATCATTTTCGTCTGGAAAATGTTTTTGAAGAAAATCAAAAAACAAAATGTGAGTTTGGGACCTGATCATAGTCTCGGCCCATTTGACCTTGATACGATCTCGTTCCTTTTGAGAATACTTGGCACGGTAAGCATGCCGTAACTCACGATTTTCTTTTGAAGAAAAATCTTTGTTCAAAGCAGACCAATCAATGACAGAGAAGAAATCTCTGATATGAGCAGTGATAACATTACACTGATGAGGAAAACTCGGGGGAATAAGAGCAACAAAATCAGAAGCAGAAGGAGAAAGAGATCCACGATCGTCATCCGTTAGGGGATGATTTTTCGTAGAATAAAAAGCAGATGAAACTTGGGAATCGGTAAAAATTCCTTTGAGTTTCAAACCAGGATTAACTGTGGGATGAAGATGAGGAGAATCGTTAAGGGATTCATCGACATCTTTATCTCTACGACGGAGTCCTTCTGAGGTTGTTGAACCCGCAAAAGAATTCCTTCGTTCATTAATCAACAGGGGACATTCAATTCTGTTTGAATATCCCAAATCAGCAAAATTGATCTCAACAGATCCATCCATATACTGTTGGATGTAATCAAGATTAGAGGCATCGTTAACTACTCGAGAAGGTTTTGCAACACCTTCCGAAAGCCATTCGTTGGGTAATTCAATCTCAGCCCATCGAATCATTTTTGGAGTTTTAATATGAGCATTCTGAGTAGAACTTTGAATCAACAGAGTCGATTCGCCTGTATTCTTAATCACAGCACGTGGATCAAGTTTTGTTTTCATCAACTTATAATAAATACGATAGATGATAGCAACAGGATGGCTACCTTCTTCCATATTATAACCTGATGTGAGTATATTCAGCGTTAGTGCTTTCAGAATATGAACATCGGTTAAACTCATAGACATATTTGGAAAAACATCAAAGTGGACTGGACCACCAAACAATGATGACTGAATCAAGCCAATAATGCTAGTTTTAAAATCAAGAAAACGAGCATCACGCAAACAAAGCAAAACAGAAGCATTAATACCGAATTGAGTCAATGACTTGACTGCAATTTGGACAGAACCAATATGCAAAAATCTGTATTTTTTAGCAAGAGCATTATTAACAAAACGTGCCTTTACTGCGCTTCCACCTCACCACCTCACCCCCTCTTTGGTATCAGAGCCATAAGAGTTGTCGGTCTCTTTGCTGCCTTGATTATACATCTTCTCTCTTTTTCCCCCCCTGAGTGAATAGTCTTTGTTTCCTCCTTTTTGTTCATTACCTGTTAAGCTTTCTCAGTGTAGAAACCCTAGTTGCTTTAGGCTCCTCCACCCCGTCGGTACAGTTTCAAGTGACCACCCCGTCACCTCAGTTTGCGAACCTATAAGTCCCGTTGAAAGTCCAGGAGAGGCGTGTTAGGGCATTAAGTAGGTGCTGAGGGTTAGGCCAAGGGTATGCGTCACCTGTACGGCAGGCCAAGGGTATGCGTTGAGAGTAGAGCGTCTAGGAAAGACTGGCTTAGAAAGTTTATGCAGTGAGTGAGTACCTAGGATGAGATCCTTTAAGACTTCACCCAGTGAGTGATTTTGAGTTTAGTTTGTGTGTCATAATGTGGAGATCTAATTCTTCTGTTAGCTCTAATTCCAGTTTGCCACCGGACGTGGTTAACTATGAAAATATTTTGGTTGATGGTGATAATGATTTCAGTAAGTGGAACATTCCCAAGCTGGACGCTAGGGATGTCTACAACACTACTTGGTTTCAGTCTTCTTTTAAGATTCAATATTCAGTCAAAACTGTTGAACAGACCTTTCCGATTTCGGGTAATAATCAGACTATTACCTTGTTCAGCATGCGTTTTGTTAATAACGCTCTTGCTAAAAAATACAGATTTTTGCATATTGGTTCTGTCCAAGTTGCAGTCAAGTCATTGACTCGACTCGGTATTAATGCTTCTGTTTTGCTTTGTTTGCGTGATGCTCGTTTTCTTGATTTTAAAACTAGCATTATTGGCTTGATTCAGTCATCATTGTTTGGTGGTCCAGTCCACTTTGATGTTTTTCCAAATATGTCTCTGAGTTTAACCGATGTTCATATTCTGAAAGCACCAACGCTGAATATACTCACATCAGGTTATAATATGGAAGAAGGTAGCCATCCTGTTGCTATCATCTATCGTATTTATTATAAGTTGATGAAAACAAATCTTGATCCACGTGCTGTGATTAAGAATACAGGCGAATCGACTCTGTTGATTCAAAGTTCTACTCAGAATGCTCATATTAAAACTCCAAAAATGATTCGATGGGCTGAGATTGAATTACCCAACGAATGGCTTTTGCAAGGTGTTGCAAAACCTTCTCGAGTAGTTAACGATGCCTCTAATCTTGATTACATCCAACAGTATATGGATGGATCTGTTAAATCAATTTTGCTGATTTGGGATATTCAAACAGAATTGAACGTCCCCTGTTGATTAATGAACGAAGGAATTCTTTTGCGGGTTCAACAACCTCAGAAGGACTCCGTCGTAGAGATAAAGATGTCGATGAATCCCTTAACGATTCTCCTCATCTTCATCCCACAGTTAATCCTGGTTTGAAACTCAAAGGAATTTCTACCGATTCCCAAGTTTCATCTGCTTTTTATTCTACGAAAAATCATCCCCTAACGGATAACGATCGTGGATCTCTTTCTCCTTCTGCTTCTGATTTTGTTGCTCCTATTCCCCCGAGTTTTCCTCATCAGTGTAATGTTATCACTGCTCATATCAGAGATTTCTTCTCTGTCATTGATTGGTCTGCTTTGAACAAAGATTTTTCTTCAAAAGAAAATCGTGAGTTACGGCATGCTTACCGTGCCAAGTATTCTCAAAAGGAACGAGATCGTATCAAGGTCAAATGGGCCGAGACTATGATCAGGTCCCAAACTCACATTTTGTTTTTTGATTTTCTTCAAAAACATTTTCCAGACGAAAATGATTTGAACGTTGTCAAAAAGAAGTTTGTGAAAGAGGATAAATCTGTCATCAGATCTTCCCATCCTCCTACTGAAAACACTCTTCTTGATGTCAACAATATGGTTGTTAAATGTTCCCCTTTCAAAACTCATGATAAGGACCCTATCACTAACGATAGGAGAATCATTGAGCAAAATAATTTTGTTTCCCAATCTCTCCATATCATAGGACAACAGTTAGATCGGATTGAAGAAAAACTTCCCTCTTCTTCCTCTGATTTGAAGTTTTCCTCTGTCCCCCCAAAAATTGAAAAACCACTGATTTCTCTCCCCGATTGAAAGAAATCTCCTGGTTTAAAAACCACTTCTTAGAACAACACTGAGAAAGTGAACAAATTGCTTGCAGAACTGACTGAGTTAAAGACGACTCGAGCCAGTACCTCTGGTCAGAATTTTGCATTGGAAAAAGCCTTTTCATCTGATTCCGAATCCTCTGCTGATTCCACTGATTCTGATGTCAAAGTTCTTGAACAAAACTTTGGCAAGATTGAAATGGAGCCAAAACTCCAAAGGATCTTTGACGGATCCAGAACTTTCAACCAGACAAAGAATTTTTATCCAAAACCAACCCCTCCTGATTTACAATTTGAGGAAAGGTTTTTGCAAACTCAATTTTCTGTTTCTGCTGATAAGTTGTATGAATGGAACATTGATGGTTTGTCTGAGCAAGAACTGCTCAACAAGATGAATCACATGGCCATGGTTGCTAATGCCTACATCTCAAACCACAGTAAAAGCCAGACTGATATTGTGGATTTACTTGCTACTGGTTTTTCTGGAATCCTTCGAAATTGGTGGGATAATTATCTCACTGAAGATAGAAGAAACCAGATCAGGAAAGCAGTAAAATGTGATGAAGAAGGTATACCCATTTTCAATGAGGACGTCGGCATGGGTGAACCTGATGGTGTTAACACCTTAATTTATACAATTATCAAGAATTTTGTTGGAACTCCTTCCAACATTACTTCTCGTATTTCTGATTATTTGAACAATCTTCGATGCCCTACTATGTCTGATTATAGATGGTATCAAGATGTTTTTCTTTCCCGTGTCATGATGAGGTCTGATAGCCAAAAGCCTTATTGGAAAGAAAAGTTTATTGATGTATTGCCTTCATTATTTGCTCACAAAGTGAAAGATGAATTGATCAGTACTGACACTGGTCTTATTGATTTTGAAAGATTAACCTATGGAGATTTATTCTCCACAGTGAAAAAACTTGGCATTAAGATGTGCATCGATCAAAAAATGATTCGACAGCAGCTTAAAAACCCCAAGAAAGCTAAATATGAAATGGGAAATTTCTGTGAACAATTCGGGTTGCCTCCTATTGCTCCTTCAAAGAAGCATAAGAAGAAAACCAGAAAAGATTTCGTGAAATCTTCCCCTCCATATTACAACAGAGCTAAGACAAGAAAATTTAACAAACCTAAATTTTCTAGGTCTCCCAAACGGAGTAAAAGCTCTAAATTTGAAAAATATTTTTCAAAAGATAAATGTTTCAATTGTGGAGAAACGGGACACTATGCTGACAAGTGCCCTAAACCTCCCAAAAAGATTAAACAAGAGATCAATGCTTTAAACATCAAGGACGATGAAAAGCAGAAAATCTTTCGAATTTTTCAAAACAATGGTTTTTCTGATTATTCTTCTAATGATGATCTTCCATCCTCGACGGATTCTGATTATCATTCTGATTCTTCTATTTATGAAAATTGTGTTAAATTTGAGAACTGTGCCGGTTCTTGCTGCAACACAAAAACTTGTTCAATGATGTCCAAATCAGAAGAACAAGAAGATTTGCTTTTAACTTTGATTTCAAAAATTGATAATCCTGAGTTAAAAGAAGAGTATCTTAAGAAACTTAAGAAACTCATGTTAAAAGATTTTGAAAAACCAGCTACTTCCAAGATCTCTCTTGAAGACACTTTGAAACGTTTTTCAAACCCGAAAAACAAAGTGCTTACTATCTCAGATTTGCAGCATAAGATTAGTAAAATCAAGAAAGATATTGTGAATTTGCAAACTGACTTGCAAGCTGTGAAAACTGAAAACAAAGATTTACAACAACAGCTTTTGCTGTTAAATCTTAACAAATGTTTTCCTGAAAGTGCTTCTTGCAACGAAGACACTAAAATTTCTGAGCATGATGATGAAGCTGAATCCACCCATAAACCTCTCTCCGATGAGATTAAGGTTGTCAGTATGATTAGTAAAATCGTTCCTCCCAAATGGTATTCAAAAGTTCATATCCGTATTTCTGATGAGTATGCTTTTGATACTATTGCTTTAATTGATTCTGGTTCTGACTTGAATTGCATTCAAGAAGATTTTATTCCCAAAAATTATTTTGAATCTTCCACTCAGAAACTGAATTCTGCTAGTGGAGACAAGTTGCATATCAAATATGAACTCGGGAATGTTCATGTTTGCCAAAATGATGTTCATTTTCTTACTTCTGCTGTTCTTGTTAAAAACATGAAAGAAAAAGTAATTCTTGGCATGCCTTTTCTTTCCTTGCTTTACCCATTTTCTGTTGATGAAATTGGTGTTTCAACTGTTAAATTTGATTCTAATATTCAATTCCAATTTGCTTCTAAATTTGAAATTGATATTAACAGGTTCAGTAATAGGTTTCTAGGACTAGAGTCTAATGAGTACCTTACCCCCATTAGGACTTTATCCTGTTTAAGCACTCCCCTTGACGGTCGTGTTTTACCCACTATTTTTGTCATTCATTATCCCAGACACATGGCGCATATTATTATAACTGTTTTACTTTGCATCAAAATAATTTTGAAATTATTTTGTGATATTTTAAAGATTTTTGCATCTTTATTCCTGATTTCTTTCCTTTTGAAATTTTGCAGTGCCACCATGGCAAGCAAAAAAGATAAAGAGAAAATCACTTCCAAGGCTCTGACTATCAAGTCAGAGTCTTCCATTGTTCCTACTGCTTCCCCATTGCCATTTTCATCTGTTGCCCTAACCAACAGATTTACTCCTTTTAATCCTGGTTCCCAGGTTTCCTACTCCAGCACTCTTGCTGCTCCCTATGATCCCTTTGCGGATCCTTCCCAGAAACCCTCCATTAAGTACGACAGAACGTCGTCAGAATACATGACCCTCCCCTACTCCCAAAATTTGTTTTTTGTTGAGTTAAATCGGGTTTCCTCTTCCCTCACTCCCGGAGATATTGCCGTCTCCTATTTTCCCCCAAACTTTCATTGGATCCCTGAGCATCCTTCGAAAAATTTGGCTTATTATTCTGCTATCCTGAAACAAACAGGTTCGGTTTTCTTCAAGGCTATTCCTGATAAGATTAACCCCCAGAAAACTGTTTATCACAGTGTTTATTTCAAGAAAGTTATTTTGGAAAAAGGAATGGGGTAACCACCCCTCTGCTTCCAGGTCCCTTAACGGGTTCAACATCCCTTGTAATTATTATGATTACATCGATGCCTATTTTAAATTCTACTTCATCAAACCTCGAAATTTGAACATTCTTGGTTTGTCAGTTTTGATAAAGATTTCTATGGTATCCTTCCCCTCTGGTTCTCCAGGTGGTGGAACCAATTTGGTCTTCTCCCTGATATTCTCCCCCTCCAACTTGTTGATGCCTTTCAATTATTCAAAGGTCATTACAAGGTTGATTCCTATGGAGCTAAGTTTTCAACTATGCTTCATGTTGTTAAAAAGTTCAAGATTCCTTGGATCCTGAGATGGCAATACCACCTCTCAGAGGACAAAATTCAAAGACATTGGTATATCAAATGGTGGGATAAATGCTCGCTAAATGATTCCATTGTCCTTGCTGTTAAGAACATGGTTCACGCCCCCAAGGCCCTTCCTGCCCCAAAGGCGTCTGCTTTGTCCAATTTATTGATTCCGCCCAGTGCTTTCTCTTCTCCAAAACGAGAAAAAGAAAGTTCTCCTGCTTCCTCCCATTCAACTTCTTCAAGTTCCTCAAAGAACAATTCTTCCAAGAAGAAAGAGATAGTTGAAGCCCTGCTTGCTGCCCTGGAAAAATTAGATAATGATGAAGACGAGACGTCTAAACCATCCTCTGAGAAGCCCATCCAGGTTCCACCTTATTTTGAAGACTCACAAGACTACTACCCCTATCCAGGGGCTGAAGACATGTGAAGAATGAGGTCCCTAACGACCCTCAGATTTTGGTTCAGAGCTAGCCTTTCAAAACGGCTAGTTTTCTCAGGTTTTCTCAAGACTGGCTCCATAACGGCCAGATTTGTTCAGTTCAACAGAGCTAGCTCATGACGGCTGATTTTCAAGTTTTGGTTCTCCTTGATCTTAGACGGATCACTATTCATTTCTACTTGGAGTTACTGTGCAAAATCACTGTTCACTTTTACTGTTCATGTCTGGACGACACGCGCAGGATCACTGTTCAGACGCACTGTTCACTCACTGTTCAAGATTTGTCTGCCGACAGCTACTGTTTCAGATTGATGCTTTCATTGTTCAGACTGGCGCCAGACGTGCCTTTACTGTTTGCTTTTGACCGCATGAACGCGGCTCATGATTGTAATTTACTGTTATTGCTTTTGTTCAGCCTATATAATGGGCTCCCCTCCCCCATTGTAAGGCAGAGGTTTTTTGAGAGGTTCCTTGAGACACTCTATCCTCCAGCCACTTCCCCTTCAGATTCTTCTTTCTTGTCCATTACTTCAGTAAGTCCTAATGCTTACTCCAGTAAAGGTTTTATCATATAATCCATAACGATTATCTGTTTTCTGAGTTTAAGTTTTATCAACTGCTTTAATTTCAGTTGTTTATTACTCTTATATATTTGTCATACCGCCACTTTGGACGGTTCTAATGCTTTGATTTTCAACTGCTTTTAATTTCTGCATTCTATTATCACCTCCCCTCATCCCTTGCATCTATATGCATACTGCGCTTCCACCTCACCCCCTCTTTGGTATCAGAGCCATAAGAGTTGTCGGTCTCTTTGGTATCAGAGCCAAAGCAACCGTTTGGCATCTATCACCTACTTGACAGAAGCATTAATACCAAAGAGGGGGTATATATATATATATATATATATATATATATATATATATATATATATATATATATTATGCAATTATTTTTTTTTTTAATTTTTATTGCATAATGTACAACAACTTCGATCATGATATGATCAAATGATCGATCAAACTTGAAACAATTGAAATTGAATGTTTGATTAGACATCCAATTGGTACAACCTAGTGCATTCGTTCGATCGATCGTGATAACATCAAATAATCGAACAAAATTCAAACAAATTAAATGTTCGATCGAACATTGAATTGAACTCTAAGCATTTTCTATTATATTAGTGCATTACTTAAATTGATCGGGATACAATCAATAAAACTTGACATGATTGAAGGTTCAATCAAACATCTGATAAAATCAATTCCGATCGATACTATTACATATTAGTTCGATTGATCGCGATAGGATCAATCGTTCGATCAAACATCCGATCGATCATAATGAATTAGTTCGATTGATCGTGATATGATTAAATGATCGATCAAACATCCGATCGATCCTAATGAATTAGTTCGATTGATCGCGATAGGATTAAATGATCGATCAAACATCCGATCGATCCAAATGAATTAGTTCGATTGATCGCGATAGGATCAATTGTTCGATCAAACATCCGATCGATCATAATGAATTAGTTCGATTGATCATGATATGATTAAATGATCGATCAAACATCCGATCGATCCTAATGAATTAGTTCGATTGATCACACAGATATCCTATTAGTGTTATAATTTATTTATTTCATTTTTGATCGATCAAACATCCGATCCGATCGATCCTAATAAACATAAAAATTAGTGTCATATTTATTTACTTCATTTTTTATTCTTTTTCACTTCTCTCATTCTATAATTCTAGTGCAATTTTTTCTTTTCTTTTTGAATTTCCCTTTATTGACAAATCAGGGCATCTGTCTCCAACACTAATCTAATCTTCAACTGTCCACGTATCAGGCTATTTTTTTTTTTTTTTTTTAACAAAAATTTAAAAACATTAACAAAATATCTCAATATATAAAATACTAAAAACTACTTTTAATTTTATATTATATTACAACCAAAGCAAAAAAATAAAACACACACACACACATTTTAAAAAATATTAAAATTTAGAGCATCTCCAGTAGTGTTTTTAAACTAGCTTTTTAATTAAATTTAGCTATTTTGTTAACTTTTCTTGCTCCAATAGACACTGTAAAATAGAAGATTTTCCTATTACTGCTGCAATGAACTTTCAAGAGCATCTTCAGCAGTAAGATGTATTCTACCTAGTCAAAGCACAATTCTATATTTTAGCTACTCATTTTTTAATACCAACTCCATATTCTTTATTTTATTAAATATTATTTTTTATTCTTTTTTTTTTTTTTTTTTTTTTGATTCGGGACTGCTTTTGCATCGTCTTATAAATTGCAATAGAATTGATTCACGTAGGATATCCGTGTGTTATTTTTATTAAATGTTTTTTGGAATAAATAATAAATAATTAATCACTGTAGTTTACCTAAATTACAAATTGCTTCATATCGTATTAAAGTAAAATTAAAGGTACAAAATTTGACTTCAGGGAATAAACTGTTTATTTTTTAAAAATATCTAAAGAACCGTACATTTGATTTTACTTTGTTAAAAGAATAGGGGTATTATAAAAATATAACAAAATAAGTAGACTTTTTGATACAATTTGGTAGTTTGACAGGCTACTTTAGTCCGTTATGAACATTGAAGGACTATATTACAAACGGTTCGTAGTTTGAAGGATTTTTATTTATATTTTTCTCTTTTATTTTTTTTTGTAAATAAAATAACTCAAATATGTAGCTGCACAAAAAAGTTTACCAATAGCTTTTTTGTGAACTAAATTTTCACAAAAAATTTTCGGGACTAAAATTGGCGGGGGTTCTAAAATTTTCGGAACTAAATTTTCACCAACTCCCACACCTCCCGCCAATCGTCTCTCACTCTCACTCTCACGCTGTCTCTTACTCTCACTCTCTCACTCTCACGCTGTCTCTCACTCTCACTCTCTCGAGCTCACTCTCACTCTCTCCCTCCCTCTCTCTCGAGCTCTCTCTCTCTCACTCACTCCATGCAAGTTTCTCTCTCTTCGGCAGCTGTTTCCAGCGCACCTCTCTCACTGCTAGCTCTCACTCCGGCGAACTTAACGCTCTCTTGTAGCTCTCTTAGGTATGAGTTTCTCCTAAACCCTTGCAAACCTTAAATGCCTCTCAATCACTCAAATAGTATCCATGAATTGTGATGTGAAGAAATGGGTAAAGAAAAGGGGCAAGAATGGGTAAAGAAAGCGTGAATTCTTATAAATTCAAACTCTAATAGCTCAAGAATGGGTAAATAATGAATTAGTTTCACAATATTTCTTTACCCATTCTCAAATGAATTAGTTACACAATATTGCTTCATTTCTCATGAAATTGCTTGTTCCAATGAAATTGCTTCAATTCTCATTGCTGACATATGATCTTGTTAAGAGAGGGTTTATTTCTCTAGAATTTGCGATAAACACAATTGCTTTTAATGAAGGTTACAAGCTTAATTTGGAGGAAAAGGTTATTCTTCATAATGCAATTTCAAACCTTCCTACTATTGAGAACTATGAACAACATGATGAAATGTCATATGATAAAGCTCCCAAGACATATTTTCAAATGTTTATCATATTAGGCAAAGATGAATTTTTGGGTGCTTTTCCAAACCCTTGACCATTTGAACATCTCTTCTATGATCATTGTCCATTGAAATTGAACGAGAATAATTATCAACATATTTGTAGGATCGTTAAGGAAAATGGATAAAATTCAAAGATTTATATGGTGTTCGTGTTTGTCCTGAAAATAAATTTGAATAGGAGCCTAACATAAAGAGGGTACTTGGAGTTAGGAAAACATTTGGTACCTGTTTATGAAATTAGTTTTGTTAATGGCAATTCAACATAACCCTTTGGATGTTTATGGCAGGAAGAATTGTACTCATAGTTGTTACATGAGCAGAGCTTCACAGCCAAACGATCTTACACCCTAAAAGAGATAGGGTACTAACAATACATAAAAGTGCCACACTTATAGGCTTTCTAGATTATTACAAGCTTTTTCAGCCTGTTAAAGAGATATATGTTCAAGTTGAGAATGTCGTCTTAGTTCCAGTTGCTCGAGCTTTGGGCTATGTCTTAGGTTTAGCATGTCAAGCCTCCAGTATTCTCGATGAATCCTTATTCAGGTTGCTTCCAAAATTTACAAATATTTTAGATTTTATTCCTCTATAACATTAGAAGGTGATGTTATAGAGGAATTAGTTTAAACTAAGCCATTTAAACTAATTCATTTTCTTCGCACATCAAGAACAATAGCTGTAAACTCACTCCCTCCTTCGAGAAATATTTCAATAAGGACTCTATCATCAATTCCCTATCAAAGATTGCAAAGAGCAAAGATTTTATAAGATAAAATTTATCATTCAGAGGGTTTTGGAGTCAAACTTCAGCCACATCTTGAAGAAAATTTGATTTCATAATTATATACCTTCAATTAATTTCTATGCAGTTACTTTTAAGTAACATGTTTTTTTTTTTAAAAAAAAAAAATTTAAAAAAAAAATCTCATTTCCTATGTCAAATTAGTCCAACATTTTCAATTAAGTTGACAAATTTTTAACCAAGCCTCACAGTCAAGTCTCAAGAAAACCAGCTTACCTCTGAAATAATTTCATTAGCTTTCGTCAAAGAATCCTGCACACCATATGCAACTTTGACACCAATGCTTGATCCAGCTCTTGCTGGTTTTACCTGAAATAGTACGAGAAAGATCTTCAACACATCACAAACTTCTAACGGCAACATGAAAAATGTGCCTTACCACAACTTTCCCTGAGTAAGGGTCCAGCTGATTTCTAGCAAACCACTTTGATAGTTCAGGTTCATTCCTTTCACTTCCCTAAAAGTCATTCCAATAGTCAGCAGAGAACCAAAGAGTTTTGCAAATTCAACTGAATCTAAAACTGAAATTATCACTTGAATCTGTCTCAAATCTCAAAAGAACTATTTAGATAGAAACTAAAATCAGAAGTAGTCAGTAAGCAGATAGGAGCCTCTAACATTCACTAAATCATTAAAAGGGATGCAACAAATCTAAAATCCGAAATAGCAAAAAATTCTTTTGATTACTTCTACCAATCCAAACAAATTATCCCATAGCCTGGGAGCTTAGGATCTCAAAAGAAGCTCTATATGCAATTTATTTCTTATAATTATACTTAGCATCCAAAGGCTACTCTTGATTAAAGCTAAAGGTTTTAAGATACACTTTGTGGTGCTAAACAAAAATCATCAAACATATATGAGAAAAATGTCACAGCTTTGTTACAAAAAATATTATGCTTGTAGAATTAGAACATATATGTAGTTATCCTACAGGGCAAACATGACAAAGTGTGATTAGTTATCAACAAATATAACTTGGTTGAGAAAATACCTGCACTAAAAAACTAGGTGCTGTTATGAATCCCAGTTTGCTGAGCTCCATAGATGCATCATACTGCCAATTAGTCAGTGGGACAAATGGTTAGTGTTTTTCCTAACAAAGAAATAGACAATTCTGACATAATTAACATTAAACAGTATACTAAAGAGACATGAAGATGAGTTTTGTACAGAGCATCCATTGCATGTAAAACAATGATAATTTTGCTGGACTTTATATATCTGAGATTCTTCTCAGATTAGGAAACAGGATCCATGCTGTTAGTTTAGGTTATGTAAAATAATTAATGTAAATTCATAACTTCCATCATTAAAAAAATGAAAATACGAAGATACAAGAGGTTTGTTTATTCAGCTTCATTCCTGGCCAAGTGCATCCCAAAATAAACACTCAAGCCACCTTATTGGCTTATACCTGGTTTCTAACACATGCAGCTTGCAAGTATAATCTTGGAAATCAATGTTACAAGAAACCTACCTAATGAGGCCAAATGACATCATCATGCCTCAAGATGGTGTAAAAAAATATATATAGAGGTTCTAGATGAAGTCTTCCAATTAAATGTCCTACATGTCATGTTAGAATTGGCTCCCTTCAATGAATCTAGCAACTTTTAAGGTCCTCTAAATGTCTGGTGTATAAGAGCATATGAACTAATTCTGGCGTCAAAATACAGAATAATCTATTATAACCTTGTATATAAATAAAATTATTTTTAATGAGACCAAAGAGTTTCTTTTACCTTGTCAAATGCTTGACGACACTCATTTGATCCTGTGCCAACGAATGGAATATTATATTCTTCCAAGAGCTCCTGAAAATTCCATCATATGCATCCATTTTACTTAGATCCTATCAATCCATAACCCCTTCAAAAGTCATAAAGAAAAAAAAAATACTGATATGTATTTGTGCTTGTGTATTTGAGATGTTAAGGGCTGTAATATACTACACCTAAATGCCACCATCTTCACCAAATTTACCATGTATAACTGGGAACACTATGTCTACAGAAGCAGCAAGATGTTCTGCAAACGCCTATCTGCGATCGATCGCATCAGGCCTGCGATCGATCGCAGAGTACTCTGATTCTCAGTTTGAGCTTCTGATCCTGCGATCGATCGCAGTTTGCTTTGCTTCTCACATTGAGTTTCTGGTACTGCGATCGATTATGCGATCAATCGCAGTTTGCTCTGATTCCCACCTTGAGCTTCTGGTACTGCGATCGATCCGGTGATCAATCGCACGTGACGTGCGCTCTATCCCCTAAGGACAAGCTTTAACATATATAAACACATATAATCTTTTGTGGTTCCATTAAACCTCTCTTCTTCTCTTGTTGTTGTATTAAACCTTGCTTCTTCTCTTATTATTACTTTTAGATTAGTATTAAGTCTTATTCTTAGATTACTATTATGTTATTAATTTTCTACGTCACATCTACTTCTGTTATCAAAGTTGGTATGGATTATGATTGTATTGTCTTTTCTATTTAAGTTCAATAAGGAAGCAGCACAGTAAACTTGAAACAAGACAACATTCTATAATAAATATCAAACCTAACAACAATACTAAAAAAATGTAAAACTGTCATTGAGCTAAACTAGTAAATAAATTACAAATAGAAATTTGTTCTAAACTAGTAACTCACTTCTAGAATTCTCTCATTACCCATGCTCCTTTTAAACTTTCCCTCCTTTAATATTTGAGAACAAACCTCCCATTTAATTCTATTAATTCTTAAGAATATGATCTTCTAATTCCCTTGTGTGCGTACATGTACATAACGAATAACCTTTAATAGGGACATCAATATGGATAGGAGTTGGATGCGGGAAAGTACTCGATGTTCAGAGCGATTTCAAAAAGGTGTGGAAGAATTCATGGGAATGGCAGTTAAATCAGTTGATTCACGTGATATGACAAAGTGTTCATGCCGTGATTGTGCAAATCGATATTATTCTCATATTAGCGAGGTGAAGGGTCACTTGTATATGAATGGATTTACTCCGACATACACTAGATGGATATTTCACGGGGAAGAAGATCATTTTAGGGAAAACACTTCTACAAACATGCACACACATACAAGTGAAATGATGGAGGAGGTTGATGCAGTTGAAGAATTGTTAGACGATGTATGTATGGGGACATTTGTTGATGCTAACATCGGAGAATCCTCTACTTCACAGGGCCCCACAACTGATAATCACGAACAAACAAGCTCCTTCTACCAATTTTGGGAAGATGGTTTACGAGAACTTTATCCAGGCTGCAAGAAATTTACACAAATTGCTTTTATACTGAAGATGCTGCATATAATGGCGTTCTGCAACATGAGGAACAAGGCGTTTGATATGATGATTGACTTAATAAAGACGGCCCTCCCAGATGGAGAGACATTGCCACGCTCGTATAGAGAAGCAATACAGTTTAGGCGACACTTGGGATTCGGTTACGATAAGATAAACGTATGCAAGAATGGTTGTGTGCTTTTTTGGAAAGAACATGCAGACAAAGTGGTATGCCCAAAGTGCAACAATTCAAGATGGATTGATGGTAAAGGCAGAAAAAGTAATATTTCTCAAAAGGTCTTACGGTATTTCCCAATAAAATCGAGGTTACAACGGTTGTTTATGACAAAAGAAATGGCCAAGGAAATGCGGTGGCACAAAGAAGGTCGAGAAGATGATGGCAATACTCTCAGACACTCCGCCGATTCTATTGTATGGAAAGAGTTTGATAAAAGACATGAGTGGTTTGCAAGTGATTCCCGCAACGTGCGGCTTGGTTTAGCAAGTGATGGTTTCAACCCATATGGTAATATGAGTACAACATATAGCATATGGGCAGTAATGTTAACGGTGTACAATCTCCCTCCGTGAATGTGTATGAAGAGTCCAAATTTGATGTTGCCCCTTATTATCCCAGGGCCTTCAAATCCTGGAAAGAATATTGATGTATATTTGCGGCCATTAGTTGATGACTTGAAAGATTTATGGAATGAAGGTATACGCGTGTACGATGCATCAAAGAAAGAGACATTTTAATTGCATGCGACATTACTATGGACTATAAATGATTTTCCCGCATATGAAAAATTATCTGGGTGGTCTACAATTGGAAATCTTGCATGCCCAGTATGTAATAAGGATACATCGTTCAGGTATTTGAACTATGGGCATAAAGTGTGCTTCATGTGTCATCGTCGGTGGCTTCCTCAAGAGCATCCATGGCGCAAAAGAGGAGATTTGTTCGGTGGTACAGAGGAGCATAGATTGGAACCTGAAGAATTGTCTGCAAGTCAATTGTTGAAACAGCTAAGGGATGCTGAGGGTTTACAATTTGGAAAAACAAGCGGGAGAAAGAGAAAGTACACTGATGTTGTGTTGAATTGGAAGAAAAGAAGTATTTTCTTTGAGTTGCCTTACTGGTCAAGCTTGAAACTACATCATAATTTAGATATAATGCATATTGAGAAGAACATATGTGAAAGTATCTTAGGTACGTTGATGAATATCGATGAGAAGACCGAGGACACAGTCAAGGCACGAAGAGATTTACAGTTGATGGGTATACGTAAAGAATTGCATGTGCAGCCAAATGGTGAAACTTATAGGATGCCACTTGCGAAGTACACCTTGACAAGAGATGAGAAGAAGAGTTTATGTGAGTGGTTGAAAGGTGTTAAATTTCCTAACGGGTATGCATCTAACATTGGTCGATGTGTGAACAAGCTTCCTAGTAAAATTTCGGGTATGAAAAGCCATGATTGTCATGTCTTCTTACAGCGCTTGCTTCCTGTTGCAATTAGAAATTTCTCTACGTCGGAAATACGAACAAGATTGACCGAGTTCAGTACCTTTTTTACGCAGTTATGTGCATGGACGTTGAAAGTTGATATCCTAAAACAAATGAAAGTCGACATTGTAATAATTTTATGCAAAATGGAAAAAATATTTCCTCCAGCTTTTTTTGATGTTATGATCTATCTAGCACTTCATTTACCTCGGAAAGCCGAGCTTGCCGGTCCCGTACAAAACCGTTGGATGTATCCGTTCGAAAGAGAACTTGGAAGATATAAGAAGTGGACGCGTAACAAAGAGCGGCCAGAGGGGTCTATTGTTGAGTGTTACCTAGCTGAGGAGAGCTTGACCTTCTATTCCAGGTATCTTCGGGGGATTGAGACAAGATGGAACCGTGAACGGAGAAATGTTGACGTTGATGTTGTAGAAATGAGCCAGCGCTTGGATGTGTTCTCCCAACAAGTTCGGCCCTTAGGAGCAGCTAAATTAGTAACACTGGATGCTAATGATTTTGGTAGGGCACGATGATATGTGCTTACCAACTGTAACGAAACGGCCTCATATTTGGAGTAAGTTTAGTAATGGCCTTTGTGTTTTACCTGTTACGACATGTTATAATTGTAGGGTTGATGATCATTTACCAATACGTTTATTTTTCATGCAGTGAACATTATAATATGATCAAAAGAGAAGGCGGCCGTGACATTGATAAAAAGCATGAGGCTAACTTTGAACGTTGGTTCCATAAACGTTTATACAATAGTAGGAGTACTGCAGACAATGACTCAAAACAATTATATGATCTTGCATGTGGGCCTGATCGTCATGTTAGATCGTATAGAGGTTGCATCGTGAATGGGGTTAGGTACCACACGAAAGAATGTGCAGAAACTCGCACTACCCAGAACAGTGGTGTTTCTGTTTCAGGTGAGGACGAAACCTCAATAACGGAGTATTATGGTGAGTTAAAAAATATTCTAGAGTTACGTTACCCTGGCCAAAATCTCGTGTACTTGTTTGAGTGCGATTGGTGGGACACTGGGAGTGCAACAGGAGTACGAATGGACCAAGGCTTCACGATTGTGAATACTTCTCGTAAATGGTGTGAATCCGACCCGTTCATCTTAGCATGTCAAGCTTCGCAAGTGTTTTACTTGGACGATCTCAAATTGGGTGGTAATTGAAAAGTGGTGCAGAAGTGGATCAATAGAGACATATATGGTATTCCAACAGTACAAAAGGGAGATAATACAGAAGATGACCAAAGACACAGTGATGACGTATACCAGGAAGGTGAATGTGTTGGGGGTAATATGGTCTTTTTTGATGAAGCAAATGTTGAAGCCTCCACTCAAGTACGTAGAGATGATGCGACAATAGCAATTGACGAATTATCTATTTAACTTGATGCAAGCATGTTTGCCAACGATAACTTGCCGGACGAGGACCATGATACAAACTTTGATGAGGAAGAGGAGTTATGTAGCGACAACGATATAGACTCTGAAAACGAAGATGACTCTGAACACGAACAATCATCTTCAAGTGACAGAGATACAGATTCTGAATATGAATTTGATGATGAAATGTGTTGAACATAAGCTCACATTTGGTGTAAGTACAAAGTGTATTAGCATATTTAATGAAGTTGATGCTCTCTCTCTCTCTCTCTATATATATATATATATATATATACATATTGTGGTGTTTTTTTTTTTTTTTTACTAGCATGATTATTGTATGTTTGTCAAAAATATTGAACATGCTATATGGTTATAATTTGACTAATATAATTTTGTGGTTTTTGACTTGTTAGCAGATTGATCACAACAATGACAACAACAGGACGCAAACGTGTTCCAGCAGCACGAGGCCGAGGCCGAGGCCAAGGTCAAGGTCGGGGCCTTATTGACGAGCATGAGAGTCCGACTCTCAATTCTGGGTTTGGTGATACAGATATGCAAGTGTCGCCCTCGCCCCCCTCCTCCTCGAGTCAGTGGATGGGCATACTTCGCACGAGTCTAATAATCCTATTCACTCAGTGGCAGGATTGGATTCACAGGGAGCCGCCCCTACTGCATCTTGTAAGTTCATGAATTATATGTTTATGAACTGTTATTTTTGTATTATTTTGGTTTGTTATAGACATTTGACAATATACTTTTCCAAATATAACTTCTTACGTTACCATGTTTTGCGTAACAGTTACCACGTCTGTCAGAAGTGTAAGGGGTAAGGCCAAGTGTAAAAAGTTGAGTGATCACGTACTTAAGAATGGTCCCTTAGTGCTAAACATCCCAAATAGACACCGGGCACCTGTAGGCGAGAATGCATCATGGTTTGCAAGCAAGATTGGGGAGATTATTCGTAACATGTGCGAACTCCATCACGGTGAATGGAAAAATGTCCCAGCTGAGGAAAAGAGCAAGTTGTTATTTCATGTTCAGGTATGAATATCAGTGTAATGTTTAATAATATGTTTCGTATGAAAAAATAATGTGACATTTTTGACCATTGTTTTCTTATCTATTATGTATCAGTCAAATTTCGCACTGAATATGGAACGTTACGAGCACATCAAAGCTGTTGAACATAAATTGGGTCGTGCATATGCTAGGCTTCGTTCGAACTTGTATAGGGATCATTACAAGAAATATTTTGACGGCATTGATAAAGACGATGATGAGGGGATTGCCAAGGCTAATGCTATTGGGAGGGAAAACGTGCCAGCAGGGTATGGTCCTGAACAGTGGAACCTAATATGTGACTCATTTGATGACGGTAAATGGAAGGTAAATATATATTATTATACTGATTAGAAAATTCAAATTGATATAATTTGCATGCACTTGAAGACATTTTATGAATAATTGTGTTTTTTTTTTCCTCCAAATTTCATAGAAAAAGTCTGAACGAAATATAAAAAACAGAAGCAAATTGGAAACAAAGAACACAGCTGGGACTTGTTCATTTGTCAACGTCATTTACAAAAAGGTAAGTATCTCGTACCTTAATTTAATGAAAGTAACGTTATTTAGTGTAAACTTTGATTATATGTATTATGTGTAGGAACAAGAAACAAAAGTGAAGCCTAATCCTGTTGAACTATATGAGGCTACCCATACAAGAAAAAAGGATAAACAGTTTGTGAACGACAAATGCAAAAGTCTATATGTAAGTAACTGTTTACGCTCCGATCATTAAGTTGATTAGTAAAGAACATGAATAGTAAACTTGCATGAAGTATATATTAAACTAAGGCCAACTATGACTTGTGTAGCTTCAAATGCAAGAATTAACAACTAGTGAGGCCTTAGAGGAAGGCAATGTGGAGGGAACAAGTGTGGATGACCGAATGCAAGAAATAGTCACACAAGTACTAGGGGGCCGACGAGCTGGGCACGTTAGAGGAATGGGATGCGGTCTTATTCCTACTCCTTTAAGTACTTCATCTCAAGCGTTCACCCACTTCGACAACCACGACGAGTGTAGGAAAAGACAAGAAGATACTCAAAGCGAGCTTCAACAAACTAGAATCAAACTTCATCAGTACAGAGAGAATTTGCAAGCCAACGTTGAGGAAACGGACAAATTGAAAGCCACTGTTGAGTTCTTAATGTCACGTATTGGAGGGTTAGTGAAACTCTACCTATGCATTAATTTTACAAAAACACACATACTAAGTAATCGTTAAAAAGCTTATTGATCATTATATGAAATTTTATTCTTCTTAGGTCTGGAGGGAGCTTGCTTGGAGGTGCATCAAGTGAAGCTAACAATTGAGGGAGCTTTGGAATAACTTTATTTAGGATGTACTTTTTGATAGCATCTATTTGGGATATATTTTTTGATACTATGTATTTGGATAGTTGTTGGTACTTTCTATTTGCTAATGTATATTTGACTATTTGTTGATCGTGATCTGTTTGGTAATGTATATTTGTTGGTACTTTTTATTTGGTTTATATTATGTTAAAATATTCGCAAAATTTTTGGTTCAAGAACTTTTGAGTTAGTAAATCTCCCTTGACATGGTTATCAAGGTTAAAGAACTTTGAGTAAACAATGCAAGGGAGTAATAATATCTTTCTAAATTTTATTTTTAAGTGTATACAGGATGACAAGAGTACAAGAAAGTTAAATCACCCAAGCAGGTTCTCGCTTTAATATATTTCATGAAGAAACACATTTTTAGTATCTCTTTCTCTATCATGTTGGGTTTCATTTTCATTGTCTTTGATATTATATATTCGTTCATTGTGGTAGATTACTCAAATTGCTTATGAGGATGAATTGGCAAGGAAGAGAATGCAGATAAGTACTTTATTTTGGGTTATGGAATTTTGCTGCCCATGGATTGTAAAACATATATTTAATAGTTTTCTCCCTTGGCAGGTTTGGTTAATGGGGAGTTCTCACATATTTTTTATGATTTTGATGAGGTTAGTCATTTTGAGTTACGTTTCTTGTGGGCATTTAGATTAGTTTGATTATTTCATACATTAATTGATTCATCAAACAATGTTGTTGTGTACTTAAACATAAATGCAATGTTTCTTATAGAGGTACTCTACATGCATTTTACTTGCCCATGCATGGAGTTATGTTTCTCCAGATAAGTTTTCCTGCTAAATTCTTTCAGTGTTGGTTTCTTCATAGTGAACTTTTTTTTTTTTTTTTGCCTCAATCTTGTTATTAGGCGCACAGTGCTTATCATGGTGTTGGCATTGTGAAATTGATGGCCGTAGCAGTGGATATGTATGCATGCATCCCTAGCTAGTGGACAAATTGACATATGTTTGATTCCTGAGGTACTTATTACTAGCAATTAATTGGATAGTTATCTTTGTGAGCTGTTACTGATTCTACTGATATGCACATCTAAGGTATCTTTTAATTTGCACGGGCCTCATGGTGTTTTGAGTCATCTGAAATACCTGATTGAGACAGAGGGTTTGGCTGTTATTTGTGTCGCAGAGGGAGCAGGGCAGGTGAGTTACGTAAGGAATTCATATTTTCGCTTGTGGGTTGAATACTATTAATTGATCAGGTGATTTAAATTGTGCAGTTCTTTTTTGGCTTCATGAAATACTATGAAAAACTGCCTGTGTTCATTTAATTGCGTTGCATAGATCTTATAACTTCTTCATTATATTTTTCCCCAAGATGAAGAGTAAAATTCAGTATGTCGTTGTTTTCTGATGCAGAATTTTCTTCAGAAAACTAATGCTAAAGATGCGTCTGGGAACATTGTATTTGGAGATTTCGGTGTCCACATTCAACAAGAGGTTGGTGGTTGTATTTTGACTAATTTCATGTGGTCTTGAGCCATGACACTTGAGACAAGCTAAGTGGGTTGATAAATAATGAGCTGAATGAAAGTCTAATTTTTAACATCAGTTGATATGTGTTGCATGGATAAGAATGGACTACAGCTTGGCCTTTT
This sequence comes from Corylus americana, assembly GCA_036287905.1. Lineage (NCBI taxonomy): Eukaryota > Viridiplantae > Streptophyta > Magnoliopsida > Fagales > Betulaceae > Corylus > Corylus americana. The sequence goes on along the minus strand of CP125818.1, from coordinate 5,329,539 downwards.
AGTTGTCATTTCTCAGAGTTACAAATATGCTATGTTCTTAAGCCTTCAAGATCTAAGCTCTATTAGTGACTCTTTTGCTAAGACTAGATATGGTCAGTTGACTTTTGATGTTATTTGTAGTGAACAAAACCAATGGTTCTTCACTTGAACTGGAAATCATTAGAAAACCTACTGATTCTGCGATCAATCGCACTTGGAGTGTGATCGATCTCCAAATTTCGAAAACCTATTGATGCTGCGATCGATCACACTTCAAGTGCGATCGATCGCCAAATTTTGAAAACCTACTGATGCTGCGATCGATCGCACTCCAAATGCGATCGATCTCAAAATTTTAAAAACCTACTGATGCTGCGATCGATCGCACTTGGAGTGCGATCGATCTCAAAATGTCGAAAACCTACTGATGCTGCGATCGATCGCACTCCAAATGCGATCGATCTCAAAATTTTAAAAACCTACTGATGCTGCGATCGATCGCACTTGGAGTGCGATCGATCTCAAAATGTCGAAAACCTACTGATGTTGCGATCGATCGCACTTGGAGTGCGATTGATCGCCAAATTTCGAAAACCTACTGATGCTGCGATCGATCGCAATTTTTTTTTTTTTTGATTTTTTAGGACCATTAGGGTCCACAAAAGTGGACCCTAATGGTCAACTATCAGCGTCCACTCTGATTTGGACGCTGATAGTCAATTTTTTAAAAAAATGTTTTTGGACCATTAGCGTCCACTGATAGTCAATTTTTAAAAAAAATGTTTTTGGACCATTAGACGCTAATGGTCGACTATTACCGTCGACTACTTCTTTCGTTTACATTATCTTTAGAGTCAAAACATGCTCCTTTTATGGTCGATAAAGTGGACGCTAAAAGTGGTCATTAAGGTCGACTCTAAGTGGACGCTGATAGTTAATTTTTTTTTAAAATTTTTTAGGACCATTAGGGGCCACTTTGTGGACGCTAATGGTTAACTATCAGCGTCCACTTTGATTTGGACGCTAATGGTTAACTATCAGCGTCCACTTTCATTTGGACGCTAAAAGTTATTTTTTTTATTTTTTATTTTTAGGACCATTAGGGTCCACTTTTGTGGACCCTAATGGTTAACTAAAAGTCGACGCTAATGGTTGACTATTAGCGTCGACTATAGCTTTTGTTTACATCATTTTTAGGGTCAAAACATTGCGACTTTTAGGGTCGATAAAGTGGACGCTAAAAGTGATCATTAGGGTCGACTTTAAGTGGACGCTGATAATCGTACATTTTATCATTAGGGTCGGACTATTAGCGTCGACGCCTTTAGGGTCGAAAAGTGGACGCTGTTGTCAATAGCGTCCACTTTAGGACTTTTAGGGGCAACTTTGAGTCGCCCCTAAAGACCTAATTTCTTGTAGTGATCTCCGCCTCAATCCTTGCCCTCCGTCGTTGCCATTGCGCCCTACGAACGACAACCCTATTATATTCATCCACAAAGCATGGATATGGTTGATAGGGATGACCAAATTGGGTTGTGATGGTTTGTAGCTTTTCCCACAGGATCTCCATACACTCATCCATGTGTTGCCACAAACGGATCTCCATTTGATTCCTTTTTTTGTCAGAATTTTTTTTCTTTTCTTTTTGAGTGTCGAGCTTGACGCCTGCATCCCATAATATAGCATAGGCTTGTGCCGTTGGAAATTTCTTCCGCACTCCGCGCCCTGCATAAGGATTGACGAGTTCACTCTCAATGATAAATTTGTCTCCCTCCACAGCGTACCGTGGTCTTGGTTGACGATGACGAACATTCGGACCATCTATGTCGGCCAAGTGATCGGTAGGGACCCCGTGTTGGGTGCGCGCACGCCCTTTCTTTCGCACAATTAGACTACCAAACCTCTCCTCCATGTGTCGTAAACGAATCACCGGTTGCTCCTTACGTGCTGTCTCCGTGCGCACGTGCACTTTGTTCAAGTGTGCCAGACGGTTGCTCCTCTCCATTTATGGAAAGTAACTTGAGCTCTGATACCAACTGATGCAGCGTGACTTAGTGGGCTGCAGCGAATAACATCAATAACCAGCGGATAGGTACTTCTAAATCTTGATTCTATCAATAATCTAAGAAATATTCTTGACAAAAGCTAAATACTCTCTAGGTTTTGAAGGAAAATAGAGGAATAAACTCAACTCTGAGTAATTCTCATTAATAAAAATCAATAATCAACATAAACTCCCTTCCTCTGGAGGCTATAAGCATATATTTATAGTCTAAAACCCTAAACCTAATAAAATATGACATAAATACCCAAAAAACCCTAAACCTAATAAAATAACAAAATAAAGACTCTCAAAACCCTAACCCTAATAAAACAACAACATAAAGTCGGTTTAAGCTAATAAAAGCAGAAAAAAAAAAATAACATAATGTCCCCACGTGCGCTCGATCGCACTTCCAGGGACCTGGTGCACTTGATCATGCGCTTGATCGCAGGATCGAGTGCAATACCAGAACATGTCTTCTACGACCTGCATCAATTAATATGGCCAGAGACTTTAAAAGTTGACAGGTCTACAATTTTTTGCATTCGTGTCTCCTTAATTATTTGCTGCATCTTCTCTCATTTTGATTGAACATTTATGTATTGTGTTTGTAAGTTAGCAGAACGATTGTTTTGAACCCAGGCCACCGGTACCAGTAGCTTGCATATTGGATTCTATATTTCTATGGCAGAAATCAGAATTATCTGATTCTTCATGGAAGACTGCTCTATTATATATATATATATATATAAAAGATCAATTTTTAATGATATTGTAGTAGAAATTAAGGACAAAACATTTCCATAAAAAAATGTTTGACCCATAATTAATGATCGAACTCTGCTGTACCCAAAGTGGAATACGGCAGAATGGAAGATCCAAATGTCGTGTTTGTCTTCCTAACGCTAACAAACATAAGATTTAAATGTCTCAACATGCACATGTTCGTATATGAAGGTATAATGCTGTTTGTCTTCCTAACACTAAGAAAAATAGTCATGACTTATGAGCGCTAAGTTATATTGCCTAGTTGCTAGATGAAAATGAACTTTATAATGAATTCTAAAAAAGTTTTAAATTGATTAGTCTTTTTGAGTGATAGCATAAATGTAACTAGCCATTTTCCTAGATCATTACAAATGGTATCAGAGCCACTTAGTAACGTTAGATCATATGATACTAGAGGACTACATGGCAATATGGCCCTAATGAGGACGTCAGGAGATTAAGAAGAGGAGTTTGTACATCCTAGTCCTATATTAGGAAGATGAGGAGTAGCCCACATAAAATGAGTAAAACTGAACTTTATAAAAAATTGTAAAAGATAATGCAGATGTGCCTGGTGTTGAGGAATAATCTCACATTACTTGTGGACAAGATATTGGGCATGTTTATAAGGAGTGAAAAAATTCATGGGCCTAACTCATTTTAGAAAATCGGTTCAATAAGAGAGTGTTGCACACTCCTTATAAATATGCCCAAGATCTTTTCTACAAGCTACAAACAACAATCAAGTCCAAGTAAGTCTTGAACTTGAGAACTAGAACTGGCTTAGAAAACATATCCACTGGATTTTCCTCAAAAGACAATTTTTTGCAATGTGATATCTCCTCGTCTCACAACAAGGTCATCAGCATAATTTGAATCGACATACCCAATGACACTATACACAATTCCATTGTCTCTATCAAAGATTGAGCCAACATCTGTAGCACACAGTAAATAACGGAGTATCAATTTCACTGCTTGCCAGTAAACCTTGCCAAGACTAACTATATTGACCGCATATGAAACATCTGGACGAATGTACTCCATAACATACATGATGCTTTCAAACGCACTAGAATAAGGTACATGCGACATAAAACGCTCTTCCTCTGATGATGGGACCTTGCCATTCTAAATCTTTGTCAAACCTTGCTGTCGCAACAAAGTATGCATCTTGATATGCTAAAAACTTAAACTATTATGACCATCAAACTTTTCTATTTCAAATTTTGCAGTAGTCATCTCGCAAAATAAAGAACCTAAGCTCTGATACCACTTGTTATGCACAAAACTAAATTCAGGATCTCAAAGAAGTGAAAAAGAGCATAATAGCAATAAATCAATCACACAAGATACCAAAATTTAAGTGGTTCGGTTTAACAAGCCTACATCCACTAACTGAAATGATCAAAACTCAAAAGAGTAGGGAGAAAACCACTCAAAACTTAAAGCCCCAATATACCAAAATCTTACTCTCACACAAAATAAAAAAACTAAAAAAAAAAATACAAAAAGAGAGAAAAACAATATAAAATAGACTATTTTTTTCTCTAAGTGCCTGTGTCGCACAAACACCGTGAGAATCCCAACGTCGGTGAGAATCAAAAGACTAATCTTGATGCTTCTTTTATAAGCCACAACGTCGGTTTATTACAAAGACTAAAGTCCAAGTTAGAAAAGTAACAAGACCGAGTACTACTCTAGGCAAACTAAATCAAAGGCAATTGGGAGATATAATACCACGTGAACCAAAAAACTTATCTTTTAATATTGTTGGGTCTCACTTAAGGCTTGAAATTCAAATCATTCACAACATAAGCGATAATTATTAATTATATTTCAGTCTTTTAGAATTATTTTTCTGTTTGATTATTTAGGGACAACTATGATCTTTCTCTTCACTATTTATTATTCTCTCTTCTTAAATTTCATTTTCAACTTTCAATTTAACTATCATACCCTGTTAAAACAATCTTAATTCTGATCGGCATCACTGCCATCATTAAATTTATTGTGAATCCTGTAGTCAAATATCATCCAATCACTTCACGAATCGGATTCATGGTCGTTGTCTTGCTACCTAGGGAACTTCAACATCAGTTGCTTCAAATTTTCCAATTTGGTGGCCAGCATGATTCCTCTTGTGAATGTTGACAAATTGTCATTCAGGATAGGAACGGATTGCGACGCAGAACGACAGTGAAGCTCATCCTCGGGAAACTTGACGATTTTTCTCTGCTTACGCATGTGCAACCGGCCAGTTAGTCCTCTAGGCAGTCACTCTTTTTGTTTGCTCAGAAAAAAATAAAAAATTTATATCACTCTTTTTGTTTTGTGTTTTTTCTGGCTGCTTTGTTGTATGAATTGGACTCAGTTTTAGTTATTTTAATAAATAAGTTAATCATAAATACAAAATTTATGCTTAATTATTAAAGAATATATACTCGTAAAAACTTAGCATCCATAAATATCTCTTATAAACCAATATGAGACTAGGGGTGTCACAAACTCACTCTTTAACCTCTGACGTCCTCATTAGGCCCACGTCATTTGTTGCTGACAATACCACATGACATTATCAAGTGATTATGATACCATATTACCATTCATTATGACCTAAAAAAAATACGCTAATTAACCATATATGCATTATTACTCTAAAATAATTAGTTAGTTTGAAGTTTTTCATCATTTATAAAACCAAATTTCACATTCGCCTGTACTTGGCGGCAGACTTTGGAAAGTGTGGATTAAATGAGAGTCAACACTCGAGGGAGGAAGATCCAAGTCCCTTTGAACAAATTTTTACTTATACCTGTTGTCGTGCAGTGGGGCTGGACCTTTGTCAGTTTGCGTATATAGAGGGTTTCCCTCTTGGTTGGGATTGGGCTGGGAAACGCGTTTTCAAACCATCCATTTGTTTGAATTCATGGTGTCTATCTCAAATTTTTTAGATTTTTTTATAATTTTAATTGAACTCATTTTTTTTAGATTATAAGCATCCTATGCTTGAAATGATAGAAAATTTCAATTAAATTAGTTAGCAGCATGCTTTACTCGTAATGGTAAGCCATAGAAGAAAAATCAACTGTATATTTGCTTGATGTCTTCCATCTTGTTCTTGTGCATATTCTTGTTGTGTTTCTGTAGTGTGGATTATTGCTATGCTACAGATACTTTAAAGCATGGCGAGAGGATTACTAACGATGGAGGAACCCTTGTCTCCAGTGGAGGAAAGTTTGAACTGGGTTTCTTTAACCCGATCAGAAGCTCTAGCCCGACTAGCCACAAAAAGTTCGTTGGGATATGGTACAAACATGATCAACAAACAGTTGTGTGGGTTGCCAACCGAGACAGCCAACTTAACGGTTCCACTGGAACTTTTGGAATTGCAGAGGATGGCAACCTTAAGGTATGGGATAGTACTGGAAACGTTTATTGGAGTACAGGTGTTGAGAATTCTTCGTCTACAAATCGAACTGTGAAGCTCATGGATTCTGGAAACCTGGTCTTAAGGGATGATCAGTTGGCGACGAATCTGTGGGAGAGCTTCCAAAATCCAACTGATACATTTCTTCCAGGTATGAAGATGGATGATAACCTGAGATTGACTTCATGGATAGGTGATGGTGACCCGAGAACAGGGCTGTTCACTTTTAAGCAAGATCTAGAAGGAGAGGGCTACTACGCTATCTTAAAAAAGCATGGCGATTATTGGAGAAGTCGGATTTCTGGTAACTTCTTGAGAACAGATGAAATGCCCTATGTCATAGCCTACTTGTTATCAAATTTCAGCAAGAGCGTGAATCATACCAATTACACAGGCTTAGTGATGAATTATACGGATTATAGTCAGGGAAGGTTAGTGATGAAATATAACGGGGAATTACAGTATCTGAACTGGGATGTGGACCAGGGAATTTGGTCTTTGATATGGAAGGGGCCGGAAGACCAATGTCGAATTTACAATGCTTGTGGGAAATTCGGCAGCTGCAATATTAACAATAGGTTGGTCTGCAAATGTTTGCCTGGGTTCCAGCCTACTAACCTTAAGAATTGGGATTCTGGAGATTTTTTGGGTGGGTGCACAAGAAAGTCGACATCATCTGACAAGAGCGACATGTTCTTGAGCTTAAAGATGATGAAAGTGAGCGACCCAGACTCTAATTTTCTGGCAAAAAATGAAACAGAATGCAGAAATGAGTGCCTTAACAAAAGCCAGTGCCAGGCTTATTCATATGATGGGGAAGCTCAAAACAGCAACCTAAGAAGTGATAGTACACAAACGATGTTTCCTGCTAGGACCAACATCTGCTACATTTGGTTCGGGGATCTAAGTAATCTTCAAGAGGAGTACACAAACGGTGGTCGTGACCTCTCTGTCCGCGTGGCAAAATCTGTTATAGGTACTCCTTTCACGTTTTGGAATTAAGTAGCTGAATTTCATACATAGATACAGAGCTGGCTAATTTAGTAAAGGTATTTATGTTAAAAAGGAAATGAGAAACCACCTCTAATTAATCATAGCATTAGTCTTTCTTTTTAAGCTTATCTTATAATGCTAGATAGCTTCATACTATTCCAAATTTTATACCTTAATTTGCAGAACCAACTGTTAGTAATTGTGAGCCTTGTGGGACAAACGTGATCCCCTATCCGCTGAGCACTGGACCAAATTGCGGTGACCCCATGTACTTCAGTTTCTACTGCAACAGTTCCACTCGCCAGGTTAGCTTCAAGACACCTAGTGGCACCTATCGTGTCGATAGTATCAATCCAAGTACAGCAACATTTGTCATCAAAGTCAACGATGCAGAAAATCCTGAAGCTAGAAGTCCAAGAGGAACTCTGCTGCTCAATTACACACTGCCATTTAATACGCCAGGCCGGTTTACTGCTAATGAAGTAGAGATTAGTTGGGAGCCACCACTGGAGCCAACCTGTACTTTACTCACAAACTGCAAGGGCTGGCCAAATTCAACTTGCGAAATAACAAGAGATGGAGAAAGGAGGTGCCTTTGCAAGCAAAACTTCCGATGGAATGGTTCCACTGTAACTTGTACTCGAGGTTAGGATGCTAATTAAACATATATGTATCTCAAGAAGATTAAGATTGCTCTGTTTTTTAAGAAAGAACCAGACCAGTGCAATGGTTTGCTAAGGAGGATTCAGTGTTAGGATGGCTAATTAAACATATATATATACCTCATGAAGATTAAGATTGCTCTGTTTTTCAAGAAAGAGCCAGACCAGTGCAATGGTTTGCTAAGGAGGATTCAGTGTTAGGACAATTTTTTCATGATCAACTGAGCACGTATCTAGCTTTCAGAAAATTTTCTTGTACTTTATGTATAATCAACTCTAATTTTACGTAGACATGGGGAGGTGTTTAATTCCTAGAATTTTCAAAATCATCTTTAGCAATATCATGATCACCTTCCCCTGATAATAGATATTATAATTGCAAAAATGATTCTGAACAAATGAACAATATATCTATTGAATTTTATTTATTATCATTTTGATTCAGTCGTTGATATAACGGGTGTCCTGTTTCTTTCTTGTAGAAGGTAATCTTTCTCAGTGGTTAAAAGAGCCTTCAAAAAGAAAGAAACGTTTGCTTCTGAGTGTTGTGGTACCTCTTATAAGTGTGTTTGCTCTCACATGTACCATTACTTCTATATATGTATGGAGAAGAAAGATTGCCAAGGAAGAAGGTAAAGGCCTCGCTTTTCATAATGCACACAATGCACAATCTGAGTTTTTGTCTCTTTGAATCAAAATAAAACTATTTATCCTTACAAATCATTATCATGTAACTAATATATATGACTGTCTTCTTGGCTTAGAGATTAGAAGAAGTGATGAAAGAAATCGAGCACTTCGTACTTTAGATAGTGAAAGACATCTCAAAGACTTAATGGGATCAGGTGAGTTTAGAGAAGAAGATGAGAGAGGCATAGATGTACCCTTTTTTCATTTAGAAAGCATTCTAGCAGCCACAGATAGCTTCTCGGATGCAAATAAGCTCGGAGAAGGGGGCTATGGACCTGTTTACAAGGTGATTTCAACAGCATTAATTAATTCATATTTAATTTTCATCTAAACTAGTTTCTGGTTAGTGGTAATAATGTGAGTATGGTGACTTTGGTCCTAGGGCACATTTCCAGGAGGTCAAGAAATTGCAGTAAAGAGGCTCTCAAGTGTCTCAAGACAAGGCTTACAAGAATTTAAAAATGAGGTGGTGTTGATTGCAAAACTGCAACACAGGAATCTTGTTAGGCTTCGGGGATATTGCATAAAAGGAGATGAAAAAATTTTACTCTATGAGTACATGCCCAACAAAAGCTTAGACTCATTTATATTTGGTTAGTTTCTAAACCAAAGTTTTAATATCCTATAGTGCTTGATAAACTTTATCTTGTTTGAGTAAAAGCCGATTTATTATGGATACTAAAATTGTTCTTGTGAATAACAAATGGAAAACTTGCAAGATCAAAAGCTAAGTATGTCTTTGGATTGGGAGATGCGCCTCAAAATCATTCTGGGAATAGCTCGTGGGCTTGCTTATCTTCATCATGACTCGAGATTGAGGATCATCCATAGAGACCTAAAAACTAGCAACATTCTTCTAGATGAGGACATGAATTCCAAGATATCCGATTTTGGCTTGGCAAGGATGATTGAAGACAAGGAAACTAGAGCAAACACAACTAGAGTAGTTGGAACTTAGTAAGTTTTTGGTAGACAATGCAATTGTGAAAGTTGGCTCCATCCTAACACTATTTAGACAAAAAATTTACAAGTGTCTAACTTATCCACTTATAAACATTATAATGCAGTGGTTATATGTCTCCAGAGTACGCAATAAAAGGAATTTTTTCAGTCAAATCTGATGTTTTTAGCTTCGGAGTGGTTTTACTTGAGATTATAAGTGGAAAAAAGAATACAGGATTTCATCAATCAGAACTTGCCATGAGCCTTATTAGTTATGTAAGTGTGTTTCAGTTTTTGGAGTCATTAATTTCTTTGGTCATTTTATACTGATTGAATCTTATAAAAACTTTGATTTTAAAATTGTCCCAGGCATGGAGATTGTGGGTAGAAGACAAAGTGTTGGATTTAATAGACGAGACTCTACGTGAAGTTTGCAGTCCAGATCAGTTTGTGAAGTACGTAAATGTTGGACTCTTATGCGTACAAGAAGACCCAAATGACCGCCCAACCATGTCAACTGTTGTTACCATGCTTGACAGCGAATCTGCAACTATTCCAACTCCTAAACGGACAGCTTTTGTTCCAACTCCGAGAGGCTTTTCTAGCACAACTACTTCTTCTAGTGGACCAGACACATATACAGGATCGACTGGTAGTTTAGCAGGAAGATGATCGATAGTGCATGATACCAATGCAAATTCTGGTGAGGTTGTCCTTTACTAGACTAGCTTACAAAGGTTCTAGTGGACGACACATTGGTTTCTATAAATATGAAGGTTCCATTAGCCCTTCACCCAAATCAAACTTTTCTCCCAATATCTACTCCTTTTTCTTGTAAGATTTGGTGTTGATTGTAGTTTCTTATACTATTCTGTTTCAGTCATTATGAAGTAGCCTATATGTAAGATTTGAAATATATATATATATATTCCTTTACTTGAAACTTATGTATGGAAGCTGTACTTATTGATGACTGTAATTTATTTTTCTTTTGCTATTCTTCTTTTCCAAGTTCAAGTTTGAATATAATCTCTTTTGATTTAAGTGTAATATTTTTCTTTTCTTTTTTTTCTTTTTCCTTTTTCTTTTTTTATCTTTTTATCTTGAGTGGGCGGAAGATTTGTTTTTCACATCCAAGAATCAAGTCAAGTGAAGTTGAGCGGAGTTGGCTTCCTAGGCTTTTAACTAAATCAAGTTCCTAAATCCTCCTAAAGCGGTAGTAAAGCTTGCATTTACACTTCCACCCTTTATTATTCCGGTGTAACGTCAATAGTTGCCTGTTTGATTCCTTTCGCTTGAGTCTTATGTTTAGTTTGCTAAACTTGGCTAAGATCGTACCCTATTAGTAAACACTCACCATAAGGAAGGGCGGAGGACTATTTTCGAGTATCTTTACATAGTTATAAAGTTTACGAGTACTTTCGCTCTCTCTCTCTTAAAGAAATTTTACTTTTACCTTTTACTTTTTACCTTTATCCTTTTACCCTTGTCAACATAAGCGTCAGAGATTTCCCCCCGCTGTCATCCCCTCCAAGTTTTCGATTATCCTTACTCTTTGTAGGCACCCCTCTGTTAGAATTTGATTGTGCTATCAAAATTGCATCCTCATTTGCTATCAAATGGAGGCCCAAAATCAATCAGACCACCAAACTTAAGACCCAACTTTTCCTTTCATAAATCAGCAAACATCCAGTAAATTAAAAATAAAACTACTTTCAACTAAAAAGAACACCCCAATGGGCGATATAAAACAAAGACCCAGTATAAATCAACCAAGAATGATTCAATATCTACCAATTTAACCAATGGGTAAGCAAAAAAGGGTGCTATAATCTCATGAGTATCATTCAAAACCGAATTTGGAGCAACCCAAATACTGTAGAGAAAACTTTTTGGTATACAACCTAAGCTCTGAAATATTATAGGGATTTAGGCCAAATCATTCGGTAGTATAATCGAAAATCGTCCATACATACTATGTTACTAACTTATAAATTTTCCTCAACAATCAGTCAAGAAAGTCCCTCAAAAAAAAAAAAAAAGAAAGAAAGAAAACATGAAAGGGGGCTTCCGGGTAAGGGGAAAATCCACGAGAAGAGAAACCAGAGAGAGGGAATTTGGGCTTATACCTTGCGTGGCAACCATGAAACATCTTCCATTTTAGTCCACCTGCTTCAGCCTTAGCTTCCCAGAATAATTAAGTAAAAGCGAATGGTTACTTGTGACAATCTCATCAGTGTAATCCTACAAGATTTCTGCCGAGGTGTAAAAATTTTCCCATTTTGTCAACATTCTCTTTACAAATCAGAATATCTTATCAAGATTTTAGCTACTTTCTATTGATAAAAATTTTTTTAGTACCTCAACATTCTTTCCAAAATTTCCAATAGGGCCATTTTATTCCATTTTTTTTAAGGCAATTTCCCCTAGCTAGTAGCTACTTTAGAAAATCAAGCTTAAATGGGTCCAAAATCTATTTTTCCAAGTTCATTGACAAATCCCCACCTGATCTCTAATTAATTTTTCCCAAATCGTCTTCTCTATGATAACTGCTTTTGGTAATTATAACTGTATTTGCTGATGATTGTAATTTCTTTTTCTTTTGTTATTCTTATCTTTCCGGATCAAGTTTGAATATAATCTCTTCTAATTCAAGCCTAATATTTTTCTTTTACTTTCTCTCTATTTTCAGTGGGTTGAAGATTTGAGTAGTCTTATTCACAAGCAAAGAATCAAGTCGAGCCGGGGTTGGCTGCATAGGTTTTTGACTAAGTGCCTGTTTGGGATTGCGTTTGAGGGGCCTAAAAGTGTTTTTTAACACTCAAAAAATCCGTTTGAAGAAAAAAGTAGTTGTTTGGTAAAAAAATTAAAAATATTTTTAACGGTTCAAAAACCCTAAAAATTACTAAAACGTATTTTTGACAAAAGCTTAATAATGAAGCTTTTGTCCAAAAGCAATTTTTGACTTAAAACCTTTATTTCTCAAATACAGTCCCAAACAGGCTCTAAGAGTCTGTTTGAGATTGCGTTTAAGAAATATAGTTTTTAAATCAAAAAGTGTTTTTTGACAAAAGCTTAAAAATGAAGTTTTTGCCAAAAGTGCGTTTTGACTATTGTTGGGCTTTTTGGACCCTTAAAACACTTTCAATTTCTTTTATCAAATGGGTATTTTTTTTCTTCAAACCAATTTTTTGAGTGTTAAACGTATTTTTAGGCCTCTCAAACGCACATCCAAGCAGCCCTAAATCAAGTGTCTTATTCATCAATTAAATCCTAAAGACTATTTATATTTCCACCTTCTATTATTCCAGTGTAACATTACAATGCCAATCATAGTTGCTTGCTTGATTCCTTTTGCTTGATTGTACCCTATTAGTAGACACTCAAACATAAGGAAGGATTGACAAACAATTTTCAGGTATCTACAAATAACTATCGAGCTTATCATAAACTTCCTCTCCCTTACAGAAATTTTTACCTTTTCCTTGCTTGATCGTACCCTGTTAGCTAGTACTCGTTTTTGAAATACATTCATTGTGAGAATTTGCTTGTGTGAATAACTGCTTCATCAATTTATCAGTGTTTGTATACACAAATCGATAAATTATCAGAGTTGCAAAGTATACGCCGCCGATGATTTTAGTATTACCAGTGTATATAAATAAACAGTAACATTTCTTGTTTTTGATGACCGAATACTAGCATATTATCGTTTTGTGTAGACGCAAGTAAAAACCAATATTTTAGAGCATGTTTGAGAATATATTAAAGAGTTTAAAAAATACTTTTATTACATAAAAAGCTGTGTAAAACAAAAATGGGTCTGTTTAGTTAAAAAAAAAAAACTCAAAAAGTACTTCTTTTATAGAAGGTTAAAAATGGCCAAAATACAAATTTCGAAAAAATATGTTAAAAAGAAGCTGTTTTTAAAAAGTTATTTCATAATATAGAAGTTGATCTATTTCTCAACACAATCTCACACAAGCTCTTAGAGCTTGTTTGAGATTTCGTTATATATTTATAAAGTATTTTTAGTATTTAAAAAATTGTGACAAAAAAAAAAAAAAAAAGGCCTAACATGTTTGAGATTTCGTTGTATATTTATAAAATATAAAAAATAATAAAAAAATAATAATAATAAAAAAAAAAAAAAAAAAAAAAAAAAAAAAAAGCTAACATGTTTGATAAAAAAATTGAAAGTATTATTTTGACTTTTTTTTTTCTTTAAAAATTGCCTAAACTCACTTTTGAAAAACAGTTTAAAAAGAAAGTTTTTTTTTTTTTCATAAAAAAACTATTTTTAACTTTAAAGCTAAAAAAAAAATAAAAACCAATCCAAACGAAGTGAAAAACCAAAAGCACAGACTAATGGGCCTTAGATAGAAGATTAGAAGTCAAGTGAGGCTACAAAGTATGTTTCTAGGGGTAGAACCAAGTTGGGCCATGAGGGACCCTGGACCCACCAAAGCCGAAGGTGGTCCCAAAAAAAAAAATTAAATTATAAAATTCCTATAAAATTTAATTTTTACCCTCCAAATTATTTTTTTTTAGAATTTTACTCCCAAACACAAATCTCTAGGTCTGCCCCTCCATACCACCTTGTTCTACGGATATCAATTATTGAAATAGGATAGGATCTCAGTTTACAGTTGTATATTGAGTTGAATGCTAATTAAGATTGGTTCCTGTTGCAATGTTGAATCAACTTTGAACTTTGTCTACATTTAATACCTCAATTAACCAATAATTGATTAGCTTCTGCTTGTTTCTTTCAGGATTTAGACTCAGCTGTAGGAGCCTGGAGTCCTTTAGAGTAAAATACATCAATCTTTACAATTCTAGGAATTTTGATCAGTTGGAAAATCTTCATCAGCTCAACTCAACTAATAAAATTAAGTACACTTTTCACCCTTTCCCACCACCACCACCTAGGCATCTTTGTGTAGCACAATAGCATCATATAGAAACAAAGTCAATGACGACCAACCAAAATATGGTTCTTACAAGGAAGTTCCTAAGCAACCGAAATTTTGAGTGATAATTAACCAAATGAAGAATACATTTACATCAAATATATTAATAATGCTATAAGTCTTCTTAGAATCCTCTTATAATCATCTCAAATGTGATGTGGTTTTTCAAATTACTGTTGAATTTAAGATGTAATTTATTGACTTTTGATTTATTAGTGATTTTAAAAGTCACATCACATTTGAAATGACTTTAAGAGAACTCTAAAAAGATTTATAGTATTACTCCATATATATATATATATATATATATATATGATCCCAATAAGATGCAGACAAACAAAGAAATAGCAGGGTAATTGGGACCAAAAGCCCCTCAGGAATGAATTTGGAACGTTGATTTTTATCCAACGGTTCAAAACATTTCACTAAATAATAATAATATACTATTATTTATGTTTAAAAAATAAATCAAAATAAAAATAATAATAAAGTGCCACCCCATTTTGCCCCCAAGCGGTAGCTGTTGAGAGCTAAAAGATAGTTCGATCACCCCGACAGCTAAAAAATTTCAACTTTATTAATTTAGCCCTTAAGATGACCGAACCACCACCAAATGCCGGTTGAGGTTGGCTTCGGCCACCCCATAGGCAGATTGGGGTGGCCGAAGACACCGCATGGCCAAACCCATTTTATTCTACACCATTGTAGAATACCTTCAACAATGCCGGTTGAGGTTGCCTTCTTCTATCCCTGTTTTCCATTTCCACCTCTTCTGGAGCCTTCGATTATTCAGATGCTCTCACAAAGAGCCTTCTCTACTTCGAATCTCAACGCTCCGGGAGGATACCGTACAACCAAAGAGTCTCCTGGCGTGACCATTCCGGCCTCACCGATGGCCTAGAACAAGGAGTAATTAATTAGTCCATACCCTCTAAACTCATTTGCCCAGATTTATGGGCCATGACAATGCCCACAATCTTAGACTATCTTTGATGTTAATCTCACTGTTCAAAGCAGGAATTCTCCAATTCATCAATGGATTCTCTTCCTTTCTCCTCTCAAAAACCTCCCAAGCTTCAGAAAGATAAGGCCTTGAAATTGCAGACTCATCAATTTCCTCTTCTTCCCCATCTTTCTTTCCGAATCTATGCAACCCAGGAAGGATTGAAGCCAAGCTTGAATTATTCCTATCTTCATCGAAGAAAACAAACCCCAAATCCATAAACCCTTTTAGCTCCTCAAATTCGAGGTCAGACAAGCTCTTGCTTTCGCTTCTTTCCCTTCTCATCTTCTTCTTGGATGACACTTCCAAATCTGTCGGCTTTGGTTGCTCTGCTTCTGATTCTGTCACCTCTTTTACTGAATGGATGGTGTGGAGTTTGGCCGGGAGGAGGACCGAGACCGGAGACAGAGCAGCAGAGTTGAAGCTTGTTTTGGAGCTCAATTGGCCACTCATGGGCCTGGTATGGAGGGTTGGCACGCGTGAAAGCTCTGGTTTCGACGGTTAATTGTTTTTTGGCCCTTGGGGCAAAAGGATGCCTTCGGCCACCCAGACCTCAATTGGTCACTCATGGACCTGGTATGGAGGGTTGGCACGCGTGAAATCTCTGGTTTTGACGGTTCATTGTTTTTTCGGCCCTTGGGCCAAGGGGTGCCTTCCGCCAACCCAGACTGGCTGGTCTGAGGAGTAGTGGCGGATCCACATGGTACCTTCCAGGTGCCACCCCCAAGGATTTTAATTTTTTTTTTTTTTTTAACCCATGGCGCCCTATAAAAGAAAAAAAAAAAATTACAATTTTACCTACCACTTTTCGGCACATATTTGTGAACTTTTATAAATATTTTTTGTGATGCATATATTATGTGAATTACCAAATTTTTAGGGTGAAAAAAATTTTTAAAACGCCAAAAAAATTTTAGCGGCACCCCCAATATTACATAGTTGACTCCGCCACTGTCTGAGGTAGCAGAAGCCATACGCCAACTCTTGATAGGGGTGGCCGGCCACTGCTCAAAATAGGGATCAGCCATCTCATTTCTTTTTTGCTTTTTTATTATTTTTATTTTGATTTATTTTTAAACATATATAATAGTTTATTATTATATTTTAATTGAATGTTCTGGACCGTTCAACTGTCAAGAATTTGAGATTCTCAATTTTTTTTTTACTTTTTTATTAATTATTAATTATTTTTATTTATTTTTTAAATATAAATAATAATTTATTATTATTTTTTAGTAAAATATTTTAGACCATTGAATAAAAATCAACCGTCCAAATTGAGAATTTGCGGTTCTCAAATCCCCTCATGAATTCTAGGGGAACCTGATCGGGTTAATTGTAGGATATTGTTTTTTCAGATCAGATTCTCAGTGTTGGACCAGTCTGCATTATTGCAGATCAGATTCTCAGTGTTGGACCAGTCTTGCATTATTGCATGAGAGGGTTAGATAAAATTTCAGCCAAATCGGTCTAATCTTTTTTCCTATTTTTGTTGTTTTTTTTAATTTTCTTGAATACAGCCTAACATGTCTCTTCAATCATATAATATTATATTACTCAAAAGAATAGAAAAGAATAAAGCCGCATTTCCATGTCTCTTCAATCTTATAATATTATATTACTCAAAAGAATGGAAAAGAATAAAGCCACATTTCCAATGCCAGTGGAGAAGGGGAACGATACAATTCTAACTTGAAATTAATTTAGGCCATTATTATGAATAAAAATATAATTTTTATTTTTTTAAAAAAAATACTAATAAAAGGATCAAAATAAAAATTATTGTTTCAAAAAATTTTTAATTTTAATTTTGTTATTTTTTTTTAAAAAAAAAATACCAAAAAAAATCAAAATATAAATGATTGCTTTAAAAACTTTTTTTTTATTTCTATTTTTTAAATTAAAAATAAGATAAAAATTGGTTATAAATTAAACAAAATAGGTGAGCCTTTTAACATTTTTACATGAGATAAGAGGGCTAGAGAAAATTTCAACCAAATCCGTCTAATCTTTTTTCCTTTGTTTTGGCCCTTTTTGTGAATACAGCCAAACATGTCTCTTCAATCGTACAATATTATATTTCTCAAAAGATTGGAATGCCGGTGGAAATTAAAGCCATTGGGGCCATTCAAAAAGATGAAATGGACATCTACGGGAAATGCTCTTTAACTCTCTCTTGGTCAGATTTGCTATAATCCTGCCCAAGGAGCTCCTCTCTAGTCTCTATACTATCTCTACAAATTGCTCCAGCAAAACCCATCGTCAAAACCCAATTTCAAGCTGAGAGCTCGAGGCCGGTCGGATTGACTCGGAAGACCAAGGTTCTCTGTTTCGCCATATTTGATGATTTTCTTCAAGATCACGTTTCAAGCATTCAACTAATTTGCATTAAATTAGTTACCTGCATCCATGCTTTATTCGTTATGGTAAGCCAAAGAAGAAAAATCAACTGTACTATATTGTTGTACATACTCTTGTTGTATTCCTGTCGTGTGGATTTCTATGTCACAGGCCAAGATACATTAAAGCGTGGAGAGTGGATTACTGAGAATAAAACCCTTGTCTCCAGTAGTGAAAGGTTTGAATTGGGATTCTTTAACGCTACGGGAAGCTCTAGCTCCAAAAGCTATGTCGGGATATGGTACAAATGGGATCAACAAACAGTTGTATGGGTTGCCAACCGAGACAAACCTGTCCTCAACGGTTCCACGGGAGTTTCTTTTGGAATTACAAACGATGGCAATTTTCAGATATGGGATATTAAAACTAGACACGTTTATTGGAGTGTAGACGATGAGAGTTCTCGGTCTACATATCGATCTGTGACGCTCATGGATTCTGGAAACCTGGTCTTAAGGGGTGATCAGTTGGGGACGAGTCTGTGGGAGAGCTTCAGAAATCCAACTGATACAGTTCTTCCAGGTATGAAGATGGATAAAGAGCTGACATTGACTTCATGGATAGGTGATGGTGACCCAGAAAGTGGGGATTTCACGTTTCAGCAATATCAAGAAGAAGAGGGCAACTACGTTATCTCTAAAAAGACAAGCGATTATTGGAGAAGTTGGATGTCAGGCAACTTCTTCAGCTTAGATGAAAGGCCCAGTTTCCCCGATGCCGTAGCCAACTTATTATCAAATAAAAGCCACTGCTTCAACCGTACCGCGTATGTTATCAGGTGTTCGCAGGATTCAAGTATCAGAAGGTTGGTGTTGAATTATACGGGGGAATTACAGTATCTGAACTGGAATGCGGAAAAGGGAAATTGGGATTTGATATGGAGGGAGCCGGAAGACGAATGTAGCATTTACAATGCTTGTGGGAAATTCGGCGTCTGCAATATTAACAATACAGTGGTATGCAAATGTTTGCCTGGCTTCCAGCCTACTAACCCGAAGCACTGGGATTCTGGAGATTTTTTGGGTGGGTGCACTAGAAATTCGACATCATCTGACTACGACGACATGTTCTTGAGCTTACAGATGATGAAAGTGGGCAAACCAGACTTTAATTCCAAGGTAAAAAATGAAACAGAATGCAGAAAAGAGTACTGCCTTGAGAACAGCCAGTGCCAGGCTTATTCATATGATACTACTGGGACAGACATCTGCTGGATTTGGAATTCGGATCTAAATAATCTTCAAGAAGAGTACACAAATGGTGGTCATAACATCTTTGTCCGAGTCGCAAAATCTGTTATAGGTACTCCTTTTACACATTAATTCAGTAGCTGAATTCCATCCATAGATACTGATCTGGCTAATTAGCCGTTTTGTTTTTTGCAAAATTAAAAATTCATCATTGATGTTAAAAAGGAAGTGATAAGCCACCTCTGCTGGTATGGATTTTTAAGATCCTAGCACTAAAACCTATCTTTTTACCCTCAAAATCCATAGTTCTGTTTAATTCTGTTGGTCAATTTAAAAAATTAACTTTGTTCGTACATCATTATGGGGGACTTGGATGGAGGAGTCCCATGTTAAAAAAAAAAAAAAAAACAAGAGAATTAAGATGGTATATATAAAGCTCAACTCACACTAAGTTACTGCTTTAAAGCAAGCAATAATTAAGTCTATGCACTGTATTTGCGCTCTAGTACGGTGAGAGAAAAATTAATAATTTCTTAAAGAAAGCAATACACTTTACGAGAACATTTTAGTTTCCTGTTTTCTATTTTTGTTTTTACATACAACAAGGGCTAAATCTCATTTTTTTAATGTTTAATTACGATTCCAAATTTTATACTTCTGCAGAACCTACTGATAGGAATTGTGAGCCTTGTGGCACAAACCTGATCCCCTATCCGCTGAGCACTGGACCAAATTGTGGTGACCCCATGTACTTCAGTTTCTACTGCAACACCTCCTCAGGCCAGGTTAGGTTCAAGGCACCCAGTGGCACTTATCGTGTTGCTAATATTACTCCAAGTACACAAAAATTTGTCATCCAAATCAAATATGCAGAAAATATTTATGATAGAAATTTAGGAGGAAATCTGCAACTCAATCAATCATTGCCATTTAATGCGACCATTGGCAACTTTAGTTCTAAAGTTGAAGTAGAAATCAGTTGGGTGCCCCCGCAAGAGCCAACCTGTACTTCATTGAAAGACTGTAAGGACTGGCCAAATTCAATTTGCAATATAACAAGAGATGGAAACAAGAGGTGCCTTTGTAAACAAAACTTCCAATGGAATGGCTCCACTTTAAATTGTACTGAAGGTGAAATATATCTATTAAATTTTTTTTATTATCATTTTAATATAAATATTGGAGCTTGTTCAATTTCACAAATATAATGGGTGTCCTGTTTCTTTCTTGTAAAAGGTAATCTTCCTCAGGGGTTAAAAGAGCCTTCAAAAAGAAAGAAGCGGCTGCTTCTGAGTGTTATGGTACCTCTAATTGTAGGTGTGTTTGCTCTCACATGTACCATTACTTCTGTATACGTATGGAGAAGAAAGATGGCCAAGGACGAAGGTAAAGGCCTCGCTTTTCATAATGCACACTGTGCACAATCTAAACTTTTGTCTCTTTGAATCCAAATAAAACTATTTATCCTTACAAATCATTATCATGTAACTAATGTATATGGTTGTCTTCTGAACTTAGAAATTAGAAGAAGTGACAGAACAAATCAAGCACTTCGTTCATTAGACAGTGAAAAACATGTCAAAGATTTAATAGAGTCAGGTCAATTTAGAGAAGAAGATGAGAAAGGCATAGATGTACCTTATTTTGATTTGGAAAGCATTCTAGCAGCTACAGATAGCTTCTCAGATGCAAACAAGCTTGGAGAGGGGGGCTATGGACCTGTTTACAAGGTAATTTGCACTAAATTAATTGGTATTTAATCCTCATGTAAACTAGTTTCTTGTTAGTGGTAATATAGGTAGTATGGTTTCTCAGGGCATATTTCCAGGAGGTCAAGAAATTGCAGTAAAGAGGCTCTCAAATGTCTCAGGACAAGGCTTACAGGAATTTAGAAATGAGGTGGTGTTGATTGGAAAACTTCAACATAGAAATCTTGTTAGACTTCGGGGATATTGCGTAAAAGGATATGAAAAGATTTTGCTCTATGAGTACATGCCCAACAAAAGTTTGGACTCATTTATATTTGGTTGTTCTCTAAACTGAATCCTAATCTCTTACGGTCCTTGATGTATATTTCGTTTGAGTAAAAATTGATTTATTACTGTTGCTAAAATTGTTCTCTTGAATGACAAATGGAAACTTTGCAAGATCAAAAGCTAAGCATGTCTTTGGACTGGGAAACGCGCTTCAAAATCATTTTCGGAATAGCTCGTGGACTTGTTTATCTTCATCATGATTCCAGATTGAGGATCATCCATAGAGATTTGAAAACTAGCAACATTCTTTTAGACAAGGAGATGGATCCCAAAATATCTGACTTTGGCTTGGCAAGGATGATTGAAGGCAAAGAAACCGGGTCAAACACAACCAGACTAGCTGGAACTTAGTAAGTTTATGGTAGATAGTGTAATTGTGAAAACTAATTCAATCCTAACTCTATTTAGACACAAAAATGTACAAGTGCCTAACTTATAATCTGATAAACATTATAATGCAGTGGCTATATGTCTCCGGAGTACGCACTAGATGGAATGTTCTCAGTCAAATCCGATGTTTTTAGCTTTGGTGTAGTTTTACTTGAAATTATAAGTGGAAAAAAGAATTATCTATCCGAACTAGACATGAGCCTTATAGGTTATGTGAGTATTTTAATTTCTATAATCATTACTTTTTTGGGTCATTCTATATCCCATAAAAATTTTGATTTTTTAAATTGTCTCAGGCATGGAGATTGTGGGTAGAAAACAAGGTGCTGGATTTAATGGACCAAACTCTACGTGAAGTTTGCAATGTAGATCAGTTCGTGAAGTGTGTAAACATTGGACTCTTATGCGTACAAGAAGACCCAAATGACCGCCCCACCATGTCAACTGTTGTTACCATGCTTGATAGTGAAATTACAACAGTTCCAACTCCGAAAGGGCCAGTTTTTGTTCAAAGGAGAGGTCATTCCAGCACAGCCAGTTCTTCTACTAAACCGGACACATATACGGAATCATATACAGGATCAGCTAGCAGTTTAGGAGGAACATAATAATGCATGCTACCAATGCAAGTTCTCGTGAGTCTGTTCTTTACTAGACTTGCAAAGGTTCTATAGTGGACAAAACATTAGTTTCCATAAATAAGAAGGATGTATTAGCCCTTCACCCAAATGAAACTTTTCTCCCAATAGCTCTTCCTTTACTTGAAACTTCTCTATGGCAACTATATTTGGTGATGATTGTAATTTATTTTGCTATTCTGTTTTAGTCATTGTAAAGTAAGTTATATATAAGATAGCTCATAACCTGGAACCATTTTGGTCACTCTTAATGTTTGAATATAATCTATTATGATTCAAGCATAATATTTTATTTTCTCTTCATTTTTTATTTTTGTTGAGTTGCCTGAGGATTTGAGCAGCTTGATTTCTTCTGTTTGAGTCTCTCTCTCTCTCTCTCTTTTTTTTTTTTTTTTTTTTTTTTTTATGTGTCTATATAAAGGGAGGGAAAGAGAATGAGAGAGATTCGATCTAGTGACCTCTATTTTATGATTGCTGGTCTCCATCTAATTGAGTTACTCCTTAAGGACGCTCGAGTCTCACGTTTAGTTGGCAACACTTGTCTAAGACTCTACATGTATTATGATATGTCTTTTCTCTTCGATTGTGCTTCTAAATTTAAGTTACTTTAATTTACTTGAAATTTGATGCTTATTCTAATAAATATGTTTTTTTTTTTTTTTTTATTCCCTAATGATTCCTCATTATTTTCCATCAAAATATATAAAAAAGTTTTAAATAATCAATATAAAGTCCTGAATTTTGGTATATTTTTGCGGGCAACCCATAAAATTGTATATCTAATTAAACTGACACGAGAATCCAATTGGTGAACTCGAATTGCCCCTACTATATTCCAACTAGGCGTGTTAAGTGAGCGAAGCCCTCGCTAGCGAGTTCGGGCTCGGCTCGTGCTCGACTCGATTATTAAATGAGGCGTTTCGTTGACACAAATACTGGTTCGAATATTAAACAAAGCAAGTTCGGCTCGGTTAGACTCGTGAACAATTCGTATAAGGTTCGAATTGATAGTTATTCACATAGTTGCTCATATTAATATTAAAAATTGATGATTTTTTTTCTTCTAATAGCATCCTTTTGTAATAAAATGATGCATATCCTCTCTCTTCGAAACCAAGTGTCTTGTTGTATTGACTTAGGCTCCATACTCGGCTAGGTAGACTAAGCAAATGCTCATATGCAAATTAGTTTCTTGAGCCGTTTAAGATTACTTGAAGTTTAAATTTATAATAAAAAAAATTAAATTAAATATAAGAGCCAGCTCGCGAGTTGGCTCGGCTCTACTCGACTTATTATGAGTTCGAGCTCGAGTTCGATATTTTGAGAGTTCAGATAAAATTTAAACAAGTCGAACCCAAACAAAAAATGCTCGCTCATATTCGACTCATTTACCTCCCTAATTCCAATAGAAGGATCCATCTACAGCAAGTCTAAAGTTAATCATGATTGTCAATGTAGCGTCCCATATTGAATCGATGGCCGCTTTTTAAAAAGGAAAAGAAAAAAATGCATACATAAGTGATAAGGCCCAACAAACAAAAAGAAAGGCAGACGTCATTTAAGGACCCTATAATGTGTTGGATAATATATTTCTTGTATCGAAAAGATATATATTAAAATAATATTGTACGTGATTTACAATTTTTTTTAGGTAATCAGGTTATTATTATACTTATCTGTCTCATTTTTTTTTTTTTTTTAATAAATATGAGTCTTTTGTATTATAATATGATATGGTAAATAAGAGGAAGATGTAGTCCCATAAACTTTATCTCGTGGACCTAAATCTTAGATTGAACCGGTGTTTATTTTCTTTATTTTGCTTTTTTCATTTAGGGTTATCTTATCTTTTTTGATTCCGCTAACGCCAATATTTTATTTTCTTTTTTGGGTAAAGTCCACTTAACCCCCTCAAACTACTACCTCAGTGACAATCTACCCCCCAAACTATCAATTACGACAATTTAACTCACAAACTACCAAAATAATGACAATGTACCTCCCAATGCTAACAAAATGATGAAATTACCCCTATAGAATTTTCAATAAGACAAAAATACCCTTAAAAATTTGAAAAAAAAAAATTAAATTTTAGTATTTTTATTTTTATTTTAGTAAAGGTAATTTCATCATTTTGTTAAAATTCGAGGTACATTGTCATTGTTTTAGTAATTTTGGGGGTAAATTGTCGCAATTGATAGGTTGTAGGGTAAATTGTCATTGGGGTGGTAGTTTAAAGGAGTTAAGCAAACTTTACTCATCTTTCTTTTATTGTCACTGATTTTCACATGATATCGAAGAGCAAATCAATGAATGAGTGTCCATCCATTTGCCTAGCGTGATTCTTTTTCCTGTGGTGCTCTTAGTTTTTATTTTTATTTTTTTGCAATGTTCTTTCTGTGTGTGAATCCACTTGACAGTGGACTTCAACCAAGAAGCTAGGTGTAGGGAGGACTTCAACTCAAGAAGAATACATAATGAGTTTGAGGGGAGATGTTCTTATATTGAAATAAAATATATATTAAAATGACATTGTACATTACTTATCTTTAATATAATTGATTGTAATCATGTTTGATGGCAATCAAAATTGATTGATTTTATTACCATACTTATCTATCTCAATTCTCCTATAAATTTGAGTCTTTTGTATTGTATTATGATCAAGTGAATAAGAGTAAAATATAATCATTTGGACTTTATCTTATGAACGTATATCATAGACCGAACCATATAACATACCTTGTGTTTATTTTCTTTATTCCACTTTTTCCTTTAATTTCTTTTACCATTATCGTTTCTTTCATAATGTAGATGGAATGGACGAATTGGAGACCAAAATAATGAAAATTGCTGATCAGGAAGCTTCTTGGTTAAAAAGCAAGAACTAAACATTGGTTTCAATAAATAAGAAGGTTGTAACTTTTCTCTTAATATCTATTTCTTTACTTGAAACTTCTCTATGATAACTATATATGGTAATGATTGTAATTTTTTTACTATTCTGTTTCAGTCAATGTAAAGTAACCTATATGTAAGATAGCTCATAACCTGCAACCATTTTTGTCGATCTTCTCAAGTGGAGTTGGCTGCTTAGGTTTTTGACTAAATCAAGTTCCTCATTTCTCAATTAGATCCTAAAGTATATATTTACACTTCCACCCTCTATTATTTCGATTTAAGATTACAATTAATGCCAATCAATAGTTAGTTGTTTGATTCCTTTCCCTTGAGTCTCATGTTGCGTTGGCAAGACCTAGACAAGAGTGTACCCTATATGTAGACCCTTGACACAAGGAAGGTGTGCAACCATTTTCGGGCATCTTCACATAACTATAAACTTTATGATTTCTTTACCTCTCTACTTTAGAAAAAGTTACCATTTAGCCTTGCTAACTTAATTAAGAGTCTGGAGATTTTTCCCGCCAACAAGTCTCTGATTATTCTTTCTCCTCCTTTCAAGCATCTGATGCCAAAATTTGACTATGTGATCATCAACTACATTAATTTATTAGCGTTGGTATACAAAAGCCAATAAATTATCAGCCACCAATAATTTTATTGTTACTAGCATATATAAATAAACGAGTAATGCTAAAAAAATGACTAAAATCCTTCTTATATCTTTTCAAATATGATATGATTTTTAAAATTATCATTAAATTTTAAATAATCATTATTAAATTAATTTATTATTAATTTTAAAAACGACATCTCCAACATTTGAAATGACACAAAAATGATCGTAGTCATCGATCCTTCAATCGTTACTGTAAATTTAATAATTGTAGAAAGATTTATTATCCAAGTGGGAAAACAAGTCTATGTCGGCTAAAGCTAATGAAAAGTGAAAAGCAATCCAAATAAAATAATAATAATAATAATAATAATAAATAAATAAATAAATAACTTCACTGCCCCACGTAGAAGTCTATAAAGTAGTGTTACGTTTTCCATGCCAACCCACGTTGTTCTCAACATATCAATTATTGCAACGGAATCTCACTTTACCAAATTCTTCGAGTATATTCAGTTCAATGGTGATTAACACTATGCTTGTATTTGGCAAACCATTTTCATTCGCTCAATATTATTTATGGACTATTTAAAAAAATAAATAAATAAATAAATAAAATAGTCTTATTTTTTTCACTTTTTATATTACATTATTAATATTTTTTATTATTTAAATAAAAAAAGTGAAAATATGTGGGTATTATTTTTTTAGAAAATTGTGAATAAATAGTATTTACGGGATGAAAATGGTTTGCCAAATTCAAGCTTAGTGTACCATTCAAAATGTGAGAAAATGGTGCATAAATAGTTAAACTATTTTTTTATTTTTATTTTTTTTTTTTGGGTACAATAGCTTCTTTTAATCTTTTCTTATATCATTAAAATATTTATTTTTTACTTATTTTTTATTCATTTCATTACTTTTTCTCTGTCTTCGTTGCCATCCTCCTAATAATATTAAAGTATTGATTAAATGGTTTAATTTACTAATTCTTATAAGTTTAAACTTTTTGGGAGAATTGAAAAGTGATAATTTAACAAGGTATTAGAACTAAAGGTTATGAGTTCGAACCTTGACTCAGTCAATTTACCTCTCATTTCAATAAAATGTTTTACGTATTGGGCTTTACGTATTAAAATGAAGTTTAATTCTACACGTGAAAAAAAATATTAAAGTATTGATTAAATTTACATTTTTTTTTTTGTTTGGCCTCACATATTATAACGGAGTTTGAGAACAAGAATGTTAAAGTTTTTTTTTTTTTTTTAAGGAATCAGTTTGAATATGTATAAAAAAATAAGTAATAAAAATAAAAATTTATATATTTTTAATAATTATTTTGGCTATTCCAGGTAGAGTCGTAGTATCAATGGCCGCTTTTTGAAAAGGAAAAGACAAAGAAAAAGCCGTAGACAAAGAAAGAAAGGCAGACGTACATCCAATATATTGAAACCCATGTGATCATGTCGATTATTCTTTCTCACAAAGAGAACAAGAAAAGTAAAGCCACCAAGACCATAATATCGATGGATTGGACACCATAATAATGAAAATTGATGATCAGGATGTTCATTTTTGTAGAAGGCAATCGTGACGTGAGGGGTATACAACCAGAATCTTTTGCAACGAGATGATAAGCATCCTCAGTGTGCTTGAAATGATAGAAAATTTCAATTCAAGTGGTTAATTACCTGGATCCGTTATCCGTAATGGTAAGCCAAAGAAGAAAAATCAACAGTACGTTATCTGCAAGTTGGTTGCCGTCTTTCATCTTGCTCTTGTACATACTCTTGTTGTGTTCCTGTCGTGTGGATTATTGCTATGCCACAGATACTTTGAAGCAGGGCGAGTGGATTACTGACAATGGAACAACCCTTGTCTCCAGTGAAGGAACGTTTGAACTGGGATTCTTTACTCCTTTCAACAGCTCTACCCACAAAAGGTTCGTTGGGATTTGGTACAAAAAGGACCAACAAACAGTTGTATGGGTTGCCAACAGAGACTACCCAGTACTTAACGGTTCCATTGGAATTTTTGGAATTGCAGAAAATGGCAGCCTCATCATCTCGGAAACCACTAGAAAAGAAGATTATTGGTCTACGTCTCCTGATTTCTCGTCTACAAATCATACCGTTAAGCTCATGGATTCTGGAAACCTGGTCTTAAGCGATGATGATCAATTGGGGACGAGTCTGTGGGAGAGCTTCCAATATCCAACTGATACATTTCTTCCAGGTATGAAGATGGATGAAAACCTGAGGTTGATTTCATGGACAAGCGATGGTGACCCGAGATCGGGGCAGTTCACGTTTAGGCAAGATCAAGAAGGAGAGGGCCGCTACGTTATTTCAAAAACGCCAAAGCCACTCGTCTATTGGAGAAATTGGATTTTGAGCTTGGATGAAATGCCCATTACCATAGCCGACTTGTTATCAAATGTCACCAGATTCACAGGTACGGGCGGCACAGGTACGGGCGGTACGGGCCTTGCGGCCATTAGCTGCTCTGGGGACTTGCCCCCGTCGTATACCAAGTGTATAGCTAAATACAAGAAGAATTCTAATGATAGTTACACACGGTTAGTGATGAATTCTACAGGGGAATTACAGTACTATCAAAACGGGGATTTGAGATGGAGGGAACCGGAAGACGAATGTAGCATTTACAATGCTTGTGGGAATTTCGGCAGCTGCAATGTTAACAATAAGTTGGTATGCAAATGTTTGCCTGGGTTCCAGCCTGCTAACCAGGGGAATTGGAATTCTAGAGATTTTTTGGATGGGTGCACCAGAAATTCAAAATCATTGAACAAGAACGACATGTTCTTGAGCTTAAAGATGATGAAAGTGAGCGACTCAGACTCTTATTTGGAGGCAAAAAACGAAGCAGAATGCAGAAATATGTGCCTTGACAACAGCCAGTGCAAGGCTTATTCATATGCTATAAGAAACTCGCAACGAACTCCCGAGACCTACAAATGCTGGATTTGGACTTCGGATCTAAGTAATCTTCAAGAGCTGTATAAAAACGGTGGTCCTGACCTCTCTGTCCGCGTGGCAAAATCTGTTATAGGTACTCATTTTTCACATTGGAATATGCTGGGATTTGTTGCATCGATGGATACTGATCTGGCTAATTTAGTAAAGTTTTTATTTTACTTTATTTTTGAAATTAAAAAATCATCGATGATGTTAAAAAGTAGGTGAGAAATCACCTCTGCTGGTATGGGTTTTAAAAATCAAGCTCTAATCTTTCTTTTTTTGCATGATTAATTATGACATTACATTACCCTCAAAATCGATTCTTCTACCTAACTTTTGTGAACAATTTGAAAAATTAGCCTTGCGTGTCCGTAATCACCTTCACCCTCGAGCTGCAAGGGTATTTTATAGAAGTAATTTGGGTAAAGTCTAAAAACTCTCTTCAAATTACTACCCAATTGACAATATTCTGCTCAAATTTTTAATTGTAACATTGTCCCCCTATAAATTACCAAAACATTGACAATGTCCCCCAATGTTAGTAGAAAGACAAAAATGACCCAATTTTTTTTTTGTCAATAAAACAAAAATACTCAAATAAATTTGAGAAAAGAAAAACCTTTTTTTTTTTTTTTTTTTTTTTTAATTTCCACATAATTGTTTTTTTTTTTTTTTTTAAAAAAAAACAACAATATTAGTTTTAGTTTTTTTTTTAATATATTTTTATTTTATTAAGGGTATTTTTGTCATTATGGGGGACATTGACAGCTTTTGATAGTTTGAATAAGACATTATCTTAATTGAAAGTTTAGAGCGTCATTGTCAATTAGATGATAGTTTAAGAGGGATATGTGAATATTCCCAAATAATTTACATGTCAAGCAGCTTGCTACTATGTTATAATGCAGGATAGGTTCATAATACTACAAGGCCTATAGCTCATTTTCAATGTTTAGTTCCTGTTTCAGACTTTATATCTTTGCAGAATCAACTCCAAGGAATTGTGAGCCTTGTGGCACAAACCTGATTTCCTATCCGCTGAGCACTGGAACAAATTGTGGTGACCTTATGTACTTTAGTTTCTACTGCAACAATTTCACAGGTCAGGTTAGCTTCAACACGTCCAATGGCACCTATCCAGTTGCGAGTATCGATCCAGGTACACGAAAATTTGTCATCCAAGTCAAATATGCAGGAAATGTTACAAATACAACAGAAATGCTGCAGCTTAATAAGTCATTCCCATTTCATGCGACCGGGCGGTTTACCGTTGATTCTAACAACTATAGTTATGAAGTAGAGATTAGTTGGGAGTCCCCGAAGGAGCCAACCTGTACTTCACCCAAAGACTGCAAGGATTGGCCAAATTCAACTTGCAATGTATTAGATGGAAAGAGGAGGTGCCACTGCACTAGAAACTTCCTATGGGATGGTTCGAAGTTAAATTGTACTAAAGGTTTGGAAGATTATATATGCTTGCTTTGTTATTGAAGACAGAATTAGATCACTAAGGAGTATCTTGTCCTACTGGTGTGTGTGGGTATAACAAGAGAAGAGGAGGAGGTTCCTCTGCACTAAAAACTTCCTAGGGGATGTTTCAAATTTAAGTTGTACTAAAAGGTCAGGAAGATTAAGACTGCTCTGTTATTGAAGATAGAATTAGACCACAAAAGAGGATCTTGTCCTTGTGTGTGTGTGTTTTGTTGTTGTTAAATCTTTAAAAATTGGGCGATTTTTAGCAGAACTTTCAAATCCACTTTAGCAATACCGGTCATCCTTACCTTGTGGCTTGTGCTAGCAACATACATTACAGTTGCGACAATGAATTTAAATAGCATATATGTTGAATGTGATTTATTATCATTTTAATTTTTCTATTAGAGCTTGTTCAATCTAAAAAAACATTATGAATATTTTAACTATTTATGTAACAGTAGTCCTCTTTCTCTTGTAGTTGGTGATTTTCTTGATTTTCCTCTGCCTTCAAAAGAGCCTTCAAAGGGAAAGATGTCGTTAACTTTGATTATTATGATACTTCTACTAGTAGTGTTTGGTCTCGCAAGTGCAATTGTTTGTGTATATTTATGGAGAAGAAAGATGGCCAAGAGACAAGGTAACTACTTTGCGAAATGCCTCTGCAATGCATACTCTGTAGTATCTCCATTTGAATCAAAATAAATCCATTTATTAGCTCTTTCATTTAATTAATTATCATGTAAGCGTACTAGATATAAATGGTTGTCTTCTAAACACAGAAAACAAAAAAAATCAAGTACTTCTCTCATCAGACACAGAAAGGCATCTCAAAGATTTGATAGATTCGGGTGAGAAAGGAATAGATGTACCTTTTTTTAATTTGGAAAGCATTCTAGCAGCTACAAATAGCTTCTCCGATGCAAACAAACTTGGACAAGGAGGATATGGGCCTGTTTTCAAGGTGATTTCATTAGCATTAATTGGTATTAGTGGTCATGTAAGCTAGTTTATGGTTATTGGTAATGTTGTGAGTTTGGTGTCTCAGGGCACATTACCAGGAGGTGAAACAATTGCAGTAAAGAGGCTCTCAAGTGTCTCAACGTCAGGACAAGGATTTGAGGAGTTTAAAAATGAGGTGGTGTTGATTGCAAAACTTCAACATAGAAACCTTGTTAGACTTCGGGGATATTGCATAAAAGGAGATGAAAAGATTTTACTCTATGAGTATATGCCCAACAAAAGCTTAGACTCATTTATATTTGGTTGGTCTCTAAACTGAGTTCCTAATCTCTTGCAGTGCTTAATAGACTATATATTTCTTGTTTGAGTAAAAGTTGATTTGTTACTGTTGCTATAACTATTCTTTGGATGGAAAAATGGAAAACTTGCAAGATCAAAAGTTGAGCATGTGTTTGGACTGGGAAATGCGTGTCAACATCATTTTGGGAATAGCTCGTGGGCTTCTTTATCTTCATCATGATTCCAGATTGAGGATCATCCATAGAGATTTGAAAACCAGTAACATTCTTCTAGATGAAGAGATGAACCCCAAAATATCTGATTTTGGCTTGGCAAAGATGGTTAAAGGCAAAGAAACCGGGGCGAACACAACCAGAATAGTAGGAACTCAGTAAGTTGATGGTACACTGTATCTCAATTTTCAATTCCCCGACTTTGTTTACACAAAGAATATACAAGTGCCTACCTTATCCACTAATGAATGTTGGACTGCAGTGGCTATATGTCTCCAGAGTATGTGTTACATGGAGTTTTCTCAGTTAAATCCGATGTTTTTAGTTTTGGTGTAGTTCTACTTGAGATTATAAGTGGAAAAAGGAATACAGAATTTTATGAGTCAGAACTTGCCATGAGCCTTATTGCTTATGTAAGTGTATCTAATTTTTCATAGTCACTATTATTTCGGTCATATTATTCTTCTTTCCAGTTCATATTTTAAAATTGTCACAGGCATGGAGATTGTGGGTTGAAAACCACGTGTTGGATTTAATGGACTCGGCTCTACACGAAGTTTGTAATGCAAACCAGTTTGTGAAGTGCGTAAATGTTGGACTCTTATGTGTACAAGAAGACCCAAATGATCGTCCCACCATGTCAAATGTTGTTACCATGCTTGATAGTGAAGCTACAACGGTTCCAACTCCAAAACAGCCAGCATTTGTTCCATGGAGAGGCCTTCCTATTAGAGCTGGTTCTTCTAGTAAACCGGAGTTAACTAGCAGTTTAGGAGGAAGGTGATCGGTAATACATGATACCAATGCAAGTTCTCATAAGTCCTTTACTGTACTTGCAAAGGTTCTAGTGGACCAAACACTTGAGATCAATTCTGGTAGGGTAGCCAAGCTGCTCGTCAATATGATGCTCACCTGAAAAATTCTCATGTAGTAATTTGGACCGTTGGTTTTAACATTCCTTTGCTTAGAGTAACAATGGTAATTTGAATTTTTATTATTATTATTATTATTATTATTATTATTTTTTATGAATGAGAGGCTTTTTATATCAACAACCATATCACTTTACAACTTAAATGCAAACATTCCAAAGCAAGTGAAAAACCATAAGAAAAAGTAACTGGCCCCAGCTAGAAGTCGAGTGAGGCTACCAAGCCTAAATTTCGTTTTCGGTGCCATCTTATATATATATATATATATATATATATATATATATATATAGTTTTTTTTCTTCGAGTATATCCAGTTGAATGCCGAAATTGGTTCCTATTATAATGCTGTTGAATCAACTTTGAACTTTGTCTAGACTTGCAAATATTCTATGGGAATCTGCCAATAGCAATATATGTGTGCTACCATTGACAGTTGTCCATATATATGTACCTTGCATAGGTAAAATTAAGAAACAAGTCTACATGGATGCAGAGCTGGAATCAGGATTTTTGGTATGAGAATGAACCTTTTTTTTTTAGGGTTATTTATTTTTTTAATACCTAGATTTTCACATTTTTATTTTTTTTAACTAAGGTTTCAATTCGAATCACAGATGATACCTAACTTATGGGTAAATACAGTTTAATATCTCCATCAACCAAACTAACGGATTACAATGGGGGTGGTTTCGACCAATCCCTGCAGTCGGTCTGGGGGTGGTTAGACTACCCCATGGCCTCTAGGGGTTTGCTCGAACAACCCGAAGGCATTTGGGGGTGGTTTCACCCACCCCTTTGTGGCAATTGGGGGTGGCCGAACCACCCCCAAGGACCTTAGGAGAGGTTCGGTCACCCCTAGACGGGCCATCCCCATTGTAGTCTATTAATTTTGTTGACAAAATGATGATAAAAGTACTAAATTGATATTTACCGATAAGTCAAGTATTATCTGTGATACGAATTAAAATCTAGGTAAAAAAAATAAAAATGTGAAAATCTAAGTATGAAAAAGGTAATTAACCTTTTTTTTACAAGTTGGGGAGATGGACTTATATAAATACAAAAACATACATATAATCTCACTATATGTGTGTTTGTGCGTGTTTATATAAAATAAAAGTATAGAAGTCTTAAATTTAATTTCATGTTATGACAAACACACAATAGCTAGTATAAATAAATAGCATAATAAATGAAACACGATCTATAGGGTCCAAGAAAAACAGTACCTTTGAGTGTGGACTCTTTCTCCTAACAATCTCGATCTTGATGCTTCCAAACAACAACAATGTTAACAGTCGAGCCAAATAATGGTGCAACCACAAATTATTAAACCATTTAACTTTTGATGCCAAAACAAATATTGTGACCCAAATGACTGCAAAATAATAACTCAAAAATTAACCATGTTGAGTTTCAAACTAAATAAATAGGGATGTTTTGGGTTTTTTATACGGGAAGAGGGGGTAAAACTTAAAAACAACAAACAAAAAATTTAAAGGTAGGCACAAATATTATTTTGAAGCGGACAAAAATACCATTTTTAGAGGATAAATTTATAAAATAAATGTTTAACACAAATTTTAAGAAGTTTTGAGAGGACATTAATCGCCCACCCCCAAAATGTAGGTCCGCCCTTATCCGCCGGTACGTTAAACATTCTCCAGCTCATGCCAATTTTCCATTGTCGAGTTTTCATCGATAGGAGTTTTAACCCAAATTTAATTGGTGCTGCTTAGTCAAACTTGAAAAGACTGGAATGTGATTAAATAAAAAATTAAGAATGTGGCTTCATCATAAACCTCAAGATGTCAAGGCATCTGAAGCACAAAAGTACAACCCCACAAAGGCGTTTTGGATTGAGATCCTTTTCCGTTCAAATGGACCGGAAGGAAATTAATTTTCTTCAACACAAGAGTAGAATTGTCGAAAAAAAAAAGAAAAAAAAGGTAGACAATTTTGCCTACTTTAACAAGAACCAACACTCCTCGGGTCCATTGGAGAGGATCCAAATGTGCCCCAAATGGGCTTGTCTTTGGTACTGCATGAGCAAGCTACGTGTAAACAACATTGTTAAAGTATTTGTAAGATCTTATAATGCAGAAATATAAAACAGAATAATAAGTAAGAGACAAAAGATTAAGGTGGTTCGGCAATATGTTTACATCTATACATTAAAGCCCTATAGATTACATATTGCTTTTATTAAATGATTTTATTGTACATAAGAAACCTCTTTATAAGATTGGGATCCCCGGCAATAATGATAAAATTGCCCAAGGATTTTTTTTCAAATCTTGACCATTCATTCTCATCTAATAGCCAGAAATCCGCCACATGTCTCATCCAATATAAAATAATAAAATATTATTATTAAAAATATATATATATATAAAATCAAATATTAAAAAATAAAAATAATTATTAAAAAATATGGGGTGGTTTGGTCCTACGAGTGGCTTCAGCCACTCCCAGCTCAGCCTTAGAATTGGCTTCGGCCACCCACAAGGGCCGGTTGTTTTATGGGTTTGGTCCTAGGGGTTGGCCAAACCATGACCCTAGGGAACCACCTCTAAATACCTGTTTTTTTTATGGGTTTGGCCTTAGTGGGTGGCTGATCCGCTTCCTGGGGCCCTAGGGGGTGGTTACCGGGCACCAGCCCATGGGGGTGGCCGGCTACCTCCTATGAGATTGTCGAACTACTTCATATTTTTTAATAATTATTTTTATTTTTTAATTTTGATTTTATATTTATTTTTTTAAAAAATAATAATATTTTATTATTGTGTGGATGCCATCATCACTCTTTTTTGTTTTTTCATCCTGACAGGACCCTTTCTGAGTCATTTGTCGTGAGCAACCAATCATTTAAATCGATCAAAAATTGAAATTTTGCTGCGGAGTCAGGTCCCTTTCTGTTATTTTCAAGCCAATGCCAAACAGCCCATAAGCACTTTTCAGACGAGCTAAACGACTGGCGTCCAGCCTGTGACTGAAAAGGGCCGTGACAGTGTTATTATAACAACAAAATGATTCAATAAAGAACCACAAGTGAGAGAAGCAACAATCACCATGAAATGATTGTTGCAAGAGAGGTACTGTTGAAAATTATAATGAAGCCGAATGAAGAACAAACACCACAGCTACAAAAATATTCTCCATGGATCAGACCAAATAAGTGACTGGTGCATGTACGTTTCCTTTTTGAAAAAAATGTGACACTCTCGTCAATAATTGATTTTATAAATAAAAAAGTGGTACGTATCCACTTCTCCTGTCGGCTGCCACAATAATCACTAATCTTCTCTGGACAAAGATGTTGACAGTGGTAAATCAGCAATGTAAACACTGCAAAATCCTACGTCACTCTTAAGACAATTTCATTGGCTAGGTTCTGCAAACGATTTTGGACCTCTGTTTTTTCTTAAATTGTGATGTAAATGTAGTGGGTTTACAATAACAAACAACAATCAAATTACAATTGTTTTCAGACAAAAAATTTATTAAGGAATTTAAACAAAATGGATGAAAACTACTCAATGGTTAAAATAATGTTAGAAGGATGACTACTCAATGGTTACAATTGTTTCCCACCCTAACATTAAACTCCATTTTATTAGAATTGAGAATAACTTTTTTGAGGTTGTAGCACAAACTTTCTAATTTTGTGCTCACCAATAAAAGGTTGACACTTGAACTTAGAATAAGAAAAATAAATGCTACCAAAACATTGGATCATACGAAATTTAGTAAAAAAAATCTTCATTAACCTCAACTTCTCCAAATTTTTTTTTTTCTCTCATGAAGTAGTTTAGCTCACTCGCTAATTTTCTCACTTTCTCGCTCTCCGAACAGGAAAGTGTGGGCAGCGGTGGTGGTGTTCTATGCTTTCATGGTGTTTAATGAAATTACTTCTCCGTAACTTTTTTATAACGAGATGTGGGGTTCTTCACTCATTCCTGTAAAACTCTATTATCTGATTTAGTTATGCCAACAAAGAAAATCAAAGTTTTCAAATTTTTGCCCAAACATCAAAAAGTTTGTTCGGTTCTAAGGGGCTTTTCAGACACGTACGGAATGTGGGAGAATAAATTTGAAGTTTACGGTATTAGAGTATACCACGGAGTTAACGAATAATAGTCACAGTTTAAGACTATTACTGACTTATATTACTGAGTAATACTTGAAGACTATTATCTAGAGTATAAGTCTATTTGTAATAGACCCCTGGGTTTCGTTATGGTTTTGATAATAGACCAAATTAGTCATTCTGTCAGTTGACCGTTAGTTGACTTAACGGAAGTCCATATGAACCAATCAAATGTTGACACGTGACACCTACTTAAATTTTTTTATTTTTTAAAAATAAAAAAAAAAATGTATTTTTTTTTTTAAAAAAAAAAAAGAAGAAAAAACCACCCCTTTCGCCATTTGGGGGTGGCCAGGCCACCCTCATCTGGCCGGATGGGGGTGGCCGAGCCACACCCTTGGCTCCAAGGGGGTGGTCGAGGCACCACCCCCAGTGGGTACTGGGGGTGGCTTGAAAAAAATAAAAAAGGAAGAAGAGGAAACCGAAAAATACCGAAATATATATATAAAGGGCCATTTGTTGGCCCAGTTTATTTTGGCCTTTGTGGTATTGTTTCAAACCAGGCCTATTTCAGCCCACAGTTGGCTCATGTTGGCTAAAAGTTGCCGAAGTTCAAATCTCGGTCATAGTAGCCGATGCCGGCTACAATTGCCGAAGTTCAAGTTCAAGAGCAGCCAGTGTTTTAAATCCGGCGCCATCAACTCCACTCAACTACCTTGACCGCCACCAACTCCAACGAGTTTCCGATCACCATCTCGGCCTCCCTTGCCGATCAAAGAACAAACTCAAGTTTTCACAAGTTTACACTTTGAGTTTGAGAGGAATGTTAGAGTATACCATGAAGTTCAAAAATAATAGTCACAGTTTAAGACTATTACTGACTTACAGTTAAAGAATATCATTGAGTTATACTTGAAGACTATTATCTAGAGTATAAGTTTATTTGTATTAAACATGATTCTCCTATAAATAGGAGCATGTTATATTGTAAATATTATTCAGAGAAATAAGAGCTTAATGCAGTCTTTAGGTCATAAACCGAACCACGTATATCTATGTGTCATCTCTATCTTATTATTCCGCTTTATTATCTTATTTTTTCGCTTGATTATTTCCGCACCACGAATTTCTTTGGTAGGGGAGGTGGGGTTGTTCTAAGGATGAGACACTCCTAGCATTCAAAATGCGTTCTTCTTCTTTTTTTTTTTTTTTTTTTTTTTGTGAAATAGATTCAAAATGCAATCCGTAAGTCTCCTGATAATGGCAAGCCAAAGAAGAAAACTCAACTGCATATTGTCTGTAAGTTTTCTGTCGTCCATCTTGTTCTTGTACATACTCTTGTTGTGTTTCTGTCGTGTGGATTGCTATGCTAGAGATACTTTGAAGCATGGCGAGCGGATTACTGACGATGGAGGAGGAACAACCCTTGTCTCCAGTGGAGGAAGGTTTAAACTGGGATTCTTCAAGGCAACGGGAAACGCAAGCCCCGAAAGGTATGTCGGGATATGGTATAACGAATGGGATCAACAAACAGTTGTATGGGTTGCCAACAGAGACAACCCTGTAACTGACCGTTCCACTGGAGTTTCTTTTGGAATTGCAGAAGATGGCAACCTTAAGATTTGGGATACTACCGGATACGTTTATTGGAGTACAAAATGTGTTGAGAATTCTTCGTCTACAAATCGTACTGTGAAGCTCATGGATTCTGGAAACCTTGTCTTAAGGGATGAACAGTTGGCGAAGAGTCTTTGGGAGAGCTTCCAAAATCCAACGGATACATTTCTTCCAGGTATGAAGATGGATAAACACCTCGAGTTGATTTCATGGACAGGTGATGGTGACCCGGGAAAAGGGAATTTCACGTTTAAGCAAGATCAAGAATGAGAGGGCCACTACGTTATCACAAAAAAGCCATTGGATTATTGGAGAAGTTGGATGTCAGGCAACTTCTTGAGCTCAGATGAAATGCCCTATGACTACTTGTTGTCAAATTTCAGCAATACCAAGTTCCCACTTTTGCCAAATTCCCCAAAACAACCTCGGCTGGATAATTACTAAAGGATGAATTATACGAATGATAGTTACGCAAGGTTAGTGATGAATTATACGGGGGAAATACAGTATCTAAAGTGGGATGTGGACGTGAGAAACTGGTCTTTGATATGGAGAAAGCCGGAAGACCAATGTGGCGTTTACCATGCTTGTGGGGAATTCGGCATCTGCAATATTAACAATAGGTTGATCTGCAAATGTTTGCCTGGGTTCCAGCCTGCTAACCCCAAGAATTGGGATTCTGGAGATTTTTCGGACGGGTGCAGCAGAAATTCGACATCATCTGACAACAGCGACATGTTCTTGAACTTAAAGATGATGAAAGTGGGCAAGCCAGACTCTTATTTCCACGAAATAAATGAAACAAAATGCAGAAAGCAGTGCCTTGCCAAGAGCTTGTGCCAGGCTTATTCATATGAGGTAGCTCAAAACAGCACGAAACGAACTACTGGGATCGACAACTGCAGAATTTGGACTTCGGCACTAAGTAATCTTCAAGAGGAGTACACAAACCGTGCTTGTAACCTCTCTGTCCGCTTGCCAAAATCTATTATAGGTACACCTTTTACACATTGGAATATGCTGGGATTAATCGCATCCACACATTCTGTTGGAGATAAAGTTGTTATCGAGTTTTTACCAATAGAATATTAATATACATAGTTGAATACTATTTTAACTAGCCCAAAAGCATAAGCTAATGAGCTATGATCCTATATTAACTAATATTTTTCTTTATACTTTTTCAATGTGAGACTCAACTCTCACAAGCGCATTCATAACCGATACTGATATGACTAATTTAGTGAAGGTATATAAGCTCATCTTTTAGTGTGTAATTACTATTCCAAATTTTATACCTTTTGTAGAATCAACAGTTAGGAATTGTGAGCCTTGTGGCTCAAACTTGATCCCCTATCCGCTAAGCACTGGAATAAATTGCGGTGACCCCATCTACTTTAGTTTCAACTGCAACACCTCCTCGGGCCAGGTTAGCTTCAAGGCACCCAGTGGCACCTATCGAGTCACCAAAATCGATCCAAGTGCACAGACATTTGTCATCCAAGTCAAATATGCAGGATATGATATAAATTCAAGAGGAACTCAACTGCTCAATGTGTCATTGCCGTTCAAGAGGAACTATAGTTCCGACTTCAAAGATGAAATAGAAATTAGTTGGGAGCCCCCGCAGCAGCCAAGTTGTAATTCGTCGAGAGATTGCAAGGATTGGCCAAATTCAACTTGCAATATAGCAATAGATGGAAAGAAGAGGTGCCTTTGCAAGCAAAACTTCTTATGGGATGGCTCAATTTTAAATTGTACTACTAAAGGTAATGATGCTAGTCATATATATTTATCAAGATATAATCTGGCTAATTAAGATTTCTTTGTTTTCCAAAGGTTTTCATTTACTTTATGTATAATCCACCTCTAATTTTACGTAGAAATTAGGTGTATATTTCCTAGAATTTTCAAAATCATCTTTTTAGCAATATCATGATCACCTTGACCAAAAAATTGATATTATAATTGCAAAAATAATTCTGAACAATATGTCAATTAAATTTATTTATTATCATTTTAATATAGTGATTGGATCTTGAACAATTTTACTAATATAATGGGTGTCCTGTCAGTTTCTTGTAGAAGGTAATACCCCTCAGTGGTTTAAAAAGCCTTCAAAAAGAAAGAAGTGGTTGCTTCTGAGTGTTATGGTACCTCTGATTATAAGCGTGTTTGCTCTCACATGTTCCATTACTTTTGTATATGTATGGAGAAGAAAGAAGGCCAAGGAAGATATAGGCCTCGCCTTTCATAATGCATACTGTGCATTGTGCACCATTTGAGGTTTTGTCTCTTTGAATGAAAATAAAATTATTTATCCTTTCATATATGGTTGTCTTCTTAACTCAGAAAGTAGAAAATGTAGCAGAAGAAATCGAGTATTACGTGCATTAGACACTGAAAAACATGTCAAAGATTTGATGGATTCGGGTGAGTTCAGAGAAGAAGATAAGAAAGGCGTAGATGTACCATTTTTTGATTTCGAATGCATTCTAGCTGCTACAGATAACTTCTCAGATGCAAAGAAGCTTGGAAAGGGGGGCTATGGGTCTGTTCACAAGGTGATTTTAACAGCATTAATTTCCATTTAATCTTCATGTAAACTAGTTT
This sequence comes from Corylus americana, assembly GCA_036287905.1. Classification (NCBI taxonomy): domain Eukaryota; kingdom Viridiplantae; phylum Streptophyta; class Magnoliopsida; order Fagales; family Betulaceae; genus Corylus; species Corylus americana. The sequence continues at coordinate 5,288,703 of CP125818.1, read as the reverse complement.
TTGGTTAGTGGTAATATTGTAAGTATGGTGACTTTGATCCCAGGCCACATTTCCAGGAGGTCAAGAGATTGCTGTAAAGAGGCTCTCAAGTGTCTCAAAGCAAGGCTTACAAGAATTTAAAAACGAGGTGGTGTTGATTGCAAAACTTCAATACAGGAATCTTGTTAGGCTTCGAGGATATTGTATAAATGGAGATGAAAAGATTTTACTCTACGAGTACATGCCGAACAAAAGCTTAGACTCATTTATATTTGGTTGGTTTCTAAACCAAATTCCTAGTATACTACATTGCTTGATAAATTTATCTTGTTTGAGTAAAAGCTGATTCATTACTATTGCTATAATTGTTCTCTTGAATGACAAATGGATACTTTGCAAGATCAAAAGCTAAGCATGTCTTTGGACTGGGAGATGCGCTTCAAAATCATTTTGGGAATTGCTCGTGGGCTTGTTTATCTTCATCATGACTCCAGATTAAAGATCATTCATAGAGATTTGAAAACTAGCAACATTCTTCTAGATAACGAGATGAACCCCAAAATATCTGATTTTGGCTTGGCAAAGATGGTTGAAGGTAAACAAACCGGGGCAAACACAACTAGAGTAGTTGGAACTCAGTAAGTTTGCGTTAGACTATAGACAAGTTTCAATTCCCAACTTTGTTTACACAGAATATATGAGTGCTATATGTCTTTACTAATGAAATATATATGTTGGTAAGTAGTGGCTATATATCTCCAGAATACGCACAACATGAAATTTTTTCAATCAAATCCAATGTTTTTAGCTTTGGTGTAGTTTTACTTGAGATTATAAATGGAAAAAAGAATGCAGGATTTTATGAGTCAGAACTAACCCCAAGCCTTGTAGGTTATGTAAGTTTGTTTAATTTTCTGTTGTCATTAATATCTTTACTCATTTTATACTCCCATAAAAATTGTGATTTTAAACGTGTCTTAGGTATGGAGATTGTGGGTAGAAAACAAGGTGTTGGATTTAATGGACCATACTCTACGTGAAGTTTGCAATGCAAACCAGTTCGTGAAGTGCATAAATATTGCACTTTTATGCGTACAAGATGATGCAAATGACCGCCCCACCATGTTAAATGTTGTTGCAATGCTTGACAGTGAAGTTGGTGCAATTTCAACTCCAAAACGGCCAGCTTTTGTTCTTGGGACCGACCATTCCGACGCAGCTAATTCTGCTAGACTGGAAACAAATACAGAATTAACTATTAGTCTTGAAGGAAGATGATTGATAATGCATGGTACAAATGCAAGATCTTGGTAGCTGTCCTTTACTAGACTTGCAAAAGTTTTAGTGGACAAAATATTGGTTTCTATATAAAAGAAGGTTGTATTAGTTCTTCATTTAAATGAAACTTTTCTCCCAATATCGATTCCTTTAATTGAAACCTATTTATGGTAACTGTATTTGGTAATGGTTGTAATTTCTTTTGCTATTGTGCATTAGTCATTGTAAAGTAACAAATACTTCCAACTACTTTGGTCACTCTTCTTTTTCGAGTACAAGTTTGCATATAATATCTTCTAATTCAAGCGTAATAATTTTTTTATTTTTTTATTTTATTTTTTATTTTTCCTTCTTTTTGTCTTTTCTGGCCGAGGGTTTGAGCAGTGTTATTTACAGGCAAGAATTAAGTTAGGTAAAGTTGAGCCGGAGTTGGCTGCCTAATTTTTGACTAAATCAAGTTCCTCAATCCTCAATGAGATCCTAAAGCCTAAATTTGCTCTTCCACGGTCTATTACTCCAGTGTAATATTATAATGCCAATCAATAGTTGTTTGTTTGATTCCTTTCGCATGAGTCTCATGTTTAGTTAGCAAGACTTGGGCAAGATTGTAACTTTGTTAGATGTAGATCGTAGCTGTACGTACGGAAGCTGGAGGCCATAAAGTAAATATATCACCTCTGTACAGAATTTAACTTTGTAAATTCTTTCAAAATAAAGACAAATTTCTATAACCCTTAAAGAATCTCAAGATATCAATATATGCCAAGTTAAAACATCTCTTGTCCCAAAAATTTACATTTATAAAAATAAATAAATTTAATTACTTAATCATTACTTTATCAGAAAGCACAAAGCAATATTTGAGCCATAAATGATCAAAGTCTGCATACCCTAGGTGGAATGGAATGCGGCAGCTGAATAGCAACTCAATGTTCATGTGCAAGAATGCGTGGACCCACGTTCCCCACTTGGCAAGAGCCATTCATTATTCATAAAATTAAAATTAAAAAAAAAAAAAAAAAAAATCAACTCCTAATATTCTTACTTTTAAATCACATTAATTATTTTTTACTACTATCCAAATAAAAAAATTAGTACAATACATTTTTTTTTTACTTTTTCATGCCAAACACTTAATAAAAAAAAAAAAAAAAAAAAGCATCAGAGCCCAATATCACATGTTCTTTTTGTCCTTTTTATGAGTAGTACTAGTATCACATGTTCATATATAGTTGCACTACAAAAAAAGGGTATTTTTTGACGTGGCAAACAGTAACTTATGTTTGCCACGTCAAAACATATAGTGATGCAGGAGAATAATAATAATAAAGTAGATTTATTATTTATGTTTTAGTTTTCCTTTTTCAATAAGGATTGGGTTTTTCCTTTCCTATTAGGATTTGCTTTTCCTTTTCCTATTAGGATTTGTTTTCCTTTTCCAATTAAGTTTGCTTTTTCTTTTCCCAGTTGGTTTAGGAGGTGTCTAGCCTATATAAAGGCATCTAGTCTTTGTTGTTTTTCAATCCAGTTTATACTATCAATTAAATTTAAGTCTTTCAGAGTTATTTCTCTGTTTGCTTATTTGGGGCACTTAGGGATTTTCTCTTCCCTACTTGTTATTTTCTCTCTTCCTGAATTCTCTTTTCTATCTTCAAATCTTAGTTTCTGCTGCTTTTATACGCTGTCAGAACAATCCTAGTTCTGCCCGGCGTCAGTTGGTATCAGAGCTTAGCGTCTTCTTGGGGTGAATTTTTCATTAGTTTTTATGGCTGGAGGTTGTGGTCGTGGTCGGCGTGGGCAGGTTCCGAATGAGGAAGTCCCCTACCATGAACACCATGTACGAGACGTGAGGATTGAAGATTTGGAGAGGCAGGTTGCGGAGTTAACCCAACGTCTAGTAGCGCAAAACTTGGAGAGGGATCGCGAGATGGATGATCGTGATTCAGAATCCAATTTTGAGAACCCGTATCACAATCATGTTCTGGGTCGGGAACAGGGTGTTCGAGATTGGCGGCATGGAGACTTAGGCTTCAAAGTTGAGCTTCCAGAATCTTCAGGCACTTTACAAGCCGAAGGCTTCATTGATTGGCTGCATGAGGTAGAGAGGATCTTTGATTATAAGGAGGTTCCAGATCGTATGAAGGTGAAGCTTGTCGCCATCAAACTAAAAGGTCGCGCATCTGCTTGGTGGGAGCAGCTAAAGCGATCGCGAGATAGACAAGGCAAGCCAAAGATTTGTGATTGGGAGAAGATGAAGGGAAACTTTTTACCCTTCGGATACACACAAACATTATTTCAGCGACTTCATATGCTGAGACAAGGTGCAAGATCTGTTGATGATTACACTGAAGAGTTCTACCAGTTGGTTGCTCAGAACGACTTGTCAGAGACTGAGGAGCAGTTGGTGGTGCGGTACCTAGGCGGTTTGCGGCAGTCCCTACAAGACGTCCTTAGTCTCCACTCCATTTGGACGGTTTCTGAAGCCTACCAACGTGCCTTGACTGTAGAAAAGCAGCAGGCCAGGAATTATACCAGATCTACACCGAGAGGAGATCAAAATACACGAGGAACTCGTCCTCAAGAGCCTCGTCCTAATCCTCAATCTACGCAAGGTCAGAGTTCCAATTCCAACATTCGTTGTTTTAGATGTGGGGAGCCCGGTCATCGATCGACAGATTGCCGAAAATCTTCTAGCAGAATGGGTAAGAATCTCTTGATTGAGGATGAGATAGTAGAAGAGCAAGTCAACATTGGAGATCCTATTTTTGATGAAGGTAATGACGGGGATATTTTGTATGGAGATGGGAACGAAACTCTTGTTGTCAGAAAAAGCTTGCTTACTCCAAAAGATGATTCTGAAGAAGACTGGTTAAGAACCAATATCTTTCATACCACATGCACAATTGCAGAGCAGGTTTGCAAGCTTATTATTGACAATGGTAGTTGCGAGAATGTGGTGTCAGAGGAAGCAATTAAGAAGCTTCAGTTGAAGATTGATCGCCATCCAAAACCATACAAATTGTCATGGTTAAAAAAAGGGACTGAGGTAACAGTAGATAAGAGGTGTTTGGTCTCTTTTTCAATTGGTAGAAAATATTTTGATAATACATGGTGCGATGTAGTGTCTATGGATGCATGTCATTTATTATTAGGCAGACCTTGGCAGTATGATCGAAGTGTTATTTATGATGGACGACGAAATACCTATACCTTGAGCATCAAGGGAAAGAAGGTGGTATTAGCACCTCAACGAGAAAGAGTCATTCATGGACCAGTGATTGAAAGGGGCACTAATCTCCTATCAATATCTCAATTCCTGGAGGAAGCAGAAGAAGAGGGAGTTGTATACGCCTTGATGCCATGTGAAGAAGGTGACAACGTAGATGATGAAGTTTCCATAGAGTTACAAGAGGTGCTTACGGAGTTTGTTAATTTGATGCCAGAGAATCCACCCCCTGGTTTACCACCCATGAGAGATATACAGCACCACATTGACCTCATGCCGGGGTCAAGCTTGCCCAATCGTCCAGCTTATCGCCTTAGCCCAAAGGAATCTGAAGAATTGCAACGCCAAGTGACAGAGTTCCTAGAAAGAGGTTACATCCAAGAGAGCGTGAGTCCATGTGTAGTTCCTGCTCTCTTCGTTCCAAAGAAGGATGGGTCGTGGCGTATGTGTGTTGATAGCCGAGCCATCAATCGAATCACAGTGAAGAATAGATTCCCGATTCCTCGCTCAGATGACATGCTAGATCAGTTAGTAGGTTCTAAGGTTTTCTCCAAAATTGACCTTAAAAGCGGGTATCACCAAATCAGAATCAGGCCTGGAGATGAGTGGAAAACAGCGTTCAAAACGCATCATGGGTTGTACGAGTGGATGGCCATGCCTTTTGGGCTATCCAATGCTCCCAGTACATTCATGAGGTTCGTGCATGAAGTGTTGCGGCCTTACATGGGGAAGTTCGTTGTTGTGTACTTTGACGATATTCTCATCTATAGCTCCTCACAAGAGACACACCTAAAACACCTCAGGGAGGTTCTTGACACGCTACGAAAAGAGTGTCTATATATCAATCGGAAGAAGTGTTCCTTTCTTACTACTTCTGTCACTTTCCTTGGATATGTTGTGTCTATTGATGGTGTTCATGCAGATCAGTCTAAGGTGACAGCAATTCTAGAATGGCCAACACCCAAGAGTCTACATGATGTTCGAAGTTTTCACGGATTGGCATCATTCTATCGACGATTCATCCGAAATTTCAGTACATTGATTGCACCAATCACGGAGTGCTTAAAGGGTCGGACTTTCCAATGGACTGAAGAAGCCAATGCAAGCTTTCAATTGGTGAAGAAGAAAATGACGGAAGCACCTGTTCTAGCTCTTCCAGACTTCGAGAAGATTTTTGAAGTTAATTGTGATGCATCTGGCGTTGTCATTGGAGGTGTCCTAAGCCAAGAGGGACGTCCGATTGCATTTTTCAGTGAAAAGTTGTCCGGGTCCAAGAAGAACTATTCCACTTATGACTTGTAGTTTTATGCCATTGTACAATCTTTGAAACATTGGCGTCATTACCTGGTGCAGAAGGAGTTCATCCTTATCACTGACTATGAGGCCCTCAAGTATATCAATGGCCAACAGAAGCTTAGTCGCCGACATGCCAAATGGGTCGCTTACCTTCAGGAGTTCACTTTTTCTTTACGGCACCAATCAGGAAATTTGAATCGAGTTGTTGATGCTCTGAGTAGGAAAGTTCCACTCCTTACTACCATGCATACCAAAGTTGTGGGTTTTGACACTTTCCGAGATTTGTATACGGAAGATCCTTCATTCGGGAAGATATTTGCTGAGGTATCTATAGGTAAGCGCAGTGATTATATTACTCTTAATGGTTATCTATTTCGAGGTTTACAGCTATGCATTCCGGATAGTTCATTGAGGGAGCAAATAATACGAGAGTTGCACGGAGAAGGTCACTTTGGGCGAGACAAAACCTTGGCCTTGGTCTCATCAGACTATTATTGGCCCAAGTTAACTAGTGATGTGACCCGTTATGTGGAACGGTGTTTTATTTGTCAAAGGCCTAAGGGGACTCTCACAAATGCGGGTCTATACACCCCATTACCTGTGCCCGACGGCCCATGGCTTGACGTCAGCATGGATTTTGTTTTGGGGTTACCTCGCACTCAAAGGAGCATGGATTCTATTCTTGTGGTGGTTGATCGTTTTTCCAAGATGGCCCATTTTCGGGAGATTGTTCGCTTGCATGGGGTTCCAAGATCTATTACATCGGACCGAGATACAAAATTCATGAACCATTTTTGGAAGAGCCTGTGGGAAAAGATGGGGACCAAGCTTAATTTTAGTAGTGCCTACCACCCCCAAACAGATGATCAAACTGAGGTGGTAAATCGAAGTTTGGGGAATCTTTTAAGGAGTTTAGCTGGAAATAAGCCAAAGCAGTGGGACTTGGCTTTGTCACAAGCTGAGTTTGCTTACAACTGGTCCAAGAATAGAAAGACTCAGTTGAGCCCTTTTGAGATTGTGTATGGGCAAAACCCATCCGGAGTGCTTGACCTAGCACCTATTCCCCGTATTGGTCGATTGAGTATTAAGGCTAATGAAATGACAGATTATCTCCGAGGAGTTCATGACCAGGTCAAGAAAGCGATAGAAGATAGCAATGTTAAGTACAAAGCACAATCCGACAGCCATAGACGCAAGGTAACTTTTGAGGTTGGTGATTTAGTTTGGGCTGTACTCACACGTGATCGTTTCCCTGTTGGTGAGTATAACAAGCTATGAGAGAGGAAGATTGGGCCTTGTGAGATTCTGCAAAAGATAAATGACAATGCATACCGACTACGTCTTCCAAGTCATTTAAAGACCTCTGATGTGTTCAATGTGAAGCATTTGACTCCATGTTTTGTTGATGCAGACAAAGACAACTTGAACTCGAGGGCGAGTTCTTTCCAACCCGGGGAGACTGATGCAGGAGAATAATAATAATAAAGTAGATTTATTATTTATGTTTTAGTTTTCCTTTTTCAATAAGGATTGGGTTTTTCCTTTCCTATTAGGATTTGCTTTTCCTTTTCCTGTTAGGATTTGTTTTCCTTTTCCAATTAAGTTTGCTTTTTCTTTTCCTTGTTGGTTTAGGAGGTGCCTAGCCTATATAAAGGCATCTAGTCTTTGTTGTTTTTCAATCCAGTTTATACTATCAATTAAATTTAAGTCTTTCAGAGTTATTTCTCTGTTTGCTTATTTGGGGAACTTAGGGATTTTCTCTTCCCTACTTGTTATTTTCTCTCTTAGTTTTTGCTGCTTTTATACGCTGTCAGAACAATCCTAGTTCTGCCCGGCGTCATATTGACATGTCGAAAAAGACACGTCAACAAAGATATTTTTGACGTGGTGCATTGTAACACGTCAAAAAGTTTTGACGTGGAAATTCACACGTCAAAAAGTTTTTGACGTGTCAATTCCAAACATCAAAAAGAATTTTTTTGTAAAAAAAAAATTAACATTAATTTTGATATAAAAAAATATGCATTAAAAAACAATTAATGTTAATTGACATAAAAAATTAATTTTTATTGTCATTAGTATAAATTACTTAGTGTATATATATATATATCATGCATGCATAAATCGATCAGTCTAGTAATATTAATATGATAGCTAGCCATATTATTTTTAAAAAAATATATAAAACATACTTGATACATTTATTTTATAAGACCCGCAAACCTCATATGAACTCGACAAACATAACATATGTGGTCGGTCACGTTGATACATCTAATTATCTATATATCTAGAATATTAATTTATTTATTCTCTAATTAATTGTAATTGGATAATGTGTTATATAAGAGGAAAAAACTATATGATAGAGTAAATATAATTTTAATAAAATTAAAATAAATATAATTTATAATAATTTAAATAACATAATATATATAATTATTTATAATAAGTTTTTGACGTGCCACACATGGCACGTCAAAAACTTTTGACGTGTCATGCATGGCACGTCAAAAACATATCAACTTTAATTTTATATATATGTATATACATATATCAAAACTAATTTTAATTTTGATATAAAAAAAATATGTATTAAAAAAAATTAATGTTAATTGGCATAAAAATTTAATTTTGATTGGATAGGAAAATTATAGTTTATCATATTAGTATAAATTACTTGGTATATATATATAGTGTATACCAATTAATATAATTATTACATGCAAGCATATAATTCAATCATTTCATTAATATTAATTTGAACATCATATATATATATATCATGCATGCATAAATCGGTCGGTTTAGTAATATTAATATGATAACTAGCCATATTATTTTTAAAAAAATATATAAAATATACTTGATACATTTATTTTATAAGACCCGCAAACCTCACATGAACTCGGCGAACACAACATGTGTGGTCGGTCAGTGGATACATCTAATTATCTATACATCTAGAATATTAATTTATTTATTCTCTAATTAATTGTAATTATATAATGTGTGATATAAGAGGAAAAAATTATATGATAGAATAAATATAATATTAATATAAATTATATGATAGAGTAAATATAATTTAATATATAATTTTAATAAAATTAAAATGAATATAATTTACGATAATTTAAATAATATAATATATCTAATTATTATTGTAATTTTTTGACGTGCCACACTTTTTGACGTGCCATGCATGACACATTAAAACGTTTTGAATGACACGTCAAAAAAATATTAAGTTTATATATATATATATATATATATATATATATATATATCTCAAAATTAATTTTAATTTTGATATAAAAAAATATGTATTAAAAAATAATTAATGTTAATTGGCATAAAAAATTAATTTTTATTGGAAAGGAAATTATAGTTTATCATATTAGTATAAATTACTTAGTATATACAAAATTAAGATTTCAATTGGTATAAAAAAATAATTATATCATATTAGTATAAATTAATTAGTATATACGTATATATATATCACATGCATGCCAATTAGCTAGTATTATAACCATATACTATTGTACAATTAATATTATTACATGCATATGAATCAAACATTTCATTCATATATTATATGAAATTGTCATGCATAAATAATTCTAGCTAGTAATATTAATTAAACAAATGAATTTTATTATTTGTACGTTTAGAGTATTAATTTGTTTATCATTTAATTAGTTTTAAGTATATTGTATGGATAATGTGTTATACAAGAGAAAAAATTGATATAATAAATAATGGTATAAATTAAAATTGTATATTTTTGAAATTTAAATTTAAATTCTTACAAAAAAAGAAAAAAAAAATTTAAAAGAGTTCTTGACGTGCACACGTGGCACGTCAAAAACCTCTCCTTGGGAAGGTGCACCCGCTAGCTACGCCTTCCCTTTCTTTTTCGTTTGTTTTTTTTTTTTTTTTTTTTTTTTTTTACTCAGGTGAGACCCATTTTCCTTCGCCATTTTTTTTTCTCCATCAGCCCCCTCTACGCACAGCATCTCTCTCACCCGCGTGCTCTCTCTCAGCCCGGCCATTCACTCGCGTTCTCTCTCTCTCTCTCTCTCTCTCAGTGGTTCTCTCTCTCTCTCTCTCTCAGTGGTTCTCTCTCTCCCTCGGTGGTGCTTCTCTCTCTCACCGGCGTTCGTCTCCGCCGCTGCTCCCTCCGGCGACCAAGCCTTTCCCTATCAACTCTAAAAAATCAGGTATATATATACCTGATTTTAAAATATATATATATATATATATATATATAGTTATAAACTAATTTATTTATTTATTTATATAAATTAATATATAGATTATATAAATATATTATTATATATTGTTGATGTAGTTAATTATATTAGCAAATTTAATTTTTTTTACATGTTAGCTAATTAATTTATTTGCTTAAGATTTATGTTATGTAATATTACTTGTTTGACATATATGTTTTGTATATGGTGAAAATATTGTTTAATCTATTTGCATGCATGCATGCAAGTACATTAAACAATATTTTCACCATACAAAATTACGTACCCTCATATATAGTTTGAAATTAGTTTTTTTGTATAGGATTTTGCATTTACATTTAGACCCATATTTGTGTAGGATTTTTTTTTTTTGCACATTGTCGTAACCAAAAAATATATATATATATATATACAAATAAGAAATGCATATCTACTTTGGTCGATCGTTAATTTATGATTAAATTTTGTAAATTTATAATAAGTATGTACATGCTAAGATCGAAAAAAGAAAGTAAGAAACGACTAACATAGGTTGCTTGATTTGTTTTATATACACTTCCCATACAAATGCATAATGTTATAATAAGCGGACAAAAGAAAACCAACATTTAACCTAGCTAGGTATATCTAATTTATTTAGGGTCCCCCTATATAACAAAATAATTAATTTAGGCCTTACAACTTCAGATTATGTAAATGTCATAAAAAACGAAAACAAAAAATTTGCACCAAATAAGATAGCCACATATATTTTATCTAGGTTCCCCATGTAGCAAATCAAATGTTTTTAAATTTTGACCTTAATTTTATTTAGGTTTTGCAAATTTTAATTATGTAGATGTTATAATTAATACTTAATGTGTATGTTTATTTGTAAAAAATATGCAAAAAATTGTAACGATGTACTTAAACAAATACACAAAAGAAAAAAAAAATAACATCTAATTAACTAACTTAGATTTATTTTATTCAGTTAGGGTTACAGTAACTAAAGCTATGGACAAGAGTTGGATGGCAAAGTCTAGGGGTACGAGGGAATACAGAGACGGGTGTAGATCATTCGTGGAGTTTGCAGATAGGAACTGTACAATCCCTGATGGAAAAATTCACTGCCTCTGTAAGGTGTGCCGTAATAAGCAGCGCCACCCACCGGATTTGGTATTTGACCACTTGACAAGGGGTAAGGGAATAATGATTGCATACAGAACTTGGTATTATCACGGGGAGAGGCCTGTTCGGTCTCCTGTTGCAGTTTATACTTCGACTCCCACGATCATAGATCAGGGTATAGGCACAGCACAAGGTGAAACCATGCAGTCAATGTTTCGTGATCTATTCGGCATGCACGGTGTCGTGGAAGACAATTGTGAGCCTGAAGTGGCGGTGCAGGGGAATGAAGAAACTGTGAATGAAGCAACTGACGATGGTGACGTACTAAAGTACAATAACTTGCTTAAGAAGTCAGAGAAGCCACTTCATGATGGGACCAAATATAGCAAGCTTAATGCTACTGTACAACTGTACAATTTGAAGTGTGTTGGCGGACTTAGTAACGCAATATTTTCATCTTTTCTTGAGTTCATCAATCAGTTGCTGCCTCTTAGTGATGAAGCTTTGCCAGCTAATACATATGAGGCAAAAAAGTTTCTAAGGGACATGGGCCTCGGGTATGAGAAGATCCCTGCGTGTCCTAATAATTGTATGTTATTCTGGAAGAACAATCAGGATTTGGATACATGTACTGTTTGTGGAGTATCTAAGAGGAAGGATGAAATTCAGTTGGATGAGGATGGGCAACCCATATCATCGAGTAAGAAACGCCCGGTCAAGGTGTTGCGATGGTTTCCACTAATACCACGGCTACAGAGATTGTTTATGTCAGAGCATACTGCTCTTTATATGAGGTGACATGCAAAAGGTCGGACTAAGGACAGTGTATTGAGGCATCCGGCCGATGGTGAAGCATGGAGGGCATTTGATAATTTGCATCCAGACTTTTCGGCGGACAGCAGGAACGTCAGGCTTGGACTAACTTCGGATGGACTTAATTCATTCGGGAACATGAGTACATCCCACAGCACTTGGCCTGTAATGCTTGTACCGTACAACTTGCCTCCTTGGACGTACATGAAACAAACATCATTTATACTATCCCTGATAATCCCGGGCCCAAAGTCACCTGGAATGGATCTAGATGTCTACCTACAACCCTTAATTGAGGAATTACAGGAACTATGGACTGTAGCTGTACGCACATTTGACGTATCCAAAAAAAAAACTTTGTGCTGCGGGCGTAGTTGATGTGGACAATTAATGACTTTCCAGCATACGCAGATTTGTCTGGGTGGCCTAACAGGGGTGAGAAGACATGTCCCTGTTGTATGTACTCGACGAGGTCCACGCGGTTAAAGCATGGCAGAAAATTTTGTTATATGGGGCACTGGCGATACTTGCCCATTGATCATCCGTGGAGGAGGAATAAAATAACATTTGACGGGAAACAAGAAATTTGAATATGCCCCAGATGTGCCAAGTGGAGAAGACATTCTTAGACAATTACAAGATATTGCATATGGAGATGAGAATGCCGGTAAGGCAAGGACGGATAATGAGAAAAAATACAAGAAACGGAAGAAGAGTGGGCCGACAGAAAGAGAAGGCGAGACTGCTAACGTATTGTGGAAGAAGAAAAGTGTTTTCTTTAGGTTGCCGTATTGGAAAGATAATCTATTGCGGCACAACCTTGATGTCATGCACATTGAGAAAAATGTGATTGACAACATTCTAGGCACAATACTAGACATTCCAAGGAAAACGAAGGACAACGTCCAAGCCCGCACAGATTTGCAAGAAATGGGGTTGAGACATGCACTTCATCCGTACACGGGTGAGGATGGTCAAACGTATATGCCCGCAGCTTTTCACACGATGTCTAAGGATGAAAAAACACATTTTTTGAAAGTGCTTCGGAATGTAAGGGTGCCTTACGGACATGCCTCGAATATTTTTCGATGTGTACGACTTAGTGATCGTACGATATTCGGTTTGAAGAGCCATGATAGTCACGTAATTATGCAACAACTTCTCCTTATTGCATTGCATGGATCATTGCCAGGAAACGTGGTTAAACCACTTGTCGGGATGTCTGCATTCTTTAGGGGCCTATGTTCAACGTCATTGACACGAGATGATATGGACCAACTAGAGGGTGACATTTATATTTTGTGCCAGATGGAAAGGGTCTTCCCCCTAAGTTTTTTTTTATTATAATGGTTCACTTGGTCGTGCATCTTGTCCGTGAATGCCGACTTGGTGGACCGGTACAGTATAGGTGGATGTATCCGGCAGAAAGGTAAAATAACTTTACTAATATTCATCAAATTATTTTTTTCTCCGATATACAACCGTTACTAACTGTAATGAATGAATTATGATCATATGTAGAAGCCTTGGAGTGTTCAAATCTAATGTTCGCAATAAAGCGGCTCTTGAGGGTTGCATTGCGGAGGGCTACATAGCAACGAAGTTGGTGGCGTTCTGCTCAAGGTATCTAGATCACGCACCAACATTTTACAATAGGGCTCTAAAAACCCGGATGGTTCAAAGGGTGCGGGAACACGAGTCATCCTCGACCGTGTCACATTGACACAAATTCACCGATACATTTTGTTTAACTCGGATGAATTCCTTCAACTTCGGACGTAAATCGTGTTAATAGTGTATGTAAGTTCAATATCACCTTGCACCCTTAGTTGTGAATTATAATATAATTTAAACTTTGTATTGTAGGGTATACATGGATACACTTAGGCGATCATGCGATAGGGGGCGAACGATGGAGGACCAATTGGAAACCAAATATCATGCGCTGTTCTACGATTGGTACCGTGACTACGTAAGACTACCGTGATGTATAACTGTTACAAACCCATTATTTTAGTTATTGGTTCATAACAACTAACAAAACTAACTTTCTTATGGTCAATTGTACGTATGTACTAACAAGTCGATTGATTGGACGATCGACAAAGGAAGGAAATAAGTGACAAACTGGTAACGCATTGTAGAGGGCCGAAGGCCACAGCGACAAGATATAACAGATATGTGGTTAACGGAAAGCTGTTTCGCACTATCGCATTTGATGTTGGAAAAAGGATCCAGAACAGCGGGGTGTGCGTGCCAACTGTTGATGGCGAAACGTACTATGGGAAGTTGACAAAAATAATTGAGGTGGAGTACTTCGACAGGACTAAGTATGTTTTGTTCAAGTGTGATTGGGCGGACAACACGAGAGACAGGGGGTACAAAGTAGATGAGTATGGCATACTGCTTGTCAACTTCAAACACCTTGTCCATCGGGGTCAAGAAATTACTGATGAGCCGTATGTGCTAATGTCACAAGTTGACCAAGTTTTTTACGTCCAAGATGAAAGGGAACTTGATTGGGCTTGTGTTGTAAGGACTAAACCTAGAAACGTATACGACGTTGGACAAGGTGAAGGTTCTGGTGATGAAAGTGTCAACTACCATGAGTGGAAGCCGCTCCTATTGACCAGGAATAATGAAGTGGATCCGCAGGATGGCATTGACTACATCCGACAAGACTTAGATCCGTATGTAGTTTAAAAAAATTTAAAACTTTAATAATATATATAGTTCATATTATTTTGACGTATTTAATGTTATTTCTTTATACATTGATTGGGTATTGTGGTGCATTTTTTATTTATTATATACATAATTAATTGGGTATATTATGTGTTTTGCAGGTTAATATGAGTACGAGGGGGAAGAGTAGACGACGAGGGTCTATACAGATAGACGACCAGGGGTATAGACCCTTACTTTCTGAGCATGGGGAAGGGTCTCAGCAGGTTCCGTATCACACGGATGCATCATATGATCTTGGAAGACAATATCCTACCATGAGCGAGTTGGGGGTATGTGAGCATGGTGAGGTAGAGAGGATGTTTCTCCCTGAGTTGAACACAAGTATCCCATACAGTGAGCCATCGCCTCAAGATGATAGCGAGACACAGTATTATGGGGAGGACGCGGATGATGGCTCAGGGGACTTGGAGGCTGCTGATCCTCCAGAAGAGTTGGACATTCGCCAGCTCCGGACAATAAGTAAGTATATATGCTTTAAATACCCATATTGAATATGTATAACATTTCAATATTAAATTTTCAAACAATTTAATTCTACATAGTTACTATTAAATTTCAAACAATTAACATTTGCAATTATTAATGTGTTAGGGATCGGGGGAGATGGCAGCACCCAATTTCAGGTGGTGGACATCCCACCATCGAACAAGAAGTAGGAGGTCCCCCCAGGGCAAAAAATCGTCTGCGAGTACAATAAGGCGTGGCAGCCCGTAGGATTTAGTGGGATGAAATTCAGAAGGGAGACCGGCAACACATAAGGGCCGAGACTTGTGTTAGGCTCCAGGATGAATGAGAGCATGTACATCCTCGTGCGAAGGAAGATGTATGAGACGCCTTGATGGTATGGTTAAATTTTTTTCTCAGTTCTACATGCCGCCTGAATACAATCTTCAGGCGATTAAAAGAGATGCCTTCAGAGATATGGGCTCGAAGCTGAAGAGTTGGAGACACGCTGTAAAACGCAAGTTAAAAATCAAGGAAGGCGATACTCCAGACTCAGTGAAGGTGAGAATGGGTGAGGCTGCCGTTAGGAAATACGACGCCGAGGACTTGAATGTCTTGTTGGCGAGATGGTGTGACCCGAAAAATCAGGTATGTCCGGAGTGTTTTTAGAATATGTCTTCTTGATTGGTTTGCTTTAATTTGTTCATAGGCTTGTGATGATCAATCTCTCATTGTTGATTATTGTCCATATAGTAAAGAAATATATGAATATATTTGAATAGGAAGACAAAATGAGCAATTGGCTAGTGGAATTAATTATAATTGTTTAGTTTCATTAATTATAATTGGGTTAGGCCTGACATTTTAAGAGTGATATACATATAGGAGTTTGCTGCCAAGATGAAGGAATTGCGAGCAAAAAATAACACACCTCACTGCATCGGGTCGATGAGCTACATTAGAGCGACATATCAAGAGGTATTTATATATATATATATATATATATATATATATATATATATATATATATATATATATATTATCGATTGTTTAGGTCTATGTTTTTCTTAATTTTTTTTTGTTTTTGTTGTTGTTGTATTGATATATTTTCTATGCAGACCGTAGCCAAGGGCGTCACTCCTCCAACTCGAGCAGAAAGTTACATCACTACTCACACAACGAAGGATGGTGGCTATCCGAATGACGTGATCAGGGAGAGATGTGTACGTACTCAAGCATATATATTTTGATAAATTACTTATGATTAACGTTCCTTATATGAGATACTAATTTGTTTTTTAATGTACAGGAGAGGATGAAGGAATTGATGCCCACTGACCCGGCAAATAGTAAGACCATGACGGAAGGAACAGTACGGTGGACACCTGATGACGCATATGCTCAGGCGCATGGAAATAAGCCTGAGTATGCTGGCAGGGTCCGAATGTGCTGCCGGTGCGGAGCAGTATACATTCATACTATACACCGTTCCAGACACGGTCTCAAAATTCTTGGAGCTCCTCGTTCTCACAGATGACTGATAGAATTAGAGAACTTGAAGAGGAGCGGGCACAAGAAAGATGTGTGATGGAAGAAGAGCGGGCAGCACAAAGAAGGGCAATGGAAGAGATGGCGAGGCAGATTGAAACACAAAAAGCGCAGATAGCAGAGAAAGATGCTATGATTGACGCTCGTTTCCGTCAGATCGAGGCCATGTTCGGGTCGACGTCTGGATTTGTGCCCCACAGAGGTAATGGTATATTTTATGTTAGAAACAACGGTTAGAAACAACTGTTAACTGTTAGAAACAATTGTTAGAAACTCCTAGTTACAGCGGTCCATTTTAGAACTTACGAATATTTGCATCATATTACATAGTAATTTTAAATTTTTGTATTGATTATTATTGGTTCACAACTCATTTGCAGGTAATGCAGATTAAAAGTTGGGGGATGACTGTGTTGAGTTGGGCGCCACACGTTGTTGATCATCACTGTTTGTATACATACTACTGTTTATTGTTTTGTATATAGTTAGATCAAACTATAGGTTTGTTGAAACACATTGAAACTTATTTCTAGTAGATAGTCCAGATGTGTTTTATTGTATATTTGTTTTGTCTTGTGTTAAAACGTGTTTTCGATGTATATATATGTTTTGTTATGTGTTGTGTTGGAATGTAGTATATGTGTTGAAATTTTGTTTAATGAAGTATGTGTTGGATATATATTATTGGATATTGGATATATATTATTAATAAAGTTGTGTTGTGTTGGATATATATATTGGATATTGGATTTTGTTTAATGAAGTTGTGTTGGATATATATATTCTTTGAACCTCATAGTATGTTCAGGATGTGTATTATGTATGTGGATTATGGATGTGTATTATGGATGTGGATTATGGATGTGTATTATGGATGTGGATTATGTATTGGATTGAATTACGTATTAGATTGGATTAGGTATTGGATTGGATTATGTATGTGGATTATAGATGTGTATTATGTATGTGGATTATGTATTGGATTAGATTGGATTACGTATTGGATTGGATTATGTATGTGGATTATGAATGTATATTATGTATGTGTATTATGGATGTGTATTATAGATGTGGATTATGGATGTGTATTATGTATTGGATGTGTATTATGTATTGGATGTGGATTATGGATGTGTATTATGTAGGTGGATTATGTATTGGATGTGTATTATGTAGGTAGATTATGTATTGGTTGTGGATTATGTAGGTGGATTATGTATTGGATGTGTATTATGTAGGTGGATTATGTATTGGATGTGGATTATGTAGGTGGATTATGTAGGTGGATTATGTATTGTATGTGTATTATGTTGGTGGATTATGTATTGGATGTGGATTATGTTGGTGGATTATGTATTGGATGTGTATTATATTGGTAGATTATGTATTGGATGTGGATTATGGATGTGGATTATGTAGGTGGATTATGATTAAATTGGATTATGATTGAATTGGATTATGGATTATATTGGATTGGAAGTATGTGGATTAGAAATATTAGAATTATTGTATTGGAATATCAGGAATTGGAATATTGTAATTATTTTTTGTTAAAAAAAAAATTATATATATTTTTTGACGTGTCAAAATTGACATGTCAAAAATTTTTTGACGTGTCAAAATCGACACGTCAAAAATTTTTTGATGTGCCAAAATCGACACGTCAAAAATTTTTTTGACGTGCCAAAACCGACACGTCAAAATTTTTTTTTCACGTGTCAAAATTGACACGTCAAATTTTTTTTTTTGATGTGTTGGTTTTGACACGTTACAAATTCGGGATTTTTGACATCCCCCTTTTAATCGTTGCTAAACGTCAAAAATCACACGTCAAAAACCTCCAGTCAGAATTTCTCACGATTTTTGTAGTATTGGCGGTATGGGGAAGGGAGGGTGTGAAACCAGTGAAGACAAAGGAAATGCATCTTTTCCCACTCGGAAACCCTACACTATGACTCTGAGGGTGCTTGCAGGAAGTTGTTAAAACATTTGAATAGTCACTCAGTACTCCAGCAGCTACCCTAAAACTACTTTTATTCCCTACATATATAGAAAAAATTTCAAAAAAATCACAAAAACTCACTTACAGTAACTTTCTTATGTCTTCCCTATACATTAAGATTGCTACAGTTGAAACCAATGTATTGGGTTCAACTGTAGCAATCCACTTAATTTATTATAATCATAAAATGACATTTTCTTTTCTCTCACATTTTTTTATGCAAAATAAATAAATATAAAAACAAAACAAAAGAAAAGTAAAATAAATAATATTTTAATATTATAGGGAACTATAAAAAAAAAAATTTATTGTAGAATGTATTTGAATACAGAAGTAAAAAATTATTTAACTCCCTAAACTTAAGAAAAATAACAAGAAATCTGCTGTGAATGCGTACACCACAAAAATTGCTTTCAACTCAATCTTTCCCTACTACCAACGTTTCTCTCTCTCCCTCTGTGTGATGTTAGAAACACTACACTAGCCCAGCTGGACCCCTCGCCCCAGCTCCCCTGAGGAGTATGTTAAGTATGACTTGAATTTAAAGTCATGGTGGGACCCAGTAGTTTGTCTCCTTCTTCAGGTAGGAGAGGTTCTTGGTTCAACTGGTTTGTTCTTTTACATGTGGGTTTTGGAGTCCTTCTCCTATGTGTACTTGGACTCCTTGTTTGACTTATGGTAGGAGTCCTAGACCAACATGTAAAAAGAGAGTTAAGCTCTATATAAGGAACAAAGCATAAGGTGAATTTGTGTGGGCCAAACGTGAATATATGTGTGCCAAAAACAATTGAGAGAAAGAAAAGGTGAGAGCACCATGAAAAAGAGAGTTTTTTTTTTTTTCCCTTTTGTTATTATTCTCCTTTGGGCAAAGTGAGAATTAGATGTATTTGGGGCTTTGGGTTTGAGTGGTTTTCTCGCCCCGTTACTTTCTTGTACTCATCTTTTGATAGTGAATTTTTTCTAGGTCGTCTCCGCCAGTGGATGTAGGCTTGTTAAGCCAAACCACTTTAATTTTTGTGTCGTGTGTGATTGCCTATCTTTGTTATTCTGAATTCTTCTTATTTTTCGCATCTCACAGGTCTTGGAAATAAGATTAATTTCCTAAAAACTGGTATCAGAGCTATTGGTTCGAGTGGGAGAGATGACAAGTGAAGAAGGAAAGATGAGAATCGAGAAATTCGACAGCAAAGATTTTGGGTATTGGAAGGTACAGATTGAAGATATTCTTTATGGAAAGGATCTTCATTAACCACTTTTGAAAGAACAACCCGACGACATGTATGATAGCGAGTGGGTTCTGCTTGATCGTAAAACCCTAGCAGTTATCAGGTTATCACTGTCAAAATCAGTTGCACACAACTTTATAAAGGAGAAGACCGCAGTAGGTATAATGGCGGCTTTGTCAAGCATGTATGAAAAGCCGTCGACTAACAACAAGGTGCATCTGGTGAAGAAATTGTTCAACCTAAAGATGGCGGAAAGGGTTTCGATGGCACATTATCTCAATGAGTTCAACACCATTACAAATCAAGTGTCCTCGGTGGAAATTAATTTTGATGATGAGGTTCACGCGTTGATCGTCTTGACATCTTTGCCAAATAGCTGGGAAGCAGTGAGGATAGCTATGAGTAACTCTGTAGGAAAGAGTAAACTAAGCTATGAAGATGTCAGGGATTTGATTCTCAGTGAAGAGGTTCGCAGAAAAGATGCGGGTAAAGCCTCTTGTTTTGGTGCTGCTTTAAACCTCGAGACTCGGGGCAAAGGACAAGATAGAAACTCTGGTCAAGGCAGATCAAATTCTAGAAAAGGGAGAAAGAAATTTAGATTCGGCCAACAACCTGAGTGTTGGAACTGTGGCAAGACTGGCTACTACAAGAAGAATTGCAGGGAACTGCGGAAGGAGACTGAGAATGCTTATGCAAACGTAGTGACAGAAGAAGTATATGGTGCCCTACTTCTATTTGTTGACAGTCCCCTTGATTCTTGGGTCTTAGACTCAGGAGTATCTTTTCATATGACAGCGATCCGTGAAATTCTCAAGAACTATGTTGGTAGAGATTTCGGGAAGGTGTATTTGGCTGATGGAACAGCGCTGGATGTTGTGGGCTTAGGCGATGTTCGCATTAGAGTTCACAGTGACTTGGTATGGAAGCTACAGAAGGTCAGGCATGTTCCGAAGCAGAAGAAGAATCTGATTTCAGTGGGATAGCTTGATGAGGAAGGGCATTCAATTCATTTCCACGGTGGAAAGTGAAAGGTGAGCAAGGGAGCCAGGATTTTGGCTCGTGGTTATAAGACAGATACTCTCTATTTGACCATGAACAGCAAGGATATAGTTGTTGTTGCAAATACGGGTGCTGACTCAAAACTATGGCATCTAAGGCTTGGGCACATGAGCGAGAAAGCCATGAAGGTACTTATGTCAAAGGGAAAACTACCGGAGTTGAAATCAGTTGAGTCTGATTTGTGTGAAGGCTACATCCTAGGGAAGCAGAAGAAGGTGAGTTTCACGGAAGTTGCGCAGTAAATGGGATTAGAATGGGAAAAACTATCCCGGAAACACTACAGTAGAATGGCGTGGCTGAGTGCATGAACAAGACTCTCAATGAGCATGCCAGGAGTATGAGATTGCATGCTGGGTTACCAAAGACTTTTTGGGCTGATGCAGTGAGCACTGCTGTATATCTGATAAATAGGGGACCTTCCGTTCCCTTGAGCCATAGACTACCGGAAGAAGTCTGGAGTGGAAAAAAAGTAAATCTTTCACATCTGAAAGTTTTTGGTTGTGCTTCGTATGTCCATGTTGAGTCTGATGCTATGAGTAAACTAGATGGTAAATCTAGTAAGTGTTTCTTCATTGGATATAGAGATGAGGACTTCGGTTATCGATTTTGAGATGATCAAAATCGGAAGATCATTAGAAGTCAGAATGTGACTTTTAATGAGTGTGCTATGTACAAGGATGGGTCAAGTGCAGAACCTGAAGTTACAGAGCATGAACCGAAGAAGTCTGAGTTTGTTAACTTAGATGAGCTTTTTGAAAGTACAGTATAGAAAAAGAAACAATTCGTGGAGGTGGAGCTTGATGAACAGTATTCACTCACGGATGAATGTGATGACAAAGAATCTTCAAGAGAATTACAACACCGAGAAGAGTGTTATTCTTTAGCAAGAGGCAAAGAGAAGCATGGTCGAAAAGCAACAAAGAGGTATGGCTTTGAGGATATGGTTTCTTTTGCTCTAACAGCTAGTAATGGAGATCCATTGTCTATTCAGGATGGTATGCCGAAAGAGGTGGAGTCACTACGAAGTGGTAAAGCTTGGGAATCGCCAAGGAAAAAAAGGCTAAAGGGTGCAAATGGATCTACAAGAAGAAAGAGTCATTAGAGAAAGTTGTATGGTCGACGAGACAGATAGGGAGGCATGGTGTTATGTCTAAATTAGGTCCTATGCTCAAGTTCAAAAGGCGCTTGGACTTGAAGGACACTTGTGAAGTATGATTGCCCTTGGGGGTTGAGGCGGAGACATCTGGATGAGACATGTTTTGGTAGACTTGATGGGATTCAAGTCAATGTGGAGATTGTTAAGTATGACTTGAATTAAAAGTCATGGTGGGACCCAGTGGTTTGTCTCCTTCTTCAAGTAGGAGAGGTTCTTAGTTCAACTGGTTTGCTCTTTTACATGTAGGTTTTGGAGTTCTTTTCCTATGTGGACTTGGACTCCTT
This sequence comes from Corylus americana, assembly GCA_036287905.1. NCBI lineage: Eukaryota > Viridiplantae > Streptophyta > Magnoliopsida > Fagales > Betulaceae > Corylus > Corylus americana. Next base: position 5,266,275 of record CP125818.1, on the reverse strand, counting down.
GTTTGACTTATAGTAGGAGTCCTAGACCAACATGTAAAAGGAGAGTTAAGCTTCTATATAAGGGAACAAAGTAAAAGGTGAATTTGTGTGCGCCAAATGTGAATATATGTGTGCCAAAAATAATTGAGAGAAAGAAAATGTGAGAGCACAAAGAAAAAGAGAGTTTTTTTTCCCCTTTTGTTATTATTCTCCTTTGGGAAAAGTGAGAATTGGGGCTTTGGGTTTGAGTGGTTTTCTTGCCCTGTTACTCTCTTGTACTCATATTTTGATAGTAAATTTTTTTTCGGATCGTCTCCGCTAGTGGATGTAGGCTTGTTAAGCCGAACCAGTTAAATCTTTGTGTTGTGTGTGCTTGCCTATCTTTGTTATTCCGCATTCTTCTTATTTTTTGCATCTCACGGGTTTTGGAAATAGGATTAATTTCCTAATAGTGTACTGTCCCTGAACTGCTTCTTCTACATGTGGATGCCACCAGAGGTGGGACCCACCTCTCGAGTGCTTGGACCTTGACGGTTCGGTGAGTGAAAGATGATTTTTGGTTTGATTTGGTGGTTTCTGTTTGGTTCCCTTGAAAATTGAAAAATAAAATTAGATAATAAAAAAAATGTGGGCGTTCGGAAGATTAGGAAGGCTGGGAATTGGACTTTGAGGAAGCCATATATTGAAGGTGTTGTCTGCGGCTTTGTTCGGGGCTAGTACTGACTAGGTATTAGCAATATATAACAGCATCTCCCCCATCTGCGTTATATAATTATCACTTTTAGGTAATTAGATCGATTGGCACAATTGATTACGAATAGAGATTTCGGCTACCTAATACGTAAGATATTTTACTCTTTTTATTTAATTGAAGAAGATAAATATTAAAGGAGAATCCAAATTTAAGGTATTAGCACTAAATTTGAGGTATTAGTACCAAATTTGAGACATTAACACCAAATTTAGGATGATCGAATCCCTTTTGGGTGATACCATTCCTAAAAGGTTAACCTTCCACCCCTAGGTTTTAATTTTGAATCCAAAAATAAATTTTGAGGCATTAAAAACTAGATATTAACCCATAAAATTTTAACTAACAAAAAAAATAACAATTTTGTTTTTTATTATTATTATTTTTTAATATGTGTCCGACGCTTGGCTGACTAGGTATTAGCAATAACAGCATCTCCCCATCTGCGTTATATAATTATCACTTTTAGGTAATTGGATTCGCACAATTAATTACTAACCGTTATCAACCGCTATTTGCATATTTGCATGTCAGAATTCAGATAATTAGCCTTTTAGGCTTTTTTTTTTTTTTTTTTTAATTGAATAAGGGAAAAAAGGCTACAGGGAAGCCTTTTAGGCTTATTTAAGACTTTTAGGCCTTCTTTGGGTCTCATAATGATTTTGAAAATGTTTTGGGCCTTGTCTTAGTGATTTGGGCTTGCTTTTAGTGTTTTTGTTTTTTTTTTAAGCCCTAGTGTTTTAGATGAAATCCATATCTTAATTTCATATTTAAAATTAAAAATAATAAGGAAAATATAAATACCCCATGATCCAGAAAATAGAAACATACAAATTATAAAGTGTGGTCAGTGAATATATATATATATATATATATATATATATAACGGTATCCAAATGCGGTTATTAACTGCAGTTGCATACTTTAAAACTATTATCCTGTCTTCAAGAAGCTTAATCAGTTGGGCACCATACCTCATGAAACAGAGGCATTAGTTCAAAACCCCATTTTCCTCTCTTGTGCAGACATGTCAAAAAAGAAAGAAAGAAAATACTATCCAAATGTACATATATAATTAGTGATTTTTGCTAACCACGTATGTATGTATATGAAGGCTTGGCCTCCCCACAAATCGGCGTGAAGAAATTGGACATTCAATGGTTGGCTCGGTTTGATTGCAATCCTACTGTTGAGCCATTTTTGGTTTTTGCATAGACCCAAGTCCATGGAGAAGAGAGGGGGAACGAAATGGTGTTTTTCAAAAAATATTCAAAATATTTAAATAATAATAATAATAAAAAGTCTCTTAAAGAAAAAGTAATAAGTAATAGCAACAACGTGTTCTTGAGTGATGTTCATCATTGATTCAACTGTAGTGGAGGCTTATGCGGCTTGGAAGGCTATGGTCCTTTGCATAGATCTAGCTCTTCGCAATGTTATCCTCAAAAGTGATGATTTGGAGATCGAACATGCACTATGTAAGGAAGAGCAATAATGGAGCAAGTATGCGAATTTGATAGATGATTCGAAATTAATCATAAATAGTCTCAAATCCTGGCAAGTGCTGCACACTAGGAGAGAAGCAAATATGGTAACCCATCTTTTGGCAAAGGCTGCTGTCCAACAAGATGTCGAGAACATTTGGATGAACGAATATCCTATTTTTCTTTATGATATTGTCATATCTGAGAGTTGTATGATTTGATGTTTTGTCATATTTGAGAGTCATATGATTTGGTGTTTTATTAATGAAAGCATGAGATTTCATTAAAAAAAAAAAAAATGTAATGTAAAAATATATGATGGGAGTTATAAAATAGAAAAAGAATAATAGAGAGAAAAGAGAGGGTGACTACAGTGAGGAAGGGAAAAGGAATGCATAGGCTAAATCTTGTATATACACTGAATTGTAATATAATAATATTATATAACAATGATAAAAAAAAGAAAGAACATAAGCCTAAAAAATAGAGTTAATAACTTTTTTGGTACTTCGGTTTACACGTTTTTATTTTTTTCTCCTTAGGTTTTAAAACGTGACAAATCTGGTATCGCACCTATGAAAAAGACAAAATCAATACTTCCGTTAGTTTTCGTCAGTCCCATTAATGAAATTTTCACGTGTCACTCCCATAATACGCCACGTGTTCTAAAAATTAAAAATAATTAAATAATAAAAAAAACTAAACCCTAAAAAAAGAAGAAATTGGTTTTTTTTACACAAACCAATCGAAACCCACAAAATGCCTAATCAAAATAATCTTTTACACACGAAATGGCAATCAAAACCATAATATTTAAGCACCAAAGTCATCGCGCGTTCCAATGAATTCAACTAAGATCAAACACAAGTACACAACGCAGCTTCTGAAGCGATCGAAATTGCATTCAATGTAGAATCAAACAAAACTAAAACAATGTCAGCTTTCAGCTGAAACCTAGTAAGAATAGAAGAAAACGGGTTCAAATTCCGGTTTGAAATGGAATTTTGATTTGGTACATTTTGGGTTTCGGATCGGATCTGAAGTTGTTGCTGAAAAAATCGAAGGCTTACAGTAATCTTCAGATTTGGAAAAATTTCTATAAACAAAATACAAAGCAAATTAAAATGTCTTGTCCTCCTGATTCACAGTAATTTTCTCTTTTTTATTTTTATTTTTTATTTTTTATTTTTTTTAAAAAAAAGAAGAAGAAAAATTGAAGTCTTTTTTGGATTTGGGCGAATAGGATGCCCATCTTCTAAGTCCCAACTCTAGATTCAAATATCTTCCTCTTTTTTACTTTTGTGTTTGGTTTTGGTTAGGGGTTGTGATTGGAAATGGAAATGTTGTACATGTTAGGAATTCAGGATTTTATTTTCATTTTAATTATTTGATTTTCAGAGGGAAATGGAGAAGATGGGAGTTTTTTTTAGGTTTAGTTTAGTTTTTTTTTTTTTTAATTATTATTTAATTTTTAAGATATGTGGCGTATTATGAGAGTGACACATAGAAATTCTGTTAATTGGGACTGACGGACACTAATAGAGGTATTGATTTTGTCTTTTTCCATGGATGAGGTATCAGATTTGTTAAGTTTTAAAACCTATGGGAGAAAAATTAAAAATATGTAAATCGAAGTACCAAAAAAGTTATTAACCCTAAAAAATAATATAAAATATTTTAACAAGTAAAATAATAAAAGTGTAAATTGTAATCGAGAAGTCACAGTCCAGACGGCCCACGCATGCTCAAGACAGGTTGAAAATTGACCTCTCACATCTATGATTTACACCACACGTACAGTCTACAGATTACATTATCAAGTAATAAGTACTATACACTCCGTGAGCCTTATGATTTTCTTCATTTATAATTTCAGTATTCAGCGTAGAGGTAGAAAATAAAGATTTGATTGAAGAAGAAGAAGATTAGAAGAAAAAGCTATGCAACGAGAAGCCTCCGTAGAGGTAGAGAAACAGATACAGTGGTAGAGTGGTATGTGGAAAAAAGTTATGCAACGCTTCAATCGTCAGTTTAATCCTAGTTTCAGATTGGATTGTTAGTCCAAATTTGAGGGTACCTACTGACAGAAAATTTCCGTACATACTCAGTATGGTGGAAATGATAGAAAATTTCAACTAAATTAGTTACCTGCTTTGCATGCTTTATTCGTAATGGTAAGCTATCGAAGAAAAATCAACTGTATATTGTCTGCAAATTGCTTGCTATCTTCCATCTTGTTCTTGTACATACTCTTGTTGTGTTCTTGTCGTGCGGATTGCTATGCTACAGATACTTTAAAGCATGGTGAGCGGATTACTGACGATGGAGAAACAACCCTTGTCTCCAGTGGAGGAAGGTTTGAACTGGGATTCTTTACCCCTATCAACAGCTCTAGCCACAAAAGGTTCGTTGGGATTTGGTACAAACAGGATCAACAAACAGTTGTATGGGTTGCCAACACAGAAAGCCCTGTACACAATGGTTCTACTGGAACTTTTGGAATCGCAGAAGATGGCAGCCTCAAGATATCGGATACCACTGTAAAAGATTATTGGTTCAAGTCTTTTGGTCCCTCGTCTACAAATCGGAATGTGAAGCTCATGGATTCTGGAAACCTGGTCTTTAGCGATTATAATGATCAGTCGGTGACGAGTGAGTGGGGGAGCTTCCAAGATCCAACTGGTACATTTCTTCCGGGTATGAACATAGATGAATTCGTGTCAATGACTTCATGGAAACGCGATGGTGACCCGAGATCGGCGCAGTTCACGTTTAGGCGAGATCAAGCAGAGGGCTCCTACTTTATCTCAAAAGAGCAAGGAGTCGATTATTGGAGAAGTAGTTGGATACAAGGCAGCTCAGATGAAATGCCCGATTACATATTAAACTTGTTATCAAATTTGAGCAGTAGCGGGAATTTTAGTTACGAAAGGTTGGTGATGAATTATACGGGAGAATTACAGTATTGGAAGTGGAATGTGAACAAGCGAAATTGGTCTTTGCTATGGAAGAAGCCGGAAGACAAATATTGTAGCATTTATAATTTTTGTGGGAATTTCGGCAGCTGCAATATTAACAATAGCCCACTCGTATGCAAATGTTTGCCCGGGTTCCATCCTACTAACCCAGGGAATTGGAATTCTAGAGAATTTTCGGATGGGTGCACCAGAAATTCAACATCATTGGACAGCAGCAACACGTTCTTGAGCTTAAAGACGATGAAAGTGAGCAAACCAGCCTATTCTTCAACATCATCATTCTATGAATCAGAATGCAGAATGGAGTGCCTTAACAACAGCCAATGCCAGGCTTATTCATTTGATGATTACCCATGCAGGATTTGGACATGGTATGTAAGTAATCTTCAAGAGGAGTACACAAACGGTTTTAACCTCTCTGTCCGCGTGGCAAAATCTGTAATAGGTACGTACTCCTTTTACACATTGGAATATGTTGGGATTAATTTCGTAGCTCAATTGCATCCATAGATCCTGATCTGGCTGATTTAGTAAAGGAGTTTTATTATTATTATTATTATTATTATTATTATTTTTGAAATTAAAAAATCATCATTGTTGGTATGGAATTTTGTTACAAACCTTGATTAGAACTCACTCTTGAAAACAAGGGAAAGGTGCCCAAGAACTTATATACATATGGTCAAGATTAGATTTAACCCATGTGACACACTAGGATCGTAACAGATTTTAAAATCATAGCACTAGCTAATCTTTCTTTTTATGCTTCACTATCACCTTCACCCTTGGGCTGTCAGGGTATTTACACAAGTATTTTACATATCAAGCAGCTCGCTACCATGTTATATTGATAGACAGGTTCATAAAACTACAACTCTACAGTTTCATTTTCAATGTTTCAGACTTTATATGTTTGCAGAATCAACTCCAAGGAATTGTGAGCCTTGTGGCACAAACTTGATCCTTTATCCGCTGAGCACTAGGCCAAATTGTGGTGACTCCATGTACTTCAGTTTCTACTGCAACAATTCCACAGGCCAAGTTAGCTTCAAGACGCTCAATGACATCTATCGAGTCGCGAGTATAGATCCAGATACACGGAAATTTGTCATCCAAGTCAAACACCCAGGAAATGATACAAATTCAACAAGAATTCTGCAGCTCAATAAGTCATTCCCGTTTAATGCGACCATTGATTCTAGCAATTATAGTTTTGAAGTTAAAGATGAAATAGAGATTAGTTGGGAGCCCCCGTTGGAGCCAAGCTGTAATTCATCCAGGAGACTGTAAGGACTGGCCAAATTCCACTAGCAATGTAGCAGGAGATGGAAAGAAGAGGTGCCTTTGCACTAGAAGCTTCCAATGGAATGGCTCAAATTTAAATTGTACAGAAGGTCAGAATGCTATTTCATGTGCCCAGATTAAGATTATTTTATTAGTGAAGAACGAATTAGACCACTAAGAAGGAGGATCTTGTTATATATATATATATATATATATATATATATAGGTTTAAATTAGTTGTGATAATCAACCCCATACCTCTTTCTCCATTGCATTTCATCAGCTTTCTAAAAGTCTTCTTTTCCTTTGTGTATAATCACTAGCTACTAATAGTACGTACGTTAGAAATTGGGAGATTTTTGGTAGAACTTTCAAATCCTCTTTAGCAATATCATGCTTACCTTGTACTATTAATAGACATTATAATTAGGACAATTAATCTAAACAGTAAATCAGTCGAATTTGACTTATTAGTATTTTGATTTTTCTATCGAGGCTTGTTCACTGTGAAAAAAATTATGGAGAGTCATTTTCATATTTTAAATATTTATGTGAGAGTAATCCTTTTTCTTTCTTGTAGAAGGTTCTCTCTCTTTAGAAGAAAAGATGTTGTTGACTCTGATTGTCATGATACATCTGATAGTAGTGTTTCTTCTCACAAGTACAATTGTTTGTATATATTTGGGGAGAAGAACGATGGCCAAGACACAAGGTAACTCCTTTGCGAAATGCACTCTACCTTGCACAATTTGTCATATTTCCATTTTAATCAAAATAAAAGCCACTTTTTAGCTATTTCATTTAATTAATTCTCATTGAAGTGTAATTGATTATATATATATATATATATATATATATATATATATATATATATATATATATATATATATAGTTTTCTTTTGAACTCAAAAAATCAAAGAAAGTGAGCACTTCGTGCATTAGACAATGAAAAACATGTCAAAGACTTGATAGACTTGAGTGAATTCACAGAAGAAGATAAGAAAGACATAGATATACCCCTTTTTGATTTGAAAAGCATTCTCACAACTACAAATAATTTCCCAGATGCAAACAAGCTTGGAGAGGGGGTCTATGCGCCGGTTTATAAGGCGATTTCAACAACATTAGTTGGAATTTAATCTTCATGTAAACTAGTTTCTGGTTAGTGGTAATATTGTGAGTATGGTGTCTCAGGGCACATTTTCAGGAGGTCAACAAATTGATTTAAAGAGGCTCTCATGTGTCTCACGACAAGGCTTACAAGAATTTAAAAATGAGGTGGTGTTAATTGCAAAACTTCAACATAGAAATCTTGTTAGGCTTCAGAGATATTGCGTAAAAGGATATGAAAAGCTTTTACTCTACGAGTACATGCCCAACAAAAGCTTGACTCATTTATATTTGGTTTGCCTCTAAACTGAATTCCTAATCTCTTGCAGTGCTTCATAAACTATATATATCTTGTTTGAGTAAAAGCTCATTTATTACTATTGCTAAAAATATTGTTCTCTTGAAGATCAAAAGCTAAGCGTGTCTTTGGACTGAGAGATGCACTTCAACATTATTTAGGAATAGCTAGTGGGCTTGTTTATCTTCATCATGACTCCAGATTAAGGATCATCCATAGAGATCTGAAAACCAACAACATTCTTTTAGACAAGGAGATGAACCCCAAAATATCCGACTTTGGCTTGGCAAGGATGATTGAAGGCAAAGAAACCGAGGCTAACACAACTAGAGTAGTTGGAACTCAGTAAGTTTACATTACAATGTAGCACAATTTTCAATTCCCCAATTATGTTTACAAAAAGAATATACAAGTGCCTACCTTATCCACCGATAAATATTATTATGCAATGGCTATATGTCTCCGGAGTATGTATTACATGGACTTTTCTCAGTTAAATTCGATGTTTTTAGTTTTGGTGTAGTTCTACTTAAGATAATAAGTGGAAGAAAGAATACTAGATTTATCATTCAGAACTTGCTATGAGCCTTATAGCTTATGTAAGTGTGTCTAATTTTTTATAATCACTATTATTTAGGCCATTTTATGCTTCATTCCAATTCTGATTTTATAATTGTCTCAGGCGTGGAGATTGTGGGTAGAAAACCAAATGTTGGATTTAATGGACTCAGCTCTACATGAAATTTGCAATGCTGATCAGTTTGTGAAGTGTGTAAATGTTGGACTCTTATGCGTACAAGAAGACCTAAATGATCGCCCCACCATGTCAAATGTTGTTACCATGCTTGATAGTGAAGCGGCAACAGTTCCAACTCCAAAACAAGCAGCATTTGTTCCATGGAGAGGCCATCCAATCAGAGTTAGTGCTTCTAGTGAACTGGAATTAACCAGTAGTTTAGGAGGAAGATGATCAATAATGTATGATACCAATGCAAGTTCTCGTGAGTTTGTCCTTTACTACACTTGCAAAGATTCTATTAATGGACCAAACATTTGATATCAATTCTGGTAGAGAAACCAAGCTGCTCATAAATATGGTGCTATATATATATATATATATTATTCCCGTGGTAACTGAAAGCAAAGGAATGATAAACCCACGGTCCAAAATACTACATGAGATTTTTCTGATAAGTGAGCTGCTTTTTATATTAACCATATCACTTTACAACTTCTGAAAAAAAAAAAAAAAAATGCAGAGACCAGACATTGAAACAAGTTTCAAAGACTCACTCAAACAACCACTCAGCTACTAAGCAAATTAACCAACCATAAACAAATACATGCAAAAGAACTATATATACTAAAATCTTTGGATCAATCCCCTATTTACAGCAAATGCTCTCCCTACCCCTTTTGTCCTTTTGAATCTTCCCTTTCCCATGAGACGGGCTCTAACCTCTATGAAAATTTAGCCCAACCGTCCAAAAAGGAATTACCCAAACCCATCAATCACAGCCCCTGATATTCGGCCAACCCCTGGAGAAAAAAAAAAAAAAAATCTGAACCAAGAACCTTCAGAAATTTTAGCAAGTGCTACTCATCAAGAGCAAATGAAATCTAAAACAAAAGACCCCAAATTTGCTCCTCCGCCCATATTCGATCAGGCCATCCAACTAAACACCCAAAATTTTCCTTTCATAAATCTGCCAACATCCAGAAAATTAAACAATAAAACTAATTCAACTAAAAAGAACAACCCAATCCGCTATATAAAACAAAGATTCAGCATAAATCAACCAAAAATGATTCAATATCTACCAATTTAACCAATGGGTAAGCTAAAAAGGGAGCTGTAATCTCATGGGTATCATTGAAAACCGAATTTGTAGCAACCCAAAATACTGTGGAGAAAATTTTTCAGTTTACAACCTAAGCTCTCAAAGTTTTTAGCGATTTTTGCTAAATCATTAAGTGGGTATAACCGAAAATCATCCATATATACTGTTAGAACAGTTTTCCTCACGATGAATCTGCGTTCTTTGAGATCTTCAATTCGATGATGTGTGCACTCCAAATTGCTGCAAAAGAATGAAAAAGCGTCAAAGAGTCCGACGGCGTAGATGCCGTGGACACTCCGATGCCAAAATTAGAACCTAAGAAAAATATTATGCCTCGGCGCACAATAATTTAATATGCCTAATAATTTCTAATCTGCGAGAGAACATATTTTGTACCTTGTGTAGGGGCCAATTTATAGGCTTGAAGGTTGAAGTTGATTTGAACTGGCTTTCCTTGTTTCGAATTGGTTTAAGAGTTCGAAGTTGAGATAATCCCAAACGATTATCTTGTAAAGATAATCTTTTACGTAGAGATAATGTTGAGCTTTATCTTGGAATGATAATCGTGAATAACAATCTTGTAGAGATAAATAAGATTTTTTTATGATAATATAATCCTAATTGGAAAATATTATATAGTGATTAATTAAATAGCCCTTGCTATTTAATTAATATTTTATGGGCCTATTCTTGGCCGTTGGGCCCAAAATTTGATGGGCTTGTAGTGTGAATTTATTCTTAACATATACTAAGCTATAAATTTTCTTCAACAATCAGTCAATATAACAGAGAAAATGAAAGAAAACATGAAAGGGTTTTCAGGTAAGGGGAAAATCCCCAAGAAGAGAAACTAGAGAAAGGGAATTTGGGCTTATACCTTGCATTGAAACCATGAAAAATCTTCCTCCAAGCCCTCTATGGTCTGCTCTCTCTCTCGTTTTCTCCTACGCTCCCCCTCTCACGGCTCTCTCTGGTTTTTCGTCTCCTACGAACCCCTTCTGTGGCCCATTCTCATCTTTGCATCTCAGCCCGTTGCCAGCCCATTATGTGAAGCCGACTGTTTGAATTTTAATGGATCATTGCAGCTATGTATAGCATTCAAACAATTCCCACGGTTCATCTGATTCTTGTGATCATCTTTCATTTTGATGATTGTTATCATGGTTAAAGTCAGAACTGTGCCAGCGAATGTATGTTTGGTTTTCTAAAATGGGCTGCACGTTCAAGTTGCAGCTGTCTGTCTTCGGCGCTCAACATTCAGATGTGTGTTTTGTTTACCATGTAAACAACTCTACTGTATTTTGGAAACTATGAGAAGTCTAAAAGAGGCTCAAAATAGTTTAAAATTGGCCCTAAAAAGAGGCCCAAAGAATGTCCATGGCAAGCAATTAGCGGTTAATAACTTGCTTTCAACAACTACATAACTGCCTGTTAATTAGCGATTAACTTCTATTATTGGCTCTAACAGATAATTATGACTCCTTAAAAATAATAACCGCTTAAAGCAGTTGTGGTTGTGGTTGCGGTTATTTCCACCCCAACTTGTACTTGTCCAACTGTTAGAACTTTCCCCTCACTATGGGAATGGCCATGCTTAAAAAAAATTTAAAAAAAAAAAAAAATGTTGGCAACTCTTATTGCCATTTTGTCAACATTCCCTTTACAAATAAGAATATGTTACTAAAGTTTCAGCAATTTTATTGATAATTTTTTTGGGTGACTTTACTTTAAATCTTTGAATTATCATGCGATTTGATAAGACCTCCTTAAACTTTAAAAACTCTAAATTTGAATCTCTAAACTTTTATTTACAGTCAATTTACCTCCTTCGTCAATGTTTGCATTTAAAACCCCTCAAAAGACAAAATTACCCTTCAATTTTCATTTTATTAAAAAAAATGTAAAAAAAGGTCACAAGGTGGCCCAACTGTGGGTCACCTTGTGATTTTTTTTTACATTTTTAGGGTTTAGGAGTATAAACGTTATTGTCTTACTTTTAACGTTTAAAAAATCTGACGGAATGGTTCAAATTGATTGCAATTGAAAGTTCAGGGGTTCAAATTGAGAGGTTTTGAAGTTTAGAGAGTTACTTGTCGAATCGCGTGGTAATTCAGGGGTCTAAAGTGAAGTTACTCCTAAATGTTTTTTAGTACGTCAACATCTTTCCAAAATTTCGAATTGGGATATTTAATTCCACTTTTTTAGGCCATTTGCCCTTACTTTAGAAATTCTACTTTAAAAGCGTCAAAAATCTATTTTCGAAAGTTAGTTTAGTATGACGAATGACTATTCCATTAAGAAAATGAATAGTTTCTATTAAAAATTAAAGAACGTGGAATGAAATAGCTTTGGAATAACAATTTTTGTAGCGGATGAGAGAATGACTATTCCTTAAATTAAGGAATTGCTCCAAGTGTTAAATCCTTATTATATATTCTAGCAAATAGCACCAATGCTATTCTATATTCTTTTACTCCTAATAAAAACTATTTATTTTTTTAATGGAATAGTTATTCTGCATGCCAAACCTAATCTAAGTTGATTGACAAATCCCCACCTGATTGTAGGCCCTGACCCAAAGATTTGATCTCTAATTTATTTTCCCAAAAACCTCTTATCAAGTAATTATGAGTTGGGTTAACAACTTTACTTGAAACTTCTATGGTAACTGTATTTGGTGATTATTATAATTTCTTTTGTTATTCTATTTTAGTCATTGCGAAGTAATAATCTATATGTAAGATTTAAATATTTATTCCTTTACTCGAAACTTCTCTATGGTAACTGTATCTGCTGATGATTTTAATTTCTTTTTCTTTTGCTATTCTTATAATTTTACTTCAAGTTTGAATATAATATCCTTTGATACAAGCCTTCATTTTTTTCAGTGGGCTAAGGATTTGAGCAGTTTTATTCACAAGAATCAAGTCAAGTGACATGGCTCAATCGGACTTGAGAGAATGTTTGCGGTTGTCACCGTTTAGGCCCCTCCAGTGTCTTTGGTCATTTTATACTCCCATAAAAATTGTGATTTTAAAATTGTCTTAGGCATGGAGATTGTGGGTAGAAGACAAGGTGTTGGATTTAATGGACCATACTCTATGTGAAGTTTGCAATGCAAACCAGTTCGTGAAGTGCATAAATATTGGACTTTTACGTGTACAAGACGATGCAAATGACTGCCCCAACATGTTAAATGTTGTTGCAATGCTTGATAGTGAAGTTGGAACAATTTCAACTCCAAAACGGCCAGCTTTTGTTCCAGGGACTGACCATTCCAGCGCAGCTAAGTCTGCTAGTCTGGACACAAATACAGAATTAACTATCGGTCTAGAAGGAAGATGATTGATAATGCATGGTACAAATGCAAGATCTTGGGAGCTGTCCTTTACTAGACTTGCAAAGGTTTTAGTGGACAAAATATTAGTTTCTATATATAAGAAGGTTGTATTAGTTCTTCATCTAAATGTAACTTTTCTCCCCATACCCATTCCTTTACTTGAAACCTATATTTATGGTAACTGTATTTGGTAATGATTGTAATTTCTTTTGCTATTGTGCATTAGTCATTGTAAAGTAACAAATACTTCCAACTACTTTGGTCACTCTTCTTTTTCGAGTTCAAGTTTGCATATAATCTCTTCTAATTTAAGCGTAATAATTCTTTTTTTTTTTTTTCTTTTCTTTTCTTTTTCCTTCTTTTTTTTTTTTTTTTTTCTGGCCGAGGGTTTGAGCAGTGTTATTTACAAGCAAGAATTAAGTTAGGTAAAGTTGAGCCGGAGTTGGCTGCCTAGCTAGTTTTTGACTAAATCAAGTTCCTCAATCCTCAATGAGATCCTAAATCCTAAATTTACTCTTCCACTGTCTATTATTCCAGTGTAATATTATAATGCCAATCAATAGTTGCTTGTTTGATTCCTTTCGCTTGAGTCTCATGTTTAGTTAGCAAGACTTGGGCAAGATTGTAACTTCATTATATGTAGATCGGTAGCTGTACGGAGGCTGGAGGCCTTAAAGTAAATATATATATCACCGCCGAACAGAATTTAACTTTGTAAATTCTTTCAAAATAAAGACAAATCTCTATAAACCTTAAACAATCTCAAGATATAGGAATAGGTAAATTTAATTTTAAATTTAAAGTAAATTTGATTTAACTTGTCTAAAGTGATTTAACTTGTTTAAAAAGCTTAAGTTTATAAGAATAGATAAATTTAATTACTTAATCATTACTTTATTAAAAAGTACAAAAAGTATATTTTAATAAAGCAATGTTTGAGCCATGAATGATCATAGTTTGTGTACCCTAGGTGGAATGGAATAGGGCAGCTGAATAGCGAATCCAAGTTCATGTGCAAGAATGCGTGGACCCAGCTTCGGTTTAGCAAGAGGCTAGAGCTATTCATTATTCATCAAAAAAATTCAATTCCTAATATTCTTACTTTTAAATCATATCAATTATTTACTATTCAAATAAAAAAATTAGTACAAAACAAACTTTTTTCATACAAAATATTCTTACTTTTTTCTCACATTAATTAATTTTTGCTATAGAAAGAAGCCAAAAAAAAAAAAAAAAAAACCATCAAAGCTCTTCCCAAACAGAGCCCAAATCACAGGTTACTTTTTGTCTTTTTGTAAGTAGTATACAAAGGCATCAAAGCTATAGTATCACATGTTCATATATAGCTGGTCGTATGGGGAAGGGAGGGTGTGAAACCAGTAAAGACAAATGCATCTTTTCCCACTCGGAAACCCTACACTATGACTCTTGAGGGTGACCGCAAGAAATTGTTAAAACATTTGAATAGTCGCTATTACTTATTGTACACCACAAAAATTGCTTTCAACTCAATCATTCCCTACAACCAATGTAGCCCAGCTTGACCCCTCGCCGCTTACCTCCCCTGCAAGTAATGCAGCAACGCCAAGCTCCTCCGGGGTGTACTATCCCCAAACCGCTTCTTCTGCATGTGGGCGCCACCAGAGGCGGGACCCACCTCCCGAGTGCTTGGACCTTGACGGTTCGGTGAGTGAAAGATGATTTTTGGTTTGATTGGTGGTTCCTGTTTGGCATTATATAATTGTCACTTTTAGGTAATTGAAAATTGATAACCAACCGTTATCCAAGTAGTTATTGTGGTTATCAACCGCTATTTGCATATAATGAGCCTTTTAGGCCTTTTTAAGACTTTTAGACCTTCTTTGGGTCTCACAATGATTCCAAAAATGCTTTGGGGCTTTTTTTTTTTTAGCTCTAGTGTTTTAGATGAAAT
This sequence comes from Corylus americana, assembly GCA_036287905.1. Taxonomy (NCBI): domain Eukaryota; kingdom Viridiplantae; phylum Streptophyta; class Magnoliopsida; order Fagales; family Betulaceae; genus Corylus; species Corylus americana. The sequence continues at coordinate 5,251,274 of CP125818.1, read as the reverse complement.
CCATATCTTAATTTCACATTCCAATTTAAAAATAATAAAGAAAATACAAATCCCCATGATCCAGAAAATAGAAACAAACAAATTACAAAGTGTTGTTGGTGAATTTGTTTATATATATAAGGGTATTTAGATGCGGTTATTAATTGTAGTTTCATACCTTAAAATCACTATCCTGTTCTTAAGGGGCTCAATTGGTTGGGGACCATACCTCATGAAGTAGAAGTCACTAGTTCGAATCCCTCTTTCCCCTCTTGTGCGAACATGTCAAAAAATAAAAAAAAAAAAAAATCACTATCCAAATCCCACTACAAAAAAACTGATATTTTCTAACCTGCTGAACAGTAACAATATTATAAGAATATTATAATATTATAAGACACGATTGCATTTTGCATAATAGGTATATATTCATGGTATGATAATTACCTTAAAAGATTGATTGCAATCAGTTTAATGATAAGCAAATCATTTGAACCATACTTATCTTTAGCTTTACCTATCTCAATTTTCCTAACACAGAAGTATTTTGTACGGTAAATTTTATCAAATATTATGTAGCTTTTTTGGACTCTTTCCTAGTGGCATTGGTATCAAATACTAAACTACCGGTAAATTTTTGTCTTGGCTCTCTCTTTCTTCTGCTTTTGTATTTATTTTTTCATTTTATTATAAGTTTCGGTCAATTGGTCTCGCATGTTTGATGAGCTTGATTGATTTTCCATGGATTTTTGGAAAACAGATTTCATGGGTCTTGGCGCTGATGAATATATGATGTTCGGTTATGTTGAATCGTTGATTGTTGAAGGAAATTGAGTGGGACAATTGTTTTAATGTTAATTTGATGATTTTTAAAATGCCCATTTTATGATTAAGTTATATGATGTTCGATTATATATACCTAAAAATATTTTAGGTCGAAATAAACGGTGGTTTTACAGAAATTGGCCGGATGATTAGAATTCTTCGTTTTCAATGGGATTTTCTTGTCATGGATGGCCGGAAACGGTGGGGAATTTTGGCTAAAATATCACCTAGTTTCTATCCTCTCACCTTCCTTCGTGATTTTTCCTCGACAATTGATTAAAGAGCTTCATTATTTAGTTTTGTGTGTGCGTATGCGTGGAGCATCGAGGATTATTAAAGTGTTTAAATTAATTTTCCAAATTGCTTGTTTTATCTCAACGACGTCTCTTTGAACTGTGCCAACTTCTTCCCAATCTCTTTGCACAATTATCTGGTAATCCAAATTTCACTTACCAGCGTTAAGTTAATTTAAGGCATATTTCGACACCCAACCCCTGAGCCTTATTAATTAGTTAAATTGCAAACCTATATTTTTACCCCTTTTTTTTTTGAGATAGTTTGAGAGAGCATAAATCTGAAACGAATTCAACATCTTTAGGATTCGTCATCAGTGACATCAGTAGCAAAATTAGTACATGCATTCTTGTATGCATTAAAACGGTCACTAGTCACAAATTTAAAGAGTTGGTCCCTAGTGCCTCTACTCCTCCTCTCTTCTTCCTCTCTCATTTATTTTCTTCCTCTTTCAAGGCTCCAACTACTTTTATTGAGGCCTTATCCATTGTCCATTTGCAATTTTTCCTATTTCAACAGTTGCGTCTTCTAGCTTCCTCCATTACAGATCATTCAGTCTTCGTCTCAGTGTTAAGTTTAAGGCATATTAATTTCGATACCCAACCCCTAAGCCTTATTAGTCAAGTTGCAAATCAAAATTTAATATATATGTAAGTGGATTTATTGTGGCTAAATCTGGGGCAAGTAGCATTTATAACTATTTTTTATTGTTTAATGTTAGTTTAATTCAATTCACCCAATCATCACCCTAAGACAGAAATCAACGGTTGTTTTAAGTTTATTGAATTTTTTCTATACTTTTCTTTTGTTTTTATTAATACTATTTATATTTTTTGCTATTTATTTTGAAGACGTTTTTGCATATATATATATATATATATATATATATATATATATAATGAAAAATTTGCTCATATAGCACATTGGCTATTGTGTTAGATTCTGAACGATCGTAGGATCTTGTATAATTAATCTCAGGAAGGATTTCTCCCGTTAGGGAGAAAATCCTGTGGAGATCAAGAGAACTTGAACACACATTCTGCACGTAACAAAATCAACGTACGTTAAGATTGAGATAGTGTTTGTGTTCTCATGGGACTCTATTTATAGAGTCACAACTTAACTCTTGACCAAGAGTTATGTCTCTTGACCGGTTACCTCCACTGGAAGTTATATTACCTTCCTGTATATATTATACAATCTGGCGTGGGTATGACCACACTTATAATAGTGTGATCATCCTATGCACCTTCATCTCCCACTTGATCATACTATTATGATCGGTAATAAAACCCTAGTTGTACATGTTTAACTTTGGTACTTTAAAACATGTCAACTCCTTATCTGCTAACGCTTGCAGACAATAATCAGATTATAACATCTTTGATGTGTACACACTTATGTTATTTCATCTGATTGCACCTTTTTACCGTATGTGTCTTACCGACGACATACTAGTGGTGACTTTACTTGCTATATAATCTAAGCAAATAACATTAATTATCCATAGTTGGGAATACAGTCCACACCCAAACTACAATTAATGGTTTTTACATAGTAACCATATGTAAACTTGTATTGAATTTTTCATTCAATTTCTTATCTCCAAGGTTATCCCTATTTGAGATTTACATTGACACTTCTTTCCGATGACTATCGGTATACAAATATTATATCAAACTTAACATAATGCCTTTAAGTGGACTTTACACATTTATGTCTGTTTATGATAATTGTCATTCGCCCAAGAATGTTCATTACATTTAATGAGGCGAAAGAAACGCATACCACCATTCATTCAGGCATTCCCTGAATTCATTCAGGCATTCCCTGAATCCTTCTGATTATGCCGTTTTTACCATTAGTTGAGCATGATTACCATGGTAGTAATAATTTTGCCCCATGCCAACTCTCATCTGTAAAACCTACAGATTGGTGTCAGATCATGACATGGCTATACGTGCGCACGTTTTTGTCATCTTATCTGACCGCCTTTACCATATACTTCATTACCGATAGCGTATTAGGGATGACTTCATTTCGCTATCTCTCAAACGAAAGGCATCAATTCTCCATGGTTGGGAGTATAGTCCACACCCATTCCACAATTGACGACTTCAGCCATACACAAAACCATGTGTCGACCTGCGCTAAATTTTTGATCAAGTACTTCCTTTAAAGCCATTATTCCTATGGTTTTTCTTGATACACCTTATTAGCGTCTTTTTACATCTTCTGAGCATAGATACTACTCACTCTCAACATAATGCCTTTCAGTGGACTTTACATTTATGTGAGTTGTAATATCCGTACCTCATTAGTGTCATCTACCCTTAATTGACCAATTATTTTCCCATTAGGTAGAAGTGCATAAAATCGTTCTTCCAGGTGTCCCCGGATCCTTCCGACTATGTGTCAACCCATGTAGCTCTCACCTAGGCGTATTTCAATCCCATTGTTGCTACATGCCCTCTGAATTCATCCAGAGGCAACCCCTTGGTCATAGGATCGGCTACCATCTCTATTGATGAAATAAATTCAACCTTTATTTCACCTTTCTCCACTATATCTTGAATATAGTGATTACTTCTATAAATGTGTTTGTCATTGGAGCTATGTGCTCCACTTTTTATTAAAGAGATAGCAGACTTATTATTACAAAACACATTTATTGGTCTACTAGGTATACCTAAATTAAATTGTCCACAAAAAATTAAATCCAGCCCAAATTACTTACCTTTGTGCTGCATGCGATGTACTAAGCTCCATTGTGAACTTCGCAACACAACCTTGTTTCTTTCTGAAACCAAGAAACAACCATTCCACCAAATAGAAATATGCATTCACTTGTAAATTTTTATCATCTAGATAACCTTGATGCCATGCAAATATCACCGTATTTGCTTCACTGCCTGACAATGTACTCTAATTGGATTGAATTTGAAACATACTTATCAATCCAATTGCATGACAAATATCATGTCTAATACTTGTCATAACATACATGAGGATGCCCATAGCCTGGGCATAGGGGATATTTTCATTTCTTTGTTATTATCTCCTCATTTCTCGAGCACATAGTCTTTTTGCCCTTTGTAGACAAGTTTGCTCAAAACTTTACAATTCTTCAAATTGTACCTTTTGAACACTTTATCCAGATAATTTTCGATCCAAAAACAATAATCCTGAATTTCTCTATCCAGAAATTCTTGTACCAAGAACATGAGTGTCACTACCCATGTCTTTTTATTTTAAATTTGGATCTTGAGAATGCATTTTATTTCATTCACCATATCCAGACAATAACCAGCTAACAATATATCATTAACATATAATGGCTATATTGTTGACTTATCTTGGCACCTCTATGTGTAAACACAGTGATTTAACGAACTCATCTCATATCCTATTTCCAGTATAACTTGGTGGAACTTCAAATACCACTGTGTCATTATCACTTAGAACATAATGATCTCTGAGTATACTTGACGGTTGCCTTTATCTCTTACTCCCACTATTTCCATCACTTGCATCCACAAGTAATTGATTTTTAAACTTTCTTTTACTCCCACTGTTTTGAACATGTGTGTCTTGTTCATCTTGTAATGGAGTATCTTGTAGTTCTAGACATTGAGAATCTACATTTTGTGAAAGTTAGATCATTTTCATAAGAGTAATTTAGTTGATATTCTGAAGAATACTACTTTCTATCAATCTTCTCTCAGAATAGTAGATTTTGTACCCTCTACATAAACCTGTAGAGCTGTAGCCCTTCGAATAAGCTTTCCAACGGTTTTTGAACGAACCAAATCGGAGTTAAAACGAGCTAGAACGAGCAAAATTACTAAAACCCTTGAATCGGCCGGTTCAAGTGAACCGGGCGGTTTTCTGGTGCTGGACAGGTTCTGATTCGGGTTGAATCCCGGACCGGTTCTCGGGTATGGGCGGTTTGGCGGGTCGGACAATTTAATTGCCGGTTGTTTTTCAACGAATCGGGCTTTTGCAGGTCGGGCTCCATTTTGGGCCGGAGCGGAAGGGCTAACGGGTTGGGCTGCACTGATGGATCGTTATGGTGGGCGTGCTCCAGGAGGCGTGGAGCGGGTCGGTTGACCCGATCCAAGACCGAAACGGCATAAAGGTTAAAAAAACCAAAAGAAACCACCAATGCCGTGGTTCAAACCGGTGTGTTCTTCCTCGCCATTCTCTTGCGCAAAGCCTCAACCATTAGGTCATGCGCTTCTTAAGTTTCACTTTAACCAAACAAATATTAAACCGTGTTTTTGGAATTTGTTTCCACCATTGTCTTCTTCCTCTGAATGTCCTTTTTTCTTCTCCGATTCTTTCTCTACCCAAACCGGTGCCTTCTTGGTCTGTTAGGGATTTTTCTCGAAAAATCTCTTCCTGCAGTCCGTCTTCTTTACTCATCGTAATCACGGAGACTCCCTTGAAGAAACTCAACCTCTTCACGGGTTGTAGCAAAAAAGGAATCAACTAAGAACAAAGCCCCATTCGAAAGTACCAGAACCTTCCCAATCTCAGCAAGCATCATGCCTCAATTTTGTTTGCAAGATAAAATCTAGAACATTTTATATATTGGAAGAGAAAGTATTTCACAGTAGCGCCGATTAGGCAGAAGAGCAAAATCCGAGAATACAATGCCTTCCTTTTCTCAATTTTCTCCCATTCTTTTCTCAATATTTTTTACTTTCCTTTCCTAGAGAAGGGAGAAAAAGAAAGAAACAAAACAAAGATTTGGGAGATCCGATGGCTTCACTCCTGTCTTGGCACGAGATCCGGGCCAAGCACAGAGGAATCGTATTCTTGTTCTGGATTCAATATTCTCTAACTTCGCCCAGATTGAAAGTTTGTGTGTAGAATTTGTTGGTGCAAATGGCATCGAAGGAGAGATTTCTGACTAATGAAGTGTTGAAGATAGCGAGCCAAAATGTGGAGATTTTGTCATCGTCCCCAAAATCCCCGACATCTTTGCTTTCCGAACATGAGAAACATTAATTTCTATCCCTGGTTTCCAAAACATGTGCATGTTTACAGATCGCCTGAATTCATCAACTGTTTTGTATTCTCTCGATCTTTCCTCTGCCATTTCCTTCCACACAGTATCTTCCTTTTCCCAAACCGGTGCCTTCTCCAGTTCTCCTTCGCAGAAACTTAACCCCGCAGAATCTTAACCATTAGAGCAGATGCATCTAATGTTTGATTTTAACCAAATCAAATCTTAAACCGTGATTGAATCTGTTCGAATCTGTTTGCACAGATTACTTGCGATGGCATCCATTGATTTTAACCAAATCAAATTATAAAATCATATTCAAATCTGTTCGAATCTGTTTCTTATCACAGATTAGTTGCGTGTATATGCATCCGAACAGAGTATATATATACATATAATTGCAATTTGAAGATATAAACTTCAAATAACTCAATTCACGTTCATAAGAAGAACCAACGGATGAATCAATTTCAAATTCTTGCATCAAATTCTTGATCTTCCACAACCTGGCTCTGATACCACTGTTGGATTCTTAACAATCGTAGGATATTGTATAATTAATCTCAGGAAGGATTTCTCCCGTTAGGGTGGAAATCCTGTGGAGATCAAGAGAACTTGAACACACATTCTGCACGTAACAAAATCAACGTACGTTAAGATTGAGATAGTGTTTGTGTTCTCATGGGACTCTATTTATAGAGTCACAACTTAACTCTTGACCAAGAGTTATGTCTCTTGACCGGTTACCTCCACTGGAAGTTATATTACCTTCCTGTATATATTATACAATCTGGCGTGGGTATGACCACACTTATAATAGTGTGATCATCCTATGCACCTTCATATTGTACATAATTGAATTCTATGCAATTCTATGAAAAATTATATGAAAATTTTTTGGGATTGCGTTTAAACCTCCTTAGAGTTGAATTCTATGCAATTCGAAAAAAAAAAAAGATTGAATTCTATGACTTTGGAATTAAAGTCCTACAACGACTCCATCACTGGAAATTACTCCTTCGGTTATTATTTTTCCTATTTCCTACAACAACCAAATGGAAATAAACTCGTATGGCTAGATAAAAGACAAATTAACTCCAAGCCTCCTGTGGCTGGATACTTATTGCCCATACTTCTCCTTTTTTTATTTCTTCTTCTTCTTCTTCTTCTGATTTGCTTCTCCTTTTTTCTTTTTCTTCTTCTTCTGCTTCTCTTCTCCTTTTTTCTTTTTCTTCTTCTTCTGCTTCTCTTCTCCTTTTTTCTTTTTCTTCTTCTTCTGCTTCTCTTCTCCTTTTTTCTTTTTCTTCTTCTTCTGCTTCTCTTCTGCTTCTCTTCTCCTTTTTTTGTTTTTTTTCTTCTTCTTCTTCTCTTCTCCTTTTCCTTTTCTTCTTGCCTTTAGAGGGAGCTGGCCGGCTGCATGTATGTGCAGAGAGAGAAGAGGGAGATTGAGATCAAGAGAGAGCTCATGAGTCTGGAAATAAAAGAAAAGCGATGAAAGAAGTTGAATAAATTAAAAGAACTATAAAGGGAAAGAAGAATAAATAAAGAATATAAAGGGAATAAACAATAATAAAAGAATAAATTAAGGGAAAATAAGGGAAAAAGTTGAAAGTTCCGCCTAAATTTTTAGTGACATGCCAATATTTAACACATCAGAAATTTCTAACGTGCCATTTTTAGCATGCCAGGAATTTCTGACGTGCTAAAACTTGCATGTCAGAAATAAACCAGATATAAAAAAAAGAAAATTATTGAGCAGAAATAATTTTTGACGTGCTGGTTTTAGCACATCAGAAATTTCTGACGTGCTAAAACTTGCACATCAGAAATAAACCAGATTAAAAAAAAAAAAATTATTAAGCAGAAATAATTTCTGACGTGCTGGTTTTAGCACATCAGAAATGGACCATATATATATGTATATAAACCTGATATAAAAAAAAAATACTGACATGCTGGCTTTAGCACATCAGAAATTTCTGACGTACTAAAACCAACAAGTCAGAAATATTTTATATATATTAAAAAAAAATTAAGAAATACTGACGTGCTGGTTTTAGCACGTCAGAAATTCCTGACATGCGAAAACCAGCACGTCAGAAATATATAATATAAATATTTAAATATTAATTTATTTAAATAAAATTTTTTAAAATTAAATTGAATTTAAATTTCCTGACCTGTCAAATATTGACACGTCAGGAAATGTTTACGCGTTGAATGTAACACGTCAGTAAATATTGACGTGTCAGATTCAACATGTCAAAAAAATTTTGTTGACATGCCACTTTTGGCACGTCAATAATTATGGATGTGACAAAATTTGGTTACTGTTTGCCACGGCAGTAACCATCCTGTTTTTTGTAGTGCTAGTGAAGAAGAAGAAGATAAGATAAGAAGATTTTTTGAAGATTTGTTGGATTTGACGTTTGGGTTTTTGATTTTTCAGGTTGATTTTTTCATTTGGGTTTTTAATTTTTTGAAGATTTTTTGGGTTTGAGTTTTGAAAATGGAGGAAAGAAGAGAGAGCTAGAGAGTGAGAAAATGGAGAAAAGAAGAGAGAGATAGTGAGAAAATGGAGAAAATGGAGAAAAGAAGAGTAGGGAGAGAGCTGGCCGGGAGAAAATGGAGAAACGGTACTGGTGAACTGAATTAAAAAATATATATATTATTTTAATTGAAAAATAATTTAAATTAATAAATTTTTTAATTGAAAAAAAAATTCCAGAAAATTTTTTTAAAAAAAAAAATTATTATTTTTTAATAATTTTTAAATTAGTGACATGTCAGGAAATTTTTTGACATGTCAAAATTTGACACGTCAGAAATTTTTCATTTTTAACATCCATAATTTTAACGTCCGAAACACGTTAAAAATGCCCCGTCAGGAGGATTTTCTGACGTGTCAGACCACCTGACACGTCAAAAAATTTAAATTGGGAAAAAATTAGTTTTTTTGTAGTGGAAGAACCCTCCTGTATGTCCGTGTGTTTGTGCATAGAAAGAAGAAAGAAGAATCCTACTGTAACTTGTAATATTTGAAAATCATCGGACAAACTTAATGCTCGAATTGTCATAAATATGAGAGAGAAACCATCTATCCTGATTGCTAAAGAGTTATTAACCTTTTCAGGCCAAATCTTATGACAGATAGACCATCCATCCTGATTGCTAAAGAGTTATTAACCTTTTCAGGCCAAATCTAACATACTTGAATCCTTTATTAATAGAACTTGCCAATGATCGCTACAAGATGACCTGGATACAAATGAAGTTGTGTTTCCTTTTATAACCAATATTCAACATGGTCAAGTAATTGGGACTCAAAAGTCAAAATGGTGTAGTTACATAGGTTTTTTGTTTTTTTTTTTTTTTTTTTTTTTTAAGTGAACTTCATATGATCCGGTAATTCTTCCACTAAATATTTCCACTCATTCTTGGAGTTATTTGTTGTTTTTATATATTGAAATATCTCTTTCATACCTAATGAAATTCACGGTCATCAAGTCCTGTCGAAGCAGATCTCATTTACTTCGTGTAAGTGTAAGCTTTTAATGCATTATCTGCAAAGTTGACATTTCATTGTTTCTATTGCCAAACGTTTCCTTCCTTATATGTTCTTTTAGGTAATATTCTTTGGCGGAGTTGGTTGGAAGAGTGACAAAAGTGAATTTTGCTTCTTGGATATTACTTTTGAATGGAATGCTTGTTTCTTGAAATTGTTAAATGTAGACCACTTTATGTATAATCATATTCTGTAATTGACAAGTGTTATGGTGGTTTATCTTTGTCGACATGAACATATGTGGATTCTATAAAATTGTGGTGGAATTGAAGAAATATAGCTGTCATCTTTGGCGTCCGTACCAGCTTTTTATGATATTTTTTACCCTTGAGTTTCTAAGGATTCTGTGAAAAATAAATTTTATTTTTTCTTATATTTTTCTTTCTCTCTATAGCTGAATGGCATTAATTTTTTTATGTCCGAGTCCTCCGAAATTTTTGCTTCATGCATATTATACAGTTTCTTCAAGCATATTATGGCATTAATTTCATAGTTGAGCTGTTGTCTTCTTTCATCAATTTTGTTACATGTGATTTTTGTGTGGCAGTGGCTCCAAAGGAAAAGGGAGGAGGTGAAACATTGCTATATTTTTAGGATCATGTTGGAGCTTGTACAGTTTTTTGCTTTGTGATTAGCATGGGACAAATTTGTCACCAATCCTTAATAATATTGAAGGACATTTGGTAGGCATATTTCATTGGTGATCATCATATTTTAGTGATTATCAACTATAATTTTCGGAGTGAGTTCAATAATTTTGATTCTAAGTTTGTCGCATGATGCCAAAAATACATATATGTTGAGGAAGTTGGCGTGTCTAAAAGGAAATAGACAAAATTTAATTTGTCATGTTTCCTGTTCTTTCCGATGTATACAAGCCTAAGGATCAAATAAGAAAATTAAAATAATATCTCTTTCCCTCTAGCCGTCAGAGAAAAAGAGAAACCAGGAAAAAATTTCGAAGGAGGGAAGAACTCATTTCTTCCCTCCTCCTCCTCACCATTCTTCTCCTTGTTCTCTTCTTCTCCTTTCATTTCCTTTCTTATGGCTCTGTTTTTGGTTCCTTTCTGGCTGGTTTTTTCTACCTCGGATGAGGTTTTATCTGTCGTCTTGCACGGCTTATCCCGCCCTAATCTTCTGTTAGTTCTTGTGTTGGCTTAATTCAGTTCTAAAATGCAAAGGCTACTGTTCACGAGCTCAAACACTGATATAGAATGCTCAGAATCCAATCTCCACCGTTCATAATGTAGATTCATGTGTTATGAACGTCCCTGCAAAATTTCAGCTCAATCGGACCACAAACGCCCATCCATCGGGCTGTTGATCAAGACTGGACAGCATTTCCAGAATGCTGTTTCACCCATGTCCGGACATGCCTTCCCCGGGTCCGGACCTCATTTCCAGAAACTCAAATTTTGCTCCGCAAAGCCGTGTCCGGACAGCCCATTAACATGTCCGGACACCCCGTAAGTTTGAGGCCCAAAAACGTGTTTTTAAGTGGTTTAAGTCTAGGGTTTTGTCGGGGGTATATATACATCATTATAGAAGAGAGAGGTACGAATTTTCACCCCCAGAGAGTTCGTTGGAGGCTGGGCTAAGAGAGATCATATGTGGTGAGCGTTAAAGTGAATCTCTTAGAGTTTTAATTATTCCTTTGATAAATCTACGGTTGAGAAGTCTATCGGAAGGGTCCGGTAAAGGAGAATCACGTTGAAGAAGATTGTGAGCGCGGAGACGAGTTGTAGGCTTGTCGATCTTACAGAGTCAAGGTCTTGCAAAGGGTTGTAAGTGTTCCTAGTGTCTGTAATCTCTAGATAATCTTTTGATAGTGATTTCCTGGGTTTGGCTGCCCCGGAGAGGTTTTACTTTTAGAACGTTTTCTAAAAGGTTTCTTCTTCGTAACCAAAATATCTGTGTCTGCCTTTTTATTGCTTTATATATTTTGGGTGATTGAATTGTTTATTGCTTCATAATATTAATTCCGCATAAATTGTGATAAACAAGTTTTTGGAGTCGGCATAGCGTTTTTCAATTGGTATCAGAGCGGGTTCACTCTGTTTGGATTAAATTCTTGAGTGAGATCTGTTGACTCCTGTTGGCTATGAATACTTCTCAAGGGGAATATGACCTTATAAACTCCTTCAACAATTTGTTGGAAAAATTCACTCTTTTGAGACATCAATACACAAATTGTTTGGGGGAGTTTCAAGATCTTAAACATGTGAATGAATCTATTGTTACTAAATTATTTGAATCACATGCTTTAATTGATTCTTTAAAATCTGAAAATTCTGTTTTAGGTTCTAAAGTTGATTTGTTAGAGAATAAATTAAAAGAGTCAGAAACTCAATTGGAAAAATTCTCTAGCAATTCCCTTGAGAATATGTTACATACTCAGAATTCTGATTGTGATAAATCTGAGTTAAGTTTTGATTGTCATGTTGCTTTGTCTTCTAACAATGATTCTACTTCCGAGATAATATTTGTTAAATCAGAAAAAGTAGAAGACTCTGTGGTGAAAAGAAAAACGGCAGCTGCTCCGACTCTCCATGGTAAGAAAGGTAAGAAAATTTATGTTAAACATCATGCATCTTACCCTAAGCTTAGAGTCATGCATCCTCATAGAAAATTACCTTCTAAAAGGTTTGTGCCCACTTGTCATCATTGTGGAAAGGTTGGTCATATTCGACCAAAGTGTTTTGATTTGAAATCCCATAAGCATAAAAGTGAAAATTCCTATTCTAGGAAAGAAAGTGAGGGTTTGGTCATAATGATGAAAGATGTGCTATCTAGGCTAGATAAGTTTGAGCAAAGTCATAAGTTTAGACCTAAGATTTCTCAAGTGTGGGTTAGGAAGGATGATACCATTCACCCATTGAGGGAGAGTGGTAGTGATCTCACCTAAAGTTAAGTGAGTGAATAACATGCCTAGGATTGATTGTTTTGCTTATTTTGTAATATCCTAGAGCATGTTGTTTTTTTTTGCATTGCATTTTTTTTTTTTTGCTTTATTGTTTATGCACTGCATTGTTTTTGTTGTTACACTTTCTGTATGAAGAGTATATACATGATTGTTTTGAGATTCATGTTTTGAGGCATATTCATAAAGGATTTTTCAAGAAATTCATATATCATGATCTTTGAAAAGCTTATAGATGAGATGTTGTGTGCGGACCACCAAGATTTTTGTCTACTTGCTAATCAAATGTTCAGGAATGTGTAATGTCTTGTGAAGACCTAGAAGTAGTTATTAAACCAAATCATGATTTTGTAGTGGGACCTATAAGATGTGATGAAAGTTTAATGCTAAAGGACATTCATGTCTTGCCTGTTGTAATCTCAATTCAAGCATGTTGTTTTGTTTTGCATTGCATTTTTCTTTGTTTTGCATTTGTTTTCTTTTGTGTGCATTTCTTTTGTGAAAAATTTCAAAAAGACAAAAATATGTTACTGTGATTGTTTCCTTTTCTTTCTTTTGTCTTATGCACCTAGATAGTCCATTAATTTCTCATGTTGCTTTTTATGGATTTAATTCATTACGTCTTGGAATGTTCTTAATATGCATGAGATGAAAATTTGTGTCAATGGACTTGTTTTTGTGGTTACCTAAAGCCTGAGCTTATGTGGTACATTTTGCCTATGCTTTATCTTTTGTGCACATTTAAGCTTAAATTGAGGCTTTGTTTCACTTTATTTATGAGGTCTGTTAGGTAACCATATGAGGTTTTTGACTAGTCATATTTTTCAAATTGACCATATGCTAGTTGAACCTAGGGCTTAAAAATTCCTGCTTTCTCTTTTGTGATAAGCACCAAAAGTTTAAGGACACTTTCTCAAAGAGAAAAATAAACAAAATAGTGAAACAAATAAAATCAAAAGATCATATTCCAAAAGGAATTTATTTCACTGTGTCAAACTTGTGCAAAATATTTTACAAAGAGAATTGTATAGGATGAGAGTGGCTAGGCCCTAGTATGATAAGGTTTGACTTTTGATTTGATATACTTGTCAAAACCTTATGGTGGTGAAACTTTCTCCTCATTTTATAAATTGAAAATTTTTCTCTTTGGATGGCTTACCCACACACCACACAAGCATAGGTTGAATGGAACATTTTCTTGGCTTGGGTTAAGCAATATGAGTTTCTAGCCATTTCTAGTCTCATGTATATTTTGCATATTTGGAGCATGTTTGGATATTCATTGTGCAATACATGAGTCATTGATGTGTTATCATGTGTGTTCTTTTAACTTTTAATGGGGAGAAACATGTTTTGCATTTCCAGTTTCCTGTTGTTAATTGAGTCATACATTGAGGGGGAGTTTTGCTGATGTTTCTTTATAATCACGCATTCTACGTCATTTTTTTATCATGAGTTTTATTTATGCCTTCTTGTTCCACATATGCCTTGATGTATTTTGTGAAGTGTTTCAGGAAACATGAAGAAAAGGGGGAGTTTCCTTTTGTCATTCTGTGACAAAAAGGGGGAGTAAATATGGGGAGATGATGGGATTGGCTCGACATTTTGGTTTTGTCACTGAATTGCCAAAGGGGGAGTTTGTTAGTTCTTGTGTTGGCTTAATTCAGTTCCAAAATGCAGAGACTACTGTTCACGAGCTCAAACACTGATATAGAATGCTCAGAATCCAATCTCCACCGTTCATAATGTAGATTCATGTGTTATGAACGTCCCTGCAAAATTTCAGCTCAATCGGACCACAAACGCCCATCCATCGGGGCTGTTGATCAAGACTGGACAGCATTTCCAGAATGCTGTTTCACCCATGTCCGGACATGCCTTCCCCGGGTCCGGACCTCATTTCCAGAAACTCAAATTTTGCTCCGCAAAGCCGTGTCCGGACAGCCCATTAACATGTCCGGACACCCCGTAAGTTTGAGGCCCAAAAACGTGTTTTTAAGTGGTTTAAGTCTAGGGTTTTGTCGGGGGTATATATACATCATTATAGAAGAGAGAGGTACGAATTTTCACCCCCAGAGAGTTCGTCGGAGGCTGGGCTAAGAGAGATCATATGTGGTGAGCGTTAAAGTGAATCTCTTAGAGTTTTAATTATTCCTTTGATAAATCTACGGTTGAGAAGCCTATCGGAAGGGTCCGGTAAAGGAGAATCACGTTGAAGAAGATTGTGAGCGCGGAGACGAGTTGTAGGCTTGTCGATCTTACAGAGTCAAGGTCTTGCAAAGGGTTGTAAGTGTTCCTAGTGTCTGTAATCTCTAGATAATCTTTTGATAGTGATTTCCTGGGTTTGGCTGCCCCGGAGAGGTTTTACTTTTAGAACGTTTTCTAAAAGGTTTCCTCTTCGTAACCAAAATATCTGTGTCTGCCTTTTTATTGCTTTATATATTTTGGGTGATTGAATTGTTTATTGCTTCATAATATTAATTCCGCATAAATTGTGATAAACAAGTTTTTGGAGTCGGCATAGCGTTTTTCATCTTCAATTTTTGTGTTGTGGCTCCTCCTCTGCGCCGGTCCTCTTCTCCAGCAAGCTCTCCGCCTCATCCGCGTTGGTTGCCGGATTTGTCAAGGATTCCAGATCGGATTTTTTTTTTTTTTTTAATTTCCGATCTCCTCTATGTTGGATTCTGCCTCCTATGTGTCTCTCCTCCACTCTCATCGGTCCTCCTTCTGCTTGTAGACTCCGGCAGCTCATCTCTTTGACACATTCACGCTGCACTGCTCCGCCTTGCCCTCCGCTGAAGTAGCTGATTTTTGGGTTTTATTGTTGTTTTTGTTGCTTTTATGTCATTCTGTTACTTATTGTGGTACTTTTTGATTATTGTTCTGATGTTGTGTGGCTTTTGTGGATGGATTTGTGTTGGTTCCTCTGTTTACTACGGTCCCTTCAACGGACTAGCTACTACAATGCCCTTTCAGCTTCAATCACTTTTTAGTGGTTGTTGCTGGTTCTTAGCAGGGGTTTGGACTTAGTCTGAACCCTTTTTGCTTTTATAACCGCCTAGCAATGCCTTAAAGAGGACCGAGTCACTTGTTTGAACCATTTGCTACCATATGTACTTATTGTCGCACTGTTTTAGTTTGTTTTGGGTTTGTTGTTGGGGAGCCTATCCCTTTTTCGTTTTTTGGATCTCCCACTTCTTCTTCCTTCCGGATTAGGAGTGGTAAAGATCCTCCCCTATAACCCTTTTTGATGCAGCCTGACTAAGTGGAAGCAAGTAAAACAATACAAGAAGAAGGATAAATAATTCTTAGATCTTCAGTCTATCAAGAATCTGAGAATTCTTCTCAAAACTATAGAGTCTATCTAAGGTTTCAAGGACAATATGAAAAAAAAACTCCTATGAGTAATTCTTATTGAAAGAAAACTGATCAAATAACATAAATTGTCTTTTCAAGAGGCTATAATCATGTATTTATAGCTCCAAGACCCCTAGTACTAATAAAGAATGGAATTAGAGCTCCCACAACCCTAATCCTAGTAAAACAAGTAAATTAAGTTGGTTTGAAACAAATAACAGCGAAAAAATAACATAGGAGGCCCTGAGTGTACTCGATTGTAGGTATAGTGCGATCGATTGCACTATCAAGGACTTGTGCGCTCTATCGCAGGTTCAGTCGCAGTTCCAGGGACTTCCTTCTCCAAAACCGGGGAACTGCACTCGATCGCAGTCAAGGTGCGATCGATCGCAGTTCCAGGGGCTACCTCTTTTGCTGTGCAAGTCTGGGATTGTGTCACTATCTTCCGAGGCGTCTTCTCACCTTTATCCATTCGGGTTTTCCTCATATACTCTCAGGCATTGTAGTCTGCATCATTTTCCTTATTCAATTAAAAAAAAATTAAAATAATCAACATCCAACCACTCAATAAAATATAATTGTGGGCAGTAGCACATGGTGTCTACACTGACCACAATTATTATTATTTATTTTTTCTATTCTACACTGCCCACAGTATATTCCAACAAAAGGATGCATCTACCAGCGAATGCAAAGTTCGGCTGTTACGCGTGCTAGTCAAGGGGTATGTCGAAATTTATTATTTTTCGATCATGTCAATTATTCTTTCTCACAGCAATAACGACAATGTCATATTCTGAATATATTCTAACAAGTAAGCCTAAAGTGACTTAAAAATAAATAAAGAAATCGAATTATACTAAAAAAATATAAATCACCCATATAAATATCAGAATTTATTTTAATATAGAAAATTAAATAAAGCTTCCAAGACTGTAATGCAGTTGGAATGGACGAATTGGAGACCAAAATAACGAAAATTGCTGATCAGGAAGTTTCTTGGTTAAAAAGCATGCAAGAACATTGTGGCACTTTTTTACCAGGAAATCTTGAGGGTATAGTATAGAACCAGAATGTTTTGCAACAAGATGATAAGAATGTTCAGTGTGCTTGAAATGATAGAAAATTTCAATTAAATTAGTTACCTGCATGCATGCTTTATTCGAAATGGATTGCTATGCAAGTTGGTTGCTGTCTTCCATCTTTTTCTTCTTGTGTTCCTGTGGTGTGGATTATTGCTATGTCAGAGATACTTTGAAGAAGGGCGAGTGGATTACTGACAATGGAACAACCCTTGTCTCCTGAATATATATATTGACGCGGTTATTAATTGCAGTTGCATACTTTAAAACCACTATCATGTCCTCAAAAAGTAGCTCAATCGGCTGAGGATCACGCCTCATAAAGTGGAGAATACTAGTTCGAATCTCATTTTCTCTTTTGTGCGGAAATGTAAAAATATAAAAATGTAAAAAAAAAAAATAACAAAATTAAAAAATTAAAAAAACCACTATCCAGATCCACATATACAATTATTGATTTTTTCCAACAACTCATATGTGTATGAAAGCTTGGCCTCCCACAAATCGGCATGAAGAAATTGGACATTCAATAGTTGGCTCAGTTGGATTGCAATCCTACTGTTGAGCCATTTTTGGTTTTTGCATAGAGCTAAGTCCATGGAGAAGAGGGAAAGAAATGGTGTTTTTCAAAAAATATAAAAAATAAATTGAAAAAAAAAAAACGCCTCTTAAAGAAAGAGTAATAAATAATAGCAAATTAGCAACAATGTGGTTTTTTAGTGGGGCTTATGATTGATCAAATTCTGGCATAGGCTTATGCGGCTTGGAAGGCTGCAGTCCTTTGGAAAGATCTAGCTCTTCACAATGTTATCCTCCAAGGAGAGAAGCAAATGTGGCAGCCCATCTTTTGACAAAGGCTAGTTGCTGTCTAGCAAGACATGAAGAACATTTGGATGGCTGAATATCCTATGTTTCTTCATGATAATGTCATCTTTGAGAGTTGTACGATTTAGTGTTCTATTAATGAAAGCATGCGATTTCACTTAAAAAAAAAAAAAGGTAATGTAGAAATATATGATGGGAGTTATAAAATAGAAAAAGAATAATAGAGAGAAAAGAGAGAGAGTGGAAGGGAAGAGGAATGTGTAGGCTGCATCTTGTATATTGAATTGTAATATAATAATATTATATAAATTTCTTTTTTTTTTTCTAATTATATATAAATTTCTATTTATAGAGAGACCATGATAGAAAATAAGCCTAGAGAAAGAAAGAACATAAGCCTAAAAAATAATATAAAATATTTTTAGTAAGTAAAATAATCAGAGTGTAAATTATAATTGAGAAGCCACAGTCCAGACGGCTCACGCCTGGCCTACTCAGACAGGTTGAAAATTGAAACTTGGAATGAACAATTCCAACACAAAAATACAACACCTCTCACATCTATGATTTACACCACACAAACTACAGACTACATTAACAAGTAATAACACTATACACTCTGTGAGCCTTGTGATTTTCTTCATTTATCACTTGAATATTCAGAGTAGCATGCAGCCGGCGTAGAGGTAGAAAATTAATATTTTATTGAAGAAGAAGAAGAAGATTTGAAGAAAAAGCTATGCAACGTGAAGTCGCTGTAGAGGTAGAGCTATCAGATACAGAGGTAGGGTGGTAGGTGGAAAAAAGTTATGCAACGCTTCAATCGTCAGTTTAATCTTTGAAAAAAGTTATGCAACGCTAGCTCTAAATTTGAAAGCAATTCAATTTTGTAAGGTACTGGGGCTAACTTTTAGGGGCAAGAGTTTTTTTTTTTTTTACTTACTTTTTTGATAATTTTTTTTTTTCTAAACATTCCACTCCGCAAGAACATCATGGCATTTTTATAGCAGGAAATCGTGAGGGGTATAGAACCAGAATGTTTTGCAATGAGATGATAAGCATCCTCAGTAAGTCAGTATGGTTGAAATGATTGAAAATTTCAATTCAATTAGTTACCTGCTATGCATGCTTTATTCGCAATGGTAAGCCATCGAAGAAAAATCAACTGTGTATCGTCTGCAAGTTGCTCCATCTTGTTCTTGTACATACTCTTGTTGTGTTCCTGTGGTGTGGATTACTGCTATGCCAGAGATACTCTGAAGCAGGGCGAGTGGATTACTGGCAATGGAACAACCCTTGTCTCCAGTGGAGGAACGTTTGAAATGGGATTCTTTAACTCCTCTAACCACAAAAGGGTTGTTGGGATATGGTACAAATGGGATCGACCAATATATGTATGGGTTGCCAACAGAGACGACCCGGTAATTAACGGTTCCACGGACGTTTATTTTGGAATTGCAGAAGATGGCAACCTTGAGGTATGGGATACCGCTGGAAAGGTTTATTGGAATACAAGTGTTGAGAATTCTTCGTCTACAAATCGATCTGTGAAGCTCCTGGATTCTGGAAACCTGGTCTTAAGGGATGATCAGTCGGCGATGAGTCAGTGGGAGAGATTCCAAAATCCAACGGATACATTTCTTCCCGGTATGAAGATGGCTGAAGCGCTGACGTTGACTTCATGGATAGATGATGGTGACCCGGGACGCGGGAACTTCACGTTTAAGCAAGATCAAGAAGTTGAGAGCCACTACGTTATCTCCAAAAAGCCAAAGCCACTCGTTTATTGGAGAAATTGGATCTTGGGTGAAATGCCCGATACCATAGCTAGCTTGTTATCAAATGTCACCAGATTCAACAGTACGGCCATCTGCGAGCAGTATAAGAAATTGCCTGGGTTGGAGTATGCCAAGTGTATAGCTAATTACAAGAAGAATTCTAATGATAGTAGCACAAGGTTAGTGATGAATTATACGGGGGAATTACAGTACTATCAGAGCGGGGATTTGACATGGAGGGTGATGAGTGCCAAATATTGCATATTTGAATCTCTTAATTTGCATTTACTAAGCCCTTAGCTTTATTATTTTATGATGTTTTAATTAGTTTTGGTGTTTTAGTGATTTGCAGGTTGTTAAGAGAAAAATGCGGCTTTAAGGTGATAGCTGCAACTCATTCTGGGGCTTAAGACACTTTATGGAGCATTGGTAGCGAATTGGGATCGAGCGATGATTCACACTCGACGAGTCCCACTAAAAAGGCCATATCTTGAGTTGTATAACTCGGATTGAGGTGATCTTGGTGTCATTAGAAAGTTAACTCAAAGATCTACAAATTCATATTTTCACAAGAATAGGGAAATTCTGTCTGGAAGTGCGCTTGAGCGCACGTTTAGTGCGATCGAGCGCACTCGCGCCCTAAGCAGCAACATACATGTTGCACGAATGCAATCGAGCGCACTCGGCCGACCTGGCAATACTAAAACCCTAAAATTAGCTTATAAATATCATTCTTTTCCATTGTAAATGGACGGAGACGCGCCGGGGGCGCTGTTCTTGGTCGTTTTCGTATTTTCTGGGTTTTTGTAGCTTGGAACTCGAATTCTTTTGTAAGTTTTTAATTTTAATGAAGTAATTTAGTTTCTTTATGATTTCTTTTGTCATGAGACACTAATTCTTCAACTAAGGTTGAAGATGAAGCCTCGTCATTGATAAACATACATGTTCTTGTCGTTTTATATATACAATTAGACTATGTTATGAAAGTGTTGTTCAAAAGCCAATTCAACAGTTTGATTACGTTTAATTGATTAATGTTGGTTTTATACTCATGCTTAATTTAATATTTGTTGTGTTTCGTCTGGGGGTACATCGAATGATTGGATTGAGACTAATATCCATTGTGATCTACGGATACAGTGGATGATTTGATCTCAATTAAATATTCGTTGTGATTCTTTTCACGGATGGATTCATCGAATGATTTAATTTGCATATTTACAACTTTTGGATAATGTATTTGGATTGACTATTGTATGCATAAAATGCAAGACATGTTTGGGACAATTTTTCAATTTTTCACATGAGCAGATGAACACTAACTTCTCCAATCCGGGGTCTGATTCAAATTTCAATTGTTACACCCCAGACTGGAGCAACATTTCTAATTTCTCATGGCAACCTAATGCTACGGGAAATTATGCTCCCAAATTTGATGAACTGCACCATCCTGAATATCTGCAGTTCGACAACCAATCCTCTACCCCTTCATCTTGCAATTATCCTCTACAATATTTATCATTGGAAAACACCCTTAAAACGTCCATACAATCTAATGGCCAAACCTTGCAAGAGCTTAAAAATGCCACCATGGTCAATTCCCGAGCCATAAATGTAGTGAAGAATGCAGCCATGGCCAACACTCAAGAAATTGAAAACATGGAAGGACAACTTGGTCATCTAGTTGCTGAACTCACCAGAATAGAGGAAGAAGAGCTTCAAAGTCAGTTGATGGCTGAAAGACACTACATGATTGATGAGGATGATTCCAGCAATCCTTATCATGAGCATGTCCAAGCCACCATCCCAATTGGGAGAGAGAAAATTGTTGAGGAGACTGTTGATGAGCCAAGTCTGTAGGACCCATTGGGAAAGTGCTTTGCTCTATTTGGATGTGACCTAGACCTTGACAAGTTACTTGAGCAAGCTGATGCTTTATTGGGCTCCATTCCCAAGATGCGAACTGAGAATGGGGAAACCATTGAGATATCATTCCCTAACTCACCCTCATTAGCAACTGAGCATTTCATTGTGGGTAACCATGAGGAGAAAGAAAAAGAGGAGCAAGTCGAGCAAATTGATTCCCTGCCAACTCCAAGTCTGTCCAATGACAAGGAAGTGAGTACTGAAGCTCATTCCTTTGTCACAATCCCTCTTGAGACACTTCATGAACCCCAAGCTCCACTTATTCAATGTCTCAAAGAGTCATTTTATGCCAAGACTCTCAAGGATCTTTGCAAACAAGCGAGCAGACCTAGGAACCATCGTCCCAAAAAGATCCTTTGGAGCAAGCAAGTTGGCTACATAAGATGGCGAAACATCCTTCTAGAGGGATATCAAATTCTTAAGAAGAAAGGGTGGAAGGAATTGGTCGGACATCCAAATGATCGGGGAAAGCACTGTAAAATTTCTTCCCCATTTTAATTTCTGCACATTTTCTTCTTTCTTATTTTTATTTTATTTTGTTTCATTTTCTTTTTGTTTCTATCAGCAATTAATCCTTTGACATTTGTTTCTATGAGAAAATATTGCTGTTAGATTTTGACAGGTGTTTTGGTGTTCAAGTTTGGAGGACGCCCTGGCCTTTGCACACTCGAGTTTCCTCATCCCACGGTATTGTATCTCTTGCCACATTGGGGACAATGTACCATTTAAGTTTGGGGGTGTGGAAAAACACATTGTTTTTTTGTTTGTTTTTATCTGTTTGTTTTGTTAAAAAAATAAAATAAAATAAAAATTCTGCTATGCTGTTGATTGGGCATGAGTTACATCATAACTGTGGTTTGCATGTCATTAGTCTGTTTAACCTTTTGAACACTGCATGTCATTAGAAATCTGAGTCATTTGACTCATTTGGTGGATTAGAGAGACTTCACATGTCTGAGTTGAATCACAAGCACACTAGCATAAAGTCTGTGAGGTATGAGATTTGGATTGATTAGGGTGTGCCTTACGATTTGTAGGATGAAGTGTTGATGAAACCTTGGCTTGAGGATAGATAAAAAAAAATTAAAAAAAAAAAAAAAAAAAAAAAAAAAAAAAAGGTGTCATCATCAGTTTGAGCTTTTCATTGAGTAACCGGACCTCATGCCTCACTAAGCATTGAGTGTTCGCGTAAAAAGATTAGAAATTCAATTTGGTTAATTGTATAGCTAGTTTAGCTTCGTAGGCTTTTTGACTTGAGTAATTAAGCCTTGGGGATGTTTTACATCTAGTGCCCTAAAATCATCTGATTTGGGAGTCACTGGCCCAACACTCGTTACATAGGTCAATTAAAAAGCTTAAGGGAGCCGAACATTGCACAGCTTACATAAAAAAATAAAAAAATAAAAAATAATATATATATATATATATATATATAAATGAATGTCTTGATCTAAGCCTTTGGTGTTTTCATCTGTGTGATTTCCTATGAATTTTGAGGTACACCAAACTTTGAGAAAAATTGAAGCCTTTTAACTTTGTGTTAGTCTCACTTTGCACTTATTGGAGCTTGTGTTGTCTCAAATTTTCACCTTTGAGTTGAATGATTTGTGGTTGGCTTGATGATTTGATTGTGGTGTTTGCTTTATTAAACCTGCTCATGATGTGAGAGCCATGTGTTTGTGTGGAAATTTTGTTTGTCAATGGCATAGTGTTAAAAATGTTTGTGGGTATCATTTCTGTTAAACCCATACGAGACTTCACTCGTCCACTAGGGATGCCTAGGGGTTTAAAAGGCATGTTACAGATGCTAAATGCAATCGTTTCTCCCACGACAGCGGACATATGTTTCTTGCTTTCATTTTGTTTTTTATTTTGTTTTGCTAAGGGACTAGCAAAATGTAAGAGGGAACTGGAAGACGAATGTAGCATTTACAATGCTTGTGGGAATTTCAGCAGCTGCAAAGTTAACAATGAGTTGATATGCAAATGTTTGCCCGGGTTCCACCTGTTAAGGAACCAATAGAGTCTGTTTTATAGTTGTTCTTATCTTTTAGCATTATCCTTATAGTTGTTCTTATCTCTTCTCTTTAGTGTTCTAGTTGTATTTGTTCTACTTGTTTGTATTGAATTAGGTCTCCTAATTTGTATCAAGTTTGGGTTTGTCAAACTTGATTACAATTGTAATTCTTTGCCTATATATACAATGAGAACGAAGCTGAGACTTCATTCCGCCAAAAGCAAGTTTCTTTGCTTTCTTTCATGGTATCAGAGCCTTCTGATTCATACCCCTCCCAATAAGATCCTTGACCCTCTCAAATTTTTGGGCCTTCTTCAACGGAATTAGCTTCTTCTCCAGGCAAATTCGCAGCTCTTCTTGCTGCTCTCAGATCACCTCTTCTCTTGCCGCACCTGCTGTACTGCACCAAATTGCTGCACTGCACTAGATTGCTGCGCCGCACCTGCCTTATTTCTTCAGCACAATTGCAGCATTACACCAAGCTGCACCAAATTGCCAACCTGCATTGCTGCACTGCAACAGATTGCCCCACCTACTTTCTTTCTTCTTGCTGCACCAAATTACAGCCTCATTGCTGTTCTTCTCCTTGCTGCACCAGATCATAGCCGCATCTCCTTGCCGTGTCCTTGATATTGCACTCATGACTCAATCCAGCGACGCCGCTCTATCCTTCACAATGCCAAACATTGCGCATCTCTGTCAATCCAAGCTCAATGACAGTAATTATCTCGGATGGGTGTTTCAATTTAAGCCCATCCTCAAAACTAACGGCTCAAAACTAACGGCTTGATGGGCCTTGTTGATGGCTCTAAGCCATGCCCACAAAAGCTTATTCCATCTTCTCCGGACAAAACTACTCCTGATGTCCCAAATCCAGAATATATTCTCTGGGAAAAGAAAGACTAATGTATTCTCAGTTGGTTCGTTGCAACCTTAACTGCTCCACTTGTGCCTACTATTTATGGGTGTAAAACCTCCAATGAAGTATGGAAAACTCTTGCCACTCATTATGCTTCTCCATCAAGGTCTCACATCACTCAATTGAGACGCCAACTTCAGACTCTCAGACAAGGTAATAGTCCATGTGTCACCTTTATTCGAAGTGCAAAATCCTTGGCTGACCAGCTAGCTATCGCCGGCAGCCCCATCACTGATGATGACCTTGTATCCTACATCATAGGTGGATTAAGCTCCACCTACAATTCTTTTGTCATGACCTACTCCATGATAATAAAGAATACCACTATGTCTCTTGAAGAATTTTAGTCTAAATTACTTGGACACGAACAACTCATTGAACATCAGGCTGCCACTGATGAACCACAATCCTTTGCCATGACTGCTCAGAAGCCAGGTTACAAACAGAGATTCAACAACCAAAGGAAACATTTCTCCAATTACAAAAATTCATATCCCTCAAAGAAGACTTTCAACGGATCTCATGGTATACTCCCAACCCCTGCTTTCTCCCAAGGAAAAACTATTACTGGAAGCGCCAGCAACTACACTCGAAGAAGCAATTCTCCCAACAACTACACTCCAAGGAGAAATTCTCAACCTAGCATCCTCTCATCCAACAGATCTCTTTGTCAGATATGTGGCCGCTCCAATCATCAAGCATTGGACTGCTTTCATCGCATGGATTATTCATTCCAAGGACGACATCCACCATCTGAACTTGCTGCAATGGTTTCCCAATCCAACAATCTACAAGATGAAGATGAATGGCTTGCTGACAGTGGAGTCAATACTCACATCACTAATGACTTGGAAAATCTAACTTTGTAGCAACCATATCAGGGTAATGAGATAGTAGCAGTAGGTAATGGTAGTAGACTTGGTATCTCCCACACTGGCTCTTCCTCTTTTCTTCGCTCAAATCAACTCCTACATCTTAAAAATATTTTGCATTGTCCTGATGCTACAACAAATTTACTTTCAATAAATAAATTTTTCCCTGACAATAATTGCCATTTTAAACTAATTGATACCTATTTCTTGATTAAGGACAACCTCACAGGGAAGATCCTCCTACAAGGGGCAAGTGAAGATGGTATCTACCCATTAAGGCTACAACACTTCACCAGAAATAAAGTCAGAGCATTTACTGCACAAATTGGGATCAGGGTATCTTCTTTAGTTTGGCACAACCGTTTAGGGCATCCAAGTCATCAAATCTTGCAGCATCTGCTTCATAACTACTACCTTCCTATGTCTTCAATTAAGTCGAGTAAATCTATTTGTGTTTCATGTCAATTAGGAAAAGCAAAAAGTTACCATTTGTTGAGTCAAGTCGTATTACCACTGCTCCATTGGAGCTTATTCATAGTGATGTATGGATTTCTCCTTTATCTTCAATAAATGAAGCAAATGTTATGTTATCTTTATTGATGATTTCTTTAGATACACCTGGCTATTTCCTCTAAAACTCAAATCAGATGTTTTTGAAACCTTTGTTAAATTCAAATGCTTGATAGAAAATTTATTTTCCCTTAAAATTAAACAACTTCAAACAGATAGGGGTGGTGAATACACCTCTCATAACTTTACTAAATTTCTGTCAACACATGTTGTTTTTCATTGAGTCACATGTCCATATACATCTCAACAAAATGGAGTTTCAGAAAGAAAACATAGGCATATCATTGAATCTGGTCTTAGTCTCCGAGCTTAAGCCCACCTTTCTTCTAAATACTGGGTTGAAGCTGTCAGTACTGCCGTGTATCTCATCAATAGATTGCCTAC
Organism: Corylus americana; assembly: GCA_036287905.1. NCBI lineage: Eukaryota > Viridiplantae > Streptophyta > Magnoliopsida > Fagales > Betulaceae > Corylus > Corylus americana. The sequence goes on along the minus strand of CP125818.1, from coordinate 5,224,950 downwards.
CCCTACTCTTCAAAATTCAAGTCCTTTCACCAAACTCTACAATAAGGAGCCAGACTATAACTTTTTAAAAACTTTTGGTTGTGCTTGTTATACTCTCTTAAGACCCTATGCTAAACACAAATTGGAATTCAGAAGCAAACAATGCATCTTCCTTGGATATTGTATCCACCAAAAGGGTTACACGTGCCTTGATCCCATCTCTAATCTTGTATATGTCTCTAGACATGTTAGTTTTGATGAATTGGTGTTCCCTACACAGAATAGAACAGCATCTTTATCCCCTAACGGATCAGATCCTTCCTCTACAGGTATTGTTCTTGATCCTTCTCATTTTTACTCTATGAATAATTCGGACTCTATTATTGTTCACACCTTAACCCCAGTCACCTTGCCTTCCCCAGCACAAGTACCTATTCTAGATCTAAACACTCCCCTGACTACCCCTACTGCCAAATTACTACCACCTACCCCTGATCCTATCCCCCACCTAGATCAATCCTTACTTTAGCTTTTTCCTGCACCTATTGAACCAGCCTCTCCTCATATTGTCACAAGATCTATGACTGGAAACTCCAAACCTAAGTCCTTTCCCAACTATCAGTTATTCCTATCCTTAAAATCAACCAAGCATCCACTAAAATCCTTTCATGCTACACCTTTGCCTTCTATCCCTACCACATTTGCTCTGGCTGTTTCTTACCCTTAATGGTTTGTTGCAATGGAAAGTGAACTTCAAGCTTTAGTTGACAATGGTACTTGGTCTCTTTGCCCTAGACCTTTACATCGAAACATCATCAAGAATAAGTGGGTTTTTCAGCTAAAGGAAAAATTAGATGGCACTATTGAAAGATACAAGGCAAGACTAGTGGCTAAGGGTTTCCAACAAAGAGATGGTATTGACTACACTAAAACCTTCAGTCCAGTTATCAAACCAGCCACTATACGGATCCTGCTATCCTTAGCAATCCACTACAATTGGCCCCTCAAGCAATTGGATGTCTCTAATGCTTTCCTTCATGGTTACTTGAATGAAGAAGTCCTTATGGAGCAACCTACTGGTTTTGTTGATGCAGCTTTTCCAGATCATCTTTGTAAGCTCAAAAAGGCCCTCTATGGTCTAAAGCAAGCCCCACGAGCCTGGTTTCATAGATTGTTACAAGCTCTTCTCCATCTTGGTTTTGTTGGATCCTTAGTAGATACCTCTCTTTTTATGCTTCATCAAGGCTCTGTTCATATTTACATACTGATATATATTGATGATATCATAGTAACAGGTACAGATTCATCTATCATGGAGACTCTCATCCACGGCCTTCAAATGGAATTTAAGCTTAAAGATCTTGGCTGCCTTTCATACTTCCTAGGCATTCATGTCCTTCGTGACAAAACTGGTTTACATCTAAATCAAGGTAAATACATTATTGATTTACTTGATCGTGTGCAAATGCTTGAAGCAAAGCCCTATGACGCACCCTGCACTTCAGGCAAGAAGCTCACCAAGCTTGATGGTGATACTCTACCAGATCCCACAACCTATCGTCATATCATTGGAGCTCTACAATACTGCACACTCACAAGACCTGACATCGCCTACACTGTCAATCAATTGTGTCAATTTCTCCATTGTCCAACTACAAAACATATGAAGGTTGCTAAAAGAGTTTTAAGGTATCTCAAAGGCACACCAGATCATGGCCTTCACTTCACTCCAGGTCCTCTTCAACTTCAGGCATATTGTGACTCTGACTGGGCAGGGGATCCTCTTGATCGCAGATCCACTACAGGGTATTGTGTTTTCTTCGGCTCCAACTTAGTATCTTGGCATGCCAAGAAGCAACTTGTTGTCTCGAGATCTAGCACCGAGGCTGAATATCATGTAATGGCCATTACAGCTGTTGAACTCTCATGGCTTCGAATGCTACTCAAAGAATTGCAAGTTCTCCATGATCCTCCTGTACTCTGGTGTGATAACATAGGAGCTATTGCTTTAGCTTCTAATCCCATCTATCATGCTCGTACCAAGCATATAGAAGTTGACTATCGCTTCATCTGTGAGAAAATTCTTAACAAAGATCTTTGTGCTAGCTACATCCTAACTCAAGATCAATGTACTGATATCTTAGGGCCTTACCTCCTCTCGATTTCTTTTTCCTCAGAGACAAACTCATGGTCACTCCCCCTCCCATTCGTTTGAAGGGGGCTGTTAAGGAGCCAATAGAGTCTGTTTTATAGTTGTTCTTATCTTTTAGCATTATCCTTATAGTTATTCTTATCTCTTCTCTTTAGTGTTCTAGTTGTATTTGTTCTACTTGTTTGTATTGAATTAGGTCTCCTAGTTTGTGTCAAGTTTGGGTTTGTCAAACTTGATTACAATTGTAACTCTTTGCCTATATATACAATGAGAATGAAGTTGAGACTTCATTCCGCCAAAAGCAAGTTTCTTTGCTTTTTTTCACCACCCTGCTAATTAGGGGAATTGGAATTCTAAAGATTTTTTGGATGGGTGCACCAGAAATTGGAAATCATATGACAAGAGCGACAAGTTCTTGAGCTTAAAGATGATGAAAGTGAGCAAACCAAACTTTGATTTTGAGGCAAAAAACGAAGCAGAATGCAGAGAGGATTGCCTTGATGACAGGCAGTGCTAGGCTTATTCATATGCTCAAAGCTACTCGCAACGAACTCCCGGGACCGACAAATGCTGGATTTGGACTTCGGATGTAAGTAATCTTCAAGAGGAGTACAGAAATGGTGCTCTTAACCTCTCTGTCCGCGTGGCAAAATCTGTTATAGGTACTTCTTTTACAAATTAGAATATGCTGGGATCAATTCAGTAGCTGAATTGCATCCATAGATACTGATCTAGCTAGTTTAGTAAAGTTTTTTTAATTTTTTTTTTTAAGAAATTAAAAAATCATCATTGATGTTAAAAGTAACTGAGAAACCACATGCTGGTATGGGTTTTTAAAATCACAGCACTAATCTTTCTTTTTATGCTTGACAATGACATTACATTACACTAAGAATCCATAGTTCTATTTAATTTTATTAGACAATTTGAAAAAATAACCTCGTCTATACATGATCACTTGTCACTCGTGGGCTGCCACGGTATTTACAGAAGTATTTGACATGTCAAGCAGCTTGTTACCATGTTATAATGCTACATAGCTTCATATAAACTACAAGGGTTAAACCTCATCTTTTAGTGTTTAATAAATGTTCCATATTTTATACCTTTGCAGAATCAACTATGAGGAATTGTGAGCCTTGTGGCACAAACCTGATCCCCTATCCGTTGAGCACTGGACCAAATTGCGGTGATGCAATGTACTTTAGTTTCTACTGCAACAATTCTACAGGCCAGGTTAACTTCAGGACACCCAGTGGCACCTATCAAGTCGCCAGTATTGATCCACGTACACAAACATTTGTCATCCAAGAAAACCACGATGAAAATCCTGATGCTGGAAATTCATTAGGAAATTTGCAGCTTAGTCGGCCATTTAATGTGATCGATCGAAGTTTTTATGGCAACAATAGTTCTGAAGCTGAACTTGTACCTGAAGTTTACATCAATTGGGAGACCCCACAACCGCCAACCTGTACTTTATCCAAAGATTGCAAGGACTGGCTAAATTCAATTTGCAAAGAAGCAGAAGATGGAAAGACGAGGTGTCTTTGTACTGGAAACTTGCGATGGAATGGCACAATTTTAAATTGTACTAAACGTTAGAATGCTATTTCATTTGCCTCTAGCGGATTAAGATTGTTCTATTTGTGAAGGAGCCTGACCTGCTGATATCTTTTCTTTTCTTTTTTTCTTGTTTCAATTAGTTGTGATAATCAAACCCCAGACCTCTTTTCTCCATTGCATTTCATTAGTGTTAAGAAGAGTTTGCCCTGTTCAGCTGAGGATTTGTGCAGCTTTCTAAAAGTTTTATTTTCCTTTATGTATAATCACTTCTAATTGTACGTTAGAATTTTAAAAGTTTTTGGAAGAACTTTCAAATCCTCCTTATTGCGAGGTTTAGGTTTTTGGTATTATGCTTACTTGTACTAACAGTAGGCATTAAAATTGTGATAATGAATCTAAACAGTATATTTGTGGAATTTGACTAATCATTTTGATCTTTCTATCAGAGCTTGCAGAAGGTGATTTTCCTCAGCATTCAAGATAGCATTCAAAAGGAATTAAATCGTTGACATTGATTGTTATGATACCTCTAATAGTAGTGTTTCTTCTCGTAAGTTCAATTGTTTGTATATATTTGTGGAGAAGAAATATGGCCAAGAGACAAGGTAATTGTTTTGCAAAATGTATTAGAATATAAATTAAATGATTAAATTCACTTCTTTTTTTTCTGTTTAAGCTTTTGGGATAATTAATGATATTAACAAAATGCAATATACCATGCGCAATCTTGGATCAAAATAAAGCCTTTTATTAGCTCTTTCATGTAATTAATTATCACGCAAATGTAATTTATATATATGGTTGTCTTCTAAACTCAGAAAACACAAGAACTGATGGAAGAAATCGAGTACTTCGCGCATTAGACAATGAAAGACATCTCCAAGACTTGATGGGCTCAGGTGAGTTCAGAGAATAAGATGAGAAAGGCATAGATTTACCATTTTCTGATTTAGAAAGCATTCGAGCAGCTACAAATAACTTCTCAGATGTAAACAAGCTCGGACAAGGGGGCTATGGGCTTGTATATAAGGTAATTTCAGCAACATTAATTGGTGTCAGTGTTCATGTAAATTAGTTTCTGGTTATTGGTAACATGGTGAGTATGGTGTTTCAGGGCACATTTCCAGAAGGTCAAGAAATTGCAGTAAAAATGCTCTCAAGTGTCTCGGAACAAGGCTTACAGGAATTTAAAAATGAGGTGGTGTTAATTGCAAAACTTCAACATAGAAATCTTGTTAGACTTCGGGGATATTGCATAAAAGGAGATGAAAAGATTTTACTTTATGAGTACATGCCCAACAAAAGCTTAGACTCATTTATATTTGGTTGGTCTCTAAACTGAGTTCCTAATCTCTTGTAGTGCTTGATAGACTATATATTTCTTGTTTGAGTAAAAGTTGATTTGTTACTATTGCTATAACTATTCTTTGGATGAAAAATGGAAAACTTGCAAGATCAAAAGTTGAGCATGTGTTTGGATTGGGAAATGCATGTCAACATCATTTTGGGAATAGCTCGTGGGCTTGTTTATCTTCATCGTGATTCCAAATTGAGGATCATCCACAGAGATTTGAAAACTAGCAACATTCTTCTAGATCAGGAGATGAACCCCAAGATATCTGATTTTGGTTTGGCAAAGATGGTTGAAGACAAAGAAACCAGGGCAAAGACAACCAGAATAGTTGGAACTCATTAAGTTGACGGTACATTGTAGCATAATTTTCAATTCCCCAACTTTGTTTACACAAAGAATATCCAAGTGCCTACCGCATTCACTAATGAATGATATAATGCAGTGGCTATATGTCTCCAGAGTATGTGTTACATGGAGTTTTCTCAGTTAAATCCGATGTTTTTAGTTTTGGTGTAGTTCTACTTGAGATTATAAGTGGAAAAAGGAATACATGATTTTATCAGTCAGAACTTGCCATGAGCCTTACAGCTTATGTAAGTGTATCTAATGTTTCATAATCACTATTATTCCGGTCATATTATGCTTCACTCCGATTCAGATTTTAAAATTGTCACAGGCATGGAGATTGTGGGTTGAAAACCACTTGTTGAATTTAATGGACTCGGCTTTACATGAAGTTTGCAATGCAAACCAATTTGTGAAGTGCGCAAATGTTGGACTCTTATGCGTACAAGAAAACCCAAATGATCGCCCCACCATGTAAAATGTTGTTACCATGCTTGATAGTGAAGCGACAACGGTTCCAACTCCAAAACAGCCAGCATTTGTTCCATGGAGAGGCCTTCCTATCAGAGCTGGTTCTTCTAGTAAACCGGAATTAACTAGCAGTTTAGGAGGAAGGTGATCGGTAATACATGATACCAATGCAAGTTTTCATAAGTCTGTCCTTTACTATACTTGCAAAGGTTCTAGTGGACCGACCATTTAATATCAATTCTCACTACAAAAAAAACAAGGTTTAGTAACGCTTGGAATAGAGGCGCTTTAATAAAACATCCCCTTATAGGGACGTTTTGTTGTGGAAACGACATAAAATAAAATTAGCAACGCCTGCGCAGAAAAACGTCCCCTTAATTTGGGACATTCTAATTGGACATGCCCCAATTTAGTTAATTAAGTGCGCTTGGCTGGCAAGCGCCCTTAATTCGGGACACCTGCTATCTAGGCGCCCTTAGTTAGGGGCGCCTACCAGCTAGGCGCTCCTAATTAAGTGCGCCTGGCTGGCAAGCGCCCCTAATTAAGGGCGCCCGGCTGGCAAGCGCCCCAAATTAAGGGGCTTGGCTGGAAAGCGCTCTTAATTTCGGGACGCCTGCTATTCAGGCGCCCTTAATTAAGGGCGCCTGCCAGCTAGGTGCCCCTAATTAAGTGCGCCTGGATGGCAAGCGCCCCTAATTAAGGGCGCCTGGCTTGCAAGCGCTTTTAGTTTGGGACGCCTGCTATCCAAGCGCACTTAATTAAGGGTGCTTGCCATCTAGGCACCCTTAATTAGGGGCGTCTGTCGAGCGCCCTTAATTAGGGGCGTCTGCCAGCCAAGTGCACTTCATAAAGGGTGCCTACAGGAATTAAATTATTATTGTGGCCTATCTCAATAATTTATGAATTAGTATTATTTTTGTTTTTATATAACATAGATGAATTTTTAATCTGGACAACCACATTAACTGATTTTGCATTTATATATTTTTTAGTTTAAGTCTCTTTTAAATGTTTTTTAATTTTTAGTATTTACTTTTTATTTTTATAAATAAATTTATAAGTGTTTTTTAATTTTAATATATTTATATTTTTTGTTTTTGCGAGTGGGAACTTAATTTTCCTTTTGATTCCTCAGCTCCCACTCTAAGACTTAATTTCTCCCTCAATATATATCGATCCATATCTCTCTCTACGGCGCTAGTCGCTCCTCTCTCAATCTCGATTTTCCTATCTCTCTCACCGGCACCCCGTGACCCACACGGTTGGCCAACCCACCGGCCATCTTCTCCAGTCGAAACCAGCCTGCCTCTCTCTACGTTCATGTACTAGTGAGTCTCTCTCTGTCTCTGTTTTTCTTTGTATCTGCTGTCTCTTTAAGTTGTCGATTTGGGATTCTAATAGTCAGATTTTTTATGTATTATGATTTTTATGAGAATTAGGGATTTTAAATTCAACAAAGTTTTCTCTACTTTTAGGGTGTAGTTGGTTTGTTGAATGCAACAATCACAATTTTGAAGAATCTCTGTGGTTGTCCTGGAGTGTTCTTTCAAATTTAATTCAATTTTGATTTCACTATGCAGTTCGTTCATATTAACATTTAGTACTGAATTATTATTGCAAAATTAAGTGGATCGGAATACCTGTTTTTTTTTTTAAAAAAAAAAAATTATTGTTTTTCCTTATCCTTTATTAGCATGTTCCTTTGTTTCCTCTTCATTGGTAGTGCCAGAATAGTTTGCTCTACTATCCAAAATTACTCGTCGAGATTGGTGCCATTTTTTAAATTTTAATTGTCTTATGTAAGTTCTTTGGAAAAGTTGTATATATACCATTGTGGAAGAAACATGATGATCTTCTGGAGTCCGGAATATACCTTAATTAGGGGTGCACTTGCCAGCCAGGCAACGTTAATTAAGGGCGCCTAGCTGGAAGGCGCCCTTAATTAATGGCGCCTGCTATCCAAGCGCAGTTAATTAAGGACGTTTGGATAGCAGGCACATCGAAATTATTTTTAGTTATATAGGGGAATTAGTTGCTCAAACATTAAGTTATATAAAAATAACTTAAACACAATAAAGGATAAAAGATAAAGGAAGAACAACATAAAATTTGAAATTCTAATGTTGGCTTATCTTTTATCCTTTAATGTTGGCTTATATAACTTTAACACAATAAAAATTATTTTATGTTGTTCTTCTTTTATCTTTTATCCATTTATAGGGGAACTAGCTGCTCAAACACAATTCATTACTATTGACTTAAGAACATATATATGATTGCATAATATACATTTGTATCTATTTATATATAGGTGAGAATGAATTAACAAATGAAGATGAGCATGCAGCTGATGCAGAAGGCGACCATTGTGGATCATCACAAAGTATGTGTAGATCTTCATATCTTAGTCAATTGTAATATAATCTAATTATATATAGGTTTGAACTTTCAAAATAGTTAGATATAGGTTTGTAACTTAATATATATATATATATTTTTTTTTTTGGTTTTATCATTTGCAGGTAATCGTTAAGTGACGTACGTATACTTGACCTGTTAGGTTGAGTACGTATTTGACGCCAAATGCTAAGCGAACTCGTTGATATATTTTATTTCATATGTAATATACAATTTTTGTGAACTCTTTTAAGAGGTGGTACACCGTACACTTTGTGTTTATGATATCGTTTTGGATATTTTATTTCCTATGTATGGTACAATTTTTGTTAACTCTTTAAGATGTGATACGTACACTTTGTGTTTATGATATCATCATTTTGGATTTAAATGTCTTATGAGATATGAGATTGTATATATGGATTAGATATGTATTGTGAGATTTATATGTATAAGATTGTATGAGATTGATGAATGGAGAAAATATTTATGGATTAATCCAATATTTATGGAGAAAATACGCAATACAATATTGTATTGCGTATTGTATATCAGGAGAAAATAAAAATATACATGGATTGCATGGGAAAAATATTTTCTCTATATATTAATTATTGGAGGCGCTTCGCAGCGTGGAAGTGCTCCCATATAGAAATAGGGGCCTCTTATACGCAAGCGCCCCCATTATGAAAGGGGGCGCTTGCCCACCTGAGCGCCCCCTTTTTAGAATGAGAGCGCTTCCTAGGTAAACGTCCCCTTTTAAAAAAGGAGGCGCTTCCTAGGCAAGCGCCCCATTTAAAAATGGGGCGCTTCCTAGGCAAGTGAACCCTTTTAAAAAATTGGATGCTTGCCTAGGAAGCGTCCTTATTCTAAAAAGGGGGCGCTTGCCCTTATTCTAAAAAGGGGGCGCTTGCCTAAGAAGCGCCCCCATTTAATAAAGGAGGCGCTTGCCTAGGAAGTGTCCCAATTTAAAAAAGGGGGCGTTTTTCACAACTAAGCGCCCCCTTTTAAAAAAGGTGGCGCTTTGTTTCAAACGTCCTCTTTTCGAGGCGTTTTTTCGTAAAAAAATGTCTCAATCTTAAATTCTAGTCACTATAAAAACCGACGTGTCCCAAGTACCCCTAATCAAGCGTTGTGAAATCAATAGGGACATTTTTTTAGCCAAAAATGCCCTAAATAACCATGTCGCTAAACCTTATTTTTTTTGTGGTGTCTGGTAGGGTAGCCAGGCTACGTCAATATGATGCTTACTTGGAAAATCTCTTGTAGTAATTTGGACCGTTGGTTTTAACATTCCTTTGCTTAGAGTAACTGTGGTAATTAGATTTTATTTATTTTAAAATTTTTAATTATTTTTTTTTTATGAATGAGAAGCTTTTTATATCAACAACATATTAACCATATCACTTTACAACTTCTGAGTAAACCCTTCTTCAATTACACCTTCCCAACAAACCAGAGGGGGTCCTCCATATCCCAAAACTCCATGATAACCTTCCAAATTCTCTTATTGAAACTACAACAAAAGAACCAGTTATCCCTATCCTCATAACGGTAGAACATACACTTTGTCTCCCCTTGATATCCCCATCACAAGAGCTTAATTGTCACCTGTTGTCAACGCATTCTTCATTGCCAACCAAAGAATGAAGGCATGTTTAGGGATTGTTAGTGGGAACCAGATTAATTGCCACAATTCCACAATTATGTGTGTTTTTCCCTCAAAGTTTCCCATGTATCAGAATTGAAGTACTTACCATACATAAAAACAATCCATCTCGGTAAATCTTTCTCACCTAAATCCACCATAGAAAGCTTACTCTAAATTTCCACCAAAGCATCAGACCTCCCTGCCTTCCAGAACCAGTTCCCATCCTTTATGACAGAAGAATTTTTAGCATCCATACGACTATATGCATCATCTATAACCTGAAAGCTAGATTTCTCATTCAAAATACCATATGGATTCCACCAAACAACAAATTTAGAAAATTCTTAGCTTCCACTCTCAATTTTGATTTTCCAAAAGCTTCAACCTTTCAATAAATTGTTATTCACCCATGCAACCGATAGAGACCCTGCTCTGACAAAAAGGCTTCAAATGTGCATCATAATTGAGGCGCAAATCTACGCCTCTGAACTTTTTAATACCCATGCCCCCTTCTCTATTCAGAAAACACAGAAGCTTTCAAGCATCAAGGAATCTATTCAGCTTTTGTTTAATCAACCTAATGATTTTTTCAGCAAGATAAAGATCCCAGTCCAGTATACCTGTATGCTATACAGAACTGAGGTGAGGAGTTGGAGCTACCCTGCAAACGAAAAATTCCCTAGTAAGCCAGTATGCCAGTAGCAGTTGGATTTATTGAATGCATAACAAATTTGAAACTTGCTATCTTTTCATTGCATTTTATCATCTCATTGAAACCCAATTTCATCAACGCATCCAATAGGTTAGGAGTGATAATGACCCTGAATTTAATATGTAAAATGGAGTTGTAGAACGAAAGAGGTTGCACATTGTCCTCTTCCAAGGGAAATTTTTTTTCATTTTTGAGTAGAAAGTGTTGTTACAATCTCGGGAAGTCATATTTCATGAAGAAATTTTTCTTTTTCCTTTGAGGCTCCCAAGGATTCTTCCTTACTCATACTGCATATCATTCCTAATATTCCTCAACCACCTAAAGGGATGCTTCATGACTCCTTACCCTCCACTTCTCACCCCTTAGCTTATTTCTTATCTTAAGATAAATTTTCTGCTTCTCATCGTGCTTTTTTTAAAAAAAAAATTTTTAATTTTTTTTAATATTTTTTCATTCAAGTATCATTGATTTTTATCTCGAGTATAACGCTATTACATCACAGAGCAAAAAGTTCTGAAAAATCATAGCCAAAGCTACAAGATTACAAATTGTTAGAGTATATTTGAATGACCCTAAAATTAGGAATTTGATGAAGATTAGATTAGCCTAATTTAGGGATTTGATTATGATTTCATCATCCTAAATTAGGGGATTTGATTAAGATTGCATTTATGTGTAAGCATTATAAATAGAGAATTTTGTATTGTAAACAAATCAATTGAACTTAATGTAGCCCCATGGGCTTTATCTGTGCATGTAGATAGTTGACTGAACCACATAAAAATCTTTTTGTCTCTCTTTTTTTTAATTCTGCTATTATTTTGTTTTTCCATTTGATTATGAATTTCATCACAAATCATAGATGCTTACATAAAAATCAAACATTCAAGACCTATCTATAACATCATATCCGCTAACGTATGACTATTTTTCTGTTGTAACATTAAATATGTTCCAAACAGACTCAACTCAATGCATAGATAGCTCATCTTCCTCGCTCTAAAAACAGATCACAACCACAATCCAAAGGTTTGAACAATCCTTATTCAAACAAAAATACAGACAACAAAAAACTGAGAAAACCTAACAGAAAAATAGCCATAAAAGCACATTTGCTCTTAAGAAGACTAGATCTATTCTTCATCAACCCAAAATGGTCGAGAAACTATATCATTTCCTAGTATATCACTCACGAGAGTAGATCTAAAAAGAAAACTATTATTCAAAACAAACAAAACAATCAACATAGCCAGCAAATCAGCAGCGACAGAAGTGGAGGAAATGATGGGCACTAGCCAGCGTTGGCACGTGGTGGAGAAGATGGAGGAGAAGGGAGGCGCAGCACCTTGGAGGGCGGGCGGTAGCGGCCGGAGTTGCAGATTTACAACCAAAAACACTTGTAAAAACAAAGAAAACCAGGGAAAAACACGCAAAAGGAGATGGGGGATTAGTAGGGGGGAGAGGAGGAGCTTTGTGGGCTAGGCTTTTTTTCCCACTGTGCTTTTCTAGTGTCTATTTGTTCTTCTATTGAGCCCAAAACCTTCAAACAGACCAATCGTGATCCCAAATGGTATGAACCCATGGATAAATGTTGGGTGGTCCCTCTTTATGTGGGGATCAACCCACGTGGACAACACAAAGGGTTTCAAACCCTTTGTATGCTATATATATATATATATATATATATATATATATATATATATATATATATATATATATATATATATAAAACGTGAGACAAAAGAAAGAGAAGAAAGGGAGAAGAAAGAAAGAAGCAGCGAAACAGTGCGGCGCGCAGGGAGAGAGAAATAGAAAAAGAAAAAAAAAAGAAAAAAAGGTTTTGTCTTTTTCACATCCGTCAGAGATTGGAAGGTCGTTTGTGGTTCGATCTTGATGCAATTTTAGAGTATTGCTCTTGATGACAAGTGCTACGTATTGACTGGTGTCGATCGTTGGAATTCCTCTCCAATCGCTTGGTTGCTAATACCTACTTGATGAGATCTTTTTTTATTCTTGTTGGAATCCACTTTAGGGTGATGATTTTATGTTTAATCCAAGAATGCATGTATTCTTGATGTGGTGATAACCTCTAGATATTTCTCTAGAAAAGACAAATTGTAAACTCATTATTATTGATAGTGGAAGATTTAACTGGACTAGGTCCCGTAGTTTTTACCTTCGCATTGGAGGGTTTTTCACGTAAAATCTTGGTGTCTTGCTTGTGGGTTTGTTTGATTATTATTTTGCTCTTGTGTTACTATTTAATTTGCACAAAGAGGGATAGATTAATTCCGCTGAGCATCTGAAATTGGTGTTCACCCCTAACAAAGTGGTATCAGAGCCTTTGGTTCATTCTTCGTGTGGAGTTCTTGTGTGAATTAAATGGAAGAGTCATCTAATAGTATGGTTAAACTCACAGCTTCCAATTATTCAATTTGGAAGATTAGGATGGAAGATATTTTGTATTGCAAGAAATTGTTTAACCCCATTGAGTTGAAAGGTATTAAACCAGTTGCTGTAACCAACGATAATTGGAAGAAATTGAATAGGAAAGCCATTGGATATATTAGGCAGTGGGTTGATCAAAGTGTCTTTCATCACGTAGCTAAAGAAGTTGATGCTTAAAGTCTTTGGCAGAAGTTAGAGAATCTTTATGAACGAAAGACTACTCAAAACAAAGCCTTTGTGATAAGAAGGCTTGTGAATTTGAAGTAAAAGGATGGGCATAGTGTTACGGAGCATCTGAATAATTTTCATGGAATGTTGAACGAGTTGTTTACCATGAAACTTACACTAGATGATGAGGTGCAAGCATTACTTGTGTTGAGTTCTTTGCCAAACAGTTGGAAAACCTTGGTGGTGTCACTCAGTAATTCGGCTCCCAATGGTGTGATAACTATGGGTATGGGTAAAAGACATCATGTTCAATGATGAGGCAAGAAGGAAAGAGCAAGGTATTTTTTCTCATTAAGAGGCACTTGTTATAGAAAGTCGGGGGAGAAGTAAAAGCAGAAAACTTCACAGGTATGACAGTCGTGACAAGTCAAGAGGAAAGCCTTATTAAAAAACAGACATAAAATGTTTTCACTGTGGCAAGCCTGGGCATATAAGAAGAGATTGCAGAAAGTTTAAGAGGTAACAGTTGAAAGGAAAAGACGAAGAACGTCAAGAAGAAAAAGACACTGCAGCAGTTGCATCTGATGGTGATGTAGTATTTGCTTTTGATGAAGCTTATGCTAATCTCGCATGTGATGAATCTACGTGGGTAGTTGATACAGCAGCATCTTTTCATATTACTCCACATAGAGATTTCTTCTCTTCCTACATCAGTGGCGATTTTGGTTGGGTTAGGATGGGAAATGAAGCAAAGTGTAAAGTTGTGGGCATGAGAGATATACAGCTAGAAACTAGCATTGGGTGCAAATTGATTCTCAAAGATGTCAGGCATGTTCTTGAAATGCGCTTCAACTTGTTTTCTATTAGGAAACTTGTCCACCACAATTACCTTGGAGGTGGACAATGGAAATTAAGTAAGAGTTCTCTTATCTTAGCTAGGGGAAAGAACACCAATACACTCTACAAGACAGGTGCAAGACTAGTCAAGGGAGATGCGATTGTTGTTGAGAATGAAAACTCCACTAAGCTATGGCACAAGAGGCTTGGTCACATGAGTGAAAAATGACTTCAGATTCTCGCCAAGGAACAGCTCCTACCTAATAATAAAGGTATGTCACTAACGCCCTGTACTCATTGTCTTGTTGGAAAACAAAGAAGAGTTTCATTTCAAAAATCCTCTTCATCAAGAAAGTCTAATATTCTTGATTTAGTTCACACTAATGTCTGCACTATGAACACTAAAACTCTAGGTGGTGTTCCTTATTATATAACTTTTATTGATGACCATTCTAGAAAAGTATGGGTGTTTGCTTTGAAAACCAAAGATCAGGTATTGGGTATGTTCAAAGTCTTTCATATGAAGGTTAAAAGAGAAATTGGAAGGCAGTTAAAATGCGCCCGTGTAGACAATGGTGGTGAATACAGAGGATTGTCTGAAGAGTATTGCAAAAGCCATGGGATCAGGCTTGAGAAAACTATGTCCAAGACTCCGCAGCATAATGGCGTAGCAGAGAGAATGAACAGAACCATCTGTGAGAGAATCAGGTGTATGCTCTCTCATGCAAAATTGCCTAAACATTTTTGGGGTGAGGCAATGAGGAAAGCAGTTGACTTGATAAATCTTTCTCCTTTAGTTCCTTTGGATGGTGACATTCCTCAAAGGGTTTGGACAGGGAAAGATGTTTCTTTTGAGCACTTGAGAGTGTTTGGCTGCAGGGCATTTGTCCATATTCCTAGAGATGAGAGGTTAAAGCTTGATAGCAAAGTCAAACAATGTATCTTCATGGGTTATGGGCATGAGGACTTTGGTTACAGATTGTGGGATCCAGTTAATAAGAAAAATCATACGAAGCAGAGATGTCGTATCCTTTGAAGATCAAACCATTGAAGACTTGGACCAGAAAAAGGTGGAGTCTCTCAATGAATACCGTGTTGATTTGGATCCAATTATTCCTCCTTGTGTGATACATGATGAACACATGGGAGATGTACAAGAAGAACAGGTTGATATAGTTGGTGAAAATGGTGAGCCTGCAATTGATAATGTGGAGTCAGAAGAGCATCCAGAGGAAGCTTCTTCAGAACCAGCCACTGAGATTCAGTTGAGGAGATCTACCAGAAACCGACAGCCTTCCAGAACGTATTCAGTCAATGCGTATGTATTACTTTCTGATGGGGGAGAGCCAGAAAGCTATCAAGAGGTTATGCTACATGACCAGAAAAATCAATGTTTAGAAGCCATGCAAGATGAGATGAAATCCTTGCATGAGAATCACACATATGATTTGGTGGAACTGCCTAAGGGCAAGAGAGCACATAAGAATAAATGGGTGTTCAAATGCAAGATTGAACCAAACAGATCATAGCCAAGGTACAAGGTGCGACTAGTTGTAAAGTGGTTCGGTCAAAAGAAGGGCATTGATTTTGATGAAATTTTCCCACCCGTAGTAAGGATGTCTTCTATTAGAGTTGTTTTGAGTTTGGCTGCCAAAATGAATTTGGAGTTTGAATAGCTTGATGTGAAGACTGCTTTCCTTCATGGTGACTTGGAGGAGGAAATTTATATGGAGCAACCAGAGGGGTTCACAGCTAAAGGAAAAGAACACTTAGTGTGTCGGTTGAAAAAGAGCTTGTACGGACTCAAGCAGGCACCGAGACAGTGGTATAAGAAGTTTGATTCTTTTATGGTTGATCATAGGTATGAGAGAACTATAGCAGATCATTGTGTATTTGTGAAGAAATTCTCTAATGGAGAATTTATTATTCTCTTGCTATATGTGGACGACATGTTGATTGTTTGTCGTGACACTAATAAAATTGATAGACTGAAGAAAGAATTAAGTCCTTCGCTATGAAGGACTTGGGACCCGCAAAGCATATCCTTGGCATGAAGATCTCTCGTGATAGGAAGAAAGAAAAATTGTGGCTATCACAAGAGAGTTATATTGAGAAGGTATTGGACAGATTCAACATGAGCAAGGCAAAACCGGTGAGCACTACACTTGCAGGTCATTTGAAGTTGAGTTCAAAGCAAAGTCCTACAAGTGAGAAAGAAAAAGATGAAATGAAGAAAGTGTCTTACGCATCAGCTGTGGGTAGCTTGATGTACGCCATGGTGTGTACGAGGCCTGATATCACTCATTCAGTTGGAGTTGTTAGTCGGTTCCTTTCTAATCCTGGCAAAAAACATTGGGTAGTTGTGAAATGGATTCTCAAGTATCTCAGAGGTACTTCCAGAGTATGTTTGTGCTTTGGCAGTGGTCAACAGGTGCTTGATGGGTTTACAGACGCAGATATGGCTGGGGATATTGATTCTAGAAAATCTACTTCAGGGTACCTGATTACTTATTCAGGGGGAGCAGTGTCATGGCAGTCTAGATTGCAGAAGTGTGTTGCTTTGTCTACCACAGAGGCAGAGTACATTGCTATCACTGAAGCGGCCAAAGAATTGTTATGGTTGAAAAATTTCTTACAAGAACTGGGTCTATAGTAAGAGAGGTATGTGCTTTACTGTGACAGTCAGAGTGCCATCCATCTCAGTAAGAATTCAACTTTCCATTCAAGATCGAAACATATCGATGTTAAGTGTCATTGGATTCGTGATGTACTGGAGGATAAGCTGCTACTGATTGAGAAAATCCATACTGATGATAATGGGTCAGATATGATGACAAAACCGTTGCCTATGCAAAAACTTGAAATTTGCAGAAGCGTGGCAAGCTTGGTGGAGCCCCCCACATAATCGGGAGGGGGAGATTTGTTGGGTGGTCCCTCTTTATGTTGGGACCAACCCACGTGGACAACACAAAGGGTTTCAAACCCTTTGTATGCTATATATATATAGAACGTGAGACAAAAGAAAGAGAAGAAAGAGAAGAAAGAGAGAAGGAAGAAAGAAGCGGCGAAACAGTGCGGCGCGTAGGGAGAGAGAAATAGAAAAAGAAAAAAAAAAGTTTTGTCTTTTTCACATCCGTCAGAGATTGGAAGGTCGTTTGTGGTTCGATCTTGATGCAATTTTAGAGTGTTACTCCTGATGACGAGTGCTACGTATTGACTGGTGTCGATCGTTGGAATTCCTCTCCAATCGCTTGGTTGCCAATACCTACTTAATGAGATCTTTCTTTATTCTTGTTGGAATCCACTTTAAGGTGATGATTTTATGTTTAATCCAAGAATGCATGTATTTTTGATGTAGTGATAACCTCTAGATATTTTTCTAGGGAAGACAAATTGTAAACTCATTATTGTTGATAGTAGAAGATTTAACTGGACTAGGTCCCGTGGTTTTTACTTTCGCATTGGAAGATTTTCCACGTAAAATCTTGGTGTCTTGCTTGTGGGTTTGTTTGATTATTATTTTGCTATTGTATTACTATTTAATTTGCACAAAGAATGGTAGATTAATTCTGCTGATCATCTGAAATTGGTGTTCACCCCTAACATGGATAAAGAGGTTCAAGCTCGAGACTCCAAGAACACTTGGACACTCTCCTCTGCCTTCTCAGAAAAGGCCTATTAGTTGCAAATGGGTTTATAAAATTAAATTAACAAGAGGGCCTTGACTATCATGACACATTTTCCCCTGTTGCTAAGCTAGTCACTTTCCTTTGCCTTCTTGTAGTTGCCGCTCTTCAGAATTGGTCTCCTCATCAAATCAAATTTAATAATGCTTTTTGGTGATCTTGATGAAGAACTTTATAATAACTTTTTATCATTTTTTTAGAATTATTTTAATTTTGTAATGAAAACCTCTTAAATAAAAAATAAAAAATAATCTTCCTAATATTATAGATATTAACTAGAACTATTATGAATTTAGTTTTAAATATATGTGTTTGTGTTTTTATATATATATATATATATATATATATATATATATATATTAAATTCGAGATTAGATTATTTAAGATTCAAATTAATCTATTTAATTAATTTCAATGATAAAATTTTACAAAATAATAAACAATTATGATATTTGAAATAAATAAGCTAATTGAGTAGTTCCTAAACAACTTTAAATTCATTCGAAAAATAAATGAGTCAAGCTTAAACATAATATCTAGTTTAAAAATAAGTTTGAGCCGACTGATGTCCGAAACAAAATTAAATGAGTCAAGGTCTATTAAAAAAAAGAGTCAAACTCATTTGTCCACTTTATTAAACTTTTACAAAACAATTCAAAATTTCATTAAACTTTATATCACATTAATTAATTAATTTATTATTAATTTTTTTCTTTTTTCTTTTAGGGAGCGATGAAAGAAGTTGTTTATGGAAGTGAATAAATGAGTTTGAATTTTTTTTTTTTTTTTGATAGAAAGGAGAAAGGAAAAAAAGAGTGGATTGCCGAACAAGGTTATTCATCAAAGAGCATGCCCTTTAAGAAAAAAAAATAATAAAAAAATTATGAGTGTGTTCAAGCACTAGTCATTTCCGTTAGACTAGTGTCTATCACGACGTCCCTCATTTTTCAATGGATGTGATGGTTTTGAAGCGATATAATAATTTGAGATCCGACTTATATATTGTTATTAAAATAATATTATGTATGCTGTAGTTAAATTAACGGTCAAGATTAAATTTTAAAGTTGACTTGTTTTTAGAAGCATTTAATAGGAGAGAGAAAATAAAAAGAGATTTTGAAAAATTCAATCTTAACCGTTGATTAAACTACAACATACATACTGTTATTTTAATAACAGCATGTGAGCCAAATCATTAATTTATAAAATTAAGGGTAAATGCGATTTTGGTACTTATGATATACTTATGATAAAGACCATTATCGAAAGATTATTTTGGTTTTAAAAAGTTTCACACGTGGTACTTGTCATAAACTGAAATACCGACTTATACCTTATGTCTAACTTCTGTCTAATTGTTTTTACCAAGATTCACATCAATGCGTCTAAAAACATGATACCTGTCAGAGCTAAGTTTTTAATAATATTTTAAAATGTATATATATGTTGGGCAAAATTTGGGTATCTAGCTACTGCCATTAATATTTTGCCAAGAGCCATCTCTTATGGCCAAGAAGTAGCTAAACCATCCTAAGGGATAGTTTGGTCACCTAAAAAAAATAATGAAAAAATAAATAAATAATAGTAATAATAATAATAATTTGAAGGGTTTGCAAAATGAGAGTGTCCAAACCACCTTATGGCTTGTAGAAGTGTAAGAGACCTCCTTCCCTCCGCGGAAGGCTAAAAAAAAAATAAATAAATAAAAACTTTAGGGATATGTAAAATAAGGTTGTCTGACCACCCAAAAAGACATTTATACTAAAAAATTTAATGGAAAACTGAATTTTAAAAAATGTTGGAAAATCAATAACCAAATTTCTTCTCATATACTCTAAATATAATTGATAGAGAAATAAGAGAAAACGGAGGATTTAAGGAGAGTCATTATCAACAAAGTCGACTCTTTGATTGATTGTCCAATTGAAGGTAGGGTATCTTATGAATGTTTAATTGAAAATAAATTGAAAACGAAATTAAATAGTTAAATTTAAAAAGTTTGATTAGTATGAGTAGATTAGGGTTGACCTATATAGTTTTATATTCGTACTTTGATATGACTTAAACCTGACACACAACATAACAATACACAATTTTTTAAATGACTTACAAATCTGACGTAAACATAATATGAAATTTGAAGGTTATGATTGAGAGGTTTGACTCGTTTATTTAATGGATTGGGTTAGAGTTGACTTATATAGTCTATATACACTTCTCGACATAATCTGAACCCGACAGGTAAACACATAGTTTCACTCCTAGGGGATCCAGTTTGGTTTGATTTTCTTATATAATGAACAATATTAAAAAATATAAACTATATTTTCTAAATGCAAAGTAAAAATAACAACAAATATGATAGAAAAATTAAATTTGAGAAATAATTTTATCTTATTTTAGAAAAGCAAATTAAAAAAATTATTAAAAATTACTTTTTTTTTATAGGACTAAACGGAAAAAAGCGATTCCAATTAGTAACTTTTGTCGTTCGATTAAACTATTTTTTGAAGTTATTTATTAATGAAAATATCTCTAAAATCATTAGATACAATTGATAAATAATTAAATATTACAAGCAACCAATTGGGCATTTTAGATTTTTTTTTTTCTGTGAATACCTAAAATGTCTTGAACTTGGATAACATAAACAATAAAAACTTCTTTGCCCACAACCCGATCAAGATATAGAAATTATTTCCGAACTTTGACTATAGTCTATATATGTTCCCACTTCCTTTATTACTTCTCAGTTCTCACAACATCTTTCATAGCACAATGGTTACGGAGTTCTTACAAAATTTATCTATGGAGAACGAAAGCAATTTTTATTTACAACAATTAAATATCAAAATCAGAATTTTTCCAACCCAAAATTAATTCGTCGAAAAGGATTCACTAATTCTGCAAAAAAATAAAAATAAAAAATAAAAAAACGAATTGAATAAATAAAAACAATAATTTGCATTTCAGATGTTATTAAACATTTTAGAATAAATAAATGTTATACACTCCAACTTTCAAATTTTCATTTCACACTACGTAACATAACTTTTAAAATTACAATCGATCAAAATCTAAACTTAAAATATATTATTATTTTATATTAATTTGCTTATTATTATTAATCTATCATCTTGATTCGCCGTTAGGTGACCTCCACTGCAGGAAATAGAATATGAAAAAAAAAAAAAAAAAAAGGAAAAACATTGACATTAGAGTTATGATACCATATAAAAATACACAATATATTATTTTCTGCCTTGCTTAATTTAGCACATGCTGATTCTATATATAAGAAGAACAGCTTCAGTTCATATACAAATCAATCAAAAGAAAAGCTGTTTTTTTTTAGTTAACTAGCAGTTTAGGAGGAAGGTGATCCGTAATACATGATACCAATGCAAGTTCTCATAAGTCCTTTACTATACTTGCAAAGGTTCTAGTGGACCAAACATTTGATATCAATTCTGGTAGGGTAGCCAAGCTGCTCGTCAATATGATGCTTACCTGAAAATTTTCATGTAGTAATTTGGACAGTTGGTTTTAACATTCCTTTGCTTAGAGTGACCTATCAAAAAAAAAAAAAACATTCCTTTGCTTAGAGTAACGATGGTAATTTGATTATTTTTTTTTAATTATTTTAAAATTTTTAATTATTATTATTATTTTGGGTAAAGTCCACATACCCCCCTCAAACTACCACTCAATTGACAATGTCCCCCCTAAACTTTCAATTGTGACAATGTCCCCCCCAAAGTACCAAAACATTGTCAATGTCCCCCCCAAGACTAGCCATAGGACAAAAATGCCCCTATAGATTTCTCAATAAGACAAAAATACCCCTATAAAGTCAAAAAAAAAATTGATTTTTTAAAAAACAAAAAATTTTAATTGAAAGATAATATTTTAAAAAAAAAACAATTTTTTTTAAACAAAATTTTTTATTTTTTTTTTTAAACGGAAATTTTTATTCTTAAAAAAAAAAACTAATTTTTTTATTTAGTTTTAAAAAACAAAAAATTTCATTTTATTAAACGAAAATTTTATTTTTTTAAACGTAAATTTTTATTTAAATAAAATTATAAAACAAAATTTTTTTTTTTTAAAAAAAAAAAAACGAAAATTTTCAATTTTTATAAAATTAAAAAAAAAAATCGAAAATTTTTTAATTTTTTTCTTATAAAATTGATTTTTTTTTTTTAAAAAAAAAAAAAAATTGGCCATCGTTTGGATTTTTTTTTTCTTTTCTTTTTTGTTAGTTTTAGGTTTTTTCTAGAAGTTTTAGTTTTTTTTTTTCTTTTTTTTTTTTTTTTAATTTTACTAAGGGTAATTTTGTCATTGGGGGGAACATTGACAATTTTTGGTAGTTTGGGGGGGACATTGTCACAATTGAAAGTTTGGGGGGGAACATTGTCAATTGAGTGGTAGTTTGAGGGGGTTAAGTGGACTTTTCCCTATTATTTTTTAATGAATGAGAGGCTTTTTATCAACAACCATGTCACTTTACAACTTAAATGCAAACATTCCAATGCAAGTGAAAAACCATAAGAAAAAGTAACTGGCCCCACCTAGAAGTCGAGTGAGGCTACAAAGCCTAAATTTCGTTTTCGGTGCCTTCTTCTATATATATATATATATATATACTTAAAGATATATAAAAAGTGGGAATGCAAGTCAAATAGTATTTTTTTTTTTTGCACTTTAAATTTACTATTTTATTCTTACTCTTTGTTCATCATGATTTAATTAGATAAGGTTATTTTTGTCTTTTGACATTTATTTAGATTGCAAAACTACTAATTTGTCCTTTCTAAATCTAATGAATTTAAAAAGTTGTTTGAATATCTTTGTCTTTTATATTTAAATTACCATTTTGCCCTCTGAGTAGGTAAAGAACCAAACTTTTTGAGAGAGATTTTTTGATCTTTTATGAAGGAAGATTCAGGAATGGACGAGATTCAGATTAAGAAGGAATTAATGGCGATTCAAAAGGAATGGGCAAGAAAGAAGAGCGATATATATATTTTTTTTAGTTGCAGAAGTGTACAGAAGTCAAAAACAAAATCTACCTAAACCGATTTTATATTCAGAGAAAGAATGGAGGAGAAAGGAGTACCAAAACAAAAAAAAAAAAAACCTACCTAGAACGATTAGGATTCAGAGAAGAAATGGAGGAGAAAAGGCGGAGCAATTTATTTATTTATTTATTTTTTTTTTTTTTAAAAAAAAATTCTTGTCAACCCCTTTGTTGCTACAGAAAAAGAATATAAGAGTAGAAAAAAAAAAAAATCAGCCCAGAAATCCATCGATTTACTCCCCACTTCCCCTCCTATTTCTATGTTAAATTTTTCCCCAGTGGATGAGGGTTGAATAGTGGTTTTTATTTGATCATGCTAAGTTACCGTTTTGTCCCTTGGCTATTAGAGAGAATTTTTATTCAAGGGGCTTTTCTGTCTTTTTATTTTTTGTTTTCGCAATTTTTTTTTGTTGCGTATGAGGTTACCAATTTGCCCTCATCAGTCTTCACATGGATTAAGTATCTAATTGGTTGTTTTGGTATTTCACCCCTCTTTCTCATCTTCCAGTACCTTCTTCATTAACATATTTCTTCTCTTTCAAAAAATTAGTTCTCTCTCTCTTTCAAAAAAATTTTCCCCAAATTTTCTGTGAATTTTTTTTTTTTTTTTCTGACAACAACCATACCGAAGGACGAATTCTTCTACCTAATGCATCCTCAAATCGTGGATCTTGTTTTCATTTCTCTTTTCACCGTCTTTGCTTCTACTCCTTTCCTCACATTTTCATGGTTTAGTTCCTTAGAAAGAGAACAATTACAGACAAGATTTGCATCAACTCTTCGACGTCTCTATAGAAAAAAGTCCTAACATGCTTCTTCCACCTAAGATGGGTGGCGGAGAGTGACCTTTCTCTCTCTCTCAAAACAAAATAGAGCAAAAAGTTTCGCCCATTTGGTTATTTCCCACGTACGCTCTTCCCCTTTCTTTGTTTTTTCTTTTCTTCTTCCTCATATCCTTCCCCTTTCTCTTCACACGCACACACGGCTGGGAGTGAGAGATGATGAGATTGAAAGAGAAAGAGACGCAGAGTGAGAGGGAGAGAGATGCAAACTGAAGAAGAAGAAGAAGAAGAAGAAGAAGAAGAAGAAGAGAAGAGATGCAAACTGAGGGAGAGTGAAGCCAAAAAGGGTATCTCGGCCATGGAAGCAAGAAAAGGTAAACCTTTAGCTTTTCCTCTTCGATTTCGTTCTACCCATTGGATTTGAAGCTTGAAATCATGTTGATTTGTAGAAATTTTGTTGGGTCCGAAAATTTTGTATTTATTATCTCTATCCTGACGTTGAACTCCTATGTTATCTCTATGTGGTTGGTTTTATGAATAACAATTTATTAAAACAAAAATTTATTGAAAAGACAAGTTTTTAATCTTAGGTATTTTAATGTTTTAGACCATCCAAAAGAAGATCAACTTAAATCTAAGTTTGATGAGCATTTAATCATATAAACCTTCAATATATGTTCATTATAATAATCATCTTATAAATGGTGAACTGTAATGCCTCATTGACGATATCTACTCAGAAACCGAAGCTTCAATGTTCTATTAAGTGCTATTTGTTTTGATAATTTTGGATTTGATGTTTGATTTTGTTGGGGTTATCCCACATTGGTTGTGGAAGGGGATGGTGGTCACTTTTTAAGTGTGAGGGAAAGCCTCACTTCTTGAGCTAGCTTTTGGGATTGAGATAGGCCCAAAACCACCCAACACTGGTATCAGAGCCCAGGTTTACCAACATGTCTCGGCCCAACAGTCCACGGGAGAAACGGGTTGTTGCTACTCCAACCCAGGGCCCAATGTGTGAGGGGGTGATTATTGGGGTTATCCCACATTGGTTGTGGAAGGGGCTGGTGGTCACTTTATAAGTGTGAGGGAAAACCTCACCTCTTGAGCTAGCTTTTGAGGTTGAGATAAGCCCAAAACCACCCAATAGATTTTTGTGTGTTTGGTGTTGTGTACTATTCTTTAACAGCTAGAAAATATTTCTTTCCTGGTACAAAGAGTATGGTTTGATTATCTTGCTTTATAGTTGGAAGCCACTACTCAGTTTAGAAAGCAATTATCAATAGGTATGGATGAAGCTCACTACACTTCCTTTTTTTTTTTTTTTAATTGATGGTTCCCAAAACATCTTTTTAAGGGACTATCCTCTGAAAATTGTTAACAGTTGATATGCATTTCTGTATTTTTGTCTAATTGATGAGGTAATCAAAGTGGGCGTGGTTCCTTGGTTTGTGGAGTTTCTGGGAAGGAATGATCCGCCCAACTTGCAGAAAGATGTCAATATGTAATCGAAATTGTTGGCAAGAGATGTCAATATAACACCAAGACTAAATTTGTAAATATTTTATGCTTTCAATGAAGTGTAATGTGCTTGACCTATTGTCCTCTCTTTATTATTTGTATGGACATTCGTGTGTAAATGTAATGTGAAAGTAAATTATGCTGAATTTGGTTCTACCTATTTACTGATAACATTATGATAGCAGATTTCAGATGCTGTAGAGTGGTAATTGAGCATGGTGCTGTCCCCATGTTTGTGTAACTTCTTAGCTTTGCCAGTGATGATATTAGAGAGCAGTTTGTTTCACTTCTCTTGTATAAATTTCAGGAAGTCCTCTGCTTGGCATTATTTATGTTTATGCTTTTCTGTTTTCTAATTTGCATTGTTTTTTTTTTTTTTTTTTTAATCAAATAATTATGCCCCCCTGTAACTCTTTTTTATTTTCCATGCTTAGCTTTGGACTTTCATACCTTTATATTCATTCTAAATTCCAAAATATTTCCAAGCTTAATTATCTCCCATAAGATATGTTTTCTTTTTTTGATGTCATTCCTAACATGTGGTTTTATTTATTTTATTTTATGTTTGGAGAAATCAATGCTACATTAGCAGTGTAGAGGCTTTAATCCATGTCTTGAATTTGATTAGATATTAGATATTGATAGAAAGAAGAAAACATTTTTTTGACTGAAGCATTTTTGTCTGGGAGGAAAAATATCTACTTTTGAACCCTCATTCACTCAAAGAAGATATTGTTTGCTTTGATTTATTTGGTGATAGTGTTTTGGGGACAACTTGAAGAGAGTAGTGCGGTTTACTTTTGAAATGTTTTCTACAACTTTAGTTAGATTTGGCGAGAATGATTTCCTTATATAGAATGTTTTACGATCTGAAAATATTTGCAATGAGTTTCATGCACAAATTGTTGGAATCGTGGTTCCAAAATGCTGTATTTCTTGACCCACTACTATTCTATTTTAATGAATTAAACATGCTCCTTGAAACCATCCAATGCTTGGGGGGAGCATATATGAACAAATAAATAAATAGAATAATGTTTAGATCAATACATAGAGTACCCTTTAATTTAATATACTAATGTGGCGAGCTAGACATTTGTGAATATCATAATAATGTTATTGTCCTCTCTATTCTCTAATAAATTATAAAAATTCCCCTCATCTTCTCCTTGCTCTCTCTTTCTCTTGTTGTGTATGCTTGTGTGTTTATATGCTTTGGGATTTTTTATGTTGTTTAAAATTAGAATCAATAGCAAGGAAGTCAATGAACTATCTTCTTGGCACTCAATAATTAAATTACTTTTCTATTTGATACTATAATTTTCTTAAAACATTTTGTTTAACATGACCTGTTTTTGTTGTTTCTCCTTCTATGGAGATGTGCTGAATGATTTGCATTGTTATTGGGTTTACTTGTTAACTTTGTTTTTTGGCTGTTGTCCTCCCATGTCCAGGGATAGTACTTCTGAATATTTTAAGCTTATGTTTATTTTTCATTTCTTTGCATTTATAACTCCTTGCTCCCTTTTTTTTGTGTGTGTGGAGGGTGAGTTGATTGAAAGAAACATTTACTATAATGGCTAGACGAGTAATCCACCCATTACTAAGAAGGGAACTTGAATCTCAATCAATAGTAAGATTCTTTCCATCCTTGCATTATCTTCATATTAATTTGATGTTTCTTCTGCAGTTCTAGCTTAGATGACTCCAATTGTTGTTGATATATATATATATATATATTCCGACACATCAATATTGTTCTCTATTAAGGTTGTTTTTTTTTTTTAAACAGCCATTTGTTTACTTTAACTTACATGGTAATCTTATTACTGCTAGATACCAACGTTTTTTTTTTTTTTTTTTTTTTTTTGGTGGGGGGGGGGGGGGGGGGGGGGGGTGTTTTATTTTCACTCATATATGGTCACATTTTTGTGTCTTAGTTTTGAACTATTTGTTGTTCTTAGAATAAAATTTAGAAAAACTTTCATTCTTCGTGGAGAATGGCTTTAATACCCGTTGTAGCTAGATTGACATTACATAGATGCACTTTTAATTTAAACATTATTTACATGCTTTTGAACCTATTGTTTTGTAGAGTTTCCATGTGTTGTAGATCATTCCCTTATTGTTGGATTGTGATGCTTGTACAAAAAAATATCTTAGGTGACATTGGGTTGTCCTTTTTAAGGGACTCCTTGTTCGGGGATTTTTTTTTTTTTTTTTTTTTTTTTTGTTTTTTTTTGTTTTTTGTGATGAAAAAAATATATACCTTGTACAAAAATTATTTTAGGTGACATTGAATTCAAATGTTGTAATTGAAGTCTATCTTTTTGTTTGTCTTCATGATATTATCAATTATTATTGATATCAAACTATCAAATGTGAAATATGGCATTTAAACATATAGGGTACTTCTTCTTTTCTTTTTATCTTTTTTTTTTTTTAATTTTTTTTTCTTTTTCTTTACTATTTTTACGGTACCGACAAATAGCTTCCATTTCTCATGAACCCTTTGGAACTTTACTTTGTTGTGCAAGTCAAACATTCTAAATTAATATCATCACTACTTTTCACACTAAGAGTACCGTTGTATCAATTAAAATGCTAAAATTTGAAAGAGAGTAAGAATCATGAAAGCATAGCACAATTATATTAAAAGAATAATAAGAGAAATCTCAACTCTCGATGGAAATGAAATTGCATTGTAAATACATTTGTTAAAACAAATGCAGCATTGCTTTCCAAACCTCTAGAATCAGTATACTTTACACTTTTGTAGTATCTCTTTCAATATACCATGAATGTAGGGGTGTAAACGAGCCGAGCTTGGGCGAGCTTGGGCTGTCCAGGCTCGGCTCATTTATTTTTGGGCCAGGCTCTCGGCTCGACAGGGTTGGAACCCTGTTCGAGCTCGAGCTCAAGCTCGTCAATTTTGCTTGAGCTCGAGCTCGAGCTCGACTGTTTGTTTTTTTTTTTTGGTAATTTAAGTGTATTAGATTACAAAAATCATCCATACAGAATATTTTGCACCTTAAAATACTAAAGAACATTAACAAACATAACAGATTAATGTCAACCTTACAATTAAAACTAACAAAATCAACTAAAATGCTAAAGAACATTAAACAAACATAACAAATTAATCCCAACATTACAATCATCCATACAGAATCAACTAAAATGTTAAAGAACATTAAACAAATATAACATATTAATCTCCACCTCACAATTCCATACATAAAGAACATAATCAACTAAAATTTTAAAAAATAGTTATTAATGATAATATATATATATATATATATATACACACACATATGCATAAATAATTTTTTTTTTTTTTTTAAAAACAAAGCTATATAATATATTTGTTATTATTGAGTAAATGAGTAATGTTGATTATATATTATTATTTGTTACTTGATAAAAAATATACGAGCCGAGCCTAATAAGCGAGGCGGGCCTTAAACGAGCCGAGCTCGTGAGCTGCTCACGAGCTTAGCCAAGTCGAGCCGAGCTTGCTTCGTTTAATATTCGAGCCAGGATTTGTGTTTACGAAGCGCTTCATTTAATATTCGAGTCGAGCACGAGCCAAGCTTATGCGAGCCGAGCCCGAGCTTGCTCGCGAGACGCTTCGCTCACTTAACAGCCCTACATGAATGTAAGCTAAATATAAGCTAAACAAAAAAAATTAAACAATCTTATCTTTGTTTCATTTGTTTTCTTCTTATTTTTATGATTCATCAAACTTTTCTTATTTTTATTCTGTTGTAAATAGGAGAGCATTACTAATATACAAAGCCTTGCAGTATTTTCTTCGGAGCAAGAATTCATTATTTGGTTAAGAGCTACATTGATTGATGGATGTGGAGGACCACGCCAAAGATTCTACATTACTACCGTTCAAGAGCCATCAAACGAAGATGAATCAATTTCCACAACTCAAGAATTGCTAGCATCATCTACTCCTTTGACCAACTAAATTGCAAGGTGGTGTATTTTGAAACAAATTTTAGTATCAAGTAATGTGCAAGATAAAGACAAACAAATGCATTTTTGAAACTCATTATGTATTTTGAAACTCATGACAAACTAATTGAAGTAGCTAATAGTTTGGTTGGATTAAGTTAGTTGCATGCTTTTGGTAATATTTATGTACAAGTTATTAGGATTGTTGAAAGGAAAATATAAAAATAGATATACTATTATGGTGATAATTCATACATACATGCTTTTAAATTTTTGCTATTCATGGTAACATGATTTATTTTAAACTTTATAACTTTTCAAGGCCGATGTTGCATTATAATAAGAAAACATTTAATTAAATTACAATTTTATGTACCTATAAGTTGGTTGAGATAAAACCATGACCATGAATGTGCTATATATATACCCTTTGATTTGAAGTAACAACATATGTCTACTATGTAAATTAACTCTTTTTTAATATCATATTTACTTAATTTATAATTTTACTTTATTTGTTTAGAAAATTTAATAAATATTTGTTCAATAATTTAGAAATTAAATATATTTTATAATATAATATATACATATCAATTATAATGTTAACAATTATAGTGATACATAACATAGAAAACCAAGCACGTGCACGTGCCACCTCCACTAGTATGTGTATATATATATTTCTTCGAGCATATTCAGTTGAATGCCGCAATTGGTTCCTATTATAATGCTGTTGAATCAACTTTGAACTTTGTATAGACTTGCTAATATTCTATGGGAATCTGCCAATCGCAATTTAGGTGTGTGCTACCATTAACAGTAGTCCATATACATGTACCTTGCATAGGTAAAATTAAGAAACACACTCAAAGTCTACATGGACGCAGAGCCGGAATCAGGATTTTTGGTATGAGAATGAACCCTTTTTTTTTTTTTTTTTTTTTTTACGGTTAATTTTTTTTTAGTACCTAGATTTTCATATTTTTATTTTTTTCAACTTAGATTTCAATTCGTATTATAGATGGTACCTAACTTATGAGTAAATATCAATTTAATATCTCCATCAGCCAAACTAACGAATTACAATGGGAGTGATTTCGACCAATCCCGCCGGTCGGTTTGGGGGTGGTTCAACTACCCCCATGGCCTCTAGGGGTTGGCTTGAACATCCCGAAGGCATTTGGGGTTGGTTTCGCCCACCCCTTTTGTGGCAATTGGGGGTGACTGAACCACCTCTAAGGGCCTTAGGAGAGGTTCAGTCACCCCTAGACGGGGCTATCGCCATTGTAGTCTATTAGTTTTGTTGACAAAATGGTGATAGCTAGAGGTACTAAATTAGTATTTACCGATAAGTCAGGTACTATCTGTGATATGAATTGAAATTTAGGTGGAAAAAATAAAAATGTGAAAATATAAGTACTAAAAAGGTAATTAACCCTTTTTTTATAAGTTGGGGAGATGGACTTATATAAATACAAAAACATACATATAATCTCACTATATGTGTGTTTGTGCATGTTTATATAAAATAAAAATATAGAAGTCTTAATTTAATTTCATGTTATGACAAACACACAATAGCTAGTATAAATAAATAGCAAAATAAATGAAACACGATTTATAGGTTCCAAGAAAAATGGTACCTTTGAGTGTGGACTCTTTCTACTAACAATCTCGATCTTGATGCCTCCAAACAACAACAATGTCAACAGTCAAGCTAAATAATGGTGTAATCATAAATTATTAAACCATTTAACTTGTGATGATAAAACAAATATTGTGACATGATTGCAAAATAACCACTCAAAAATTAACTATGCTGAGTTCCAAACCAAATTGAGTTTCTGGCGAACTAGAAGATAGAAGAAAACTAAATAAATAGGGATGTTTTGGGTTTTTTATACCGGAAGAGGGGGTAAAACTAAAAAACAAAAAACAAAAAATTTAAAGGTAGGCACAATTGCACAAATATTATTTTGAAGTGGACAAAAATACCATTTTTAAACGGTAAAATAAATATTTAACACAAATTCTAAGAAGTTTTGAGAGGACATTAATCGCCCACCCCCAAAATGTAGGTCCGCCCCGATCTAGATCTCCCGGAATTCCAGGGTCTTGAGCAACTAAAACCAATCATTTAAATCGATCAAAAATTGAAATTTTGCTACGGCGTCAGGTCCCTTTCTTTTCTTTTTTTTTTCAAGCCAATGCCAAACAGCCCATAAGCACTTTTCAGACAAGCTAAACGACGGGCGTCCAGCCTGTGACTGATAGGGGACGTGACACTCAAGTGACTAGTCCATGCACGTTTCCTTTCTGAAAAAAATGTGACACTCTCGTCAATAATTGATTTTATAAAAAAAAAATGGTACGTATCCACTCCTGTCGGCTGCCACAATAATCAATAATCTTCTCTGGACAAAGATGTTGACAGTGGTAAATCAGCAATGTAAACACTGCAAAATCCTACGCAAACGATTTTGGACCTTTGTTTTTTCTTAAATTGTGATGTAAATGTAGTGGGTTTACAATAACAAACAACAATCAAATTACAATTGTTTTCAGACAAAAATTTTATTAAGGAATTTAAACAAAATGGATGAAAAACTACTCAATGGTTAAAATAATGTTAGAAGGATGACTACTCAATGGTTACAATTGTTTCCCACCCTAACATTAAACTCCATTTTATTAGAATTGAGAATAACTTTTTTGACGTTGTAGCACAAACTTTCCAATTTTGTGCTACCAATAAAAGGTTGACACTTGAACTTTAGAATAAGAAAAATAAATGCTACCAAAACACTGGATCGTACTAAATTTAGTAAAAAAAATCTTCATTAACCTCAACTTCTCCAATTTTTTTTTTTTTTTCTCTCTTGAAATAGTTTAGCTCACTCGCTAATTTTCTCACTTTCTCGCTCTCCGAACAGGAAAGTGTGGGCATCGGTGGTGGTGTTCTATGCTTGCATGGTGTTTAAGGAAATTACTTCTCCTTAACTTTTTTATAACGAGATGTGGGGTTCTTCACTCATTCCTGTAAAACTGTATTATCTGATTTAGTTACGCCAAAAAAGAAAATCAAAGTTTTCAATTTTTTGCCCAAACATCAAGAAGTTTGTTCGGTTCCAAGGGGCTTTTCAGACACGTACGGAATGTGGGAGAATAAATTTGAAGTTTACGGTATTAGAGTATACCATGGAATTCACGAATAATAGTTACAGTTTAAAACTATTACTGACTTATATCACCGAGTTATACTTGAAGACTATTATCTAGAGTATAAGTCTATTTGTATTAAATATATGATTCTCCTATAAATAGGAACATGTTATATTGTAAATAGGGTTAAATACTAAATACTCTTCTGAGTTTCGTTGTAGTTTTGATAATAGAACAAATTAGTCCTTCCGTCAGTTAACCATTAGTTGACTTAACGGAAGTCAATGTGAACCAATCAAATGTTGACATGTGGCACCTACTTAATTTTTTTTTTTTTTTTTTTTAAAAGGAAAAGCTACCCCATTGGCCATGGGTCTCATCTGGCCGGATGGGGGTGGCTGAGCCACACCCTTGGCTCTAAGGGAGCCACCCCCTTGGGCACCACCCCTAGTGGGTACTGGGAGTGGCTCGGAAAAAAAAAAAAAAAAAAGGAAAGAAGAGGAAACCGAAATATATATTGAGAAAAAAAAAAGTGGCCATTTGTTGGCCCAGTTTATTTTGGCCTTTGTGGTATTGTTTCAAACTCGGGCCTATTTCAGCCCACAGTTGGCTTATGTCGGCCAAAAGTTGTCGAAGTTCAAATCCTGGTCATAGTAGCCGATGCCGGCTACAATTGCCAAAGTTCAAGCTTAAGGGCAGTCGATATTTCAAATCCGGCGCTATCAACTCCACTCAACTACCTCGACTGTCACCAACTCCAATGAGTTCCTGGTCACCATTTTGGCCTCCGTTGCCGACCAAAGAACAAACTCAAATTTTCACAAGTTTACACCTTGAGTTTGAGAGGGAATGTTAGAGTATACCATGAAGTTCAAGAATAATAGTCACAGTTTAAGACTATTACTAACTTACAGTTGAAGAATATCACTGAGTCATTCTTGAAGACTATTATCTAGAGTATAAGTTTATTTGTATTAAACATAATTCTCGTATAAATAGGAGCATGTTATGTTGTAAATATTATTCAGAGAAATAAGAGATTAATGTAGCCTTTAGGTCATAAACCGAACCACGTATATCTATGTGTCATCTCTCTATTATTATTCCGCTTTATTATCTTATTTTTCCGCTTTATTATTTCCGCACCACGAATTTCTTTCGTAGGGGAGGTGGGGTTGTTCTAAGGATGAGACACTCCTTGCATTCAAAATGCGTTCCTTTTTCTTCCTCTTTTTTTTTTTGGAAATAGATTCAAAATGCAATCCGTAAGTCTCCTGATAATGGCAAGCCAAAGAAGAAAACTCAACTGCATATTGTCTGTAAGTTTTCTGTCGTCCATCTTGTTCTTGTACATACTCTTGTTGTGTTTCTGTCGTGTGGATTGCAATGCTAGAGATACTTTGAAGCATGGCGAGCAGATTACTGACGATGGAGGAGGAACAACCCTTGTCTCCAGTGGAGGAAGGTTTAAACTGGGATTCTTCAAGGCAACGGGAAGCGCAAGCCCCAAAAGCTATGTCGGGATATGGTATAACGAATGGGATCAACAAACAGTTGTATGGGTTGCCAACAGAGACAACCCTGTTACTGACCGTTCCACTGGAGTTTCTTTTGGAATTGCAGAAGATGGCAACCTTAAGATTTGGGATACTACCGGATACGTTTATTGGAGTACAGTATGTGTTGAGAATTCTTCGTCTACAAATCGTACTGTGAAGCTCATGGATTCTGGAAACCTTGTCTTAAGGGATGAACAGTTGGCGAAGAGTCTTTGGGAGAGCTTCCAAAATCCAACAGATACATTTCTTCCAGGTATGAAGATGGATAAACACCTCGAGTTGATTTCATGGACAGGTGATGGTGACCCGGGAAAAGGGAATTTCACGTTTAAGCAAGATCAAGAAGGAGAGGGCCACTACGTTATCACAAAATGGCCATTGGATTATTGGAGAAGTTGGATGTCAGGCAACTTCTTGAGCCCAGATGACATGCCCTATGACTACTTGTTGTCAAATTTCAGCAATACCAAGTTCCGACTTTTGCCAAATTCCCCAAAACAACCTCGGCTGGATAATTACGAAAGGATGAATTATACGAATGATAGTTACGGAAGGTTAGTGATGAGTTATACGGGGGAATTACAGTATCTGAAGTGGGATGTGGACGAGAGAAATTGGTCTTTGATATGGAGAAAGCCGGAAGACCAATGTGGCGTTTACCATGCTTGTGGGGAATTCGGCATCTGCAATATTAACAATAGGTTGATCTGCAAATGTTTGCCTGGGTTCCAGCCTGCTAACCCCAAGAATTGGGATTCTGGAGATTTTTTAGACGGGTGCAGGAGAAATTCGACATCATCTGACAACAGCGACATGTTCTTGAACTTAAAGATGATGAAAGTGGGCAAGCCAGACTCTGATTTCCCCGAAATAAATGAAACAAAATGCAGAAAGCAGTGCCTTGCCGTGAGCTTGTGCCAGGCTTATTCATATGAGGTAGCTCAAAACAGCACGAAACGAACTACTGGGATCGACAACTGCAGAATTTGGACTTCGGAACTAAGTAATCTCCAAGAGGAGTACACAAACCGTGCTTGTAACCTCTCTGTCCGCGTGCCAAAATCTATTATAGGTACTCCTTTTACACATTCGAATATGCTGGGATTAATTGCATCCACACATTCTGTTGGAGATAAAGTCGTTATCGAGTTTTTATCAATAGTATATTAATATACATAGTTAAACATTATTTTAGCTAACCCAAAAGTATAAGCTAATGAGCTATGGTCCACTTAATTATATTAACTAATATTTTTATTTGTACTTTTTCAATGAGACTCAAATCTCACAAGTGCACCATAACAGATACTGATATGACTAATTTAGTAAAGGTATATAAGCTCATCTTTTAGTGTTTAATTACTACTCCAAATTTTATACCTTTTGCAGAATCAACAGTTAGGAATTGTGAGCCTTGTGGCTCAAACTTGATCCCCTATCCACTAAGCACTAGAATAAATTGCGGTGACCCCATCTACTTTAGTTTCTACTGCAACACCTCCTCGGGCCAGGTTAGCTTCAAGGCACCCAATGGCACCTATCGAGTCACCAAAATCGATCCAAGTGCACAGACATTTGTCATCCAAGTCAAATATGCAGGATATGATATAAATTCAAGAGGAACTCAACTGCTCAATGTGTCATTGCCGTTCAAGAGGAATTATAGCTCTGAAGTTAAAGATGAAATAGAGATTAGTTGGGACACCCCGCAGCAGCCAAGCTGTAATTCTTCCAGAGATTGCAAGGATTGGCCAAATTCAAATTGCAATATAGCAAAAGATGGAAAGAATAGGTGTGTTTGCAAGCAAGACTTCTTCTGGGATGGCTCAAATTTAAATTGTACTACTAAAGGTAAGGATGCTAGTCATATATATTTATCAAGATATAATCTGGCTAATTAAGATTTCTTTGTTATTGAAAAGTTTTCATTTACTTTATGTATAATCCACCTCTAATTTTACGTAGAAATTAGGTGTTTATTTCCTAGAATTTTCAAAGTCATCTTTTTAGCAATATCATGATCATGACCTTGACCAAAAAATTGTTATTATAATTGCAAAAATAATTCTGTACAATTTGTCAATTAAATTTGATTTATTATCATTTTAATATAGTGATTGGAGCTTATTCAATTTTACTAATATAATGGGTGTCCTATCTCTTTCTTGTAGAAGGTAATACTCCCCAGTCGTCTAAAAAGCCTTCAAAAAGAAAGAAGCGGTTGCTTCTGTGTGAAATGGTACCTTTGATTATAAGCGTGTTTGCTCTCACATGTTCCATTACTTTTGTATATGTATGGAGAAGAAAGAAGGCCAAGGAAGAAGGTATAGGCCTCGCTTTTCATAATGCATACTGTGCAGCGTCCATCATTTGAGGTTTTGCCCCTTTGAATGAAAATAAAATTATTTATCCTTTCATATATGATTGTCTTCTTAACACAGAAAGTAGAAAAAGTAGCAGAAGAAATCGAGTATTACGTGCATTAGACACTGAAAAACATGTCAAAGACTTGATGGACTCGGGTGAGTTCAGAGAAGAGGATGAGAATGGCATAGATGTACCATTTTTTGATTTGGAATGCATTCTAGCTGCTACAGATAACTTCTCAGATGCAAAGAAGCTTGGAAAGGGGGGCTATGGGTCTGTTCACAAGGTGATTTTAACAGCATTAATTTCCATTTAATCTTCATGTAAACTAGTTTTTGGTTAGTGGTAATATTGTGAGTATGGTGACTTTGATCCCAGGCCACATTTCCAGGAGGTCAAGAGATTGCTGTAAAGAGGCTCTCAAGTGTCTCAAGGCAAGGCTTACAAGAATTTAAAAACGAGGTGGTGTTGATTGCAAAACTTCAACACAGGAATCTTGTTAGGCTTCGAGGATATTGCATAAATGGAGATGAAAAGATTTTACTCTACGAGTACATGCCAAACAAAAGCTTAGACTCATTTATATTTGGTTGGTTTCTAAACCAAATTCCTAATATATTGCACTGCTTGATAAATTTATCTTGTTTGAGTAAAAGCTGATTCATTACTATTGCTATAATTGTTCTCTTGAATGGCAAATGGATACTTTGCAAGATCAAAAGCTAAGCATGTCTTTGGACTGGGAGATGCGCTTCAAAATCATTTTGGGAATTGCTCGTGGGCTTGTTTATCTTCATCATGACTCCAGACTGAGGATCATTCATAGAGATTTGAAAACTAGCAACATTCTTCTAGATAACGAGATGAACCCCAAAATATCTGATTTTGGATTGGCAAAGATGGTTGAAGGTAAACAAACTGGGGCAAACACAACTAGAGTAGTTGGAACTCAGTAAGTTTGCGTTAGACTATAGACAAGTTTCAATTCCCCAACTTTGTTTACACAAAATATATGAGTGCTATATGTCTTTACTGATGAAATATATATGTTGGTAAGCAGTGGCTATATATCTCCGGAGTACGCACAACATGGAATTTTTTCAATCAAATCTGATGTTTTTAGCTTTGGTGTAGTTCTACTTGAGATTATAAGTGGAAAAAAGAATACAGGATTTTATGAGTCAGAACTAGCCCCAAGCCTTTTAGGTTATGTAAGTTTGTTTAATTTTCTGT
This sequence comes from Corylus americana, assembly GCA_036287905.1. Lineage (NCBI taxonomy): Eukaryota > Viridiplantae > Streptophyta > Magnoliopsida > Fagales > Betulaceae > Corylus > Corylus americana. The sequence goes on along the minus strand of CP125818.1, from coordinate 5,187,511 downwards.
TGTCATTAATATCTTTTATCATTTTATACTCCCATAAAAATTGTGATTTTAAAATTGTCTCAGGCATGGAGATTATGGGTAGAAAACAAGGTGTTGGATTTAATGGACCATACTCTACGTGAAGTTTGCAATGCAGACCAGTTCGTGAAGTGCGTAAATATTGGACTTTTATGCGTACAAAATGACGCAAATGACCGCCCTACCATGTTAAATGTTGTTGCAATGCTTGATAGTGAAGTTGGAACAATTTCAACTCCAAAACGGCCAGCTTTTGTTCCTGGGACCGACCATTCCGACGCAGCTAATTCTATTACACTGGAAACAAATATAGAATTAACTATTAGTCTTGAAGGAAGATGATTGATAATGCATGGTACAAATGCAAGATCTTGCCAGCTGTCCTTTACTACATTTGCAAAGGTTTTAGTGGACAAAATATTGGTTTCCATATAAAAGAAAGTTGTATTAGTTCTTCATCTAAATGAAACTTTTCTCCCAATACCCATTCCTTTAATTGAAACCTATTTATGGTAACTGTATTTGGTAATGATTGTAATTTCTTTTGCTATTGTGTATTAGTCATTGTAAAGTAACACATACTTCCAATAACTACTTTGGTCACTCTTCTTTTTCGAGTTCAAGTTTGCATATAATCTCTACTAATTCAAGTGTAATAATTTTTTTTTTTCTTTTTCCTTCTTTTTGCTTTTTCTGGCCGAGGGTTTGAGCAGTGTTATTTACAAGCAAGAATTAAGTTAGGTAAAGTTGAGCCGGAGTTGGCTGCCTAGTTTTTGACTAAATCAAGTTCCTCAATCCTCAATGAGATCCTAAAGCCTAAATTTACTCTTCCACCGTCTATTATTCCAATGTAATATTATAATGCCAATCAATAGTCGTTGCTTGTTTGATTCCTTTCGCTTGAGTCTCATGTTTAGTTAGCAAGACTTGGGCAAGATTGTAACTTTGTTAGATGTAGATCGTAGCTGTACGGAAGCTGGAGGCCATAAAGTAAATATATCACCTCTGTACAGAATTTAACTTTGTAAGTTCTTTCAAAATAAAGACCTATAACCCTTAAAGAATCTCAAGATATCAATGATACTAAGTTAAAACATCTTTTGTCCCCAAAATTTATGTTTATAAGAATAAGTAAATTTAATTACTTAATTATTACTTTATCAGAAAGCACAAAACAATGTTTGAGCCATAAATGATTAAAGTCTGCGTACCCTAGGTGAAATGGAATACGGCAGCTGAATAGCAACTCCATGTTCATGTGCAAGAATGCGTGGACCCAGGTTCCATTTGGCAAGAGCCATTCATTATATATATATATAGGTAATGAACAAAAAGGAGGAAACAAAGACTATTCACTCAGGGGGGGAGAAAGAGAGAAGATGTATAATCAAGGCAGCAAAGAGACCGACAACTCTCACGGCTCTGATACCAAGGAGGGGGAGGGGTGGAAGCGCAGTATGCATATAGATGCAGGGGATAAGGGGAGGTGATAATAAGATGCAGAAAATAAGCAGTTAAAATCAAAGCAGTAGAACCGACCAATATGGCGGTATGACAATTGTATAATCAAAATAAACAACTGAAGTTAAAAACAGTTGATAAGTAGTAAACTCAGAAAACAGATAATCGTTATAGATTATACTGATAAAACCTTTACAAGAGTAAGCGTTAGGACTTACTGAAGTAATGGATAAGAAAGAAGAAGGAGAAGAAGAATCTGAAGGGAAGCAGGAGAGTTTTGAGGAACCTCTGAAGACCTCTAAAAATCTCTGCCTTACAATGGGAGAGGGGAGCCCGTTATATAGGCTGAACAAAAGCAAAAACAGTAAATTACAATCATGAGCCGCGTCCATGCGGTCAAAAGCAAACAGTAAAAAGTAAACAGTGCAGGCACATCTGGCGCCAGTCTGAACAGTGAAAGCATCAATCTTGAACAGTAGCTGTCGGCATTGTAGTGTCGGCAGACAAATCTTGAACAGTGAGTGAACAGTGCATCTGAACAGTGATCCTGCGCGTGTCGTCCGGACATGAACAGTAAAAGTGAACAGTGATTTTGCACAGTAACTCCAAGTATAAATGAACAGTGATCCGTCTAAGATCAAAACTCTACTGAAACCGAAAACCTGCAAACCAGCCGTCTGAGCTGGTTCTGAACCATCCTGGCCGTTATGGAGCCAGTTTTGAGAAAACCTGAGAAAACTAGCCATCTTGAGAGGCTAGATAAATCTGAACTTTGAGGGCCGTTAGGGACCCAAACATTCACATGTCTTCAGCCCCTGGGTAGGGGTAGTAGTCTTGTGAGTCTTCAAAATAAGGTGGAACCTGGATAGGCTTTTCAGCTGATGGTTTGGACGTCTCGTCTTCATCATCATCTAAGTTATCCAGGGCAGCAAGCAAGGCTTCGATCATTTCTTTCTTCTTGGAAGAATTCTTCTTTGAAGAGCTTGAAGAAGCCGAATGGGAGGAAGTAGGGGAACTTTCTTTTTCTCGTTTTGGAGAAGAGAAAGCACTGGGAGGAATCAACAAATTGGACAGGGCGGACGCCTTTGGGGCAGGAAGGGCCTTGGGAGCGTGAGCCATGTTTTTAACAGCAAGGACAATGGAATCATTTAATGAGCATTTATCCCACCATTTGATATACCAATGTCTTTGAATTTTGTCCTCTGAGAGGTGGTATTGCCATCTCAGAATCCAAGGAATCTTGAAATTTTTAACAAAATGAAGCATAGTGGGAAACTTTGCTCCATAAGAATCAACCTTGTAATGACCTTTGAATATTTGGAGGGCATCAACAAGTTGGAGGGGGAGAATATCAGGGAGACAACCAAATTGGTTCCACCACCTGGAGAACCAGAGAGGAAGGAGACCATAGAATTCTTTATCAAAACTGACAAACCAAGAATGTTCAAATTTCGAGGTTTGATGAAGCAAAAATTTAAAAAGGCATCCACGTAATCATAATAATTACAGGGGATGTTGAACCCGTTAAGGGACCTGGAATCAGAAGGGTGATTACCCCATTCTTTTTCCAAAATAACTTTCTTGAAATAAACACTGTGGTAAACTGTTTTCTGGGGATTAATCTTATCCGGGATGGTTTTGAAGAAAACAGCACCTGTTTGTTTCAAGATAGCAGAATAGTAAGCCAAATTTTTCGAAGGATGCTCAGGGATCCAATGAAAGTTTGGGGGAAAATAGGAGACGGCAATATCTCCGGGGGTAAGGGAAGAGGAAACCCGATTCAACTCAACAAAGAATAAATTTTGTGAGTAGGGGAGGGTCATGTATTTTGACGACGTCCGGTCGTACTTGACAGAAGGTTTCTGGGAAGGATCCGCAAAGGGATCATAGGGAGCAGCAAGAGTGCTGGAGTAAGAAACCTGGGAACCAGGATTAAATGGAGTAAATCTGTTGGTTAGGGCAACAGATGAAAATGGCAAAGGGGAAGCAGTAGGAACAATGGAAGACTCTGACTTGATGGTCAGAGCCTTGGAAGTGACTTTCTCTTTATCTTTTTTGCTTGCCATGGTGGCACTGCAAAATTTCAAAAGGAAAGCAATCAGGAATAAAGATACAAAAATCTTTAAAATATCACAAAATAATTTTAAAATTATTTTGATGCAAAGTAAAACAGTTATAATAATATGCGCCATGTGCTTGGGGTAATGAAGAACAAGGATAATAGGTAAAACACGGCCGTCAGGGGGAGTGTTTAAACAAGATAAAGTCCTAATGGGAGTAGGGTACTCATCAGACTCTAAACCTGAAAACCTATTAATCAACCTACTAATATCAATTTCAAATTTGGAAACAAATTGGAACTGAATATTAGAATCAAACTTAACAGTTGAGACACCAACTTCATCAACAGCAAATGGATAAAGCAAAGAAAGAAAAGGCATGCCAAGAATTACTTTTTCTTTCATGTTTTTAACAAGAACAGCAGTGGTATGAAAATGAACATTATTACGGCAAACATGAACGTTACTGAGTTCATATTTGATATGCAACTTGTCTCCACTAGCAAAATTCAATCTTTGAGTGGATGTTTCAAAATATTTTTCAGGAACAAAACCTTCCTGAATGCAATTTAAATCAGAACCAGAATCAATCAAAGCAATAGCATCAAAAGAATATTCATCAGATATACGGATATGAACTTTTGAATACCATTTGGGAGGAACAATTCTTGAAATCATACTGACAACCTTGACCTCATCAGAGAGAGGTTTATGGGTGGATTCAGCCTCATCATCATGCTCAGAATTTTTAGTGTCTTCGTTACTGGAAGCACTTTCTGGAAAACATTTGTTAAGATTTAACAGCAGAAGCTGTTGTTGTAAATCTTTGTTCTCAGTTTTCACAGCTTGCAATTCAGTTTGCAAATTCACAATATCTTTCTTGATTTTACTAATCTCATGCTACAAATCTGAGATAGTAAGCACTTTGTTTTTCGGGCTTGAAAAACGTTTCAAAGTGTCTTCAAGAGAGATTTTGGAAGTAGCTGGTTTTTCAAAATCTTTCAACATGAGTTTCTTAAGTTTTTTAAGATACTCTTCTTTTAACTCGGGATTATCAATTTTTGAAATCAAAGTTAAAAGCAAATCTTCTTGTTCTTCTGATTTGGACATCATTGAACAAGTTTTTGTGTTGCAGCAAGAACCGGCACAGTTCTCAAATTTAACACAATTTTCATAAATAGAAGAATCAGAATGATAATCAGAATCCGTCGAGGATGGAAGATCATCATTAGAAGAGTAATCAGAAAAACCATTGTTTTGGAAAATTCGAAAGATTTTCTGCTTCTCATCGTCCTTGATGTTTAAAGCATTGATCTCTTGTTTAATCTTTTTGGGAGGTTTAGGGCACTTATCAGCATAGTGTCCAGTTTCTCCACAATTGAAACATTTATCTTTTGAAAAATATTTTTCAAATTTGGAACTTTTACTCCGTTTGGGAGTTGACTTAGAAAATTTAGGTTTATTAAATTTTCTTGTCTTGTATCTGTTGTAATCTGGAGGGGAAGATTTCGCAAGATCTTTTCTGGTTTTCTTCTTATGCTTCTTTGAAGGAGCAATAGGAGGCAAACCGAATTGTTCTCAGAAATTTCCCATTTCATATTTAGCTTTCTTGGCGTTCTTAAGCTGCTGTCGGATCATTTTTTGATCGATGCACATCTTAATGCCAAGTTTTTTCACTGTGGAGAATAAATCTCCATAAGTTAATCTTTCAAAATCAATATGACCAGTGTCAGTACTGATCAATTCATTCTTGACCTTGTGAGCAAATAATGAAGGCAATCCATCAATAAACTTTTCTTTCCAATAAGGTTTCTGGCTATCAGACCTCATCATGACACGGGAAAGAAAAACATCTTGATACCATCTATAATCAGACATAGTAGGGCATCTAAGATTGTTCAAATAATCAGAAATACGAGAAGTAATGTTGGAAGGAGTTCCAACAAAATTCTTGATAATTGTATAAATCAAGGTGTTAACACCATCAGGTTCACCCATGCCAACGTCCCCATTGAAAATGGGTATACCTTCCTCATCACATTTTACTGCTTTCCTGATCTGGTTTCTTCTATCTTCAGTGAGATAATTATCCCACCAATTTCGAAGGGTTCCAGAAAAACCAGTAGCAAGTAAATCCACAATATCAGTCTGGCTTTTACTGTGGTTTGAGATGTAGGCATTAGCAACCATGGCCATGTGATTCATCTTGTTGAGCAGTTCTTGCTCAGACAAACCATCAATGTTCCATTCATACAACTTATCAGCAGAAACAGAAAATTGAGTTTGCAAAAACCTTTCCTCAAATTGTAAATCAGGAGGGGTTGGTTTTGGATAAAAATTCTTTGTCTGATTGAAAGTTCTAGATCCGTCAAAGATCCTTTGGAGTTTTGGCTCCATTTCAATTTTGCCAAAGTTTTGTTCAAGAACTTTGATGTCAGAATCAGTGGAATCAGCAGAGGATTCAGAATCAGATGAAAAAGCTTTTTCCATGGCAAAATTCTGACCAGAGGTACTGGCTCGAGTCGTCTTTAACTCAGTCAGTTCTGCAAGCAATTTGTTCACTTTCTCAGTGTTCTTCTGAGAAGTGGTTTTCAAACCAGGAGATTTCTTTAAATCAGGGAGAGAAATCAAAGGTTTTTCAATCTTTGGGGGAACAGAGGAAAACTTTGTATCAGAAGAAGAAGAGGGAAGTTTTTCTTCAATCCGATCTAGCTGTTGTCCTATGATATGGAGCGAATGGGACAGAAAATTGTTTTGCTCAATGATTCTCCTATCGTTAGTGATAGGGTCCTTATCATGAGTTTTAAAAGGGGAACATTTAACAACCATGTTGTTGACATCAAGAAGAGTGTTTTCAGTAGGAGGATGGGAAGATCTGATGACAGATTTATCCTCTTTGACAAACTTCTTTTTGACAACGTTCAAATCATTTTCGTCCGGAAAATGTTTTTGAAGGAAATCAAAAAACAAAATGTGAGTTTGGGACTCGATCATAGTCTCGGCCCATTTGACCTTGATACGATCTCGTTCCTCTTGGGAATATTTGGCACGGTAAGAATGCCGCAACTCACGATTTTCTTTTGAAGAAAAATCCTTGTTTAAAGCAGACCAATCAATGACAGAGAAGAAATCTCTGATATGAGCAGTGATAACATTACACTGATGGGGAAAACTTGGGGGAATAGGAGCAACAAAATCAGAAGCAAAAGGAGAAAGAGATCCACGATCGTCATCCGTTAGGGGATGATTTTTCGTAGAATAAAAAGCAGATGAAACTTGGGAATCAGTGGAAATTCCTTTGAGTTTCAAACCAGGATTAACTGTGGGATGAAGATGAGGAGAATCGTTAAGGGATTCGTCGACATCTTTATCTCTACGACGGAGTCCTTCTGAGGTCGTTGAACCAGCAAAAGAATTCCTTCGTTCGTTAATCAACAGGGGACGTTCAATTCTATTTGAATATCCCAAATCAGCAAAGCTGATCTTAACAGATCCATCCATATACTGTTGGATGTAATCAAGATTAGAGGCATCGTTAACTACTCGAGAAGGTTTTGCAACACCTTCCAAAAGCCATTCATTGGGCAGCTCAATCTCAGCCCATCGAATCATTTTTGGAGTTTTAATATGAGCATTCTGAGTAGAACTTTGAATCAACAGAGTCGATTCGCCAGTATTCTTAATCACAGCACGTGGATCAAGATTTGTTTTTATCAACTTATAATAAACACGATAGATGATAGCAACAGGTTGGCTATCATCTTCCATGTTATAACCTGATGTGAGTATATTCAGCGTCAGAGCTTTCAGAATATGAACATCGGTTAAACTCAGAGACATATTTGGAAAAACATCAAAGTGGACTGGGCCACCAAATAATGCTGACTGAATCATGCCAATAATGCTGGTTTTAAAATCAAGAAAACGAGCATCACGCAAACAAAGCAAAACAGAAGCATTAATACCGAGTCGAGTCAATGGCTTGACTGCAACTTGGACAGAACCAATATGCAAAAATCTGTATTTTTTTGCAAGAGCATTGTTAACAAAACGCTTGCTGAACAAGGTAATAGTCTGATTATTACCCGAGACCGGAAAGGTCTGTTCAACAGTTTTGACAGAATATTGAATTTTAAAAGAAGACTGAAACCAAGTAGTGTTGTAGACATCCCTAGCGTCCAGCTTGGGAATGTTCCACTTACTGAAATATATATATATATATATATATATATATATATATATATATATAACTCCTAATATTCTTACTTTTAAATCACAGTAATTACTTTTTACTACTGTCCAAATAAAAAAATTAGTACAATAGAAATTTTTTACTTTTTCATACCAAACACTATTACCTTTTTTTCTTTTTTTTTTTTCACATAAATGAATAAAAAAACAAAAAGAACATGTGATATTCAGCTCTGATGCTTTTTTTTTTTTGTTTTTTTTCTTTCACATAAATTCATTTATGTGAAAAAAAGGGTATTTTTTCTAAGTAGTACTAGCATCACATGTTCATATATAATTGGCGGTACGGGGAGGGGAGGGTGTGAAACCAATGAAGACAAAGGAAATGCATATTTTCCCACTCGGAAACCCTACATTATGACTCTGAGGCAGCAGGAAGTTGTTAAAACATTTGAATAATCACTCAGCATTCCTGGCAGCTCCCCTAAAGCTGCTTCCCTTCCCTACAAATAACATTTTAATATTATAGAAAACTATAAAAAAAAAAAAAAAAAAAAAAAAAAAAAAAAAAAGCTATTGTAAAATATATTTAAATACGAAAGCAAAAATAGTTTGATTTCCTAAACTTATAAATACTAACGAAAAAGCTGCTGTGAATGCGTACACCACAAAAATTGCTTTCAACTCAATCTTTCCCTACTACCAACGTTTCTCTTTCTCCGTCTCTGTGATGTTAGAAACGTACACTACACTAGCCCAGCTGGACCCCTCGCCGCAGCTCCTCCAAGGAGTACCGTCCCTGAACCGCTTCTTCTGCATGTAGATGCCACCAGAGGCGGGACCCACCTCTCGAGTGCTTGGACCTTGACAGTTCGGTGAGTGAAAGATGATTTTTGGTTTGATTAGGTGGTTTCTGTTTGGTTCCCTTGAAAATTGAAAAATAAAATTAGATAATAAAAAAATGTGGGCGTTCGGAAGATTAGGAAGGCTGGGAATTGGACTTTAAGGAAGTCATATATTGAAGGTGTTGTCTGCGGCTTTGTTCGGGACTAGTACTGACTAGGTATTAGCAATAACAGCATCTCCCCATCTGCGTTATATAATTATCACTTTTAGGTAATTGGATTCGCACAATTGATTACTAAGCTATTTGCATATTTGCATATCAGATAATGAGCCTTTTAGGCTTATTTAAGACTTTTAGGCCTTCTTTGGGTCTCATAATGATTTTGAAAATGTTTTGGGCCTTGTTTTAGTGATTTGGGCTTGCTTTTAGTTTGTTTTTTTTTAAGCCCTAGTGTTTTAGATGAAATCCATATCTTAATTTCACATTTAAAATTAAAAATAATAAGGAAAATATAAATACCCCATGATCCAGAAAATAGAAACATACAAATTATAAAGTGTGGTCGGTGAATTTGTATATATATATATATATATATATAAATAAGGGTATCCAAATGCGGTTATTAATTGCAGTTGCATACTTTAAAACTACTATCCTATCTTCAAGAAGCTCAATCAGTTGGGGACCATACGTCATGAAACAGAGGTCATTAGTTTAAAACCTCATTCTTCTCCCTTATGTAGACATGTAAAAAAAAAAAAAAAAAAATCACTATCCAAATCCACATATATAATTAGTGATTTTTACTAACCACGTATGTATGTATATGAAGGCTTGGCCTCCCTACAAATCGGCGTGAAGAAATTGGACATTCAATAGTTGGCTCGGTTTGATTGCAATCCTACTGTTGAGCCATTTTTCGTTTTTGCATAGAGCTAAGTCCATGGAGACGAGAGGGGGAACGAAATGGTGTTTTTCAAAAAATATTTAAAATATTTAAAGAAAAAAAAAAAAAAAAAAAAAAAAAACGTCTCTTAAAGAAAAAGTAATAAGTAATAGCAACAATGAGTTCTTGAGTGATGTTCATCATTGATTCAACTAAGGCTTATGTGGCTTGGAAGGCTACGGTCCTTTGCATAGATCTAGCTCTTCGCAATGTTATCCTCAAAAGTGATGATTTGGAGATCGAACATGCACTATGTAAGGAAGAGCAATAATGGAGCAAGTACGGGGAATTTGTAGATGATTCGAAATTAATCATAAATAGTCTCAAATCCTAGCAAGTGCTGCACACTAGGAGAGAAGCAAATATGGCAACCCATCTTTTGGCAAAGGCTGCTGTCCAACAAGATGTCGAGAACATTTAGATGAACGAATATCTTATTTTTCTTTATGATACTGTCATATCTGAGAGTTGTATGATTTGATGTTTTGTCATATTTGAGAGTCATATGATTTGGTGTTTTATTAATGAAAGCATGAGATTTCACTTAAAAAAAAAAAAAAAAAAAAAATGTAATGTAAAAATATATGATGGGAGTTATAAAATAGAAAAAGAATAATAGAGAGAAAAGAGAGAGTGACTACTGAGTGAGGAAGGAAAATGAATGCATAGGCTACATCTTGTATATATATTGAATTGTTAGCTTTCAGCTGAAACCTAGTAAGAATAGAAGAAAAAGGGTTCAAATTCCGGTTTGAAAATGGAATTTTGATTTGGTACATTTTGGGTTTTGGATCGGATCTGAAGTTGTCACCGAAAAAATCGAAGGTTTACGGTAATCTTCAGATCTGGAAAAATTTCTATAAACAAAATACAAAGTAAAATGTCTTGTCCTCCTGATTCACAGTAAATTTTTCTTTTTTTTTTTTCAAAAAAAATAAAAAAATAAAATAAAATTGAAGTCTTTTTTGGATTTGGGCGAAGAGGATGCCCATCTTCTAAGTCCCAAGTCTAGATCCAAATATCTTCCTCTTTTTTGCTTTTGTGTATGGTTTTGGTTAGGGGAACGGAGGTCCGCTTGGATCTGGGCGAAGAGGATGTCCATCTTTTAAGTCCTTGCTCCATATCCAAATATCTTCCTCTTTTTTGCTCGTGTTTGGTTTTGGTTTAGGGTTGTGATTGGAAATGGAAATGTTGTACAGGTTAGGAATTCAAATTTTATTTTCATTTCAATTATTTGATTTTCAGAGGGAAATGGAGAGATGGGAGTTTTTTTTTTTTTTTTTTTTTTTTTTTTTAATGTTTAGGTTTTTTTTTCAATTATTATTTTATTATTTTTAATTTTTAGGACATGTGGCGTATTATAGAAGTGTCACATATAAATTCTGTTAATTGGGACTGACGGACACTAATGGAGGTATTGATTTTTTCTTTTCCCATAGGTGAGGTATCAGATTTGTTACGTTTTAAAACCTATGGGAGAAAAAATAAAAATGTGTAAACCGAGGTATCAAAATAGTTATTAACCCTAAAAAATAATATAAAATATTTTTAACAAGTAAAATAATAAAAGTGTAAATTGTAATTGAGAAGTCAGAGTCCAGACTACCCACGCCTGCTCAAGACATGCAGGTTGAAAATTGACCTCTCACATCTATGATTTACACCACACGTACAGTCTACAGATTACATTATCAAGTAATAAGTACCATACACTCCGTGAGCCTTGTGATTTTCTTCATTTATAATTTCAGTATTCAGCGTAGAGGTAGAAAATAAAGATTTGATTGAAGAAGAAGAAGAAGATTAGAAGAAAAAGCTATGCAACGTGAAGCCTCCGTAGAGGTAGAGAAACAGATACAATGCTAGAGTGGTATGTGGAAAAAAGTTATGCAACGCTTCAATCGTCAGTTTAATCCTAGTTTCAGATTGGATTGTTAGTCCAAATTTGAGGGTACCTACTGACAGAAAATTTCCGTACATACTCAGTATGGTAAAATTTAAACTAAATTAGTTACCTGCTCTGCATGCTTTATTCGTAATGGTAAGCCATCGAAGAAAAATCAACTGTATATTGTCTGCAAATTGCTTGCTATCTTCCATCTTGTTCTTGTACATACTCTTGTTGTGTTCCTGTCGTGCGGATTGCTATGCTACAGATACTTTAAAGCATGGTGAGCGGATTACTGACGATGGAGAAACAACCCTTGTCTCCAGTGGAGGAAGGTTTGAACTGGGATTCTTTACCCCTATCAACAGCTCTAGCCACAAAAGGTTCGTTGGGATTTGGTACAAACAGGATCAACAAACAGTTGTATGGGTTGCCAACACAAAAAGCCCTGTACGCAACGGTTCCACTGGAACTTTTGGAATCGCAGAAGATGGCAGCCTCAAGATATCAGATACCACTGGAAAAGATTATTGGTTCAAGTCTTTTGGTCCCTCGTCTACAAATCGGATTGTGAAGCTCATGGATTCTGGAAACCTGGTCTTTAGCGATTATAATGATCAGTCGGTGACGAGTGAGTGGGGGAGCTTCCAAGATCCAACTGATACATTTCTTCCGGGTATGAACATAGATGAATTCGTGTCAATGACTTCATGGAAACGCGATGGTAACCCGAGATCGGCGCAGTTCACGTTTAGGCGAGATCAAGCAGAGGGCTCCTCGTTATCTCAAAAGAGCAAGGAGTCGATTATTGGAGAAGTAGTTAGATACAAGGCAGCTCAGATGAAATGCCCGATTACATATTAAACTTGTTATCAAATTTGAGCAGTAGCGGGAATTTTGGTTACGAAAGGTTAGTGATGAATTATACGGGGGGAATTACAGTATTGGAAGTGGTATGTGAACAAGCGAAATTGGTCTTTGCTATGGCAGAAGCCGGAAGACAAATATTATAGCATTTACAATTTTTGTGGGAATTTCGGCAGCTGCAATATTAACAATAGGCCACTCGTATGCAAATGTTTGCCCGGGTTCCACCCTACTAACCCGGGGAATTGGAATTCTAGAGAATTTTCGGATGGGTGCACCACAAATTCAACGTCATTGGACAGCAGCGACACGTTCTTGAGCTTAAAGATGATGAACGTGAGCAAACCGGCCTATTCTTCAACATCATCATTCTATGAATCAGAATGCAGAATGGAGTGCTTTAACAACAGCCAATGCCAGGCTTATTCGTTTGATGATTACCCCTGCAGGATTTGGACTGAGTATGTAAGTAATCTTCAAGAGGAGTACACACACGGTCTTAACCTCTCTGTCCGCATGGAAAAATCTGTTATAGGTACGTACTCCTTTTACGCTGGAATATGTTGGGATTAATTTCGTAGCTCAATTGCATCCATAGATCCTGATCTGGCTGATTTAGTAAAGGAATTTTATTTTATTATTATTATTATTTTGTTTTTAAATTAAAAAATCATCATTGTTGGTATGAGATTTTGTTACAAACATTGGGTAGAACTCACCCTTAAAAACTGGCTTACAAGGGAAGAGTGCCCAAGAGCTTATATACATATGGTCAAGATTAGACTTAACCTATGTGGGACACTAAGATCGTAACAGATTTTAAAATCATAGCACTAGCTAATCTTTTTTTTTATGCTTCACTATCACCTTCACCCTTGCGCTGTCAGGGTATTTACACAAGTATTTTACATATCAAGCAGCTCGCTACCATGTTATATTGATAGACAGGTTCATAAAACTACAACTCTACAGTTTCATTTTCAATGTTTCAGACTTTATATGTTTGCAGAATCAACTCCAAGGAATTGTGAGCCTTGTGGCACAAACCTGATCCCCTATCCGCTGAGCACTAGGCCAAATTGTGGCGACTCCATGTACTTCAGTTTCTACTGCAACAATTCCACAGGCCAAGTTAGCTTCAAGACGCTCAATGACATCTATAGAGTCGCGAGTATAGATCCAGGTACACGGAAATTTGTCATCCAAGTCAAACACGCAAGAAATGATACAAATTCAACAAGAATTTTGCAGCTCAATAAGCCATTCCCGTTTAATGGGACCATTGATTCTAGCAACTATAGTTTTGAAGTTAAAGATGAAATAGAGATTAGTTGGGAGCCCCCCTTAGAGCCAAGCTGTAATTCATCCAGAGACTGTAAGGACTGGCCAAATTCAACTTGCAATGTAGCAGGAGATGGAAAGAGGAGGCGCATTTGCATTAGAAACTTCCAATGGAATGGCTCAAATTTAAATTGTACTAAAATAGGTCTGAATGCTATTTCATGTGCCTCCTGCAGATTAAGATCATTCTATTAGTGAAGAATGTATTAGACCACTAAAAAGGAGGATCTTGTTATATATATATATATATATATATATATATATATATATATATATATATATATATATATATTAGTTGTGATAATCAAACCCCATACCTCTTTCTCCATTGCATTTCATCAGCTTTCTAAAAGTTTTCTTTTCCTTTGTGTATAATCACTAGCTACTAATAGTACGTTAGAAATTGGGAGATTTTTGGTAGAACTTTCAAATCCTCTTTAGCAATATCATGCTTACCTTGTACTGTTAATAGCCATTATAATTATGAAAATTAATCTAAACAGTAAATCAGTTGAATTTGACTTATTAGTATTTTGATTTTTCTATCAGAGCTTGTTCACTGTGAAAAAAATTATGGAGATTCATTTTCATATTTTAAATATTTATGTGAGAGTAGTCCTCTTTCTTTCTTGTAGAAGGTTCTTTGTCTTTAGAAGGAAAGATATCATCGACTCTGATTGTCATGATACCTCTGATAGTAGTGTTTCTTCTCACAAGTACAATTGTTTGTATATATTTGCGGAGAAGAAAGATGGCCAAGACACAAGGTAACTGCTTTGCGAAATGCACTCTACCTTGCACAATTTGTCATATTTCCATTTTAATCAAAATAAAAGCCACTTTTTAGCTATTTCATTTAATTAATTCTCATGTAAGTGTAATTGATTATATATATATATATATATATATATATATATATATATATATATATATATTGTTTTCTTTTGAACTCAGAAAATCAAAGAAAGCGAGCACTTCGTGCATTAGACAATGAAAAACATGTCAAAGACTTGATAGACTTGGGTGAATTCACAGAAGAAGATAAGAAAGACATAGATATACAATTTTTTGATTTGGAAAGCATTCTCGCAGCTACAAATAGTTTCTCAGATTCAAACAAGCTTAGAGAGGGGGGCTATGGGCTGGTTTACAAGGTGATTTCAAAAGTGCCTACCTTATCCACCGATAAATATTATTATACAGTGGCTATATGTCTCCGGAGTATATATGTATTACATGGACTTTTCTCAGTTAAATCCGAGGTTTTTAGTTTTGGTATAGTTCTACTTGAGATAATAAGTGGAAGAAAGAATACTGGATTCTATCAATCGGAACTTGCTATGAGCCTTATAACTTATGTAAGTGTGTCTAATTTTTTATAATCACTATTATTTAGGCCATTTTATGCTTCATTCCAATTCTGATTTTATAATTGTCCCAGGCATGGAGACTGTGGGTAGAAAACCAAATGTTGGATTTAATGGACTCAGCTCTACATGAAGTTTGCAATGCTGATCAGTTTGTGAAGTGTGTAAATGTTGGACTCTTATGCGTACAAGAAGACCCAAATGATCGCCCCACCATGTCAAATGTTGTTACCATGCTTCATAGTGAAGCGGCAACAGTTCCAACTCCAAAACAGCCAGCATTTGTTCCATGAAGAGGCCATCCTATCAGAGCTAGTTCTTCTAGTGAACTGGAATTAACCAGCAGTTTAGGAGGAAGATGATCAATAATGTATGATATCAATGCAAGTTCTCGTGAGTTTGTCCTTTACTACATTTGCAAAGGTTCTATTAATGGACCAAACATTTGATATCAATTCTGGTAGAGAGACCAAGCTGCTCGTAGATATGGTGCTTACCAGAAAAATCTCATGTAGTATTTTGGACCATGGGTTTATCATTCCTTTGCTTTCAATTACCATGGGAATAATATATATATATATATATATATATATATATATATATATATATATAATGAGCAGCTTTTTATATCAACCATATCACTTTACAACTTCTGAAAAAAAAAATAAATGCAGAAACCAGACATTGAAACAAGTTTCAAAGACTCACTCAAACAACCACTCAGCGTCTAAGCAAATTAACCAACCATAAACAAATACATGCAAAAGAACTATATATACTAAAATCTTTGGATCAATCCCCTATTTACAGCAAAAGCTCTCCCTACCCCTTTTGTCCTTTTGAATCTTCCCTTTCCCATGAGACGGGCTCTAACCTCTCTGACAATTTAGCCCAACCGTCCAAAAGGAATTACCCAACTCACAATTACCCATCAATCACAGCCCCTGATATTCGGCCAACCCCCGGAGAAAAAAAAAAAAAAAAAAAAAAGCTGAACCAAGAACCTTCAGAAATTTTAGCAAGTGCCACGCATCAAGAGCAAATTATTGAAATCTAAAACAAAAGACCCCAAATTTGCTCCTCCACCCATACTCGATCAGGCCACCCAACTAAACACCCAAAATTTTCCTTTCATAAATCTGCCAACATCCAGAAAATTAAACAATAAAACTACTTCAACTAAAAAGAACAACCCAATCGGCTATATAAAACAAGGATCCAGCATAAATCAACCAAAAATGATTCAATTTCTACCAATTTAACCAATGGGTAACCCAAAAAGGGAGCTGTAATCTCATGGGTATCATTGAAAACCGAATTTGTAGCAACCCAAATACCGTGGAGAAAATTTTTCAGTTTACAATCTAAGCTCTCAAAGTTTTTAGGGATTTTAGCTAAATCATTAAGTGGGTATAACCGAAAATCATCCATATATACTAAGCTATAAATTTTCCTCAATAATCAGTCAATATAACAGAGAAAATGAAAGAAAACATGAAGGGGGTTTTCGGGTAAGGGGAAAATCCACAAGAAGAGAAACTAGAGAGAGGGAATTTGGGCTGATACCTTGCATTGCAACCATGAAAAATCTTCGTCCAAGCCCTCTATCGTCTGCTCTCTCTCGTTTTCTCCTACGCTCCCCCTCTCACGGCTCTCTCTGGTTTTTCGTCTCCTACGAACCCCTTCTGTGGCCCATTCTTATCTTTGCATCTTAGCCCGTTGCCACCCCATAATGTGAAGCCGACTGTTTGAATTTTAATGGATCATCGCAGCTATGTATAGCATTCAAACAATTCCCACGGTTCATCTGATTCTTGTGATCATCTTTCATTTTGATGATTGTTATCATGATTAAAGTTAGGACTGCGCCAGCGAATGTATGTTTCAAGTTATGTTTGGTTTTCTAAAATGGGCTGCACGTTGTTTCAAGTTGCAGCTGTCTGTCTTCGGAGCCCAACATTCAGATGTGTGTTTTGTTTACTATGTAAACAACTCTACTGTATTTTGGAAACTATGACAAAAAAGGGGCTCAAAATAGTTTAAAATTGGCCCTAAAAAGAGGCCCAAAGAATGTCCATTACTTGGCAAGTAGTTAGCGGTTAATAACTGGCTTTCAACAACTACATAACTGTCGGTTATTAGCGATTAACTGCTATTACTAGCTCTAACGAATAATTAGGACTCCTTAAAAATAATAACCGCTTAAAGCGATTGTGGTTGCGGTTCTTTCCACCCCTACTTGTACTCGTCCAACTGTTAGAACTTTCCACTCACTATTGGAATGGCCATGCTTAAAAAGAAAAAAGAAAAAAGAAAAATGTTGGCAACTCTTATGGCCATTTTGTCAACATTCCCTTTACAAATAAGAATATCTGATCAAAATTTCAGCAACTTTATTGATAAATTTTTAGGGTGACTTTACTTAAACCCTTGAATTACTATGCGATTTGACAAGATCTCCCTAAACTTCAAAAGCTCTTAATTTGAACCTCTAAACTTTCATTTACAGTCAATTTACCCCCTCCGTCAATTTTTGCATTTAAAATCCCTAAAAAAACAAAATTACCCTTTAATTTTCATTTTATTAAAAAAAAAATGAAAAAAAAAAGGTCACAAGGTGGCCCAACCGTGGGTCACCTTGTGATTTTTTATTTTTTTTTTATAATAATTTTTTTTTTAATTTTTAATTTGAAATTTTATAAAAAAGTCAGGGATATAAACGTTATGTCTTACTTTTAACGTTTAAAATCTGACGAAGTGGTTCAAATTGATTGCAATTGAAAGTTCAGGGGTTCAAATTGAAAGGTTTTGAAGTTTGGGGGGTTACTTGTCAAATCGCGTGGTAATTCAGGGGTCTAAAGTGAAGTTACTCCTAAATGCTTTTTAGTACCTCAACATCTTTCCAAAATTTCGAATTGGGACATTTAATTCAACTTTTTTAGGCCATTTGCCCTTACTTTAGAAATTCTACTTTAAAAGAGTCAAAAATCTATTTTCGAAAGTTAGTTTGGTATGACGAATAACTATTCCATTAAGAAAATGAATAGTTTCTATTGAAAATTAAAGAACATGGAATGAAATAGCTTTGTAATAACAATTCTTGTAGCAGGTGAGAGAATGACTATTCCTTAAATTAAGGAATTGCTGCAAGTGTTAAATCCTTATTATATACTATAGCAAGTAGCACCAATGCTATTCTATATTCTTCTACTCCTAATAAAAACTATTTCTTTTTTTAATGGAATAGTTATTCTGCGTACCAAACCTAATCTAAGTTCATTGACAAATCCCCACCTAATTGTAGGCTTGACCCAAAGATTTGATCTCTAATTTATTTTTCCAAAATCCTCTTATTTATGAGCTGGCTTAACAACTTTACTTGAAACTTCTCTGTGGTAACTGTATTTGGTGATTATAATTTCTTTTGTTATTCTATTTTAGTCATTGCGAAGTAATCTATATGTAAGATTTAAATATTTATTCCTTTACTCGAAACTTCTCTATGGTAATTGTATCTGCTGGTGATTGTAATTTCTTTTTCTTTTGCTATTCTTATATTTTTGGGAAAAATTCACTTTACTCCCCTGAAGATTCAGGAATTTTTCAATTCGAACCCTAATATTTAAAAATTGGCAATGTACCCCCCTTAATGTTTTAAAAATTTTCAATTCAGACCTTCTGTTACTAATTTCCGTCTAATTTGATGAAAATCATTTCACGTGCGTCATACGTGGGATTTTGATGCTCTTTATTCCAATTTTACCCTCATTAAAACCTATAAAATTACGTAATTACCGTCATTAAAACCTATGAAATTGAGGGTAATTACGTAATTTCATAGGTTTTAATGAGGGCAAAATTGAAATAGAGGGCATCAAAATTCCACGTGAGACGCACGTGGGATGATTTTCGTCCAATTAGAAGAAAATTAGTAACGGATGGTCTGAATTGAAAAATTTTGAAACATTAGGGGGGTACATTGCCAATTTTTAAACATTGGGGTTTGAATTGAAAAACTCCTGAATCTTCATGGGAGTAAAGTGAATTTAACCCTATATTTTTACTTCAAGTTTGAATATAATCTCCTTTGATACAAGCCTTCCTTTTTTGTTTTTTTAGTGGGCTGGGAATTTGAGCAGTTTTATTCACAAGCAAGAATCAAGTCAAGTGGTATGGCTCAGTCGGACTTGCGGGAGCGTCTGCAGTTCTCACCGTCTAGGCCCCTCTTATGCGGCTCCCAACGGATAGGTGCTACTATGGTCACGCCCAGGTAAGATAGCCACAATTGGCCTCCCCTGCCTACCTTTTTTGCTAAAAAAAAAAAAGAATCAAGTTAAGTGAAGTTGAGCCAAGGTTCGTTGCATAGGTTTTTTACTAAATCAAGTTTCTCATTCCTCAATTAAATCCTAAATCCTATATTTATACGTCCACCGTCTATTATTCTGGTGTAACATTACAATGCCAATCAATAGTTGGTTATTTGATTCCTTTTGCTTGATTGTACCCTATTAGTACACACTCAAGACATAAGGAAGGTTTGACAATCATTTTTTGGTATCTAAACAAAGAGAATAACTTCCATAAGGAGGTGGTGTAAACCATTTCCTTTGTGCCTACCAATGAGCATTTGACAACTAGGAAAATCACACACTTTCAAATGAGATGAAAAGCACTAGATTAAAATCCATTCTCCCCCAGCATTAAAAAAAATAAAAATAAAAATAAAAATTCTTCTCAAACCCATCATTTTCTCTCTCTTTCTCTCTCTCTCTCCTCACTTCTCCGTGCTCTCTCTTTCTCCCTCTCTCTCTTTGGCAGCAGCAGCGACCACCGCCAAGCCTAGCCTAGAGCTGCCGTTGAAGGTGCCGGAGTGCAGCCCAAAGCTGCCGGAGAAGATGCCGGGGACCAGACTTCTCCTGTGCTCTCTCAATCTCTCTTTCTCTCTCTCCAGTTCTCTCTCTCTTCGGTGCTCCACCTCTTTGATGCTCCATCTCTCTCTCTCCTTCTCACTGGCGAAGAAAAAAAATCTGGTTTGGTCGAGGCAAAATTTTTGTTTTTGTAAAAGGCAAAAAAAAAAGAAAAGAACCACAACAATCAGTATTAAGATCATGCAGGAAATTATAAGTTTCAGTGCATAAATTCGTTCTTTTTGGATCTGGTTTTAGCGTCAAATAATCAAGGCACTGGCTTCTAGTCTCCGGCGTCGGGCGGGGCTCTGACAAAATCTAGGCTGGACTCCGGCGTATTGGACTCCACGTCTTCAACGGCAAGACCTCTGCTGCCGCCGGAGAGAGAGAGAAAGAAAGAGAGGGAGGGAGAGGGAAAAATGAGGGTTTTTGTGATTTTGGGAGAAATAATTTTTAATCATGTGTTTTGCATCTTATTTTAGTTGGTGTAATAATCTTAGTTGTCAAATGCTCATTGGTGGGCACAAAGGAGGTGGTTTACACCACCTCCTTATAGAAGTTATCCTCCTAAACAAAACTATCATGTAACGCCCCCAAAATCAACATTAGCTAACCTAGCAGGGTTACTAGCAATTACTCCAGTTTAACCAACTTGTGGCTAAATGACAAATCGCCCATGTAAGCATTATCGGAGTTAATGCATATGAAGGTGAAATAAAATCTAAGAAACTATTAAATTGTCAAATGGATAAGTAAAATCCTCAAACTCAAAGACATGGAGCATCTAACGATAATGTAAAACAAACCTGATAGCAGCATGAAAATTCTAAAGCAAAGTCCGTAGTTGCACCCATGCCACTCTTGGGTTTTAGTGACAAACTTCCTAAAATGGTAATAACAGCGTAAGTCTAACGACTAAGTAAGTAAACCTCACAATTAGGTATGGAATGAGCCCATTTAAGCAGAAATAAATGTACAGTTTTAGTAAATATTCAAAAAGAGGTATTGGCCGTTAATACACCATAAAAGTATTGTTTGGTTAATATATAAAAGAGTGGTGTACTCCCGGCGGCAATTATCTAAGTATTTTAATTTAGAAAGACTAATGTTTTATAGGTCATAACTCTCATATATGATCAACCCGAAATATTACCCTTTCTCAGCAGGGTTGGCGCTGTCCCGAGGGACCTGTAATATAATGCTGGTGCCTCGACCATTGTACGCTACCATCCATCCCATTAGTGGCACGACCGAGTCCGAGCTCGGGTGACCCACACCACTAATGATGTACGTCCTATAGTGACCAACCATTAGGGAATGGTTGTACCGGCCACAAAACCATTGGATCCAAAGCCCACACACCCACACACTTGACCATAGAATGAAGTCTATATAGTAAGCCCATGACCATTATTCCACACGTACTGGTGCCCATGTCATACGATGCGTCTTATCAACTAGTTTTTAAAGCAGTTACCAAGTTATTACGAAAAGTAGACATGCTCATATCATACGCGTGGTCAGTTAACTGACATATCCCACGTTTCTAAGAAAGTGTTCTTAAGTGTTTACTTAC
Source organism: Corylus americana (assembly GCA_036287905.1). Classification (NCBI taxonomy): domain Eukaryota; kingdom Viridiplantae; phylum Streptophyta; class Magnoliopsida; order Fagales; family Betulaceae; genus Corylus; species Corylus americana. Next base: position 5,166,042 of record CP125818.1, on the reverse strand, counting down.
CTCGTACGCTCGCTTGAATCCTTCGACATTGCTAAATTTCACTATAACGAAATACGACACATCGTTATGCGCAGTCTAGAGGACCCTTACGAGTAAAATACTAAGCCTTATCTAACAAAAGGATTGCTAGTTTCTATAATACATGTGAGTGGGGCTTAAGGGCGGGTGCCTAGCTTTCTGCGAGTGGAGTTTTCTTACGTACGTCCAAGCTCGAGGGCGTACATTCGGTTAGTGAGTTAGGCAATCCGTCAAAAGCTCCAAACGGTGCTTTAAGGTTTCTACAAAATCTATAGGCTACTATATCCCTTTTAGGGTATTGAATAAACGTAAGAAAACTCAATCATTATGCAATACAAGGAATCAAGAAAGCTTTTGAAACACTTTTGAAAACATTCTTGGTTGGTAAGGAAATGAGTAAAAAGCTTGACATAGTATCTTTTGAAAACTCACAGCATTAATAAAGCAATAAGAACAATATTGAGAGTGTAAAAACGGGCAAGGGTTTACCTTGAGAGGTGGCAAGAACACCAAGCTTTCTTTGTTCTCTCTCTTAAATTAAAACTCACAAATCATTCACACAGAGGTTTTTCAGAGAGTCTGGGGTGTAAGAATGGGTTCAAGGGGGTTGGTATTTATAGGCCAGAAAAGTAGCAGACGTACGGTACTATTGGGGCGTACGTCCGGTACTATTTACTCAATGGTCCAAAGGGTGCATCATAGGTACAGTCATTAAATAGTGGTCAACCCAAAAGTAGCGTACATCTGGTGGTCCCCTGTCGTACGTACGGTGGTTCCCTTGCGTACATCCATGAACTTTTTGCAGAGAGTACGTATTGTGGTTCCCTGGCGTACATCCTCACCAAAAACAAAGGCGTACATCCGGTAACCCTAGCGTGTGTACGGTCAAAAAGGTGGAAATTTAGGTTTTGCCTTAAGGCTTTTTAGCTAAGTACAAGGGCTTCGGTCTTTTGTTTTAAAACTGGGTTTTATGAAATATGAGTCCCAAAATAAAATGGTTGTTTTTATCGGGGCACTACACTCTCCCCTCCTTAAAACAATTTCGTCATCGAAATTTGGTTTTAGTAATAAACAAGATCCTCCTGGTGGAGAGGGTTTCAAAAACAATTAAAAGTTTGGATAAAAGAAAACGGTTTGAAAGAAACATATGGTCTTGAAAAGATCAGTAAGGTTTAGTTATGCATAATTAAATCCAAGGAAAGAAAGAAAAGAAAAGAAACAATCGCATACAAATTGCCATCACAAAGCATAGCAAAATACATACAAACAACTAACCAAGCAAAAATCTATAGAAATCGTCCTATGAACGAGGTCTTCTACGATCCGCTAATCTTCGAACCGAGTGCCTTGCGCACGAGGGCTCACTCTTCCTAGGTTGATGCTTGGGCTATGAATGCCGTAATCTCTCACGTCGAGCATGGATCCCGTCAAGTGACTGTGAACCTGCTGGAGTGATCCTGGAATGTCGTCTGGAAAGCCGTCAATAGTTTCTCAAGCTCCGAGGTGAAACTACCTACGGACTGCTGAAATCCACTGAGTGTGCTGTAGATGCGCTCGAGATCAAAGTCGCTTGCTATTGTAGAGGAGGAGGCTACTTTAGCTGCGCGTCAACCCTGGTGCAGCTCTCAGTGTTTGTGGCGCTTGTAGTCGATGGTGCTCATAGTCAGAAGGGTGTAAAGGTAAAGAACCCTATCCTACGTAACAATGGCGAGATTCTTGATCGAAAGAACTCGGTTGATCATCACGTGGTATACAAGCCGGTCATCGTGCTAAAGGGCAAGTGGGTTTGCGTAAAAACTCTCGAACTAATTCGATGGCGGCTGGCCCACGACGGGCATATCCATCCTTCTCTCTACAATGATGTTGCAGCCGCTGTAGAGAGAGTTGTATCGAAGCTCCGCTTTGGCGACCCTGAGGTGTGTGCGGTCGTAAGAAAATCGGGCGTCGTCGCGGTTAGTGCCTCAGCTGAAACATCCTAAGCAGATCTGTGAGCTAATGACTCGTCAGAAATGGCTTCTTCCTCCGCCTCCTCCATCTCCAAATTGAAGTCGGAGTCGGGATCCTGAGCCTTCTAAAGTTGGGCTTGAGTCCTACGGAATAGGGTTGGAAGAAGAAGACAACATTGCCGGGCTTGCTCTTGATCGTGCGAAAAAGCATCACTACTAATTTTAAGTGTAACCTTAATAATAACTCACCTAACTATAAAAAGTGGTAGCCTAGTTCTAGAAACTGAAATCCCCCCCCACCCCCTTCCTCAAGTGTTAGGAAAATTGCAAGGAGATATCAGGAAACATTGGAATGTCTGAAATGAAAACTCAGGGGTGGGTTCGTAGTTCAGAAATTTGGTCAAATGCTCAGCAGCATAGCCAGTGGATTCGGTTTCAAGGGTAATCAGGTCATTTCAAACTCTTAGGCCAAATACCTAAGTCTAACTAGGTGGGAGTTGGTAGGTTCTAAATGTCGAGGTTGAATTCAATCTCAAGGTTGTCAAGAGGGGTCTTTAATAACAAGGATGCCCTTAGGGGCGAGAGGTGGGAAATATGGGGTCGTAATCGAGTTGTGTCAAGTACCTGTTTTGCTAGCCCTACTGATACGTGGGGTCTCCCTTGTTATTTATACTGACTAGGTCCTATTGAAACGTATCTTTTGACCCCACAAATCTCGAGATTAGGGGTGTGAGGTGGCCATGGATGTAACATTGAGTAGTGATGTGTCAACCGCAAGGGCGGATCCAAGGGGGGTCAAGGGTTGGTATATGCCCACTCTCAACTCCTAAAATTCTCCCTTACCATAGTAAAAAAAAATTTTATGCCATTATTATGCATTCCCTCAGCCATGATTATGCCCTCCATCCTCATGCTTCAGCACCATGGACGCCGGTTATTAAGTTGAAATTTAAAAAGTTTTAGAAAAATTTTAGAAACTTGCTTGTTTCAGAAGAATGAAAGGTAGAAGATGATGAATAGGTCAAAATGGTGAGTTTTGTCATTTGTGTCGTGTAGCCTCAAGTGTTTGGAGATGGGACAACCTTCAACTCTCAAGACAAAATAGAAAAAAATAATAATAATAAAAGGCTTTGAAAACAAAGAAAGAAAGCCGACCAGCGTGCATAGGTAGAAGAGAAATTAAAAAAAAAAAGGTTTTGAACAAATAAAAAGGGTGCAATGAACTGTACAAGACAAATAGAAAAAAATAAAAATAAAAATAAGAAAAAGGCTTAAAAAAAAAAAAAAAAAAAAAGACCAACCGTGCAAGTGAGCAACTGTACAAGACACAATATAATTCTTTTTATATTTAATTATTTATGAATTTATATAGTTTTTGTTTCATATTTTTATTGTAACTTTGTATAAATATATAATTGTAATTATTTGAGATTATCGAGAAAAATAATGATTTTATTGAGCTCCGATCAAGTTCTAAATGACCTGATATTGAAGTAGATTTAGCAAATTTGTCCAAAGATCTTTGCTTAAGAAAAAACAAAGTGCGATTATGGTTCTAGTGATAGAGATTAAATCTAAAGAGTATATCTATAAATAGGGGTTTGTCATTTTTTATATTTAATTATTTTTTTTAATATTTTTAATTAATTTTATTTTTTTATTCATAAAAAAATCCTCCCATGAGGGAAAATTCTGGATCCCCATTGGTCAACCGGGGAATGTTCCGCGTACTCTCGTGTAAGACCATGGGATTTGCCGATGAGTGTGGAGGTCAAGAATTGTGGGTGGTGGACTTTGTGGGTTCCAGGTTGGGTTAAGGGAACGTGAGGGGGGGGGGGGGGGGGCGGCGGTTTTGGGGGGGTGGGTTGCAATTAATCCCAACACTACTTATTCAACAAATTTGACAGAATGAGGGAAATGGTGCGGTGGATGGGTCCCACTCTTATCTTCTTCACTCACGCTGGGAAGTTGCCAAGAATTTTCTTGGCCTTCTTTTTATGATGCAATGCGGCATCGGCGTTCAACAATTCACTCAAATTTTTCTTGTAGTCTTGCATACATAGAGGACATTTCTTCCGATGGTGGACTTCCACGGAGCCTCTTCCTCTTCTTCTTCTTTCCCCTCCTCTTCTATTCTCAGGTGGGCTTACGATGCATTCTTAAGTTTTAGAGGAGAAGATACTCGCAAAGCTTTTACTGCCCATCTATACGCAGCTTTACGTCGAAACGATATCAACACCTTCATGGACGACAAGCTAAGAAGCGGAGAAGAAATTTCACCAGCACTTCTTAAAGCCATTGAAGAATCACACATTTCAATAATTGTACTCTCTAAAAACTACGCATCATCTCAATGGTGCTTAGACGAGCTGGTGAAGATCCTAGAGTGTAGAAAAACAAGGGGCCAACAAGTTCTACCTTTGTTCTATCATGTAGATCCGTCAGAAGTACGAAATCAAACCAATAGTGTTGAAGAAGCATTCAATAAAGTTGAAGAAAGGTTTAAGCATGATCAAATGAAATTGCAAAAGTGGAAGACAGCCCTATCACAAGTGGCCAATTTGTCAGGGAAGATTTTGGGTAACAGGTATTTCTTCTAAATTCGTAAACTTGTCATTTACATAAGGTTTAAATGCCCTTTTGGTCCCTAGATTTTAACAATTTTATGTTTTTCTATCTAAGTTCCATTGTGTATCATAGATGATAACTCTCTTAATTGGTAAATACGAATATGATACCTTCGTCAATCTTCCAACAATAAAACTAACGGAAGTACAAATGACCGCAATCAGAGGTTGACACGTGGCCATATGTCTCATTAAAAAATTAATGAAATTATAAAATTATAAAACTAAAAACCTAAAAATTATAAAAACATTATTAAAAAATAAAAAAAAATAAAAACATTAAAAATAAGAGAAGAAGAGCAGGGGCACACGAGGTAACCAGTGCCCATTTCCTCAAAATTCCATCTACTCGTAAACAAAACAAGTGCACCATGGATCATTCTTCGTTGTTTCTTTAAATCCCTCAACCCTCATGCCTACAAACAGAAATGGTATGTCTTCCAACTCGCCTATGCCTCAAGACAGATATATCACCTCAACTTTACAAACCAAACCCCAAACGATTTTCCCAATCCACAAGAACTCTTCATTTTCACAACAATAGTCCCAAAATTTTCGTGCATGGAGACAAACTTCCAATTCTTCGGGGATCTCTGTTGCAATATTAATATTCCAGCAACTCTAACGACATGCAACTATCAGTGACAAAAGAAGAGATCGAGGAGCTAAGCAGAGGCATCTCAGGGTCGTATGTAAAAGGTCGTGCTGCCAGGCAACGAGATTTGAATTCTCCAACCATTACAAACAACTACCGTTTCTGAATCGACTTCTTCCATAATTAGCAACTCACAGTGCCAATTCCTCAAAATCCCAAATGTTTGTTCCTCATATTCCAGTTAATTTTGGGTGATTGGGTTTTTGGCGGTTTCAATTGATTTGTGATTTTCTATGGCTGTTATTCTTGGTGGTGGATATGGCTGGTTTGGGTGAAATGAGAAACATTAATTCTTGATAAAGTTAAAATCGGATAAAGGACAAATCTGAAGCCTCTTGAACTCCTGGTCTCACGGTCGTTGATAGTTTGAGAACTAAAACAACCAGATCTAATCGGATCTACAATGAATATGGAAACCAATTTACAGAGCCAATCGATCTTCGCCTTTTGGTAACAAAGCGAAAGATGAAGTACCCAATCCCGATTTGTGTGAGAGAGTAATAGAAGAATCAGTTTTATAGAGTAATGCAGAGAGAATCAAGTAACACATACGAACAAAGAAGGGAATGGAGCAGAGGGTTGAAGAAGAACGAATAAAGCCTTTTAATTTTTTGTTCTAGTTTTCTTTTTTATTATTATTATTTTTTTATTTAATTTAATTTAATTTAATTTAATTTATAAATAATATCAATAAGTCATGGGACATGTGTCATGTTTTGAAGGGTAGCCACATGTACGTGCTTCCGTTAGTTTTATTGATAGAAGTACCATATCCGTGGTTACCCATAAAAGAAGTACCATGTATAATACAAAATAAAACTTATGAAGAAAAAATAAAGTTATTAAAACCTAAGGATCAAAAGAGCATTCAACCCTTTACATTGAGATTATATTTTGCAAATTAGTCATTTTTAACGGTGTATCTTTACAAATTTTGTATTGATAGGTATGAACCAGAATTTATTAATGAAATCATTGAATGGGTGAATTCGATATTAGTAAAAAATACATGCTTCAAAGTTGCGCAGTCTCCAAAGTCCCGTGTACGATATGTGAAGCCACTTTTAGATATACAAGAAAGTGACAATACATGCATGGTAGGTATCTTTGAAACTGGTGGAATTGATAAGACAATTATCACCAAAGCCATCTACAATTCGATTGCCTCTCTAACTGAAGGTAGTTGTTTTATCATTAAAGAAACTTCTAGCCAATCCTTTTGTAAAATTCTTGATTGTTCTTATTATGTGGTTTAATAATGGACACCGTGCACAATCTGAGGTTTTGTCCCTTTGAATCAAAATTAAACTATTTATCATTTCATGTCATTATCATGTAGCTAATATTTATGGTTGTCTTCTTAACCCAGAAAACATAAGAAGTGACAGAGGAAATCAACCAATTCATGCATTAGACAGTGAAAAACAAGTCAAAGACTTGATAGACTCGGGTGAGTTCTTGAAAGCATTACGGAAAATTCCAGCCAAAAGGGTTTGATTCATTTGCAAAACTTTCAATTGTTCTAATTTTGTGGCTTTTAATAATGCACACCGTGCAAAATTTGAGGTTTTGTCCCTTTGAATTAAAATAAAACTATCTATCCTTTCATGTCATTATCATGTAACTAATATCTATGTTTCTCTTGTAAACTCAGAAAACAGAAGAAGTGATAGGAGAAATCTAGCTCTTCGTGCATTAGACTATAAAAAACTTGGAAAAGGAGTTAACCATTTTTTTTTATTCATCAAAAAAGTTGTCAAAGACATGAAAGTTGTCAAAGAGATGATGGATTCGGGTGAGTTCCTAGAAGATTATGAAATGGGCACAGATGTGCGCTCTTTTGATTTGGGAAGTATTCTAGCAACTACAGGTAACTTCTCAGATGCAAGCAAGCTTGGACACGGGGGTTTTGGAACTGTTTATAAGGTGATCATTTCAATAGCATTAATTGGTATTTAATCTTCATGTAAACTATTTTTTGGTTAGTAATATCTTGAGTATGATGACTTTGGTCGTAGGGCACATTACCAGGAGGTCAAGAGATTGCGATAAAGAGGCGTTCCGAAGCCTCACGCCAAGGCATAGAAGAATTTAAAAATGAGGTGGCATTGATTGCAAAACTTCAACACATAAATATTATTAAGCTTCAGGGATATTGCATAACAAGAAAAGAAAGGATTGTAATCTACGAGTACATGCGGAACAAAAGCTTAGACTCATTTATATTTGGTTGGTTTCTAGTACAAATTCCTAATATCTTGCAATGCTTGATAAACTATATCTTGTTTAAGTAAAAGCTGATTTATTACAATTGCTAAAATTGTTCTCTTGAATGGAAAATGAAAACCTTGCAAGATCAAAACCGAAGCACGTGTTTGGATTGGGAAATGCGCGTCAACATCATTTTGGGAATAGGTCGTGGGCTTCTTTATCTTCACTGTGGCTCTAAATTGAAGATCATCCATAGAGATTTGAAACCCAGCAACATTCTTTTGGACGAGGAGATGAACCCCAAAATATCTGACTTTGGCATGGCAAGGATTATTGGTGAAGGCAAAGAAACCGAGGCAGACGCAACTAGACTAGCTGAAACTCTGTAAGCACAATTTTCAATCCCCTAACTATGTTTAGACAAAGAATGTACCTAGGCCTACCTTATCCACTAATGAAATATGTTGGCATGCAGTGGCTATATGTCTCCGCAAACCATGGAAATCGAGCAGCAGACAAACAGAATATGTGGAACTTAGTAAGTACAGTTTTCAGTCCTCTACTCTTTTTACACAAAGAATATACAAGTGCCTACCTTTATCATAAAATATGTTGGCATGCAGTGGCTATATGTGTCCGAAGTACGCGGTACATGGATCATTCTCAACAAAAATTGATGTTTTTAGCTTTGGTGTGGTTCTACTTGAGATTATAAGTGGAAAAAAGAATTATGCGTTGTTTGATGACGGCAGGACCTGCCTTATACATTATGTAAGTGTGCCTTATATATTTTGTAGTCATTAATTTCGTTGGTCATTTCATACTTCAGTCCAATTCTATTTTAAAATTGTATCAGGTGATGACATTGTGGGTAGAAAATAAGGTATTGGATTTAATGGACCAAACTCTACGTGAAGTTTGCAAGGCAGATCAGTTTGTAAAATACGTAAATATTGCACTCTTATGTGTACAAGAAGACCCAAATGACCGCCCCACCATGTCAGATGTTGTTACCATGCTTGACGATGAAGCTGCAGTAGTTCCGACTCCAAAACCACCAGAATTTGTTGGACAGATCGGAGGCCTTGCTAACGAAGCTAGTTTCTCTATTAGACTGGACACATGTATGGATCTAACTAGTAGTTTAGAAGGAAGATGATCAATAATGCAAAAGATTCTAGTAGACCAAACATTTGATATCATATGGTAGAGTAGCCAAGCTGCTTGTAGATATCGTGCTACCTGAAAAATCTCAAGTAGTATTTTGGACCGTTGGGTTTAGCATTCCTTGAATGAATCAGACGTTACTTTTTTATGGGCCAATACGTGTGCAACCATTACTTTGTTAAGAAGCACTTTACGCTTTTCCAATTACTGAAAGACACTCAAGATTCTACCCTCAAGCGCGTCAAACATTCCGCAGCTCATGCCAATTTTCTATGGATAGTTTTCATCAGTAGGAGTTTTAACTCAAATAAATGATGATTTAATAATTTATTCATATTTACGTCACTAAAGGAAGGCTCAGAACCTCATAGCTAGGGGCATGGTGGCCATAAACTCTAGAGGAATGCCTTGAGGATAGTGGCTTTGATGTTTGAGCAAGGACTGCAGGTAATGTAGGGCTGAGGCCTTAGCCATGGCCCATGACCTTTTAATTCACTTCATATTCCAACTTAAAGTGACACATGTGGCCTCATCCACCTAGAATGTTAGGTCCGTTCCTAAATATCTTTAAAAGGGAATGCTAAAATCATATTAAAATATTTTTTGAAATTTCAACATAAATTTCAACTATATATGCTTTTTAACTTTGTAAATTCTTTCAAAATAAAGACAAATCTCTATAAACCTTAAAGAATCTCAACATATCAATGATATACCAAATTAAATTACCACTTATCTAAAATTTTTAAGCTTATAGTTAATAAAATATATGTAAATTTAATCACTTAATCATTACTTTATCAGAATAGATAAAAAATACATTTTAGTAATTTTGATAAAACAATGTTTGAGCCATAAATGATCAAAGTTGGGTACCTAGGTGGAATGGAATACGACAGCTGAATAACGACTCCATGTACATGTGCAAGAGTTCGTGGAATGGCTACGTTTGGCAAGAGCCATTCATTAAGGCATCTTTTCCCACTCGGAAACCCTACACTATGATTAATCTGAGGGTGGCCGCAGGATGTTGATAAAACATTTGAATAGTCGATATTACTTATTGTACACCACAAAAATTGCTTTCAACTCAATCTTTCCCTACTACCACCGTTTCTCTCTCTCCCACTCTGTGATTTTAGAAACACTAGCCCAGCTGGACCCCTTGCCGCTTACCATCGTTGCAAGCCTGCAAGTAATGCAAGGCCAAGCTCCTCCGAGGCGTACTGTCCCTGAACTGCTTCTTCTGCTTGTGGGCGCCACCAGAGGCGGGACCCACCTCCCGAGTGCTTGGACCTTGACGGTTCGGTGAGTGAAAGATGATTTCTGGTTTGATTCGGTGGTTTCTGTTTGGTTCCCAAGAAAGTTGAAAGATAAAAAATTTAGAATAAAAAAATGTGGGCGTTCTGAAGATTAGGAAGGCTAAGAATTGGACTTTGAGGAAGTCATATATTGAAGGTGTTTTGTCTGCGGCTTTGTTCGGGACCAGTACTCATGACTAGCTATTAGCAAAAACTGCATCTCCATCTGCACTATATAATTATCACTTTTAGGTAATTATATCGGCATAATTGATTATTAACTGCTATCCATGTGGTTACTGCGGTTATCGACCGCTATTTGCATAATAATGAGTCTTTTAGGCCGATTTAGGACTTTTAGGCCTTCTTTGGGTCTCAAAATGATTTTGAAAATATTTTGGGCCTTGTGTTAGTGATTTGGGCCTGCTTTTAGTTTTTTTTTTTTTTTTCTTCTAAGTCCTAGTGTTTTAGATGAAATCCAACTTAAAAATAATAAAAAAAAATACAAATAGCCCATGATCGATCCAGAAAATAGAAACATACAAATTACAAAAACAAAAGTAATGTACTAATGTAGAAATATATGATGGGAGTTATAAAATAGAAAAAGCATAATAGAGAGAAAAGAGAGAGAATGCGGAAGCAGAAGAATGTGTAGGCTATATCTTGTATATATATTGAATTATAATATAATAATATAATATAAATTTTTATTTATAGAGAGAAAATGATAAATTAAAAAATCCTTATACTAAATCAGGTAGAAAATAAGCCTAGAGAAAGAAAGAACATAAGCCTAAAAAATAGTATAAAATATTTTTAACAAGTAAAATAATAAAAGTGTAAATTGTAATTGAGAAGCCACAGTCCAGACGGCCCGCGCCTATACTCAAGACAGGTTGAAAATTGGCACTTCAAATGAACACCTCTCACATCTATGATTACAATTCAAACACAAAAATACAACACCTCTCACATCTATGATTTACACCACACAGTCTACAGATCGATTACATTAACACGAAATAACACCATACACTTCCTGAGCCTTTTGATTTTCTTCATGTATCACTTCAGTATTTAGCGTAGCAGGCAGCCGGTTTAGAGGTAGTGTTGGGAGATAAAGTGGTTATGGAGTTAAGTGTTGATAGACATAATTGAACACAACTCTAACTTAAAAGCCTAAGCTAATTGGTTAAGGTCCACTTAAATATATTAACTATTCTTTTCTTTTATATTTTTTTCGATATGGAATACAACATTCACAAGTGCACTCATAACAGGTAAAAAATAAAGATTTTATTGAAGAAAAAGAAGAAGAGTAGAAGAAAAGGCTATATATGCAACGTGAAGCCTCCGTAGAGGTAGAGAAACAGATACAGTGGTAGAGTGGTAGGTGGAAAAAAGTTATGCACCTGTCAATCGTACTTCTAAAAATAATTATTGAATTTGTAGGCTATGTATGGACCCATATAGCCCCCTAAGATTCATCTCCTAGGTATAGAAGGGGAATATTTTGCAATGATATGATAAGCATCCTCTGGTTGAAATGATAGAAAATTTCAATTAAATCAGTTACATGCTCTGCATCCTTTATTCGTAATGGTAAGCCAAAGAAGAAAAATCAACTGTATATTGTCTGCAAGTTGCTCCATCTTTTCCTTGTACATACTCTTGTTGCGTTCTTGTCTTGTGGATTGCTATGCTACAGATACTTTGAAGTATGGCGAGTGGATTACTGACGATGGAGGAGGAACAACCCTTGTCTCCAGTGGAGGAAGGTTTAAACTGGGTTTCTTCAATACTACGGGAAGCTCAAGCCCCAAAAGGTATGTCGGGATATGGTATAACGAATGGGATCAACAAACAGTTGTATGGGTTGCCAACAGAGACAACCCTGTAACTGACCGTTCCACTGGAGTTTCTTTTGGAATTGCAGAAGATGGCAACCTTAAGATTTGGGATACTACCGGATACGTTTATTGGAGTACAAAATGTGTTGAGAATTCTTCGTCTACAAATCGTACTGTGAAGCTCATGGATTCTGGAAACCTTGTCTTAAGGGATGAACAGTTGGCGAAGAGTCTTTGGGAGAGCTTCCAAAATCCAACGAATACATTTCTTCCAGGTATGAAGATGGATAAACTCCTCGAGTTGATTTCATGGACAGGTGATGGTGACCCGGGAAAAGGGAATTTCACGTTTAAGCAAGATCAAGAAGGAGAGGGCCACTACGTTATCACAAAAAAGCCATTGGATTATTGGAGAAGTTGGATGTCAGGCAACTTCTTGAGCTCAGATGAAATGCCCTATGACTACTTCTTGTCAAATTTCAGCAATACCAAGTTCCCACTTTTGCCAGATTCCCTAAAACAACCTCAGCTGGATAACTACGAAAGGATGAATTATACGTGAAAAACCTATATACGACTCCAAACGACACCAATAAGGGGGTTGAATAGGTGTATGCAAATAATACGCAGAATTAAAAATTAAACAATCATACAACCAAATTATGTAGAACAATAGATCACAGAGACACAAATATTTTGGTTACGAAGAGAAAACCATTTAGAGAACTCTCTAAAATGTATAACCTCTCTGAGGCAGCCAAACTCAGAAAATCAATCAACTATAAAAGAATAAGGATTACAAGAAGTTCACATTTACAAAACCTTTGCAATTGAAACTTCCTTGCATAAGACAAGCGACCCACTTGACTTCTACCGCAGTAGCCATTTCCAGAACATCTAGCACAATCCTTCTACTTGATCTCCTTTACCGGAACTCCGGTAGACTTTAGCTGTATATGATCTGTGATGAAGACACAACCTTTAACTTTAAGAGAAACTAACCCTAACACTCAATATCTTAAACGCTCTCTTAGCACATGAAATTCTTATGTGGAATCCCTTACAATTTCGTGCATAGCAGCTCTCTATATATAGACTACAAGAAAACCTAGTACTAGTTGAAATGGGAAGAAAAACTAGTTCTAATTGGAATAAGATTCATCCAAATTTTCTTCCTTATCTTGTGAGATGATTTTGGCATAGCTAACTTTCAAATTTTGAAAATCTTATTTCACAAAGATTTGTAGAATTTTGTGTTAGCTTTCCAATGCCGCTGGTTTCACCTCAATCCGATTCTTGAACCGAAAGTTATGGTCCGAATACTGATACATGTGCAGGATACAAAATTTAATCAAATCCTATTTTAACTCTAATTAAAGAATTTCGATTTGATTAAATTTAACCATATCATATAGGTCTTCTATTATGATTGGTTAAGCTTAACCACATCTTCTAGGTCTTCTCTTGATACAACACCTCGTATATATGCACTGCTGACGGGATTGTTGATGAATGTATTTTGTCACTGAATTTGGTAATTCAAAACCCAACAAACTTATCCTTTGACAATTCTGTGACAAAATTTACAAGATACATTTGAATAGATAACTCTTGTTTCTTGAAACACTCACAAAACATATTAAACGTATGTGGAATAAAAATACCCAATGTACCAATAATATAATAGATTTGAATAGAATATAATCATGAATAGTTCACCAAATCTGTTAAAACACAAAACAAATATCTTTCATAGATGCAACAAGTATATCAAAATCAAAATCATCTATGGTGTTCTATCTATTCCCAGTCTGCACTCTCTAAAACTTTATCTCCCCCTTTTTGTCATGAATGGACAAAGGGCAATAAAACACCAATAAGCCCAAGGAAAGTCAAAGAAACATAAGCATGATCAAAACTATGAATGCATAATGAGTGAAATGCAAGATCATGATAAAAAAAAATTCTCCCCCTCAATGTATGACATAAGAAAAATGTCAAATATATACATGATAAAACATAAAAGACTCATGTATTAAGCAATGATTATCCGGTAATATCTCATAATGTCCAAAATATGCATGAGAATAAAAAGATATGAAACAAAAGTTTCTTCAACATAAGCAAAGCAACATGTTCCACTCAACCCATGCTTGTATGTTGTGTGTGAAAGCTAACCATCAAGTAAGTTTAAGAACTTATACGGTGAGGGGATAGACTAGCAAGTAAAAACGTACATTACCTCATGGGAAGATTGACATGTATATCTAAACAAAAGTCAAACCTTGCTAGGGCCGTGTCACCCTCATCCAATACACTTCCCATGTAGTAATAGCACATACTCAAACATTGTCTGGTAGTGACCGTCTCTTTCCACAATGAATATGGTCACGACTATTTCTATAGGGACAAGTTGAGCACAAATAAGACATAGTGAAATAGATTCCTTTTGGAATATGTTCATTTGTTTTCTTGTTTCACTATTTTTCTCTTTGAGAATGTGTCTTTAATCATTTAGTGCTTAAACCAAATTAGAGGAATGCTGGAATTTTTAGGTCCTAGGTTCAACTAGCATTTGATCAATTTGATAGACACAACTAGTCAATCTTCCTCATATAGTTGCCTAACATAACTCACCCTTAAGGCCAAATTCATACTCAATTTAAGCTTAAATGTGCACAAGAGTTTAAGCATAGGTAAAATGTACCATAGAAGCATAACCTTAGGCAAAAAAAAAATCAGTCCATTAATAAATATTCATCCCATGTATAGTAAGCACATTTTGAGATATAAGGAATTGGATCCATGAAGTATACATGAGAAATTTATGGACTATCAAGGTGCATATGACAAAAATAAGGAGACAACCTAAAAAATATATTTTTGTCTTTTTGAATTTTTTTAAAATAAAATGCACAAAATTAATGCAATGCATATATATGCAAAACTGAAATTAAAAACAAAAAAACAATAAATGCAATGCAATGAATGCTACATGCTCTAGGATATGAAGAAATATGCAAGACAATCAATCCTAAGCATGTTATGGACCACCTTACTCTAGGTGAGTTCACCACCACTCTCCCTCAAAGGGTGAATGGTATCGACCTTCCTAACCCAAACCTTCTTAACCCTAGGTACAGATTTGTGACTCTTGTCAAACTCATCTAACCTAGATAACACTCCTTCATCATTATGCATAACCCCTCAAAACATTTCCTACCCCTGATGCAACGCGAGTTTGGGACCTCGTCACCATCTTTCGGGGTGTCTTCATGCCATCATCTATTTGGGTCTTCCTTATATATTCCCAAGCCTTTTGGTCTACATCATCCTCCCCAGGTTGGACAAAATTTGACCTCGAATTCGGATCCTCATCTGACGAATCACCTGTGAATGGAACAAAGTGTTTGACATTGAAAAAATTAGACATCTTGATATGGCTAGGTAGCTTTAACCGGTAGGCATTTGAATTGATCTTCTCTATAATCTCTATCGGACCAATCTTGCGGGCAGCCAACTTGTTATATTCGCCAACAGAAAACCTATCTTTAGTTAACACAGCCCACACAAAATCCCCCTCCTTGAACTCTATGGCACGACGCTTCTTATCCGCATCCTCCTTATACTTTGCGGTAGATTTCTGTAAATTATGGATGGTGAACTTGTGACCTTCTTGTATCTAGGGTATTAAGTCTTCAGCTGTAGCATGTGTTCGCTTCAAATCTGGAAGAGGTACCAAATCCAATGGGGCATGAGGATTACTCCCATAAATGATGGTAAATGGGCTAAGGCCGGTGTTTTGGTTAGTGGAACGGTTGTAAGCGAACTCAGCTTGGAACAATTTCTGATCCCATGACTTGATATGCTCCCCCACCAAACTCCGAAGTAAGGCTCCTAATGATCGGTTAACAGCCCATGTTTGCCCATCCGTCTGTGAATGATTTGCACTACTAAAATCGAGCTTTGTATGTGATAACCTCCACAAACATCGCCAGAAGTGGCTAAGAAACCTTGTGTCGCGGTTAGATATGATAGACAATGGTAGGCCATGGAGGCAGTAGACCTCTCTGAAATATAATTGTGCGACATTCACCGTGTCGGCGTCTTTTTACAAGCAATGAAATGCACCATTTTTAGAATCTATCAACAACTACAAAGATGGAATCATTACATTTTTGGGTTTTAAGTAAGCCTAGCATGAAGTCCATGTTCACATTGGTCCATGGCCCCTCCAGAATAGAAAGGGGCATATATAACCCGGCATTAGTAGCCGACCCCTTGGACACTTGACATACTCTGTAGCTCTTCACAAGTTTGTCTACCTCTTTCCGCATACTCGGCCAATATAACTGGTCTGCCACCAGTTGTAATGTTTTATCCCTTCCCATGTGACCTTCACTATAGTGCTCATGGATGATTTTCAACCTTAGACTACCTCCGGGAATGCACAATTGAGTACCTTTGAAGAGGAACCCATTATACAAATTGAAGTCTCTTCGCACGTCCGATGACACCTCCTCAATAATAGGACCAAAAAACGGGTCACTAAATAAAGAATCTTTTAATAATTCAAAACCTAGTACCTCTGACTTCATGGTGACTAATAGTGATGATTTCCGGCTGAGGGCATCTGCCACTTTGTTCAATGCTCTTGACATGTGCTTGATTGTGAAGTTGAATTGTTGGACAAAAGCGGCCCATTTAGCATGTCGAGATGATAGTTTATCTTGACTGCTAAGGTGTTTTAGTGCTTCATGGTTCGACTACAAAATAAAGTCGTTGTAGGGGAGGTATGAGCTCCAATGTTTCAGTGCTTGTAAAATGCGTAGAACTCAATATCATAAGTGCTATAATTGAGTTGTGCGCTCTTCAATTTCTCACTAAAATAGGCCACCGGTTTGCCCTTTTGGCTGAGTACTGCTCCAATGCCTATTTTTGATGCATCATAATGCAACTCAAAAGGTAGGTCGAAATCTGGAAGGACTAGTAATGGAGTGGTGGTCAATTTGACCTTGATCAACTCGAAGGCGGTAGTGATTGCTTCACTCCACGAGAATTTACCCGCCTTCATACACTCCGTAATCGGTGCAAATATGGTGATAAAGTTGTGAATAAAGCGCCGATAAAAAGATACTAACCCATGGAAACTGCGTACCTCATGTAGCGTAGTGGGGAAAGGCCAATCCCGAACTGCTGCTATCTGTGACTCATCCACCGCCAACCCGTCTTTAGACACCACATATCCAAGGAAAAGAACTGATTCCGTCATGAAATTGCACTTTGGTGGGGCTGCATAAATATTCTCCATGCGCAAGACACTTAGTACCTCCCGTACATGTTGAATGTGCTCCTCAGTGGTAGAGCTATAAATGAGGATATCATCGAAGTAGACGACTACAAACTTTCCAATGAAAGGGCGGAATGCCTGATTCATAACCCTCATAAAGGTACTAGGGGCATTAGATAAGCCAAACAACATCACTAACCATTCGTAGAGTCCTTCGCGTGTCTTGAACGCGGTCTTCCATTCGTCATCAACCCGTACCCGAATTTGATGGTACCCACTCTTCAAGTCTAACTTTGTAAATATTGTTTCCCCACTCAATTGATCTAGTAAGTCATCCAATCGAGGAATAAGAAATCTGTACCTTACTGTGATCTTATTGATGGCGCGGCTATCGACACACATTCTCCATGATCCATCTTTCTTAAATGTAAGCAAAACTGGAACTGTACATGGGCTCAAGCTCTCCCGGATATGTCCCTTGGTTAGTAACCCCTCTACTTGTCGGCGTAGCTCTTCATGCTCCTTGGGACTCATGCGATAGTGTGGTCGGTTGGGGAGACTAGAATCGGGCACCAAGTTGATTTGGTGTTGAATGTCGCAAAGAGGCAGCAGCTCTTCGGGTAATTTTTCTGGGAACACATCAGAAAACTCCTCCACCAACCCCTTGATTGCTTCTGGGACCTCCTCCTCCGTGGGAGTGAACTCCTTCCCAACTAGGACATATACTTGATTGAAATCTCGCATCTCCTTAATGAATTCCCTCTTAGCCAAGAGATTTTGGCCCTCCCCTTTAGAAGGTTTAGGTTTGTCTCTCAGATTAGGCAAAAGAGTGAGTTTCACACTGTCCACCAAAAAACTATAGGTGTTCTTCCTTCCATCATGATGAGGATTCCTATCATATTGCCATGGCCTCCATAGCAATAAGTGGCATGCGTCCATGGCCACCACGTCACGCCAAGTTTTGTCTTTATATTTTGATCTAATTGAAAAAGTCACAAGGCAACGTTTGGATACTATTACCTTGTTTCCCTTCTTGAGCCACTCCAAGCGGTATGGTGTAGGATGTTTCTCTATTTCGAGGGCTAATTTCTGGACCGCTTCTTCTACCACCACGTTTTCACAACTACCTCCATCGATGACAAGCTTGCATACTTTTCCCCCTATAGTGGATGTGGAGTGAAAAAGATTATGGCGCTGCCCATCGTCACCCTCCTCACAGGGTCTAAAGCATATTCTTCGTACCATCAAAGAGGACTGTCATCTCCGGTTACAAATTCTCCATCATCTTCCCCATGGTTGTCAATGGTAGTGTCATACTCCTCTTCCTCACCTTGTTCATCAAAGGTGTCTCCTGACTCAATAAGTAAACGCTTACCAGATTTGTCCCCTTTGCGGCAATCCGCCATCCGGTGGCCCAGTTCTCCACATCGAAAGCATTTAGGGCCGCTCGTAGTTGCTTCTCGATTGGATGGACCTGTTGTGGTTGGGGTCCGATTTTGATTTGGGGGTTGTGTGGGGCTTCGAGCCGTGAATGGCCCGCTTGATCAGTTTGCGCTTCCTCCGGTTCCACGGCCAAAAACTCCATAGCACCCTCGTGAGGCCGTCTTCTCTAGCAAAAGTGCTCTTTGATGGGCCTCTCACACATTCTTGGGATCAAAGAGGTTTAACGAATCCTGAATTTGGTGACGTAAACCTCCAATGTATCGTGACACTAGTTGCTCGTCGGTTTCGGTTAGATCAACACATGTTTAATGCCCTTGTACTCCGCGCCTTGTAAAAGGGTTCCTAGCTTCCTTTTCCATACGTTGTTCGTCTTCCTCCTCAGAGCTGGGCAGTGAGGGTTGTCGACGGCGCTCGTGGCGACCCTTCAGATTGGCTGCTCGAGCGTTGGAGGCCGCAAGTTGGGCCTTCAAATCAGCAATCGTTTCCTCCATGAGTTGACACTGCTCCTCCGTGCTTGTTTCACCGACTGCTTCCTCACTTTCATACACGTCCTCCAAATTTGCAAAGCGGTTGCCCCTTCTTCTTGTGTTTGGCGGTGCCATGGAAAGAAAACTGGAGCTCTGATACCAACTGATGCAGCGTAGGATTGTAGTGAACAAAAAAATATCAAGTTGAAGGGGTAAATATTCCTAAGATTGTGAGACTATCACAAGAATCAAAGAAATCTTCTCAAACAATAGAGACTATCTATGCTTTAAGGGAAAATAATGAAGAAACTCAAATCTGAGTATTCTTTATTGATAAACAAAATAACTAATGAAAACTGAATTGCTAAAGGCTATAAGCATATATTTATAGCCAAGACTCCTAACCCTAAAATAACAATGAAATAAAGTTAGTTTAGAAGCCTATGAAAGAAGATTAAACCAAATAGAAGACTAACAAAGAACCTAATTTGAACTGAAAAATTGAAAGATAAGATAGAATAACAAACTAACAAAGAAACCTAGTTTAAACAAAAGATTTTTGTTTTTTTTTTTGTTACAAACTGAATGCCATTAAAACATAAGAGAGTTATAGGACAGACACATTAAGCTAAGCAGCTTAGACAGATTAGCCCAATCCAAACAGACCATAAACTCCTCAAAGAAGGTGAAGATGGAAGACATCTGGGAATGCAGCCCGAAAAAACCCTTGTTGCGGCGCAATCTGATGGACAAAACTATCAGGAGTACGAATACTCCATAGAAGCATCTAAACAGACTTTCACAAAAGCCATGGAAATTTAGATGCACGGTAACAGTGGAAAAGAGGTTTCCAAAAAGAAACCAAAAAGAAAGGGAAAAAAAATCCACAACACTTATGAGGAGTCTGAAACCTAATCGGATCGGGGTTAACAAAAAACAAAACAAGCATGTTACAGAATATAAACACAACAGCATTACAGAAAATAAAAGCAAGCTAAAAAGCAAAGTAAAATGTCCAAAAACCAGCAACGACAAAGAAGTCAGAGACGCTCGGGCCCACGAATCGGAGAGGGAACCAGAAGATCGGCGTAAGAGGTGGGTGGAGGTGGAGCGGCGAGAAAGAGGCCTCACATGCCGGTGTGTGGGGGACACGCGCCCGCGAGTAAGATCTACTCGCAGGCGCGTGTGAAACATGCATCGTCGCGTGGAGGTTGGATGGGCAGATCGCTGGTGGCAGGCAAAGGCGGAGACGGCCAGGAAGCCTGTGGAGTGGCTCGTGTGCATCCATGACTTCCTGAAATCAAGAGAATAGATTTTGAAAAAAACATATCCAAAGATTTCTAGAAAAAAAGTAAATCCAGACTTGGAGCGGCTGAAAATGGTGATGGTCGAAGGTTTTGCGGTGAAGGATGGACCGTTGTAATTTTTGGACAGAGATAAGGCCTCCGAGGAGGCAGATAGGGTCTCCAAAGAGATGATTTTAGCCTCTGATGAGGCTAGAAAGGGTGGGAGAGGGATAGAGAAAAAAGGGGAGGGGGGGGGGGGGGGGGGGGAGGAGAAAGCCATCACTCCTCCAAGTCTGCCGAGAATGAGCTTGGGAGATGTTTCTGGAGGAGAGAGAAGAGAGCGTTTTACTTGAATCTTATGGAATCCTCGAAGACACCATTTAAACAAAAGATTAAAAGCTAAGATAAGTGTCTCTGATATCCATCTGCGGAATAGATGTGCCCGAGTGCGCTCGATCGCAAGCACAGGGGCGATCGATTCTCACTACCATAGAAGGGTGAGCTCGATCATGCGATCGATCTCGCTCACAGGGGGTAATCGGTCGCAGTTCCAGGGACTATCATCTTAATACCAGGACTTGGGCGCTCGATCGCAGTCAATGTGCGATCGATCGCAATTCCAGAGACCCCTGCTGCAGAGCGAGTTTGGGATCTCGTCACCATCTTTCGGGGTGTCTTTTCCCCATCATTTGTTCAGGTCTTCCGTATATATTCCCAAGCCTTCTGGTCTACATCAGATACTCTGAAGCTGGGCAAGTGGATTATTGACAATGGAACAACCCTTGTCTCCAGTGGAGGAACGTTTGAAATGGGATTCTTTACCTCCTCTAACCAGAAAAGGTTCCTTGGGATATCGTACAAATGGGATCGACCAACATATGTATGGGTTGCCAACAGAGACAACCCGGTAATTAACAGTTCCACGGACGTTTATTTTGGAATTGCAGAAGATGGCAACCTTCAGGTATGGGATACCGTTGGAAAGGTTTATTGGAATACAAGTGTTGAGAATTCTTCGTCTACAAATCGATCTGTGAAGCTCATGGATTATGGAAACCTGGTCTTAAGGGATGATTAGTCGGCGACGAGTCACTGGGAGAGCTTCCAAAATCCAACGGATACATTTCTTCTAGGTATGAAGATGAATGAAGAGTTGACATTGACTTCATGGATAGGTGATTGTGACCCGGGATGCAGGAACTTCACGTTTAAGCAAGATCAAGAAGGAGAGGGCCACTACGTTATCTCAAAAAAGCCAAAGCCACTCGTTTATTGGAGAAATTGGATCTTGAATGAAATGCCCAATACCATAGCTAACTTGTTATCAAATGTCACCAAATTCAACAGTACGGCCATTATTAGCTGCAAGCAGTATCAGAAATTGCTCGGGCTGGCGTATGCCAAGTGAATAGCTGATCATTACAAGAATTTTAATAATAGTTGCACAAGGTTAGTGATGAATTATAATATATACGGGGGAATTACAGTACTATCAGAGCAGGGATTTGACATGGAGGGAACCGGAAAACGAATGTAGCATTTACAATGCTTGTAGGAATTTCGGCAGCTGCAATGTTAACAATAAGTTGGTATGCAAATGTTTGCCCGGGTTTCAGCCTGCTAACCCAGGGAATTGGAATTCTAGAGATTTTTTGGATGGGTGCACCAGAAATTGGAAATCATATGACAAGTGCGACAAGTTCTTGAGCTTAAAGATGATGAAAGTGAGCAAACCAGACACTAATGTGGAGGCAAAAAACGAAGCAGAATGTAGAAAGGAGTGCCTTGACTACAGCCAGTGCCAGGCTTATTCATTTGCTCTAAGCAGCTCGCAACGAACTCGCGGGACCTACAAATGCCGGATTTGGACTTCGGATCTAAGTAATCTTCAAGAGGACTACACAAAAGGTGGTAGTGACCTCTCTGTCCGCGTGGCAAAATCTGCTATATATAGGTACTCCTTTTACACATAATTGGAATATGTTGGGATCAACCGGCTAAACTAGTAAAAGTTTTTTATTTTTTTATTAAGAAATTAAATAAATAATCATTGATGTTAAAAAGGAAGTGACAAACCACCTCTGCTGGTATGGGTTTTTAAAATCACAGCACTAATCTTTCTTTTTATGCTTGACAATGACATTACATTACACTCAAAATCCATAGTTCTGTTTAATTTTGTTGGGTTTTGAATTGCCAAATTCAGTGACAAAATACATTCATCTGCAATCCCGTCAGCAGTGCATATATATGAGGTGTTGTGTCAAGAGAAAACCTAGAAGATGTGGTTAAGCTTAATCAATCATAATAGAAGACCTATATGATATGGTTAAGTTTAATCAAATCAGAATTCTTTAATTAGAGTTAAAATAGGATTTGATTAAATTTCGTATCCTGCACATGTATCAGTATTCGGACCATAACTTTTGGCTCAAGAATTGGATTGAGGTGAAACTAGTGGCATTGGAAAGTTAACACAAAATTCTAAAAATCTTTGTGAAATAAGATTTTCAAAATTCGAAAGTCAGCTATGCCAAAATCGTCTCGCAAGATAAGGAATAAAATTTGGATGAATCCTATTCCAACCAGAACTAGTTTTTCTTCCCATTTCAACTAGTACTAGGTTTTCTTGTAGTCTATATATAGAGAGGTGTTATGCACAAAATTGTAAGGAATTCCACATAAGAATTCCATGTGCTAAGAGAGCGTTTAAGATATTGAGTGTTACGGTTAGTCTCTCTTAGAGTTAAAGGTTGTGTCTTCATTACAGATCATATACAACTAAAGTCTATCGGAGTTCCGGTAAAGGAGATCAAGTAGAAGGATTGTGCCAGATGTTCTGGAAATGGTTGCAAAGGTTTTGTAAGTGTGAACTTCTTGTAATCCTTATTCTTTTATAGTTGATTGATTTCCTGGGTTTGGCTGACCCGGAGAGATTTTACATTTTAGAGAGTTCTCTAAATGGTTTCCTCTTCGTAACCAAATATCTGTGTTCTTGAATGTTTATTTCATATCGTATTTGGTTGATTTTTAATTGTTAGGTTAGATCTAATTCTGCATAATTTTTGTTAAATACCTAGACAGTTGATTAGGTGTCGTTTGGAGTCGGTTTTAGAATTTTCAAATTTTATTCGACAATTTGAAAAAATAAACTCGTCTGTACATGATCACTTGTCACTACTCGTGGGCTGCCACGGTATTTACAGAAGTACTTAACATGTCAAGCAGCTTGTTACCATGTTATAATGCTAGATAGCTTCATATAAACTACAAGGGCTAAACTTCTTTTAGTGTTTAATTAATGTTCCAAATTTTATACCTTCGCAGAATTAACTGTGAGGAATTGTGAGCCTTGTGGCACAAACCTGATCCCCTATCCGTTGAGCACTGGACCAAGTGTCGGTGACGCAATGTACTTTAGTTTCTACTGCAACAATTCTACAGACCAGGTTAGCTTCAAGACACCCAGTAGCACCTATCGAGTAGCCAGTATCGATCCAAGTACACAAACATTTGTCAAGAAAACCACGGAGAACATCCTAATCCTAGAAATTCATCAGGAAATCTGCGGCTCAATTGGCCATTTAATGTGACGGTTCGAAGTTTTTTTGGCAACAATAGTTCTGAAGCTGAAGTTGAAGCTGAAGTTCACATCAACTGGGAGACCCCACAACTGCCAACCTGTATGTTACCCGAAGACTGCAAGGACTGGCCAAATTCATTTGCAAAAAAGCAAAAGGTGGAAAGATGAGGTGTCTTTGTACTGAAAACTTGCAATGGGATGGCTCAATTTTAAATTGTACTAAAGGTTAGGACACTATTTCATTTGCCTCTAGCAGATTAAGATTGCTCTATTAGTGAAGGAGCCTCTCCTATATATATATATATATATATTCTTTTTTAAATTAGTAGTGATAATCAAACCCCGGACCTCTTTCTCCATTGCATTTCATCAGTGTTCATAAGAGTTTGCCATGTTCAGCTAAGGATTTGTGCAGCTTTCTAAAAGTTTTATTTTCTTTTATGTATAATCACTTCTAATTGTACGTTAGAATTTTGAAGGTTTTTGGAAGAACTTCCAAATCCTCTTTAGCTTATTGAGAGGTCTAGGTTTTTGGTATTATGCTTACCTTGTACTAATAATAGACATTAAAATTGAGATAATTAATCAAAGGTAAACAGTATATTTGTGGAATTTGACTTATCATTTTGATTTTTCCATCAGAGCATGTAGGAGGCGATTTTCCTCTGCCTTCTGAAGAGCATTCAAAAGGGAAGATATCGTTGACTTTGATTGTTATGATACCTCTAATAGTAATGTTTCTTCTCGCAAGTTCAATTGTTTGTATATATTTGTGGAGAAGAAATATGGCCAAGAGACAAGGTAATTGTTTTGAAAAATGTGTTAGAATATAAATTAAATGATTCAATTCATCAATTTCTATCTGTTTAAGCTTTTGGGATAATTGTTAATTTTAACAAAAAACAATATACCAAGCACAATCTTGAATCAAAATAAAGCCATTTACTAGCTCTTTTATGTAATTAATTATCATGCAACTATAATTTATATATATGGTTGTCTTCTAAACTTAGAAAACACAAGAAGCGATAGAAGAAATCGAGTACTTTGCACATTATACAGTGAAAGACATCTCCAAGAATTGATGGGCTCGGGTGAGTTTAGAAAAGAAGATGAGAAAGGCATAGATGTACCCTTTTTTGATTTGGAAAACATTCAAGCAGCTACAGATAACTTCTCAGATGTAAACAAGCTAGCTTGGACAAGGGGGCTATGGGCCTGTATATAAGGTAATTTCATCTACATTAATTGGTGTTAGTGTTCTTGTAAACTAGTTTCTAGTCATTGGTAATATCGTGAGTATGGTGTCTCAGGGCACATTTCCAAATGGTCAAGAAATTACGGTAAAAAGGCTTTCAAGTGTCTCAAGACAAGGCTTATAGGAATTTAAAAATGAGGTGGTGTTGATTGCAAAACTTCAACATAGAAATCTCGTTAGACTTCGGGGATATTGCATAAAAGGAGATGAAAAGATTTTACCCTATAAGTACATGCCCAACAAAAGCTTAGACTCATTTATATTTGGTCCGTCTCTAAAATTAATTCCTAATCTTTGCTAGAGCTTGATTAACTATATATATGAGTAAAGGCCGACTTGTTTATGCTATTGACACTATTCTTTGAATGGAAAACTCGCAAGATCAAAAGCTAAGCATGCGTTTGGACTGGGAAATGCACGTCAACATTGTTTTGGGAATAGCTCGTGGGCTTCTTTATCTTCACCACGACTCCAGATTGAGGATCATCCATAGAGATCTGAAAACCAGTAACATCCTTTTAGACAAGGAAATGAACCCCAAAATCTTTCACTTCGGCTTGGCAAGGATTGTTGGAGGCCAAGAAACTCGGGCAAACACAACTAGAGCAGTTAGAACTTAGTAAGCACAATTTTCAATCCCCCAACTTTGACTACACAAAAAATATACAAGTGCCTAACTTATCCACTAATGAAATATGTTGGCATGCAGTGGCTATATATCTCCAGAGTATGCATTAGATGGACTTTTCTCAGTTAAATCCGATGTTTTTAGCTTTGGTTTAGTTTTACTTGAAATTATAACTCGAAAAAAGAATACAGGATTTTATCGGTCAAAACAAGCCATGAGCCTTATAGGTTATGTAAGTGCATTTAACTTTTGGTAGTCATTAATTTCCTTGGTTATGTTATACTCCAGGAAACTCTAATTTGAAAATTGTCACAGGTGTGGAGATTGTGGGTTGAAGAGAAGGTGTTGGACTTAATGGACCCGGCTCTACAAAATGTTTGCAATGCAGATCAATTTGTGAAGTGCATAAATGTTGGGCTCTTATGCGTACAAGAAGACCCAAATGACCGCCCCACCATGTCAAATGTCGTTACCATGCTAGATGGTGAAGCTGTAACAGTTCCAACTCCAAAACAGCCTGCATTTATTCCATGGAGAGGCCTTTCTAGCAAAGCTTCTTCTTCTAGTAAACCAGATAGTACATATACAGAATTAACTAGTAGTGTAGAAGAGAAACATGATACTACTTGATACCAGATAGTACATATACAGAATTAACTAGTAGTGTAGAAGAGAAACATGATACTACTTGATACCAACGCAAGTTATTGTGACTCTGTCCTCTATTGGACTTGCAAAGAGTCTGAATATCAGACGCTACTTTCTTATAAGCCAATATGTGTGTAGCTATTAACATTAGTCCATATAGGAAGTATAACTAACATAGGTAAAATTAAGAGGCACTTCATGCTTTTCCAATTATTGAAAGACAGTAAGCTTTGTTTGTTTTGATGGATTTTTCCTATTTTTTGTGTTTGATATAACCGAAAATTATGGACAAATCCAAAATATTTTTGATTGGCTAGAAAAATCTAATTTATTTTGTAAAATGGTTTCCCTTTTTTAAAATTGTAGACAATTTTTTGAGTTAGAGCTTCTATTTCTTGCACCCACTCTCTTTTAGTTCACGTAGATGCTACCGGAGTTTGCCGAAATCCATTGCTTGAGGTCGCCGAAAACCGCTGCTAGTCGGCCGCCAGTCACTATACAGAGTTTGCCAAAATTCTCCACCAATGTTCATAGGAAGTCATTGGCCGTTTTGGGTCGCTGTCAAAGGACATCAGCTATTGTCCGCCTTCACCGATTTTTCGTACAGTTAAGCCAAACAAAATATTCCCCAGCTTGTGCCAATTTTCTATTAGACAGTTTTCATCAATAGGGGTTTTAAACAAAATTTGTGCTTCTTAGAAGTCAAACTAGGGAAGAGTGGAAAGTATTACACCCGAAAATTAACAATTTGATTAAATCAAAAATTAAGAATGCTCCTTTACCGTTAACCTCAAGATGTGAAGGCTCTGTTTGGCATTGGTCCGGAACTGTTTAGTGGCTTGAAATTGTAGCAAAAATTGATTGATATGAAAAAAAGAAAAAAAATAAAAAGAAAAGTAAGAATGGTATGAAAAAGTGAAAAAATTTTGTTTTATAGTTATTTTTTTTATTCGAATAGTAAGAAGAAGTGATTAATGCATATGATATAAAAAGTAAGAATATAGTAAGTTGAATTTTTTTGATAAATAGTGACTAGCTCTTGCCAAATGGTGCCCAACGCTTTTGGAGCACAAGATTACAACGTCGTAAAGGCATCCTAGAAGATTTTCCTTTGACGCTAATCGTCGTAGGAATCCCCTGTCGGCCGCCAATCACCATCAGAGTTCGCCAGAGGTTGCCATCGGTGTTTGTAGGAAATTGCTGGCCCTTTTTGGCTATTGTCAAAGTTCATTAGCTATTTTCTGCCATCGCAGATTTTCGGTATGAACCAAACACCGAAAAATATTTTTAGAGAAATCATTTTTTTCCTAGAATGAAAACCATTTTATCAAGAACACAACAAGGTTATATGATTGATAGGATTTACCTTGAGAAGATAGGCAAAAAGAACAAGAATTTGGGAATGATAGGGAATGTTAGTATCGGGCTTCTCTCACTTCTCCTCTTCACTCTCACAACAGTGGTGGCTGAATTTTAGACCTTACGAAGTCTTCTAGGGTTTTAGTGTTAAAAAGAGGCCAAAGGTCAAGTTTTTAGGGCTTTGGGAGCTAAAAATCGAGTTTCTGTCGCATTATGACCGATCCTAGCTAGAAATTGGAGGACCTATCCTTTTTGGTTAAATCATCCTGCTAAATTGAAGAATCGATCATCTCTCTTTATTTATTTATTAAAATCATTAAGTCATTGTTGAAATAAATTTTGTTATGTAAGAATGTGTATTGTAAACTAGATTAAATTTTTAAAAAGGATTTTATTTTTGAGAATATTAATTACTCCGTCCACACAAAAAAGCGAGAGTGCCAAAGCAAATCCATGAGATCAAGGATTTCCATGTTACTGTAAAACGAAAGGATGCACTCACTGTCAAAATCAAGAGGAGGATTAAGGATGTCGTGAAGTTTAAAGTAGCTTTACAACTTGAAGCAATCCCTTACTCCAGGTTTGAATGTGCTGGAACTGTGAAGAAATTGATTAGCTACTACCAAAGACCCTAATATTTGCTCAAGTTGTTCGGCTTATTGTACCCTATTTCAGCTTATTATTGTGAAAAGCCTATGGTAGTGATAATCATAACACCAGCGTGAGTGAACATTCACTCACGCTGATGTATTTTATAATATTATTTTTTTTATATTACTGTTCATTTTTTTAATAATATAATAATATTATAATACACCAACGTGAGTGACTATTCACTCTTTCCGTTTGGGGTTTGTGTCTCCTTAATATTGTTTACTACATCTTCTCTAGTACGTTTTTAATTGCACATTTCTATCTCGTAGCAGGATGCTTGTTATGAACCCAGGGCCACTGCTTACCAGTAGCTTGCAAATTAGATGTTATGACAGTATACATTATAGGTGTGCAGATTTCAGAATCATCACATGCCCACTAATTACTACTCATGCAAACAATATATATATATATATTGCTGTGGATTTGATTTGGCCAAACTCATCGTTTTGCGTTTTTTTTTTTAATATCTATTTTTAGCTTTTAGTTTTTTTTTTTTTTTTTTAAAGAGTATTTTTATCTTATTGAAAAAATTTTGTAAGACTTTGGAGACATTGACAATTTTTTTTAGTTTGGAGTTTTGATAAGATATTATCAATTAGATAGTAGTTTGAGGGACCGTTGAGCTTTGAATGTAATGTATTACTCTATAACCCACTACAAAAAAAAGGGGAGTTTCTGACGTGGCAAACAGTGTCTTTTTTTTGCCACGTCAGTAATTACTGACGTGCGAATTAGACACGTCAGCAAAATTATTTTCTAACGTGTTAAAGTTAACACGTCAGGATTTACTGACGTGTTAATTCTTGACGCGTCAGTAAAAATTTAGCCAAATTTAATTTTGACGCAATTTTTTTAATTAGAAATAAAAATTATTAATTTCTGACGTGCCAACATTCGGCACGTCAGAAATTTCTGACGTGCCGTTTTGACACGTCAGAAATTTTTATTTCTATAATTATTATTATGTTTATTATTATTATTATTATTTTTGTTTTCTTTTGGTTTTTTGTTTTTGTTTATACAACTTATTTAATATTTATATACTTCAATATGCCTAATGCATGTTAATTACTTAATTTTATTATTTTAAGGAGATTCCAAAATATTGAACGAGCTAAATTATAGGATAATGTACGTTATATATCCTTAATTTAAGTTTGACGTACACGTACATGTCATTTTTATAACTTTGATTTGGAAAATTTGCTTTACAAAACCAATCATTCCAAAGCATATTATATATATATATATAAACATGTCGATATACTATTTTTGTATAAAATGTCATTTTCAATAAATTTGGAGATATTGGAACTTCAAGGGATGAAAACACAAAATCTTTTGTGATTAAATACTATATATTAATTTACAAACCTTTTTTCTTCTTCTTTGATTTTTGAAAAATACTTAGATTAATATTAGAACCTTTGCTATATTTTTTCTTCAATTTTTTTAATTAGAAATAAAAATTATTAATTTCTGACGTGCCAACATTCGGCACGTCAGAAATTGCTGACGTGTCGAATGTTGACACGTCAAAAATTTTTATTTCTATAATTATTATTATGTTTATTATTATTATTATTATTTTTGTTTTCTTTTGGTTTTTTGTTTTTGTTTATACAACTTATTTAATATTTATATACTTCAATATGCCTAATGCATGTTAATTACTTAATTTTATTATTTTAAGGAGATTCCAAAATATTGAACGAGCTAAATTATAGGATAATGTACGTTATATATCCTTAATTTAAGTTTGACGTACACGTACATGTCATTTTTATAACTTTGATTTGGAAAATTTGCTTTACAAAACCAATCATTCCAAAACATATTAATTATATATATATATATAAACATGTCGATATACTATTTTTAATTTGTATAAAATGTCATTTTCAATAAATTTGGAGATATTGGAACTTCAAGGGATGAAAACACAAAATCTTTTGTGATTAAATACTATATATTAATTTACAAACCTTTTTTCTTCTTCTTTGATTTTTGAAAAATACTTAGATTAATATTAGAACCTTTGCTATAATTAAGTTAATTACAATATATTATATATTATACTTACAATAATTAAATACTATATACTTAGAATATTATATTTATAGGATATAATTAAGTATATTAACGTAATTAATTATATATATCATACAATTATATTTATAAATATAATACAATTATATTTATTATATTTATATATATATATATATATATCCTGACGCGCCACTTGGCACGTCAGGAACGTGGCGCGTCAGGCGTGGCCTTGGGAAGGCCAGCGCCTGCTGGCCGTCCCATCGGCCACGCCTTGCGGCAGGCGTACATGCCTTTAAAATTTGGGATTTCTCCCATTTTTTTTTTTTTTTCCCTCCAGCTATACCTCTCCCGCCGGCTGCCTTCTTCTTCCCTCCCATTCTTTTTTTTCTTCTCTCCTCCGGCGCCCACAGCTCCCTCTCCCGCGCTCTCTCTCTCTCTCAGCTCTCTCTCCCGCACTCTCTCTCTCTCTCAGCGCGCTCCCTCTCCCGCGCTCTCTCTCTCTCTCTCGCTCTATATATCTCTCTCCAGCTCACGTGACGTGCTCCGGCCGGCCATCTCCATCACTTCGCCGGCTGAAACTTCTCCGTCGTCGATCAACTCCGGCCAGCTCGATCTCCTGCAGGTATATATATATATATATATATATATATATATATATATATATATATATATATATATATATATATATATATATTTATATATAGTTTTATTTTATATATACTGTTTTATTATATATATATATATATATATATATATATATATATATATATATATATATATATATATATTGTCTTGTTTAATCAAATTTATGTTTTATTTTGTCATGAATCCGTATGATATTTGGTTAATATATATATTGGATTGATCGAGCATTTGTGAGTAGGTATTAATTGATGGAGGTGTTTGTGTTTTTTTTTTTTTTGCTTGAAATGTTATTTACTTATTGTACGTTCGCTGTATATGCACATGCATGCATGCAAGATGATGTTTCTGATGATAGCTAGGTTTTTGTTTCATAATATAATAGTTTTTAAAATGTCGCCGGATTGTTGTTTTATTTTTTTTATTTTTTGTTTGTTTAGCTGAAAAATGTTGGCTTATTAATTAGTAAATAATTTATAGAACATTATTTAATTTCAATTTTAATCATTTGACCTTCTAATTAAGTACGTGTAGTACGTAGTGATAATTATAGAGATTTAATTCCATACTTTGTTTAATTAATACTTAAATTGAATGAGTCTTAATATTGAGACGTACATTAAATCTCTTATTAATTTGTAAGTTATACATGAATATTAATTAAATAGAGACAGTACTCCAAATGAATACACACTTTAATTGGTACTATCCCCTTATTTTTTCTAACAAATTCATATCCATGAATATTGGATATGAATATTAATTAAATAACTAACCCAGTTCTTTAATTATTTTAGGGTCTTCGATCATATATAACAAATGCACACACTACTAGGTATATATTAATACCTATACATTATCACGAAGTTTGCACTTTTGAATTGCAAAACTGCAAACATTGTGAAACTTATAGAGACTCCAAATAAATACACACTTTGGTACTATCCTCTTAATTTTTCTAACAAATTCATATCCATGAATATTGGAACTTCATATTAATTAAATAACTAACCTAGTTATTTAATTATTTTAGGGTCCCCATATATATATATATATATATATATATATATATATATATAATGCATGAATATGCATTATATATTTGCACATAAAAAATTTAAACCTATATGATAATGTATATATAGGTTTATATTTTTAACGTGGTTGAAATATTTAGGTTTATATATATGCATGTGCTTGAAATGAGGTATATATTTTTTAAGTCTTTTATATTGATTCGTAATTTATGTACGTAGCGAAAAATGAACAAGAGTTGGATGACAAAGTCTAGGGGTACGAGGGAATACAGAGACGGGTGTAGACTGTTCGTGGAGTTTGCAGTTAGTAACTGTAGAATCCCTGATGGAAAAATCAATTGCCCTTGCAAGATTTGTCGAAATTACCGGCGCCACCCGCCGGATTTCGTATTCGACCACTTGACAGGGGGAAAAGGAATGATGCCGGAATATACATTATGGTACTATCATGGTGAGAAGCATGTACAGGGTCCTGATAGACCGTCTGGTTCGAATCGCCCGGCTTCAGATGCGGGTGCAACTGCAAATCAGGGTGGAGACATGCACGCAATGTTGCGTGACTTATTCGGCATGCACGAAGTGGTCAGGGAAGACAATTGTGAGCCTCAAGTCGTAGTGCAAGGGGGTGAAGACATTGTAAACGAAGAAGCCGCTGAAGGTGACGCAGCAAAGTATTATATGCTTATGAAAAAGGCGGAGAAACCACTTCATAACAGAACAAAACATACCAAACTAAGTGCGACTGTACACTTGTACAACCTGAAGTGCGTTGGTGGAGTAAGTAACGCAAGCTTCTCGGCCTTCCTAGAGTTCATCAACCAGTTGTTGCCTGAGAGTGATGAAAAGCTGCCTGGTAATACATATGAGGCGAAAAAGTTTTTACGAGATATGGGACTTGGGTATGAGAAGATACCGGCGTGTCGTAATGACTGTATGTTATTCTGGAAGGGCACAAAGGAGTTGGATTCATGTACCGTATGTGGAAAATCTAAATGGATGGATGCAATCAATTTAGATGAGGATGGTCAACCTATATCGTCGGGCAAGAAACGTCCGGTAAAGGTGTTGCGGTGGTTTCCACTTGTACCACGACTACAGAGGTTGTTTATGTCAGAGCATACTGCACGCTTTATGAGGTGGCATGCAGAAGGCCGCACAAAGGACGGCGTATTGAGGCATCCGGCTGATGGCGAAGCATGGAAGTCATTTGACAATTTACATCCGGAGTTTTCAGCGGACAGCAGGAATGTAAGGCTCGGACTAACCTCGGATGGATTTAATCCATTTGGAAACATGAGCACATCTCACAGCACTTGGCCTGTACTGCTTATGCCCTATAACTTGCCTCCTTAGATGTGCATGAAACAGACATCTTTTATACTATCATTGATTATTCCAGGCCCAAGTTCACCTGAAATGGATATAGATGTCTACCTTCAACCCTTAATTGAGGAGTTACAAGAATTATGGAATGTAGGGGTGCCCACATACGACGTCTCAAAGAAAAAAAATTTTGTCCTACGAGCGCAATTGATGTGGACAATTAATGACTTTCCAGCATATGCAGATTTGTCTGGATGGTCTACCAGGGGTGAGAAGGCATGTCCGTGCTGTATGAACTCGACATGGTCGAAGTGGTTAAAACATGGTCATAAATGGTGTTATATGGGGCACAGACGATACTTGCCCATGGATCATCCATGGAGGAGGAACAAAAGAACATTTGACGGCAACGTAGAATTAGAATGTGCCCCTGATGTCCCAAGTGGAAACGAAATCATGAACCAATTAGAAGGGATGGTGTTTGGGGATGAGAACGCTGGTCAGGCAAGGGAGGCTGCGAAAGAAAAAGGAAAGAAGCAGAAGACGAATACTTCTAATGTAGTATTCAAGAAGAAAAGTATTTTCTTTAGGTTGCCGTATTGGAAAGATAATTTATTACGGCACAACCTTGATGTTATGCACATAGAGAAAAACGTGATGGACAACATACTTGGTACAATACTGGACATTCCAGGGAAAACGAAGGACAATTTCGCCGCCCGCTTAGATTTGCAAGAAATGGGTTTGAGACGTACACTTCATCCCTACACTGGCGAGAATGGTAAGACATATATGCGGCAAGCTACCCACACGATGTCCAAGGATGATAAGACACATTTTTTGAAAGTGTTACGGAATGTAAGGGTGCCCGATGGATATGCCTCGAACATTTCCCGTTGTATACGACTTAAGGACTGTACGATATCGGGGTTAAAGAGTCATGACAGTCACGTATTGATGCAGCAGCTTCTACCTATTGCATTGCGTGGATCACTTCCAAGCAACGTGGTTAGACCACTTGTTGAGATGTCTGCATTCTTCAGGGGACTATGTTCAACAACATTGACACAAGAGGATATTGACCGACTACAGTGTGACGTCTATATCACGTTGTGCAAGATGGAACAGGTTTTTCCCCCCAGCTTTTTCACAAGCATGGTTCATGTGGTCGTGCATCTTATCGGTGAATGCCGACTCGGTGGACCAGTACAGTATAGGTGGATGTATCCGGCAGAGAGGTAAACTTTGTTTACGAATATTTCATATTTTGTGGTTTAACTATAATACAAGACAAGTATTAACTGCACTGATTGATTGTATATTCGTTCATATTTAGGAGCCTTGGAGTTTTCAAGTCTAATGTGCGTAACAAAGCGGCCCCTGAAGGCTGCATTGCGGAGGGTTACATAGCTACTGAGTTGGTGACGTTCTGTTCGAGATATTTAGATAATACACCAACATTTCACAATAGGATACAAAGAAATCCGGATGGTTCAAAGGGACATGGAACACGAGTCCGGCTCGACCGAATCACAATGACACAGATACACCGGTATATTATGTTCAATTCGGACGACTTCCTTCAATTGCGAACGTAAGTCGATGTCATTCTTCGCCATATTGTATAGTCAATGAACTTGTAACATTTCCCGTATCGAATTATAATTAACTTCATCATCGAATTGTAGAATGCACATGGATACGCTTAGGGGGCGAACAACAGAGGATCAGTTGGAAACCCAACATTATGAGCTGTTCTGCGACTGGTACCGTGACTACATAAGAATGACGTGATGTTAACAAAATCACTTGTCGGATTATATTTGCATGCATAATGTTTTCCAAATGAACTGAAACACTCTTTAACCAAGTGTTAACATTGTATTGTAAATATTCACAGGTCGATCGATTGGATGATCGATGTAGGAAGGAACTTGGTGAGAAATTGATAATGCATTGTAGAGGGCCGCGGGAGTCAGCAGTCAGATACAATAGATATGTGGTTAACGGCAAGTTGTTTCGTACAATTGCATCTGATGCCGGAAAGAGGACTCAGAACAGCGGGGTGTGTGTGCCGACTGTTGATGGCGAAACGTACTACGGAAAGTTGACGGAAGTACTTGAGATTGAGTACTACGACAGAACTACGTACGTTATGTTCAGGTGTGATTGGGGGGACACCACGAGGGACAAGGGGTACAAGGTGGATGAGTATGGCATGATACTTGTGAACTTCAAAAACCTTGTTCACACGGGAGAATTGATTACTGATGAGCCATATGTGCTAACTTCACAAGTTGATCAAGTGTTTTACGTAGAAGATGGTAGATACCCGAATTGGGTTTGCGCAGTAAGGACCAAACCAAGAAATATATACGACGTTGGTCAGAGTGAAGGGCATCAGGATTCAGGTGCCAATTATCACGAGTGTGAGCCGCTCATATTGACCAGAAATTGTGATCAGGATCTGCAGGATCATATCCAATACGTCAGACCCGACTTAGATCCAATTGAAACGTATGTGATTGAATAAAAGCTATATATATATATATATATATATATATATATATATATATATATATATATATGTTTAGATTGGTAGTTGTTCACTATATGCCCATCAACGCATTTAATAGAGTTGTTTAATTGGGAAAAAACGTCAGTATATCTTATTTCATACGTGTGAGTCATGCATACATAACGTAGTGAATATTTCATACATTGTATACGTGATTAATTGAATTTATGGTATTTTTTGCAGGTTACTATGAGCCATAGGGGGAAGAGAAGAGCACGCAGGGGCTCGTCTCTCAAGCGACAGCCTATGTCGCTTGGCTCTCCGTCAGTCCACCTTGATGATAGCGAGCAACAAGACGTTGCTCAGCTTTTGGGTATTCAGGACGGATATCGACCGGTACTTCCAGGCGATATGGAAGGGGAGATCCCTCTCCATAATCCATACGGTCGGGCAGGCATGGCCCAGATGGGGTATTTGCCAGAGAGCCAGCTTGGACAGAGTATGCAGGGACATGTAGAGCACCTTGATGATAGCCAGCATAGCGCAGGTATGACCGAATTTTTTTTTGAAAAGATTGCAAGTTTTTTGAAAATTTCTAAATGTATTGGTGCGATATCAATTATATTATTTAACTACAACTACAATTTCATATAATTCTAAATATTCTAAAAAACATATATAGCAGGTCCCGACGACAGTGACACATCGGCCGAGGAGGACTGTATTGGTGCGACACAGGACACGGCTGACCCGCAGCCAACCGACCCTGCTCCCGGCGACCACTTACTCCCTCGGCAGGTCCGCACCATAAGTAAGTGGATATGTTCGAATGTTGTGTATATATGTCTTAATTTAGTTGTAATTAGTATTGAATTCGACATAACTTACATCGGTAATTTTTTAATCTATTAGGTACCGATTCAGAGGGAAACGAAGTTATTGAGGTGTTTACCATCCGTGACTCGCACAGGTTGCCGGGAGTCCCCGCCGGCAAGCGGATCATTATGGAGTACAATGTTGCATGCCAGCTCGTCGGCGTTAGCTCCATGAGGTTTAAACGGATGGCTGGAGATATCGTAAGGAGCTCCAATTATGTCCGAATACCGGACGATTGGACGAAGGTACCGCAGCGTACCAAAGAGGATATTTGGGACGCCTTGATGGTATGTGTTGCATATATGTTAAAACACTCATAATGTATATATGTATATATACGCTCTAAGTTGCACACATATATTTTAGTTTTTGTAATTTAATAATTTTGAACATGTGCAGACATACTTTTTCGTCCCGCCCGAATTCAATTTGAAAGCCATAAAGAATGAAGCATTCAAGGATATGGGATCAAAGCTGCGGACTTGGAGGTACGAGCTTAAAAGACGCTGTGCAATTACGGAGGAAGATACTCCGGATACTATACGGGCAAGAGTGGGGGAAAAAACACTTGACGAGTACAATGCCGAAGACGTGGAGATCTTATTGGAGAGATGGTGTACTCGTCAGAATAAGGTAGGTCATGAGTTAAATTCTTCATTTTGTGTAGTGTTATTATATGGTTTTATTAATATGTACGAGTGTCATGTAAAACGAAATTGCCTCTTTATTGTGTAGTGTTGCATATAAAGAGTACTAAAACCAAATTTCCATACATTATTAACATATCAATATGGTAACTGTGTAGGACTATGCGAACAAAATGAAGCGCTTGCGAGCATGAAATAAAGAGCCCCATTGCACCGGATCGAAGAGCTATGCCAAAGCGACAAATGAGGAGGTAAGTGTGTAATTTAACATGTAAACAACAAATCATTTGATATATTTAAAAATATTTGTATGTCCTATTTTTCGGCAGGCCATACGTCTGGGCAAGTATCCTACTCGTGCATAGAGTTACATCAGCACGCACACGAAGGCGGACAAAAGCTATCCGAATGAGATAGTGGAAGAAAGATGTGTATGCTACAATTTAATTCTTTGTTTATATACTTTAAAATTATCTGCAATTAACAGTTGTATGACCCACTGACCCAATAATGAATGTAACATACAGAAAAGGATGAAGGAACTGATACCCACCGACCCTGCAGCGTCGTCTAGCATCACAGAGGGAACGGTCAAGTGGGCGCCAAACGACGCGTATGCACAGGCCCTTGGAAATAAGCCTGAATACGCCGGTAGGGTTCGGCAGCTTGGATCGGGTATTTTGCCCGTGCGGGGCTCCATACGTTCATACTATACCCCTTCACAAGCAAGGTCAGAAAACACCAGCCACTCCATGATATCACAAGAAACGCTTGACAGAGCTCTTGAGGCGGAGAGGGCGAAGCACAAGGAAGAGATAGATGCATTGGTGGCCGCGAACAATGCACGTCAGGAAGCGTTTGACGCCCGATTGCGCCAGATCGAGGCAATGATGCGGTTCAGCTCTGCACCAGATGGAGCTTCCCCACATATTGCGGTGGTGCCATCGTCGATCGACGGCGAAGCAGGTACTGACATTTTTTAATGGTCATTTGTGTTTTTAGACCTTTACCTATATATATGTGAACTTCTATAACCTATATATATGTTAACTTATAACTTATGACATTTTCAGTTATAACTTATGACCTTATAACTTATAACTTATAACTTATGACCTATATATATGGAATTGTGTTAGCTTATGACCTTTTCAGTTTTATGGAGGGGCCTACTGTTTCCTAGATTAGAGTAGCGGGGCCGAGGATCCCTCCCTCATGTATTATTTTTGAAGAAGAAATCCCTCATGTGTATTAAATCAGAAAGCATTGTTACCTATATACTAATTCTTGCGTGACTTGTCACATACAGCATTCCAATTGGGCTGCCTTAGGAGATAGAAAATAGTGGCCACATTTTCTTGAATTAACTTGCTTGCTTCTATTTTTAATGGTCAAATGTGTTTTTAGAACTTTAGCTATATCATGTGAACTTCTAAAACCTATATATATGTCAACTTATAAATTTAGAGTATGTATATATATGTTGTAGTCATTCTCTTAATTAATGTTGTGTAATTCCTGTTGAATTTGGTTTATATATCATTGTTGGTTTGGTGGTGGATGTGGGTACGTACGAGCGTTGCTTTTGAACTGTTTTATTGGTATTATGAGATCAATATACAACTATGGTCCTTGTAGAATATTAACAATCTAGTGTTTGTGATTGTGTGAGAGTATGAAACGATCAAGTATTAACTAGATGAATATCATAATTTTTTGGAAATAATATAACATGATTTGAATATATGTAAAGTCCTATGTGTTAATATCCTCAACAAATTAAAATGTTAATAAATATCTCACATAATTGCCATGGCAAAAATGAAGTCTATAAATTTAACGTCAACATTGATTGCTCTGTGGAATAAATTTTAGATTTTTTTTATATGCATTTTTGGCTAATTAACTTCATCATCGTTTTACCTCTTGTTGTTATATCATTTACTGTGTTAGACTCAACAACTGAGTTGGGTGAATATTTGGACATAAATGAATTGCCCTTACATAGTCAATATTGTTCGGTGATTGTTTGTTTTTATCGTTTGCAGGTGATGGAGAGGATGCTATGAATGTCAATAATCAGCATTGACCGTCTGGTTTGCCATTCATACTTGTATAAAAGTTACTTTGTTGATGTAATTGTATTTATGATATCCCTTTTTATAACAACAGAGATAGTTTTTTGATAATTGTGGTTGGTTATTGACACTTTAATTGGTATATATATGTTATTTTGTGTGTGTTAAGATTGATGGAAAAATAGTCTGATGTGTTAACTTATTAGGATATACATGACTTATGTTATTTGTATAGATTGACGGAAAAATTGCTAGAATTATTTGCAATGATTGATGGATAAATTGTATATCAGGTTAATTGTAATCGAAAATTCGGGTATAGTCCCAAAAAAACTAAAGAAAAATATATTGGGGGGTGGAAAAGAATTTAAAAAATTAACCAAATTTTCTGACGTGTCACAAATTGACACGTCAGAAAATT
This sequence comes from Corylus americana, assembly GCA_036287905.1. Taxonomy (NCBI): domain Eukaryota; kingdom Viridiplantae; phylum Streptophyta; class Magnoliopsida; order Fagales; family Betulaceae; genus Corylus; species Corylus americana. Next base: position 5,126,054 of record CP125818.1, on the reverse strand, counting down.
TTCTGACGTGTCTAGTTTCCACACGTCAGAAATTTCTGACGTGTTTAATTTGACACGTCAGAAAAAAATTTCTGACGTGTCGATTTCTAACACGTCAGAAAAAAATTTCTGACACTTATAATATTCACGCGCGAGACACGTCAGGAACACCACGTCAGGGACGTTTTCTGACGTGTCAGACAGTCTGACACGTCAGAAAAAGTACGTCAGAAAAAAATGGATTTCTTGTAGTGACCTTTCTTTTCTTTCTTTCTTAATTATTTTTCATTAGCTATTCTTTTCTAATCATTTTGAAAAAATAAAATAAAAAATAAATAAATAAATAAATTAAATTATAATGTAGTTATTGAAAGAAGCGTGATAGTTAGAAAATGAATAATTAAGTTGTAAGCCAAAGATTATCACTAGAGAATAGATTATAATTTAGTCCAAATATTCTAATGACAATAGATTATCACTAGAGAAATTTTTTTGAAGTAGTAATGTACAAAAAATAATATGATATTACCTCCACGATAACCAAACAAAATTGTAATGTACAAGAAATTTTAGTCATCCTCAATGGTTTTAGGATGACTAAAATTGTTAAATTAGTCAAAAAAAATTCCAATAGTTTCTTACTTGGGTGCATATACGTTCAAATAGTGTGCAAAATGTCACTAAGGATAGTTAATAAAAAGTAGGTTGAAACAAAACAATCAAAATTTAATATATATATATATATTATGGTAAAATCTGTGGCAAGTAGTATTTATAACTATTTTTTATTGTTTAGTGTTCGTTTAATTCAATCACCCAATCGTCACCTTAAGACAGAAATCAACAATTGTTTAAATTTAATGAATTTCTCTATAAATTTTCTTTTGTTTTTATTAATACTATTTATATTTTTTTGCTATTTATTTTGAAGACATTTTTTGCAAAAAAAATAAAATTAAATAAAAATTAAATTATAATGAAAAATTTGCTCTTAGCACACAGGTTATAGGCTATTGTACATATTTCCATGTCATTCAATTTAGAGTAATATTATAGCAGGTTTGGTGTGAGGCATGGAGTTTGCTTAGACATATTGCTCGCTTACAACCGGGACCGTGGTTGTGTGTGGGTGATTTCAACGAAATCCTCGACACATCGAAAAAATTTGGTGGTGGTAGGAGAGCTAGGGGGTTGATGGAAGATTTCAAGAAGACGCTAAACTTCTACGAGTTGGCTGATTTAGGAGCTCGGGGACCAAAGTACACGTGGCAAAATGGCCGGGAAGGGGATGCTTTCATCCAAGAAAGGTTAGATCGGGTGGTGGAAACGTCCGAATGGCGTGAAAAATATCCCAATGTGGAAGTTTACGTTGAAGGAGCTCTTAGCTCCGATCACAATCCGATACTAATTAATCTTAATGATAATGGAGGTCGAAGAAGGGCTAGAAGGAGGTTTAGATATGAGGCACAGTGGGGACTAGAAAAAGAATGCAAAGAAATTATTACCCACGTATGGAGGAAAAAATCCCATCATGGGGACAAATGGCACAACCTGCATGGGAAACTTGCTAGCTGTAAAGGGAGCCTAGCTTTTTGGTACTCAGGAAAGAAGGGTCAAAGTGAGCAGGAAATAACAAGAAAAAGTGAGTTATTGACTGAGCTTCAAGGAACTGAGGACCTCACGGCCAGAGACCAAGTGAAACAACTTCAAAGGGATTTGCATTCCCTTCTCGAGCAAGAGGACATACGTTGGTAGCAAAGGTCAAAAGAATTGTGGCTCAAAGAGGGGGATAGAAATACTAAATTCTTTCATGCTAGTGCAAATCAAAAGAGGCAACAAAATTGTATTCGAAGTATTCGCGATGAAGGGGGTCACATGTGGATGAAGCAGGAGGAAATCGGGGCAGCTTTTGTTAGTTACTACAATTGTTTATTCACAACCGAATTCCCTGGGAATATGGAACCTTGTTTGCTTGGTCTGGCAGGGAGAGTCACAGATGATATGAATAGTACTTTGCTGGCAGATTTCACCGAAGGAGAAGTGCTCACAGCCCTTGGTCAAATGTCTCCAAGGCTCCGGGCCCGGATGGTCTCTCTGCAGGTTTTTATCAGGATCATTGGGACATTGTGGGAAAAGAGGTTAGCGAAGTTGTTCTAAACTCACTTAATTCGGGATGCATTAGTAGTGATTTGAATTTTACTTATATTGCTCTTATCCCGAAAAAGTCTAATCCCTCATGTGTGACTGACTTTAGACCTATTAGCCTTTGCAATGTCCTTTATAAAATTATCTCTAAGGTCTTGGCTAATAGACTAAAGAATGTGCTACCTGTTATTATCTCCCCCTTTCAGAGTGCGTTTATTCCAGGGCGTTTGATAACTGATAATATTTTGGCTGCGTATGAAACTCTTCATACAATGCATTCTAGAATGTATGGTAAGAAGGGGTATATGGCAGTCAAACTTGACATGAGTAAGGCCTATGACAGGGTGGAATGGAATTTCTTGGAGGCCATTTTGAGGCGAATGGGATTTGCGGAGAAGTGGATCAATCTATTGATGATGTGTGTGAGAACCACAAGCTATTTAGTGCTTGTTAATGGTGACCCGGTGGGACGGATTTTCCCTTCTCGTGGTATACGTCAGGGTGATCCTATTTCACCGTATCTATTCCTGATTTGTGCAGAAGCCTTGAGCTCTATGTTGTCAAGGGCAGATGATGAGGGCCTATTGATAGGGGTTCCGACTTCAAAAAGGGAGCCTCGTATTAATCATTTGTTCTTTGCAGATGATAGCCTTTATTTTTGTAAGGCGGACCATACCCATTGGACGAGATTATCCTCTTTGCTCAGCACTTATGAGCAGGCATCAGGGCAGCGTTTGAATAGGGAGAAGACTGCTATATTTTTTAGTAGGAATACCCCTATTGAGGATAAAAGGAGAATTTTGGAGGTAGCGGGGATTCCCTTGTCACAGAGATATGATACATATCTAGGCCTTCCGGCTCTTGTGGGGAAGTCTAGAATGAAAGCTTTCAATAGTATCAAGGATAGGGTTTGGAAACGTCTTCATGATTGGAAGCTAAAATTCCTATCCCAAGTACGCAAGGAAATCCTATTGAAGGCGGTCATCCAAGCCATATCTACCTATAGCATGAGTGTGTTCATGCTACCGAAAGGTCTTTGTAATGATATCAACTCCTTTATGCAAAAATTTTGGTGGGGTCATCAAGCAAACGACACTCGGATTTATTGGATGAGTTGGGGAAGAATGGGTATCCCGAAGGCCCAGGGGGGAATGGGGTTCCGAGACCTTCATTGTTTTAACAAAGCCCAACTTGCCAAGCAATGTTGGCAGTTGTGGAAGGAGGAAAACAGCCTTATTGCTAGAATTTTGAAGGCGAAGTATTATCCAACTAGTTCCGTCCTAGAGGCACAAGTGGGAAACAAACCTTCGTTTGCATGGAGAAGCATTCAAAGCACTTTGTCACTTGTAAAAGAGGGCTTAATTTGGAGAATTGGGAATGGGGCCAATGTGCACATCTATGGCGACAAATGGCTTCCTACACATAGTACCTATTGTGTCCAATCTCCCTAAAAACCATTGGCAGCAGACGCAAGGGTCTGTAATTTTAATTGACCCAGAAGCCCATTGGTGGAAGCAAACTTTATTGGAGGAGATTTTCAGCCCAGAAGAGGTGCGGGTGATTCAGAGTATTCCAATTAGCTTAAGTAATCAGCCTGATATCCAAATCTGGAGAGGCTCTACTAAGGGAGAATTCTCTGTAAGAAGTGCCTACCACATAGCAAAGGAGTAGGAATCATTATATTCTGCTGAGTGCTCAAGGAGAGTTGATGGGAGTGATATATGGAGAAGGCTGTGGCAACCGAGTATCCCAATTAAACTCCTGGAAGAATTTCTTTTGGCGGGCATGTCACAATCTATTGCCCACACGGGATAACTTGGTGAGGAGGAAAGTAATCAATGATCCATCATGCCCTTTCTGTGAGACAGAAGCTGAAACTACTTTCCATGTTCTCTGGGGATGCATCGCAACAAGGGATACTTGGGGGGTTAGTGAGAAGATTTTCCAGAAAAGTTGTTTTCCCACTTCTGATTTTTTCCAGGTTGCTGAAGGCATTTTTAACAAAGGGTGGGAAATGAAATTGAGATTTTTATCGAAACTGCTCGGCGGCTTTGGTTCAGAAGAAACAAATGGATGCACAAAGGGGTTTTCACACACCCACTGACCTCGTGCTTGCGGTTGGGGAAGCAGTAGATGAAGTCAAGCAGGTTAATATGGCCAGTTCACCAAAGCATTTTCTTCAGGTGGAGGCCCAGCAACAATGGAAGAAACCACCTGAGGGGTGGTTTAAAGTAAATTGTGACGCTGCCCTTGATCTGAGGCTTGGCCGGATCGGAGTGGGTGTTTTGGTGAGAGATCATGAAGGCCGGGTAACGGCTGGAAGAAGTGTCACGAAGTCTGGTTTCCTGGAACCCACTACAGCTGAGGCCATGGCTTTGTTTGAAGGTGTTCGGTTTTGTAAGGATTTGGGCATTCACAGTATAATAGTGGAAAGTGATGCTCAAGTAGTAATCAATGCCATTCAGGCAAGGGACCCGACGTGCAGTAAATTCGACCAGCTTGTGGACGCTACCAGGTCTCTCCTAAGCGATTTTTCTAGATGGCAAATCAGCTATGTGAGCAGGAATGCCAATAATGGGGCCCACAAACTTGCCAAGGAGGCCACAAGAATGATCATGGATCACATTTGGAATCTTTCAATTCCGGACTGTATCTCTGATCTTGTTTCAACTAAGCTCTCTGCTCATGTTGATTGATTTATTATGAATAAGATTACTCAAAAAAAAAAATTTATAGCGAGTTTGTTAAATACCCTCCCACCCCCAAATACTATTCATCTCACTTTTTTCAAAAAATAAACATTAAAATATTATCATTTTTTTATATCATATTATTTACTTTTTATTATTATTCAAATAAAAAATTCACTACAAAACAAATATTTTTTTATTGTTTTAATACTACTTCTATATCGGTTATTACTCTATTTTTTTTTTTTCAACAACTCATTTTGGACGTGATATGGTATTTTTACCAAATAACGCCTATGCATATATCCTACTACGCTGACATGGTTATGACAATTCAGCTTTAATTTATTATTATTATTATTATTCTTCACAATGGATGGATGGTGAAAGGGTGTGTCGTGATGTAATTTGCATTTCCCAAGTCAATAAATGTGTGGGAGCACATATGTCTTTGCGTTTTTAATTGGGGTCAGAGGCCAATTTTCCACCGACAGGAAATTGGAGGTTTTTACTGCAAACAATAAAAGTTTGACTACTTGAGAAATTTGTTTGCATTAATTATCGTTCATTCCTCTCTTTAAATGGAGCCGCCTGGACGGATAAAACCTACTTAGAATTGAATTATATGACCTTCGAATTCAACTCCTACAGTGACTTCATCACTGAAAATTACTTCTATTTCCTACGACAACCAAATGGAAATAAACTCCTATGACTAGATAAAAGATAAACTTCTAGTCTCCTACGCCCCGATCCATATTTTCAGCCAAAACAATTAAAGGAGGAAGTCCATATATTCCTATCAAATTACCACTCAATTAATAATGTCTCTTTAAATTTTTAATTGTGACATTGTCCAGCCCCCCAAACTACTAAAACTTGTCAATATTTTTTCTAATAACGAAACTACCCTTAGTAAAATAAAAAAAATAAAAAAAAACTAAAACTTCTAGAAAAACCCAAAAACTAAAAATATATATATATTAAATCCAATGGGTGGCCAAATTTAAAAATTAAAAAAATAAATAAAAATTTTCATTTAAAAAAATAAAAATAAATTCGTTTTTTTAAAACTAAAATAAAAAAAATTAAATAAAAGTTTAAGTTTTTTTTTTTTTTTTTAGAAAAATTTGTTTAAAAACATCGTTAAAAAAATAATAATAATCATTTTAAAAAATATTCATTTTAAAAAAAATTTAAAAATTATATATATATATATATATATATATATATATATATATATATATTTTAAATTTATAGAGGTATTTTTGTCTTATTGAGAAATCTATAGGAGTATTTTTATCTTTTTGCTAACTTTGGGAGACATTGACAATGTTTTGGTAATTTAAGACGGACATTGTCATAATTAAAAGTTTAGAGGGGACATTGTCATAATTAAATGTTTGAGAGATTATGTGGACTTTACCCATAATTAAACTAAAAAGACTCCTTGTGTATGCAATATAGTTCTTCACGTCATCTCATAACAGTATTGTTTATTGTTTCAAAAAATAAATAAATAAATAACAGTATTATATATAAATCAAGTAGGCCAGGATTTGTATTATATTGTAGCTGACTTTGAGCCATTACAAAAGAAGCAATATATAGGTTCAACCCTTTACCCTTTGAAGTCCCGACTGAAAGGGAGTTTCGGTGATTTCACTTTCTTGTTCCCTCGGCATCCAAAAAAAATAGAGAGTTTTCTTTTTTTGTTGTTTTTTTTTTTAAGTATTATTAATGTGAAAGTAAGATTTTAGTATATTATAATTCTTCTGTAAATATAAGTCTGTTAAGCCGAAGGTCATAAATCCTAAATTTATTTGGTCGCACAAATAAAGTAGATTACCAATGATATGCAAACATAGTAAAATAGTAATGAGATATTGATTTGGTATATAACATTACCCTTTAATTTATTGGAACCCATGTTAATCATCTAGATTCTAGATTATTCTTTCTCACAACGGGAACATGAAAAGTAAAGCCGCCAAGACCATAATATAGATAAAATGGACAAATTGGAGTGCAAAATAATGAAAATTGCTGATGAGGCACTACAAAAAAAAAGGGTATTTTTTGATGTGGCAAATAATAACTTATGTTTGCCATGTCAAAACATATTGACGTGTCGAAAAAGACACGTCAACAAAGATATTTTTGACGTGGTGCATTGTAACACGTCAAAAGTTTTTGACGTGTGGAATTGACACGTCAAAAAGCTTTGACGTGGAAATTCACACATCAAAAAGTTTTGATGTGTCACAATGGCATGTCAAAAACTTTTTGACATGTCAATTCCACACGTCAAAAAAAATTAACATTAATTTTGATATAAAAAAATATGCATTAAAAAACAATTAATGTTAATTGACATAAAAAATTAATTTTTATTGTCATTAGTATAAATTATAGTTTATTATCATTAGTATAAATTACTTACTATATATGTATGCGTGTATATATATATATATATATATATATATATATATATTGTGTACCAATTAATATAATTATTACATGCAAGCATATAATTCAACCATTTCATTAATATTAATTTGAACATCATATATATATATATCATGCATGCATAAATCGATCAGTCTAGTAATATTAATATGATAGCTAGCCATATTATTTTTTAAAAAATATATAAAACATACTTGATACATTTATTTTATAAGACCCGCAAACCTCACATGAACTCGATAAACACAACATATGTGGTCGATCACATTGATACATCTAATTATCTATACATCTAGAATATTAATTTATTTATTCTCTAATTAATTGTAATTGGATAATGTGTTATATAAGACGAAAAAATTATATGATAGAGTAAATATAATTTTAATAAAATTAAAATAAATATAATTTATAATAATTTAAATAACATAATATATATAATTATTTATTATAAGTTTTTGACGTGCCATACTTTTGACGTGTCATGCATGGCACGTCAAAAAGTTTTGACGTGTCATGCATGACACGTCAAAAACATATTAACTTTAATTTTATATATATGTATATATATATATATATCAAAACTAATTTTAATTTTGATATAAAAAAATATGTATTAAAAAAAATTAATGTTAATTGGCATAAAAAATTAATTTTGATTGGATAGGAAAATTATAGTTTATCATATTAGTATAAATTACTTGGTATATATATATCATGCATGCATAAATCGATCAGTCTAGTAATATTAATATGATAGCTAGTCATATTATTATTTTTTTAAATATATAAAACATACTTGATACATTTATTTTATAAGACCCGCAAATCTCACATGAACTCGGCCAATACAACATATGTGGTCGATCAGTGGATACATATAATTATCTATACATCTAGAATATTAATTTATTTATTATCTAATTAATTGTAATTGGATAATGTGTTATATAAGAGGAAAAAATTATATGATAGAATAAATATAATATTAATATAAATTATATGATAGAGTTAATATAATTTAATATATAATTTTAATAAAATCAAAATGAATATAATTTACAATAATTTAAATAATATAATATATCTAATTATTATTGTAATTTTTTGACGTGCCATGTGACGTTCTGACGTGTCATGCATGGCACATCAAAAAGTTTTGATGTGTCATGCATGACACGTCAAAAAAATATTAAATTTATATATATATATATATATATATATATATATATATATATATATATATATCTCAAAATTAATTTTAATTTTGATATAAAAAAATATGTATTAAAAAACAATTAATGTTAATTGGCATAAAAAATTAATTTTTATTGGAAAGGAAATTATAGTTTATCATATTGGTATAAATTACTTAGCATATATAAAATTAAGATTTCAATTGGTATAAAAAAATTAATTATATCATATTAGTATAAATTAATTAGTATATATGTGTATATATATATCACATGCATGCCAATTAGCTAGTATTATAATCATATACTATTGTACAATTAATATTATTACATGCATATGAATCAAACATTTCATTCATATGTTATATGAAATTCTCATCCATAAATAATTCTAGCTAGTAATATTAATTAAACAAATGAATTTTATTATTTGTACGTTTAGGGTATTAATTTGTTTATCATTTAATTAATTTTAAGTATATTGTATGGATAATGTGTTATACAAGAGAAAAAATTGATATAATAAATAATGGTATAAATTAAAATTGTATATTTTTGAAATTTAAATTTAAATTTTTACAAAAAAAAAAAAGAAAAAAAAATTAAAAGAGTTCTTGACGTGCACACGTGGCACGTCAAAAACCTCTCATCGGGAAGGCGCGCCCGCCAGCTGCGCCTTCCCTTTTTTTTTTTTTTTTTTTCTCCCTTCTTTCTTCCTTCTTCCCTCTGTTTCTTTCTCTCCCCCGCGCAACTCAGGCCAAACCCATTTTCCTCCGCCATTTTTTTTTCTCCATCAGCCCCCTCTGCGCGCAGAATCTCTCACCCGCGTGCTCTCTCTCAACCCAACCATTCACGCGCGTTCTCTCTCTCTCTCTCTCTCTCTCTCTCTCTCTCGGTGGTTCTCTCTTTCCCTCAGTGGTGCTTCTCTCTCTCACCGACGTCCGTCTCTGCCGCTGCTCCCTCCGGCAACCAAGCCTTTCCCGATCAACTCTCAAAAATCAGGTATATATATACCTGATTTTAAAATTTATATATATATCAGTGTGTATATATACACACTGAAATATATATATATATATATATAGAAAAAATATATATAGTTATAAACTAATTTATTTATTTATTTATATAAATTAATATATAGATTATATATAGATTATATAAATATATTATTATATATTGTTGATGTAGTTAATTATATTAGCAAATTTAATTTTTTTTACATGTTAGCTAATTAATTTATTTGCTTAAGATTTATGTTATGTAATATTACTTGTTTGACATATATGTTTTGTATATGGTGAAAATATTGTTTAATGTATTTGCATGCATGCATGCAAAATTACGTACCCTCATATATAGTTTGAAATTAGTTTTTTTTGTATAGAATTTTGCATTTACATTTAGACCCATATTTGTGTAGGTTTTTTTTTTTTTTGCACATTGTCGTAACCAAATATATATATATATATATATATATATATATATATATATATATATATATATACACAAATAAGAAATGCATATCTACTTTGGTCGATCGTTAATTTATGATTAAATTTTGTAAATTTATAATAAGTATGTACATGCTAAGATCGAAAAAAGAAAGTAAGAAACGACTAACATAGGTTGCTTGATTTGTTTTATATACACTTCCCATACAAATGCATAATGTTATAATAAGCGGACAAAAGAAAACCAATATTTAACCTAGCTAGGTATATCTAATTTATTTAGGGTCCCCCTATATAACAAAATAATTAATTTAGGTCTTACAACTTCAGATTATGTAAATGTCATAAAAAACGAAAACAAAAAATTTGCAACAAATAAGATAGCCACATATATTTTATCTAGGTTCCCCATGTAGCATGTCAAATATTTTTAAATTTTGACCTTAATTTTATTTAGGTTTTGCAAATTTTGATTCTGTAGATGTTATAATTAATACTTAATGTGTATGTTTATTTGTAAAAAATATGCAAAAAATTGTAATGATGTACTTAAACAAATACACAAAAGAAAAAAAAATAACATCTAACTAACTAACTTAGATTTATTTTATTCAGTTAGGGTTACAGTAACTAAAGCTATGGACAAGAATTGGATAACAAAGTCTAGGGGTACGAGGGAATACAGAGACGGGTGTAGATCATTCGTGGAGTTTGCAGTTAGGAACTGTACAATCCCTGATGGAAAAATTCACTGCCCCTGTAAGGTGTGCCGTAATAAGCAGCGCCACCCGTCGGATTTGGTATTTGACCACTTGACAGGAGGTAAGGGAATAATGATTGCATACAGAACTTGGTATTATCACGGGGAGAGGCCTGTTCGATCTCCTATTGCAGTGTCTACTTTGACTCCCACGATCATAGATCAGGGTATAGGCACAGCACAAGGTGAAACCATGCAGTCAATGTTACGTGATCTATTCGGCATGCACGGTGTCGTGGAAGACAATTGTGAGCCTGAAGTGGTGGTGCAGGGAAATGAAGAAACTGTGAATGAAGCAACTGACGATGGTGACGTACTAAAGCACAATAACTTGCTTAAGAAGGCAGAGAAGCCACTTCATGATGGGACCAAACATAGTAAGCTTAGTGCTACTGTACATCTGTACAATTTGAAGTGTGTTGGCGGACTTAGTAACGCAATATTTTCATCTTTTCTTGAGTTCATCAATCAGTTGCTGCCTCCTAGTGATGAAGCTTTGCCAGCTAATACATATGAGGCAAAAAAGTTTCGAAGGGACATGGGCCTCGGGTATGAGAAGATCCCGGCGTGTCCTAATAATTGTATGTTATTCTGGAAGAACAATCAGGATTTGGATACATGTACTGTTTGTGGAGTATCTAAGTAGAAGGATGAAATTCAGTTGGATGAGGATGGGCAACCCATATCATCGAGTAAGAAATGCCCGGTCAAGGTGTTGCGGTGGTTTCCACTAATACCACGGCTAGAGAGATTGTTTATGTCAGAGCATACTGCTCCTTATATGAGGTGGCATGCAGAAGGTCGGACTAAGGACGGTGTATTGAGGCATCCGGCTGATGGTGAAGCATGGAGGGCATTCGATAATTTGCATCCAGACTTTTCGGCGGACAGCAGGAACGTCAGGTTTGGACTAACCTCGGATGGATTTAATCCATTCGGGAACATGAGCACATCTCACAGCACTTGGCCTGTAATGCTTGTACCGTACAACTTGCTTCCTTGGACGTGCATGAAACAAACATCATTTATACTATCTCTGATAATCCCGGGCCCAAAGTCACCTGGAATGGATCTAGATGTCTACCTACAACCCTTAATTGAGGAGTTACAAGAACTATGGACTGTAGGTGTACGCACATTTGACGTGTCCAAAAAAAAGAACTTTGTGCTGCGGGCGCAGTTGATGTAGACAATTAATGGCTTCCCAGCATACGCAAATTTGTCTGGGTGGCCTAATAGGGGTGAGAAAGCATGTCCCTGCTGTATGTACTCGATGAGGTCCACGCGGTTAAAGCATGGCAGAAAATTTTGTTATATGGGGTACAGGCGATACTTGCCTATTGATCATCCGTGGAGGAGGAATAAAATAACATTTGACGGGAAACAAGAATTTGAATGTGTCCCAGATGTGCCAAGTGGAGATGACATTCTTAGACAATTACAAGATATGGCATATGGAGATGGGAATGCCGGTAAGGCAAGGACAGACCCATTATATTTAGTTATTGGTTCATAACAACTAACAAAACTAACTTTCTTATGGTCAATTGTACGTATGTGCTAACAGGTCGATCGATTGGACGATAGACAAAGGAAGAAAATAGGTGATAAACTGGTAACGCATTGTAGAGGGTCAAAGGCCACAGCGACCAGATATAACAGATATGTGGTTAACGGAAAGCTGTTTCGCACTATTGCATTTGATGCTAAAAAAAGGACCCAGAACAGCGGGGTGTGCGTGCCAACTGTTGATGGCAAAACGTACTATGGGAAGTTGACGGAAATAATTGAAGTGGAGTACTTTGATAGAACTAAGTATGTTTTGTTCAAGTGTGATTGGGCAGACAACACGAGAGACATGGGGTACAAAGTAGACGAGTATGGCATACTGCTTGTCAGCTTCAAACACCTTGTACATCGGGGTCAAGAAATTACTGATGAGCTGTATGTGCAAACGTCACAAGTTGACCAAGTTTTTTACGTCCAAGATGAAAGGGACCTTGATTGGGCTTGTGTTGTAAGGACTAAACCTAGAAACGTATATGATGTTGGACAAGGGGAAGGTTTTGATGATGAAAGTGTCAACTACCATAAGTGTGAGTCGCTCCTATTGACCAGGAATAATGAAGTGGATCCGCAGGATGGCACTGACTACATCCGACAAGACTTAGATCCGTATGTAATTTAAAAAAATTTAAAACTTTAATAATATATATAGTTCACATTATTTTGACATATTTAATGTTATTTCTTTATATATTGATTGATTATTGTAGTGCATTTTTTATCTATTATATACATAATTAATTGGGTATATTATGTGTTTTGCAAGTTAATATGAGTACGAGGGGGAAGAGTAGACGACAGGGGTCCATACAGATAGACGACCAGGGGTATAAACCCTTACTTCCTGTACATGGGAAAAGGTCTCAGCAGGTTCCGTATCACATGGATGCATCATATGATCTTGGAAGACAATATCCTACCATGAGCGAGTTGGGGGTATGTGAGCATGGTGAGGTAGAGAGGATGTTTCTCCCTGAGTTGAACACGAGTATCCCATACAGTGAGCCATCGCCTCCAGATGATAGCGAGACACAGTATTATGGGGAGGACGCGGATGATGGCTCAGGGAACTTGGAGGCTGCTGATCCCCCAGAAGAGTTGGGCATTCGCCAGCTCCAGACAATAAGTAAGTATATATGCTTTAAATACCCATATTGAATATGTATAAAATTTAAATATTAAATTTCAAACAATTTAATTCTACGTAGTTACTATTAAATTTCAAACAATTAACATTTGCAATTATTAATGTGTTAGGGATCGGGGGAGACGGCAGCACCCAATTTCAGGTGGTGGACATCCCACCATCGAACAAGAAGTGGGAGGTCCCCCCAGGGCAAAAAATCGTTTGCGAGTACAATAAGGCATGGCAGCCCATATGATTTAGTGGGATGAAATTCAGAAGGGAGACCGGCAATGTCATAAGGGCCGAGACTTATGTTAGGCTCCGGGATGAATGGGAGCATGTACATCCCTGTGCGAAGGAAGATGTATGGGACGCCTTGATAGTATGGTTAAATTTTTTTCTCATATTTTCGCATGTGTTTTTTTAATATTTTAAACGTTGTTAATGTGTGCAATTATACGCCTAATTTTTACTTGGTATATATGTAGCTCAGTTCTACATGCCGCCTGAATACGATCTTCAAGCGATTAAAAGAGACGCTTTCAGAGATATGGGCTCGAAGCTGAAGAGTTGGAGACATGCTGTAAAACGCAAGTTAAAAATCAAGGAGGGCGATACTCCAGACTTAGTGAAGGCGAGAATGGGTGAGGCTGCCGTTAGGAAATACGACGCCGAGGACTTGAATGTCTTGTTGGCGAGATGGTGTGACCTAAAAAATCAGGTTTGTCCGGAATGTTTTTAGAATATGTCTTCTTGATTGGTTTGCTTTAATTTGTTCATAGACTTGTGATGATCAATCTCTCATTGTTGATTATTGTCTATATAGTAAAAAAATATATGAATATATTTGAATAGGAAGACAAAATGAGCAATTGGCTAGTGGAATTAATTATAATTGTTTAGTTTCATTAATTATAATTGGGTTAGGCCTGACATTTTAAGAGTGATACACATGTAGGAGTCTGCTGCCAAGATGAAGGAATTGCGAGCAAAAAACAACACACCTCACTGCATCGGGTTGATGAGTTACGCTAAAGCGACATATCTAGAGCTATTTATATATCTTTACTGCATATATATATATATATATATAATCGGCTGTTTAGGTCTATGTTTTTTTTAATTTTTTTTTGTTTTTGTTGTTGTATTGATATATTTTCTATGCAGACCGTAGCCAAGGGCGGCACTTCTCCAACTCGAGCGGAAAATTACGTCACTACTCACACAACGAAGGATGGTGGCTATCCGAATGACGTGGTCAGGGAGAGATGTGTAAGTACTCAAGCATATATATTTTGATAAATTACTTATGATTAAAGTTCCTTATACGAGATACTAATTTGTTTTTTAATGTACAGGAGAGGATGAAGGAATTGATGCCCACTGACCGGGCAAATAGTAAGACCATGATGGAAGGGACAGTACGGTGGACACCTGATGACGCGTATGCTCAGGCGCATGGAAATAAGCCTGAGTATGTTGATTGGGTTCGCCAGCTGGGTCCGAATGTGCTGCCGGTGCGGGGCAGCATACATTCATACTATACACCGTCCCAGACACGATCTCAAAATTCTTGGAGCTCCTCATTCTCACAGATGACGGATAGAATTAGAGAACTTGAAGAGGAGCGGGCACAAGAAAGACGTGTGATAGAAGAGGAGCGGGCAGCACAAAGAAGGGCAATGGAAGAGATGGCGAGGCAGATTGAAGCACAAAAAGCGCAGATAGCAGAGAAAGATGCTATGATTAACGCTCATTTCCGCCAGATCGAGGCTATGTTCGGGTCGACGTCTGGATTTGCACCCCACAGAGGTAATGATATATTTTATTTTGTTTTTGTAACAATTGTTAACTGTTAGAAACAACTGTTAGAAACTCCTAGTTACAGCGGTCCATTTTAGAACTTACGTATATTTGCATCATATTACATAGTAATTTTAAATTTTTGTATTGATTATTATTGGTTCACAACTCATTTGCAGGTAATGCAGATTAAGAGTTAGGGGATGACTGTGTTGAGTTGGGCGCTACACGTCGTTGATCATCACTGTTTGAATACATACTACTGTTTATTGTTTTGTATATAGTTAGATCAAACTATAGGTTTGTTGAGACACATTGAAACTTATTTTTAGTAGATAGTCCAGATGTGTTTTATTGTATATTTGTTTTGCCTTGTATTAGAACGTGTTTTCGATGTATATATATGTTTTGTTATGTGTTGTGTTGGAATGTAGTATGTGTGTTGAAATTTTGTTTAATGAAGTATGTGTTGGATATATATTATTGGATATTGGATATTGGATATATATTATTAATAAAGTTGTGTTGTGTTGGATATATATATTGGATATTGGATATTAGATATTGGATTTTGTTTAATGAAGTTGTGTTGGATATATATATTCTTTGAACCTCATAGTATGTTCAGGATGCGTATTATGTATGTAGATTATGTATTAGATTGGATTATGTATTGGATTGAATTACGTATTCGATTGGATTATGTATTGGATTGGATTATGTATGTGGATTATAGATGTGTATTATGTATGTGGATTATGGATGTGTATTATGAATGTGGATTATGTATTGGATTGGATTGGATTACGTATTGGATTGGATTGGATTACGTATTGGATTGGATTATGTATGTGGATTATGAATGTGTATTATGTATGTGTATTATAGATGTGAATTATGTATTGGATTGGATTAGGTATTGGATGTGGATTATGGATGTGTATTATGTATTGGATGTGGATTATGGATGTGCATTATGTAGGTGGATTATGTATTATATGTGGATTATGTATTGGATATGGATTATGTAGGTGGATGTTGTATTGGATGTGGATTACGTTGGTGGATTATGTATTGGATGTGTATTATGTTGGTGGATTATGTATTGGATGTGGATTATGTATTGGATGTGGTATTGAATTGGATTATGATTGAATTGGATTATGGATTATATTGGATTGGAAGTATGTGGATTAGAAATATTGGAATTATTGTAATTATTTTTTATTAAAAAAAAAATTATATATATTTTTTGACGTGTCAAACGGAGTGACACGTCAAAAAAAACACGTAAATTTTTTGACATGTCGGTTTTGGCACGTCAACAATTTTTTGACATGTCAAAATTGACACGTCAAAAATCTTTTGACGTGCCAAAATCGACACGTCAAAAAAAAATTTTGACGTGTCAAAGTTGATAAGTCAAAAAAAAAAAATTTGACGTGTCTCTCCCAAGACGTCAAAAATTCGGAATTTTTGACATCCCCCTTTTTAACCGTTGCTAAACGTAAAAAATCACACGTCAAAAACCTCTAGTCAAAATTTCTCACGATTTTTGTAGTGAGGAATTTATTAAGGGCAAAACTAAAATAATAAAATGAAATGACAAATTAACATTTTTTTGTTATTTTTATATATTATGTTTTTATTATAATATATAGGGTTAAATCCTTTAGGGAAATGCTAAATATCCAAAAATTTTGTTCCAAAAGTTAATTTTCAAACGATGTGTCTTCATCACGTGAGTTGGTGACACATTTTTCAAAATAATAAATCTCATGAGATGGTGATACATCATTTGCGAACAAACTTTAGGGAAGAAAATTTGTGATGTGTAGCACTTCTCAATACTTTATTGATACCTGGGTTTGCAGATTTTTTTTTTTTTTTTTTTTTTTTTTTTTTTTTTTTCACATGAGGTTCAAATCCTATCATAAATGGTACTTAACTTACGGAAAAGATCAACTTAGTACCTCCGTTAGGTTCCGTTAGCCTAAACTAACCGAATGCCACATGTCTTGAAAAAATAACAAAAAAAACTAAAAAGGAAAAAAAAAAAATTTTGAAAAATTCGTGGGGTGGCCGGGCACCCCTTTTTTGGCCGGTCTGGGGTGGCCCAGCCACCCCCAATGACCAAAATGGGGGTGGCCGGCCACCCCATGAATTTTTCAATTTTTAATTTTTAAATTTTTTTTGAAGGTTTAGTTTTTTTATTATTATTTTTTATTTTAAATTTTTAGGACACGTGTCATTTTTATGTGATGACACGTGTGACGGAACCTAACTGAGGTGCTAAGTTAGTCTTTCCCCCTAAGTCAGGCACAATTTATGATATGATTTGAATCCTAAGTATGAAAATATAAAAATCTGTAAACCGAGTACTAATAAAACATTTAACCCTAATATATAAGATATAGTAAACAAAATTTAAAATAGAAAAGAACAAATAATAACAAATAACATACTTGAATATAGTAAAAATTTATTGATGACTATTGGCAAAATTCTAAAGTATCAAGAACTTATCAAAAAAAAATTGTTAATATTACTTTAGAATAATTGCAAAATCAATCATTATGGTTGAACTAAATTACAAATCATTGCTTATGGTATACCAAATAATTAAAAAGTCCTCGGCCTAAATTACAACACGGACTATATTGGCAAAGTTATAACAAAAAAAGTGTTCATAAATTTCATTTGATTACAAATATGTCAAACAAACAATCATATTTGACTGAATCATCAGAATGCATTCAGATAAATAAAGATAAATCTTTTTTTATTTTTAATGGGTTGGTGTAAATGTTTAAATGTAATTTATAGCCTCTGTTCACTGAGTTCAACGCATTTAATTCATAGAAAACGTGTAAAAGAGTAAATGTGCAAATTGTAATTGATAATTGAAATCCACAGTCGACAAGGCCCACATGCACCTACTCAACTCAATCACTCGTACGTATAATAATGAGTAACGTGCTTTTTTCTATTGAAAATTGAAAGTTTCACAACACCTCAGATGCATCACACGTACATATATCAACGGTCAACATATTACATTTAATAAGCAATAACTCCACACTGAGTGAGCGTTGTGGGTTACTCTTTCAATTATCACTTCAGTCTCCAGCGTAGCAGAGGAAGAGATAGCAGAAATGAAGAAGAAGATTTAGAAGAAAAAAATATGCAACATGAAGCCGGGGATATACGGTGATAGGGGCGTGGTAGGTACAAAAGGTTATGCAATGCGTCAATCATTACTTTAATTTTAGTTTTGGATTGGTTTGAATTAGTTGGAATCTCTCCAAGTTTTAGGGCAATTCAAAAAATTAACATGTTGTAGGAGTTAAAAAGCATGCAAGAACATTGTGGCTTTTTTGTACCAAGAAATCTTGAAGGGTATAGTAGTATAGAACCAGAATGTTTTGCTATGAGATGATAAGCATCCTCGGTGTGCTTGAAATGATATAAAATTTCAGTTAAATCAGTTACCTGTATGCATGCTTTGTTCGTAATGATCATGATAAGCCATAGAAGAAAAATCAACTGTAGTATATTGTCTGCAAGTTGGTTGCTGTCTTCCATCTTGTTCTTGTACATACTCTTGTTGTTTTCCTGTCGTGTGGATTATTGCTATGCCACAGATACTCTGAAGCAGGGCGACTGGATTACTGACAATGGAAAAACCCTTGTCTCCAGTGGAGGAAGGTTTGAACTGGGATTCTTTACCTCCTCTAACCACAAAAGGTTCGTTGGGATATGGTACAAATGGGATCGACCAACATATGTATGGGTTGCCAACAGAGACAACCCGGTAATTAACGGTTCCACAGACGTTTATTTTGGAATTGTAGAAGATGGCAACCTTGAGGTATGGGATACCGCTGGAAAGGTTTATTGGAATACAAGTGTCGAGAATTCTTCGTCTACAAATCGATCTGTGAAGCTCATGGATTCTGGAAACCTGGTCTTAAGGGATGATCAGTTGGCGAAGAGTCAGTGGGAGAGCTTCCAAAATCCAACGGATACATTTCTTCCAGGTATGAAGATGGATGAAGAGCTGACGTTGACTTCATGGATAGGTGATGGTGACCCGGGACGCGGGAACTTCACGTTTAAGCAAGCTCAAGAAGGAGAGGGCCACTACGTTATCTCCAAAAAGCCAAAGCCACTCGTTTATTGGAAAAATTTCTTGGGTGAAATGCGCGATACCATAGCTAACTTGTTATTAAATGTCACCAGATCCAACAGTACGGCCAGCTGCGAGCAGTATAAGAAATCGTCCTGGTTGGAGTATGCCAAGTGTATAGCTAATTACAAGAAGAATTCTAATGATAGTTGCGCAAGGTTAGTGATGAATTATACGGGGGAATTACAGTGCTATCAGAGCGGGGATTTGACATGGAGGGAACCGGAAAACGAATGTAGCGTTTACAATGCTTGTGGGAAATTCGGGAGCTGCAATGTTAACAATAAGTTGGAATGCAAATGTTTGCCCGGGTTCCAGCCTGCTAACCAGGGGAATTGGAATTATAGTGATTTTTTGGATGGGTGCACCAGAAATTGGAAATCATATGACAAGAGCGACAAGTTCTTGAGCTTAAAGATGATGAAAGTGAGCAAACCAGACACTGATGGAGAGGCAAAAAACGAAACAGAATGCAGAAAGGTGTGCCTTGACAGCAACCAGTGCCAGGCTTATTCATATGCTCTAAGCAATTCGCAACGAACTCACAGGACCTACAAATGTTGGATTTGGACTTCTGATCTAATTAATCTTCAAGAGGAGTACACAAAAGGTGGTAGAGACCTCTCTGTCCGCGTGGCAAAATCTGCTATAGGTACTCCTTTTACACATAATTGGAATATGTTGTTGGAAACTAAACAAATCAAAACGTGAGAGTTTTTTCTAAATGGTAGCAGTTATAAGTTCTTTTAATTAATAAGGGACTTTAGTTTTTCTAAATTGATGTATTTATTTAATTCTCAACTGAAGTCTTAACTTATAGATGAGTTTTTGTTATTTATTACAATAAATATGGAGAAGGAAAAGCCTTGTAAGTTAGTCTTTGAATGCCTTTATTTATAGGCTTCGTAAGATGTATTTTATATACAAGTGAAATACGAAAAAGACTTCCTCCACTCTTCTCTAGTCTAATTTTGTTCTTTGTCTTTAGTAATAAAAGACGGAGAGAGAGAGAGAAAAATAGAAAGGTAACTAGTTTGTAAACTAGTTGTTTTGTCTTTTAAATTGGTATCAGAGCTCAGTTGTGCCAATTCCCATTTGTGTCCCTTCTAGAAATGGGTTCCAACATAGTCCAACAACAAATCCGTAGATTATCAAAAGATAACTATAGGTCATGACCTATCCAAATGAGAGCCCTGTTTGGGTTTCAAGATCTGTGGGAAGTAATTACTAACGGATTTACAGAACCAACGGCGGAGGAGGAAGATGAATACACAGCAGATGAGAAGAAGACTCTTAAGGAGCAAAGGAAGAAGGATAAAAAGGCCTTGTTTCTACTCTATCAAGCATTGGACGAGTCTACCTTCGAGAAAGTTGCCGAAGCAATGACAAGTAAACAAGCATGGGAGATTCTAGCTTCCATCTTCAAAGGAAACGAATGGGTGAAACGGGTCCGTCTCCAATCATTACGGGGCAAGTTCAAGGCTCTTCACATGAAGGATGGAGAATCGGTGTTTGATTATTTCTCACGATTGCTGGTAATCATGAATGGTTTGAAAAGAAACAATGAGAAGGTCGATGACATCCGAGTCGTCGAAAAGGTACTTCGATCCCTTTCCTCTAAATTTGAACATGTAGTTGTAGCTATCGAAGAGTCTAAGGACTTGGAGAAGCTAACAATTGAGGAGTTGTTTGGTTCATTACAAGTACATGAGCAAAGGATGCAAAGAATGCTAGTTCTAGTGTATTAGAACAAGCACTAGAGTCAAAACTGACTCTAAATGATCAAGGCAAGTTCAGCTCCTACCCTAGTCGTGGTAGAGGCTGTGGGCGTGGTATTTTCCAACAACCATGTCAAAGTATACAGGAGACTCAAAGCTTCAGAGGTCGAGGACGAGGAGGCTACCGAGGAAAAGAAAGATCCACATATGGACGTGGAAACTGCAAGAGTATCCAATGCTACAATTGCAAGAAGTTTGGACACTATGCCTCGGATTGTTGGCACAAAGATGATGAACAAGCAAATGTCGTAGAAGCAACACATGAGGTTCGTAGTGATTCTATTTTACTTCTTGCTCATGGTATTTCAGATTCACAAGATGAGGTTTGGTACCTCGATTCTGGCGCAAGCAATCATATGTGTGGGAAGAAAGATCTGTTCGTTGAACTCACAGAAGGAGTTCGTGGAAAAGTGAACTTGGGAGACTCCATCAAACTCTCAGTTGAAGGCAAAGGAAAGATAAAAATCTATCAAAATGATGGTAAGAAAGGGTACATTTATGATGTTTATTATATGCCTAACATGAAAAGCAATATTCTTAGCATTGGGTAGCTGCTCGAGAAGGGGTACACCATACATATAGAGAACTACTCTCTCATTTTGAGAGATACACGTGGAGGAATTGTGGCTCGTGTTCCAATGACCAATAATCGCATGTTCCCGTTACATCTTAACACAAAGTCTGAGAAGTGCTTCTATGGACTCAAGGAAAGTGAGTCATGGAAGTGGCATCTTCACTTTGGCCATCTACATTTCAGCGGCCTAAAGCTATTATCTTCATTTGGCATGGTGCATGGGTTACCAGTGATCGAGCCACTGAGCAACATTTGTGAAGGATGTATACTTGGCAAGCAGGCACGACTTCCTTTTCCCTGCAGCAAATCTTGGAGAGCAACATCACCATTGCAACTGGTTCATACCGACATATGTGGACCAATAGAGCCCATGTCCTTAGGAGGTAATAGATACTTTATTACCTTCATCGATGACTTTAGCAGAAAACTTTGGGTTTATTTTCTTAAAGAAAAATCAGCTGCCTTTATTGTATTCAAGAACTTCAAAGCCCTTGTTGAAAATCAAAGTGGCCATAAACTTGTAACTCTTCGTTCTGACCAAGGTGGAGAATATACCTCAAAAGAATTTGATAAGTATTGCAGGGAACAAGGCATAAAGCATCAGTTGACTGCTGCTTACACCCCACAGCAAAACGGGATCGCCGAAAGAAAGAACCGTACCATTCTTAATATGACTAGAACTATGCTCAAGGAGAAAGGGCTGCCAAAACAATTTTAGGAAAAAGCTATGGCATGCTCATCTTATCTACTCAACCGATGTCCTACCAAAAGTGTCAAGAATATGACACCTCAAGAGGCATGGAGCGGCCACAAGCCAAGTGTTGCACACCTAAGAATCCTTGGGTATGTTGCATATTCTCAAGTTCCCGAATCCAAGAGGAAGAAGCTCGATGATCGTGGTGAAAAGTGTATCTTTCTCGGATATAGCGAAGAGTTGAAAGCATACAAGCTCTACAATCCACTAACAAAGAAATTAGTAGTTAGTAGAGACATTATCTTTGATGAAGAAAGTGTGTGGAGCTGGAGCAATGAAGAGAAGGCTAGAACAACAAGTGTTAGAGGAGCCTGAAGAGCTCTCAACAGAAGCTCCACCAAGTACCCCATCATCTTCTCAGCCTACCACACCGTCCGCAGCACAGAGGGACTCTACATCTTCTATGAGAGGTAGCAGCAGCAGATCCTCCACAAATCAAAGTAAGATGAGAAGTCTCAGGGAAATCTATGAGCAAACATAAGATGGAGAGACTAATTTTTTCTGCCTATATGCTGATCATGAGCCTCTTACCTTTCAAGAAGTTGTTGAAGAAGATTATTGGAGATCCACAATGGAGGACGAGATACATGCTATTCAAAAGAATGACACTTGGGAGTTGACAACACTCCCATCAAACCATAAGGCTATTGGTGTCAAGTGGTTGTACAAGATCAAACGCACTGCAGAAGGTGAAGTTTCTCAATACAAGGCAAGACTTGTAGCTAAAGGCTACAAACAAAAGTATGGCATCGACTATGAAGAGGTCTTTGCACCAGTTGCGAGACTTAACACAGTGAGATTGTTAATCGCACTTGCCGCTGATTACAATTGGAAGATATACCAACTTGATGTCAAGTCATCCTTTCTCAATGGCATCCTTGAAGAAGAGGTGTACATACTACAACCGGAAGGCTTTATAATGGAAATAGAAGAAAGAAAGGTGTACCGCCTTAAGAAGGTGTTATATGGCTTAAAGTAGGCACCAAGAGCTTGGAACGCATGCATTGATAATTACCTTCATCAGAACAGCTTCACTAAAAGTCCATTTGAGCATGCTGTTTATATGAAGAAAAACCATCATGGTGAATTTCTAATCATTTGCCTATATGTTGATGATCTGTTATATACAGGAAATAGTGGTGAAATGTTCAAGGAATTCAAGCAATCAATGTTTAAGGAGTTTGAGATGACAGACAACGGGTTGATGTCCTATTTCCCTGGTATTGAAGTGAAGCAACAATAGGGTGAAATTTTCATGTCCCAAAAGAAGTACATGAGGGAGATTTTAGAGAAATTCAAGATGGATAGCTGCAACTCTGTGAATACCCCAGTTGAAACAAGCATAAAGTTGTCAAAAGAAGGAGATGGTCGAGTTATTGAACCAACTCTTTACAAGAGTTTGGTTGGAAGTCTGAGGTACTTGACGATCACAAGGCCAGATATTGTCTATGGAGTTGGACTTGTGAGTCGATACATGGAGACACCAATGGAGACTCATTGGTTAGCTGCAAAAAGGATCCTAAGGTACATCAAAGGCACTCTGAATCTTGGTTTATTCTATGCCTATAGTGATGAAGTAAAATTAGTTGGTTATTCAGATAGTGATTGGGGATGTGACCAAGATGAGAGGAAAAATACTACTGGGTATGTGTTCAATCTTAGTTCTACAGCATTTTCTTGGACATCCAAGAAACTAGAAATCATAGCATTGTCTACCTGTGAGGCGGAGTATGTGGCAGCTTCATCTACTGTTTGTGAAGCTATATGGCTAAGGAATCTCTTGAAGGAACTGGAACATCCACAAGAAGAACCGACTGTGATTTACACGGATAACCAATCAGCTATAAAGTTAGCAAAGAATCCAGTGCAACATGGGAGGAGTAAACACATTGACACAAGGTTCCACTTTCTTAGAGACCATGTCAAGCGGAAGACAATAGAGCTCCAGTATTGCCACACCACTAAATAAGTAGCAGATATATTTACTAAGCCATTATTAGGTACAATTTTCATGAGGCTAAGAGGCATGCTTGGCATGTGGAGGTTTTGATTTGAGGGGGCGTGTTGGAAATTAAACAAATCAAAACGTGAGAGTTTTTTTCTAAATGGTAGAAGTTATAAGTTCTTTTATTAATAAAGGACTTTAGTTTTCTAAACTCATGTGTTTATTTAATTTTTAACTGAAGTCTTAACTTAGAGATGAGTTTTTGTTATTTATTACAATAAATATGGAGAAGTAAAAGCCTTGTAAGTTAGTCTTTGAATGCCTCTATTTATAGGCTTTGTAAGATATATTTTATATACAAGTGAAATACGAAGAAGACTTCCTCCACTCTTCTCTAGTCTAATTTTGTTCTTTGTCTTTAATAATAAGAGAGAGAGAGAAATAGAAAGGTAACTAGTTTGTAAACTAGTTGTTTTGTCTTTCAAATGTTGGGATCATCTGGCTAATTTAGTAAAAGTTTTTTTATTATTTATTTATTTTTTAAGAAATTAAAAAATCATCATTGATGTTAAAAAGGAAGTGAGAAACCACCTCTGCTGGTATGGGCTGTTAAAATCACAGCACTAATCTTTCTTTTTATGCTTGACAATGACATTATATTACACTCAAAATCCATAGTTCTGTTTAATTTTATTAGACAATTTGAAAAAATAACCTCGTCTGTACATGATCACTTGTCACTACTCGTGGGCTGCCACGGTATTTACAGAAGTACTTGACATGCCAAGCAGCTTGTTACCATGTTATAATGCTAGATAGCTTCATATAAACTACAAGGGTTAAACCTCATCTTTTAGTGTTTCAAATTTTATACCTTTGCAGAATCAACTGTCAGAAATTGTGAGCCTTGTGGCACAAACTTGATCCCCTATCCGTTGAGCACTGGACCAAATTGCGGTGACCCAATGTACTTCAATTTCTACTGCAACAATTCCACAGGCCAGGTTAACTTCAGCATGGCCAATGGCAGCTATCGAGTTGCGAGTATCGATCCAAGCACACGAAAATTTGTCATTCAAGAAAAACACGCAGAAAATCCTGATGCTAGAAATTCATTAAGAAATTTGCTCAGTGGGCCATTTAATGTGACCGGTTGGAATTTCTTTGGCAACAATAATTCTGAAGCTGAAGTTCACATCATTTGGGAGACCCCGCAACCGCCAACTTGTACTTTACCCAGAGACTGCAAGTACTTGCCAAATTCAAGTTGCCAAAAAGCAAAAAATGGAAAGAAAAGGTGCCTTTGCACTCCAAAGTTCCAATGGAATGGCATAAATTTAAATTGTACTAAAGGTTAGAACACTATTTCATTTGCCTCTGGCAGATTAAGTTTACTCTATTAGTGAAGGAGCGTGTCCTACTTATATTTTTTTTTTCTTGTTTAAATTAGTAGTGATCATCAAACCCCGGACCTCTTTCTCCATTGCATTTCATCATTGTTAAGAAGAGTTTGCCTGTTCAAATGGGGATTTGTGCAGCTTTCTAAAAGTTTTATGTTCCTTTATGTGTAATCACTTCTAATTGTACGTTACAATTTTGAAGGTTTTTGGAAGAACTTCCAAATCCTCTTTAGCTTATTGAGAGGTCTAGGTTTTTGATATTATGCTTACCTTGTACTAACAATAGGCATTAAAATTGTGATAATTAGTCTAAACAATATATTTGTGGAATTTGACTAATCATTTTGATCTTTCCATCAGAGCATGATGATTTTCCTCGGCCTTCAAAAGAGTATTCAAAAGGAAAGAAATCGTTGACTTTGATTGTTATGATACCTCTAATAGCAGTGTTTCTTCTCGCAAGTTCAATTGTTTGTATATATTTGTGGAGAAGAAATATGGTCAAGAGACAAGGTAATTGTTTTGCAAAATGTGTTAGAATATAAATTAAATAATACAATTCAGCCATTCTATATGTTTAAACTTTTAGAATAATTGATGATTTTAACAATATGCAATATACCATGCACAATCTTGAATCAAAATAAAGCCATTTATTAGTTTTTTCATGTAATTATATATATGGTTGTCTTCTAAACTTAGAAAACACAAGAAGCGGTGGAAGAAATCGAGTACTTCGCACATTAGATAGTGAAAGACATCTCCAAGACATGATGGGCTCGGGTGAGTTCAGAGAAGAAGATGAGAAAGGCATAGATGTACCCTTTTTTGATTTGGAAAGCATTCGAGCAGCTACAGATAACTTCTCAGATGTCAACAAGCTTGGACAAGGAGGCTATGGGCCTGTATATAAGGTAATTTCAGCAGCATTAATTGGTGTTTATGTTCATGTAAACTAGTTTCTGGTTATTGTAACATTGTGAGTATGATATCTCAGGGAACATTTCCAGATGGTCAAGAAATTGCGGTAAAAAGGCTCTCAAGTGTCTCAGGACAAGGCTTACAGGAATTTAAAAATGAGGTGATGTTGATTGCAAAACTTCAACATAGAAATCTTGTCAGACTTCGGGGATATTGCATAAAAGGAGATGAAAAGATTTTACTCTATGAGTACATGCCCAACAAAAGCTTAGATTCATTTATATTTGGTTGGTCTCTAAAATGAATTCATAATCTCTGTTAGAGCTTGATAGACTATATATATATATATGAGAAAAGGCTAACTTGTTTATGTTGTTGACATTATTCTTTGAACGAAAAATGGAAAACTCGCAAGATCAAAAGCTAAGCATGCGTTTGGACTGGGAAATGCGCGTCAACATTATTTTGGGAATAGCTCGTGGGCTTCTTTATCTTCACCACGACTCTAGATTGAGGATCATTCATAGAGATCTAAAAACCAGCAACATCCTTTTAGACGAGGAAATGAACCCCAAAATATCTGACTTTGGCTTGGCAAGGATTGTTGGAGGCAAAGAAACTGGGGCAAACACAACTAGAGTAGTTGGAACTTAGTAAGCACAATTTTCAATCCTCCAACTCTGTCTACACAAAAAAAATATATATAAGTGCCTACCTTATCCACTAATGAAATATGTTGGCATGCAGTGGCTATATGTCTCCAGAGTATGTATTAGATGGACTTTTCTCAGTTAAATCCGATGCTTTTAGCTTTGGTGTAGTTCTACTTGAGATTATAACTGGAAAAAAGAATACAGGATTTTATCAGTCAAAACAAGCTATGAGCCTTATAGGTTATGTAAGTGCGTTAAACTTTTTGTAGTCATTAATTTCCTTGGTTATGTTATACTCCAGAAAACTCTGATTTGAAAATTGTCACAGGCGTGGAGATTGTGGGTTGAAGAGAAGGTGTTGGACTTAATGGACCCAGCTCTACAAAATGTTTGCAATGCAGATCAGTTTGTGAAGTGTGTAAATGTTGGACTCTTATGCGTACAAGAAGACCCAAATGACCGTCCCACTATGTCAAATGTCGTTACCATGCTAGACAGTGAAGCTGTAACAGTTCCAACTCCAAAACAGCCGGCATTTATTCCATGGAGAGGCCTTTCTAGCAAAGCTTCTTCTTCTAGTACTAAACCAGAGAGTACATACACAGAATTAACTAGTAGTTTAGAAGAGAAACATGATACTGCTTGATACCAACGCAAGTCATCATGACTCTATCCTCTATTGGACTTGCAAAGAGTCTGTGAATCAGACGCTACTTTCTTATAAGCCAATATGTGTGTAGCCATTAATATTAGTCCATATAGGAAGTACTGTACCTATCATAGGTAAAATTAAGAGGCACTTCATGCTTTTCCAATTATTGAAAGACAGTAAGCTCTGTTTGTTTTGATGGATTTTTCCTATTTTTTTGTGTTGGATATAACCAAAAATTATGGACAAATCAAAAATATTTTTGATTGGTCAGAAAAAGCTAATTTATTTTGTAAAATGGTTTCTTTTTTAAAAAAATTACAGACAATTTTTTGAGTTAGAGCTTCTCTTTCTTGCACCCACTCTCTTTTAGTTTACTCCCCGAAATCTACTGCTGGCGGTCGCTGAAAACCGCTGCTAGTCGGCCGCCAATCACTATTCAGAGTTTGCCAAAATTCTCCACCAGTGTTCATATATAGGAAGTCGTTGGCCGTTTTAGTTCGCTGTCAAAGGACATTAGCTATTTTAATAAATAAATAAATAAATGCATTTAGTGGGATGATTTAACACAAAAGGATCGGTCCTCCAATTTCTAGGATCGGTCAACGACTTCCTAGGAACACTGGTGGAGAATTTGATTTGTAATCATTAATAAGTCAAAACGGCCATGAGAATATTTATGCCATGGATTTGCTTTGGCACTCTCGCTAGGATCGATCATCATATCTCTCTTTATTTATTTATTAAAATCATTAAGCCATTGTTGAAAAGGATTGTAAACTAGTTTAAATTTTTAAAAAGGATTTTATTTTTGAGAATATTACTCCTTCCGCACAAGTGCCAAAGCAAATCCATGAGATAAAAGGATTTCCAGGTTACTGCAAAATGCCAAAAATGAAAAGATGGACTCACTGTCAAATCAAGATGATTAAGGATGTCGTGAAGTTTAAAGTTCGGTGTTCCAAGTACCTTTACAATTTGAACGTGCTGGAACTTTGAAGAAATTGATCGGTTACTATCAAAGATTTTTACCAGTGTCGTAAGCAGTTGAAATATATTAATAAAGAAATATTATGAGACAATAAATTTTTTATATTTGACTCATATTTTATTACAAATTTAATAGATTAGCTATTAGATTTGTGAGGTTCACATAAGTTTACAAATATAATAGTTAATTTGTATAAGATGAGATGAGCCAAATATAAAAAAGAAATATTTATCTTAACATTTCTCTCTCTACTATATATATATATATATATTTATATATATATAGTCTTAAATTTGGTAACTGCAATGGATGAGAACCTTCTAATTTCATTGGACGTGAATTTGTAGTCTGGATGGACATGGTGGTGTGTTTTTAGCTTTTTTGTTTTTACCAACAAAAACAAAAAAAACAAAAAACAAAACAAAAACAAAAACGTCAATTGACCATTTGGCACATGTGGCCTATCTTTTGGTCCAATCATTTGGCATTTATTGATGACCCAAGCCTATTTAAGGCCTATAGTTGGCTCTAATATTCGGCCTGTTGTTTGGCCCAAGTTGTTCGGCTTATTTTAGTCCATTTTAGCCTATTATTGTGATAATGAACAGGCTTGAGATTGATTGATTTTCCATGGATTTTTGGGGAAAAAATTTCATGGGTCTTGGCGTTGATGAAATAGACTTGAACATTTAAATTGACAATTTTAATCTTTTATATTTATTCTTCATTTAAATGCTCTTTGTATCTATTCTTCATCGATGTTCGGTTATGTTGATTGGGACAGTTGTTTTAATGTTAATTTGACGATTTTCAACATACCCATTTTATGATTAAGTTATATGATGTTCGGTTATGTCTAAATACATTTTTCGACCAAAAATATTCTAGTTCAAAATAAACAGAGTCTTAGTTGGATCTCGATTTTACGAAAATTGGATGATTATAATTCTTCGTTTTCAATGGGACTCTCTTGTCATGGATGGCCGGAAACGGTGGGGAATTTTTGCTAAAATATCACCTAATTTCTATCCTCTCTCCTTCCTTCGTGATTTTTCCTCGACAATTGATTAAAGAGCTTCAATATTTAGTTTTGTGTGTGCGTATGTGTGGTGCATCGAGGATTATTAAAGTTTTTAAACTAATTTTCCACATTGCTTGTTTCATCTCAACGACTTCTCTTTGAACTATGCCAACTTCTTCTCAATATGAGGTTAGCTTTAGATTTATTTTTAAAATTGGAATACTTTGAAAGTGTCTCGATATGTAAATTTTTGTGTATATGTTTTAATCAAATAGACCGTTCTCATCTTGTTTTTTGAAGCAATCCCACGTGATCGCCTATTCTCTCTTCCATTCGAATAAAAAATGAGAAAAATCATTCCCTATAGTCATTTTTTCTCGTTCAATTAAAAAAAAAAAAAAAAAAAAAAAAAGCACTTAAAGATTGATTGAATCATAAAATTCAACATCTTTAAACATCAGTAGCGAAATTAGTACACGCTTTTTTTTTTTTTTCTTCTAGTACATGCATTCCTTTATATATATATATGGTCACTAGTTACAAATTTAAAGAGTTTCTCCCTATTTCTCTCTTTTTCCGCTTCTTTTGAGGCTCTAACTATTTTTATGGAAGCCCTACTTGTCTCTCTGGAGGCCTTATTCATTGTCCCTGAAGATTTATCCTGTTTCAAAAAATGTCTTGCCTCCTCATCCATTATGGATCATCCGGTCTTTGCCTTTTCTAGCCGTTCCCAATATCAAATTTGAAAAATCAAAAACTAACAACAAAATCTATTTCCTTTTTAAAATTTCTGAATTTAGCTTTTTCAAAATCAGATCTGTTCACTTCAAGAAATCCCACCCCTTATGCACCATTCCACCTTACTCTTGGGCTTCTCCGCTTTCAACCGCCGCCAAAATCTCCTCCATCGGACCACGACGCTACAGATTAATAATTAATTTTTAATTTTTTGTTGTGAGAGGTCTAGACTTTCTCCATGTCAATGACATACAGTGAAATGATATACCAGGGACTTTAAAAATTGAGAGGTCTAGAATTTTTGGTGTTTGTGTCTCCGTGATATTTTTTACTGCATCTTCTCTCGTAGGTTTTTCATTGCACATTTATACCTGGATGATTGTTATGAACCCAGGGCTACTGGTTACCAGTAGCTTGCACATTAGATGTTGCTCTCCAAACGTTTCTCGGGTTGAGTACAATCCGTCTGTAACTCGCTTGGGGTAGGAAGCTAACCCGTCGGCACTAGTCATTGTTGACTGACGAGCACAACCAACACAAAAGGTAAATGGGCTCAACTAGGCCCAATGGATCTTTAATAAGGCTAACGTCAGTCCTCTATTCTCAAGTAAACAAGAGCGACCAAGCGTACGGATCATGGCCTAGTACTTAGTACTGACAAGATTTGAAGATTATAAATGCACACGTCACATGGGGCTAAGTACTTTCAGATCCAGGTCAACAGGGTCATATGCAACGGCCAATAAAAATAAATAAATAAGTAAATAGAGATACCGATTTCAATTATACACAATTAGGGGTGTTAAGGGAGCAAGCTCCTTGCAAGTTTGGGCTCAGTTCATATAAGTTCTGCTCGTAATTAACTCAATTATTGAATGAAATATTTTGTGAATATAAATTTTAACTCTAATATTAAACGAAATAAGTTTGACTTGATTCGATTAGACTTATGAACACACTCCTTAAACTCGTGTATATATACATTTCTATAAGCTCGTGTTTATATATATATATATATATATATATATACGAGCTTATAGGAGCGTGTTTATGAGTCTAAAAAACAATTATCAATATATATTATTTGATGCGGTAAATAATTATTTGTAATTATAAGTTGAAGTTAAATTAAATAAATATTAGAAATTTTTTTTTTTTTTTTTCTTGAAATGGTTGATAAAAAAAAACCGTAGGACTAATCTTAAGACTCCAATGCTCTCCAGCTATTTACCATTTTCCACATTACCTCTGCCACCTTGCCTCGAGAAGCACACTTCTATCCTATCCACCCACCCAATGTAATTAGCCTATCTATAAATAATTACAGCTCCCCACTTGCGCCATCGGTCATAGCACATTAGATAGAAAAATGGCCTACGCCTTCCTTCTGCTCATCATGGCTCTAGCCATGCCTCACATCTCAGCGCAAGGGACTCCGCCTTCAGCTAGCCCCACCCCCATCGTTCCGGCGCCACTGTCAGCCGCAGCCCGGGAGTTCCTCGACGGACACAACCAAGCAAGGGCAGCCGTTGGGGTTGGCCCACTCAAATGGAGCGAGGGGCTAGCCAATGGCACGAGCCGACTAGTCCGGTACCAAAGAGACAAAATGGGCTGCAAGTTTGCTAACGTGAGCAATAGCAAGTACGGTGGAAATCAGCTGTGGGCAAGCGGCGCCGTGACGCCACGCACGGCAGTCGATGCATGGGTGAAAGAGAAAGAGTACTACAACCACACCGACAACTCGTGCTTGCCGAACCATACGTGCGGGGTGTATACTCAGGTCGTGTGGAGGAAGTCTTTGGAGTTGGGGTGTGCTCAAGCAACATGTGTGAAGGAGAGCGCCAGTCTAACCATATGTTTCTATGATCCTCCTGGGAATACTGTTGGGGAGAGTCCGTACTAGAGAAGTTATAGATCGAGCTTTCTCTTCTTTGTAATAACAGGATCTGATTTTAAAGCTTATTTACCTGGTTATGGAAGTTTTGATGACAGCTTAATGTAAAATAAATTTTTTGAGGTACAAAAATATAGCAGAGATTTTTTTACAGTTTTATTTCTTCAGCAAATTTGATTTGAAGATGTTGGATAAACTGTAAAACTTTCGAAATCAAAGACTCACCAGTCACCGACAAATATGATCTAAAGTAGCTAGACTGGTAGGTGGGACACGGGCAGATGATAATAATTGACTCCAGAAAATATACATCAAGAGCATTTGTGTTCACGTGGTCGCTGGAAGCCAGAAAATTGCTCACATGAGTAAGATGATTGTTATGAACCAAGGGGCCAAGAGGGCCGCCCCTTTGGTCATTTTTAGCAGTTTCTTTTTTGTCATTTTTTTAATATTAAAGGATTTAAACTACTTTTTATTTTTTCATGTCAAAATATACTCTAATAATTTTTCTTAATTATTTCTTATATCATTAAAATATTTATTTTTTTAATTATATTATATATATATATAAAAGGAGAGATGAGAAAAAATTGAGAAAAAATTGTAAGACATAAGAGGAGAGATGAGAGATAATATTTTTTATTTATTTTAATAATCATAAGGATTACAATAATAGAACCTAAAATATTGAGTTCTACTTTAGCAATCATAATGTTTATGATTCATTTAAAAAATCTGATGTGAGATTTTTTTTTATTTTTTATTTTAGATATTTTTTAAACTTAGAGAAGGAACTCCTTATAAGTGTTAAAGTTGACACATGGATGAAAATAATTTCCTCACATACCCATCTGATTGGGCTTTCATTAGCTTAAATAGAATTGAATCCTACGGCTGTTACAAAGAGATAATGGCAAATTAAATGTACAATTACAAAAAGATAATGACTGTTACAAAGAGATATTGAATCCTACAACAACTGTTACAAAGAGATAACATTAAATTCAATTAACTACTCAACATAATGTCAAAAACAAATATCTTGGAGCAGTAACGTGTGGAGCAATAAACAAAGAGTAACGTCAATACTCCCCCTCAAGTTGGATCGTGTATGGAAATAACGCCCAACTTGCAAATTAAACCATGAAATGAATCTTTACCCAATGGCTTTGTGAATACATCTGCAAGTTGATGAGATGCAGGTATGTATCTTGGAGCAATAAGTTTGGATTGTAGCTTTTCCCGAACGAAATGACAATCTATTTCTATATGCTTGGTACGTTCGTGAAAAACTGGATTGTTGGCGATGTGCAAGGCAGCTTGGTTGTCACAAAACATTGTGATTGGAGAAGAATGAGAAATACCCATATCGTTCAACAAATATTTTAACCATTGAAGTTCACATGTTAAAGTGGCCATGGCTCGATATTCAGCTTCAGCAGAAGACCGAGAAACTGTAGATTGTTTCTTAGTTTTCCAAGAAATAAGATTGGAACCAAGAAATATGCAAAAGCCTGTAGTAGATCGTCGAGTAATAGGACACCCTGCCCAATCTGAATCACAATAACCTTGCAAATGAATAGTACTCGATGATGATAAAAAAATTCCCTTACCAATAGAACCCTTCAAATATCGAACCACACGGTGCGCAGCATCCATATGAGCCGTTCGAGGAGAATGCATAAACTGACTAAGAATATTGACTGAATAATTAATATCAGGTCTTGTGACAGTAAGGTATATAAGACGTCCCACCAATCGACGATAAGGAGTGGGGTCAGGAAGTAAAGTACCATCATCTGGTGATAAATGCAAGTGTTGCTCCATAGGAAAATCAGAGACATGTCCTCCAATCAAACCAGTATCCTTGAGAATGTCTAAGATGTATTTCTTTTGAGAAAGAAATATGCCTTTTTTCGAACGGGCAACCTCTATGCCAAGAAAATATTTAAGCTTGCCTAAATCTTTGATAAAGAATTTCTTCTCGAGAAATTGCTTGAGCTGGTTGATAGCTAAATCATCGTTTCCTGTAATGATGATGTCGTCTACATAGACCAAGACAAAAGTAGAAGAATTGCCATTATGATTAAAAAATAATGAATAATCAGACTTAGACTGAGAAAAACCAGCTTGCATGATGGTAGATGAAAATTTTGCAAACCACTGACGTGATGCTTGCTTCAACCCATAGATAGATTTGTTCAGTTTACAAATTCGTGTCTCCCCCTTTCGGCAAAAACCAGGTGGAAGTACCATATATACCTCTTCGTTAAGATCGCCTTGTAAAAAGGCATTATTAACGTCAAGTTGATGTAGAGACCATTGCTTGATGGATGCGATAGAAAGTAAGGTTCGAACGGTTACCAATTTTGCAACAGGTGCGAAAGTCTCGTGGTAATCTAATCCTTCAATTTGAGTAAAACCTTTGGCTACCAAACGGGCCTTATAACGCTCAATTGTTCCATCTGATTTAATTTTGTACACCCATTTACATCCTATGGGTTTCTTGTTGGGTGGAAGAGAAATAAGGCTCCAAGTATCATTTTTTTCAAGAGCTTCAATTTCTTTTTCCATAGCTTCCCGCCATAATGGCGATTTCACTGCTTGAGAAAAGGTTCTAGGCTCATCTGTTGAACAAATAGTAGAAAGAAACCCTCTGTGTGCAAATGAAAAATTAGAAAGAGAAATATATTGATGGAGTGGGTAAGGTGTACCTTTCAACTTAGAGTCAGATGGAGAAGGTAGCTGGTCATGAGTAGCAATGGAGCATTGATAATCAGCCAAGTAAGAAGGTGGACGCCGAATGCGACTAGGCCGATTAATTTGCGGACTAGTAGGAGGAGTGATAGGATTTTGCTCCACACTAGGTGGTTCTAAATCCAACTGTTCAATGGGAGAAGTGATTGCATCATTTTTAGCAATAGGAAAATCAAAAATGGGATCATCACTCAAAGGTAAAGGAGTAACATCTGAAGATGAGGTTGTAAATTTAGATAAATCACGAAATGGAAAAATTCCTTCATGAAATATGACATCTCGAGAAGTAAAAATGGTTTTAGTGGCTATATCAAAAATTTTGTAACCTTTTTGAGCATAAGGATAGCCAATAAAAATGCCAGGTTTACCTCGTTGGTCAAATTTATGTTTAATGCTATGATTGTGAGCAAAACATAAACTCCCAAAAACACGCAAATGAGAATAATTTGGTTTTGAGTGGAATAGAATTTCATGTGGAGATTTCCCAGATAAAAGAGAAGATGGCATTTTATTGATCAAATATGTGGCAGTGAGAACGCACTCACCCCAAAATTGTAAGGGTAAGTGCGCTTGAAAACGAAGAGCTCGAGCAACCTCAAGAAGGTGTCGATGTTTACGTTCAACGACACCATTTTGTTGCGGAGTCCCGACACAACTTCGTTGATGGATTATGCCACGTTCTGAAAAATATTTTTGCATATCATTGGAAAGAAATTCAGAACCATTGTCCGATCTAACTTGTTGTATGCAAGAATTGAATTGAGTCTTAATCATGGAAAAGAATGATTGCAAAATAGTTTTAGTCTCAGACTTGACATGCATCAAATAAACCCAAGTACATCGACTAAAATCATCAACAATGGTTAAGAAATAACGAGAACCATTTAAAGATTGTTGGGAAAAACTTCCCCAAATATCACAATGAATTAAAGCGAAAGGTCTATTAGTAGTAATAGAACTAGAAGAAAATGGCAAACGTGCTTGTTTGGCTTGAGGACAAATTTTACAAGCAGAATTATTTGAACAAGAAATGAAAGGAATATCCTTAGCTAAATTATGCAAAGTACGATAAGATATGTGTCCAAGTCGCCAGTGCCATAAATCAATGGAAGAGTTTTTAGTAACTGCCATTGCCGAAGCAGCCTGAAAACAGTATAGCCCCTCATGAACATTACCCTGCCCAATCGTCCTCTTCGTTGACAGGTCCTGAAAAAAACATTGAGTAGAAGAGAAAGTCACTAAGCAATTATTAGTTTTTGCTAGTTGACTAACAGATAAGAGGTTAAATTTGAATGATGGGATGAAGAAAACATTCTCAAGTTTAATAGTGGATGAAAGATTAATAGTTCCAATATGTGTAATAGGTACATTCGACCCATCAGGAAGTTGAACAAAAGATGGAGTTGGACAGGCTTTATAAGAGGAAAACAAAGATAATGAGTGGCACATGTGGTTAGTAGCTCCTGTATCAATAATCCACATCGAAGCAGAGTGAGCAATAAGTGCTATACCTGCTAGAGAAACACTAGAATTTATGCTACCTGAAGAGAGCATAGCAAGTAATTTGTTGTACTGCTCTTGGGTGATGGGTGGTGGTGACACCATGGCACAATCTTCAGCTTTAGTGGTTTTAACAGGAGCCTCGCTCTTCTTTGGAGGATACCCAACAAGCTTGAAGCAACGATCTTTAGTGTGACCGTCACGGCCACAATGATCACAATGGTAGCGTGGCTTACGGTTGAGTTGGCCACCACAATTTGTGGGCTTGGTGGTAAAAGCTGCAGCATCTGGAGTTGAGGATAATGAAGAATGTATCTCTTGTTGTTTTTCTTCTTGACGAACGAGTGAATAAATTTTGGTTTTTCTAGGAAAAGGTTCCATGAGAAGTATTTGGCTACGAAGTGCAGCATATCGTTCATGAAGGCCTTGTAAAAATTCCATCGCCCTATCTTGTTGCAATTTTTCTGCAGTAGTTCTCCCATGTCCACATGTGCATGGTTGGATACTTACAAGAGAATTGAGCTCATTCCATAATGACTTGAGCTTTGTAAAATATGCAGAAACAGACATATTGTTCTCTTGTTTGAGAGAAGAAATTGACTGCTTCAACTGATAAATTTGTGGTGCATTGGATTGAGAGAATCGCTCCGAAAGATCTGACCAAATCTCCCTCGCAGTCTCAGCATATAAAATACTGCTACGAATCTCACTCGAAACAGAATTGAGAATCCATGAACAGACAAGATCATTACATCTCTCCCATTGAGGAAGATCAGTAGGTGAATCTGGTTTAATCAAGGTGCCATCTACAAAACCCAATTTGTTTTTGGCACGCAAAGCCATAGTGATAGCACGAATCCATGTGCCATAATTATCGCCAGATAGAAGAGGTGTAACAAGCACCATGGTTGGACTATCTGAGTGATGAACATAATGAGGATCATTGATTAATCCCTGTGAATCACTGCTCTCAGAGGAAGAAACTACTTTAGGTTGTGCTTCAGTCATTGTAAAATGAGCACGAAAAAAAATACGAATAGTTGAGGAAAAAAAATGTCTAAAAAAAAAAATCATTGCCTAATGCTCTGATACCATGTTAAAGTTGACACATGGATGAAAATAATTTTCTCACATACCCATCTGATTGGGCTTTCATTAGCTTAAATAGAATTGAATCCTACGGCTGTTACAAAGAGATAATGGCAAATTAAATGTACAATTACAAAGAGATAATGACTGTTACAAAGAGATATTGAATCCTACAACAACTGTTACAAAGAGATAACATTAAATTCAATTAACTACTCAACATAATGTCAAAAACAAATATCTTGGAGCAGTAACGTGTGGAGCAATAAACAAAGAGTAACGTCAATAATAAGGGAGTGTGCTGGAATGTTTTTACCCGTAGATGTTATGACACGGACGACTGCTCCATCACATGCCCACTTACTAGTCATGCAAGCAATATATATATATAGAGAGAGAGAGAGAGAGAGAGAGGTGGATTTGATTTGGCCAAAGGGAGCCATCCGGGCCCATCCTCATCGTTTTGCCTTATTATTTTTCTTTTTTTATTTATATTTATTTTTGGTTTTTAGTTTTTAGTGTATTTTTTTTTTTTAAAAAAAAGAAAGAAATTACAAGAGTATTTTTTGTCTTATCAAAAACTTTTTAAAGTTATTTTTATCTTTTTTAGGACTTGGAGTAGGAGGACGTTGACAACTTTTTTTTGTAGTTTTGAAGGGGAGTATTGTTGTAATTGAAAGTTTTGAGATGATATTATTAATTGGTTAGTAATTTAAGGGATTGAAACTTTGGATTTAATGAATTCCTCCATAACTTTTCTTTTCTTTCTTCTTTTTTTTTATTTATTTTTTTTTTTATTTGTCATTATTATTATTTATAATTTTTGCTATTCTTTTCTTTTTTATGTAGTCATTGAAGGAAGTGCGATAGTTAGAAAATGAATAATTAAGTTGTAAGCCACAAAGGAACTTCTTAGGTCCAAATATTCTAATGACAGTAGATAAGCGTTATCAGTAGAGAAAAAATTGTTAAAAAAATAATAATAATAATAATGATATTACCTCCACGATAACCAAACAATTTAACATTTTCAATGGTTTTAGGATGGCTAAAATTGTTAAATATGCCAAAACTTTCCAATAGTTTCATACTTGGGTGCATATCTGTTCATAACGATAGTTCATAAAAAAGTAGGTTGAGATAAAAAAAAATCAAAATTTAATATATATATATATATATATATATATAGTGATGATTCACAGCACACCGGGGCATCCATGAACAGTCATGTACGCCCGACTAATTTTTTTTTAATTAAAATATTAAAATATTATATTTTAATATTTTAAAATATTAAATCAGCCGAGCGTGCATAACTGTTCATGCACGCCCGGCATGCTGTTTATCATCACTCATATATATATATATAAGTGGTTTTATTGTGGCTAAATCTGTAGAAAGTAGCATTTCTAACTATTGAACTCAAGGCTCACTAACGTGTAGAGTTCTCTTTAGCAAACTCTAGATGAGAAAGAGCCGTGTTTCCAGGCTTAGACGGTGAAAGAATATTGTGGAGGGTTTTCAAACTCTTGTAACTGTGGTGATTTTTAATTTTATGGCGGAGGATCTTGCTGCATAGTGGGAGAATTTCTCATTGACGGAGGATGAGGAGGTGGAGTTGTCGATCCAAAAGGTGGAGTTGCACGAAGGGTTACGATTGGTCAAGCATGTGTATTGGGCAAACTGATTGCGGATCATATGGTGAGCAGAGAGACGATTCGATCATCTCTTATGCAATGATGGAAACCGTCAGAAAGTCTTTCCTTCAAAGTCTTTGGGGAAAATATGTTTCTAATAGAATTTTTGAATCCTAAGGATAAGGAGAGAGTCATGGAGGGGAGACCGTGGATCTTTCAGGGGAACCTGTTTCTTATTGAGGAAAACGCCTTTACAATTCACTTTTGACAAAGCAGTGTTCTGGGTGACGATGAAAAATTTGCCTTTAGCATGTATGGGTAGGGAGATTGGTCATAAGATTGGTGCGTTGATACAAATGCGAGGGGATAGGGTGGGGAGAATTTCTACAAGTTAAGATTCATCTAGACCTGTCAATTGAAGGAACTACTACTTTGATCTTGTTCCAATACCAACGCTTGCCAAAATTTTGCTTCTAATGCGGCGCGATATGCAATGGAAGAATTGGATGTCCTCAGAGGAGTAGTTTTTGGCAGCAAGAGACTAAAGAATAAGGGCCTTGGTCGAGGGCCCCCTCTCCCACTCGACGCCCTGAACGAAGTTATCATCGGTTCTTATATAAAATGGGAACCGCCAGTCACACGGAGGAGGGGAACCATCACCGAGGGGCAAGGGGGAGCAAACCGACTGGAGAAAAGGGAGGTGGCGTCGATGAATCTCCGGGAGCTGGGCCGCCGAAGGGCCGTGGTCGAAGAAACGAGTACTCAGGCGAAAATCACGGAGATTGTGGCGAGAAGTATGAAGATTATGGAGAGAATCATGGCGTAACGGGCAAATCCCATTATGGTAAGCGGCAGAAAGGGCAAGAAGATTTTTCAAAAAAGGGCTCAAGAGAGAATCCTTGCATGTCAGCTTGGAAGGAGAGTGATTCTCGCTTCCCTAATAAGGTAACATTGAGTGACAATTTTAATGAAATTAAAATGGCTAATGTGCGTGTTGGTGCACGTGGAAATATTATGAGGAGTGAGCTTGCTTCATTGCATGATGAAGCCTTGCCACACAGATCGCCAGGGGAGGGAGATATTTTTGAGACAGGACGACAGAAGGATGGGGCTTTGGGTCAACATAAAAGCCCAAGTACTTACATGGGCCCTCTCATTCTGAAGTGGCAAAATCAATGCAAGGGAACACACAGTACTGTACCAATAGTCAGCAGTTGGTTACTACGCGAAGTCCAGGGAGGCCTACAAAAAAAAAAAAAAAAAAGACCGGGAGGAATTTGATTTGTCTACAAAATCCAGAATCTGCCCAGTGGAGGAGTCACGGAAAAAAAAAAAAGAAGAAATTCTAAAGGAGAAAGTGTACCGGCTGAAATAACGGTGAAGGGACGCAAAGTTACCTTGGCAAATAGAACCAATGGTTCGGGGATGGCGGAGGTTGCGGCGCAGCCCCGCCGACCGCAATGAAGATAATAAGTTGGAACTCCCGGGGGCTTGGGAACCTCCGGACAGTTCGGGAGCTTTGCCGTTTAGTAAAGCATAAGAAGCCCAAAATGATTTTCTTAATGGAAACCAAGTTACTGAAGGAAATAATGGAGGTTATTCGGTGCAAGCTAGGTTTCTCTAGCATATTTGTGGTTGATAATGTTAGTAGGAGTGGTGGTTTAGCTTTGTTTTGGGATGATGATTTTTCTGTGGATATCCAGAATTTTAACCAACATCATATAAATGGTGTGGTTAAACATTTGAGCGATGGAGTCCCATGGAAATTTACCAGATTCTACGGGCATCCAGATGTGTCTAGACGTGTTGAAGCATGGGCGTTACTTAGACATCTAGTTCATATGGACCCGGCTTCGTGGGTTTGTTTAGGAGATTTTAACGAAATTTTGACACTTTCGGAAAAATGGGGCGCAGGTGGACATTCAAATAGTCAAATGGCAGCTTTCCGACAAACTTTAGAGACATGTGAGCTCTCCGATCTTGGCTATCGAGGTCCAAAGTTCACTTGGAGTAATTGTCAAGCTGGGAAGCATTTTACAAAGGAAAGATTGGATAGAAGAGTAGCAAATTTGGCATGGAGAGATATTTTTCCGAATGCAGTGATGATGATAGAAGCGATCATTTGTTCCGATCATGCTCTGCTTCTTTTGTATTTGTCTAGAAATGATGTAAGTGGGCATGGTAGGAGAAGTTTTCGGTATGAAGAGAGATGGAGTTTGGAGGAGGGGTATAATGATCTAATTAAGAGGGCTTGGGCTGGTGGTACGGTACAGGTATGGGATGGGTCCAAGGTGGCATGGTGCAAAAATAATTTGGTATGTTGGCAGAAAAGCAGCAATGGTTCTCTATAGCCCCAAATAGCGGCGCTACAAAAGAAATAGCTTGAATGTCAAGGCAACGAAGGGGTAGGGGACAGTGAAGAGATCATGGCCGCGAAGTCTAAACTGGACCAGTCGGATCTCACTTGGAGGCAACGTGCAAAAGCTGAATGGTTGCGAGGTGGAGATCGGAATACAAAGTTTTTCCATGTCTGTGCCAATTCCCGCAGAAAATCCAATGCTATTACTAGTATTTTGGATACCCAGGGGCAGCTTTTCACTTTGCAAGAGGAGGTACAATTGGCTATTGTCAATTATTTTCAAAGCTTATTTACCTCTGATAGTGCAGGTGATAGGTTTCCATGTCTACAACCTCTTGAAAGACGTGCGACGGGATATGAATAACGCTTTACTACAAGCGTTTACTGTTGAGGAGGTTGCTAGTGCTCAACATGGCATGGCTCCACTAAAAGCCCCGGGTCCGGATGGTCTAACTGCTGGGTTTTTCCATAAAAAATTGGAGCATTGTGGGGGGGGATATTTGTCAAGCTATCATTGGTACTCTCAACTCTGGTAGTATGCCTTCATTCTTAAATTTGACAAATATTGCTCTTATTCCAAAGGTTAAAGACCCTACTTGTGTCACTAATTTTAGGCCAATAAGCCTCTGCAATGTTATGTATAAGATGATATCTAAGATTTTGGCCAATAGGTTGAAAAAAATATTGCCCAATATTATTTCACCTGTTCAAAGTGCTTTTATTCCAGGGAGACTGATCACCAACAATATGTTGGCT
Organism: Corylus americana; assembly: GCA_036287905.1. Classification (NCBI taxonomy): domain Eukaryota; kingdom Viridiplantae; phylum Streptophyta; class Magnoliopsida; order Fagales; family Betulaceae; genus Corylus; species Corylus americana. The sequence continues at coordinate 5,083,261 of CP125818.1, read as the reverse complement.
GCGTATGAAACTCTTCATACAATACACACAAGGATGAAGGGGAAAACAGGTTTTATGGTTATCAAAATGGATATGAGCAAGGCTTACGATCGGGTGGAATGGAGGTTTTTAGAGGCGGTATTATATCGATTGGGTTTTGCTCCGAGATGGGTTCAACTTATCATGATGTGTGTCACATCAGTGCAATATGCGGTTTTGGTGAATGGAAAACCGTGCAGACAGATCAAGCCGGAGAGGGGGTTGAGGCAAGGTGATCCCATATCAACATATTTATTTATTCTATGCACTGAGGCGTAGAGTGCCATGGTGATGAAGGCAAATGGTGATGGGGCTTTGACGAGTGTTCCTACAACTCGAGGGGGCCCTCGGATTAGTCACTTATATTTTGCGGACGATAGCTTGTTGTTTTGTAAATCCAGCATTGCTCAAGGGAACAATCTTACCAATGTGTTAAGACTTTATGAAGTAGCTTCAGGACAACGCTTCAATAATAATAAGACATCATTATTTTTCAGTGGTAATACACCATTGGAGGTGAGAAGAGTAAATTTGGAAATAGCTAGGATACCTTCATCTTAACAGTATGATACGTATTTGGGGTTACCCGCTTTGGTGGGAAAGTCCCGAATAGTAGCGTTTAAGGGTATTATTGATCGGGTGTGGAAGAAGCTTCAGGACTGGAAGATAAAATTCTTATCTCAGGCTAGTAAAGAGATCCTCCTCAAGGCTGTGATACAGGCTATACCCGCTTATTGTATGAGTGTTTTTCGTCTCCCACATGCTTTATGTTTGGAGATAAATTCACATATGCAAAAATTTTGGTAGGGTCATCAAAAGAATAAATCCCATGTGCATTGGATGAGTTGGGGGCGGATGGGTCTCCCAAAAGAGTCTGATGGGATGGGCTTTCGTGATTTTACCAGTTTCAACAAGGCCTTGTTGGCTAAACAAGCTTGGCGGTTATGGTCTCAACCGGACAGTTTGGTGGCACAAATCATGAGAGCCAAGTATTACCAGGGGAGTACGATTTTGGAGGCGAATATGGGACAACGTCCATCTTTTGCTTGGAGGAGTATTTTCAGCTCATGTGACCTACTAAAAGAGGGATTAGTTTGGCGGGTGGGTAACGGTCGCAAAATTCGAATTTGGAAGGATAGGTGGCTTCCAAATCCATCTACTTTCTGAGTTCTATCCCCTCCTACAGCGCTGGACCCGGAAGCAACTGTTTGCCAACTTATAGATGAAGATTTGAGATGGTGGAAGACTCTTCTCTTGGAAAGAATTTTTTCCAAAGAGGAGATACGCATGATCCACGCAATACCTATAAGTTGAACAAACCAGGAGGATACTCTCATATGGAGGGGCACCAAGAATGGGGTGTTCTCTGTTAAAAGTGCCTACTATATGCAAAAGGAAGTTTTGTCTCTTGCTTTGGCTGGTTGCTCTTTGCGTGGGGTGGGTAGCACAATCTGGAAGCAACTTTGGTCATTGCCGATTCCTAGTGTTGAAAGGAATTTTCTATGGCGGGAGAATTTATGTAAGCGAAAAATTCTCATGGATCCTTTGTGCCCAATGTGCGGGCTAGAAGTGGAGTCTAGCTTTTATGTACTATGGCAGTGCCCATCAACTATGGATGTGTGGAGTATGGGTTCAAAAAAATTCCAGAAAACTTCCTTGGCCTGGACTTTATGCAGATCATTGAAGGTTTGTTCCACAAATGTGCTACGGAGGAGCTGGTGCAATTCTCGGGTCTGGCCCGTAGGATATGGTTGCGGTGGAACGATATTGTCTATGGGGGAGAGGGGGGGGGGGGGGGGGGGGGGTACTCACTCATTCACGTATTATCCTGCAGTGGACCCTAAGTGCTATTCATGAATACGCTTTGGATCAGCAGCGAGGAGAGCAGTTGGTCTCTCAAGGTGGAGTTCCTGTTGAGCTTTGCTAGAAGCCTCCAGAGACGGAATGGTGTAAAGGAAACTGGGACGTAGCAGTTGAGAGGGATACTGGTCGGATGGGTGTGGCCGTGGTGCTCCGTGATTCGCATGGCAATCTCCTAGCGGCGAGACGTAAAGTGTGGACGGGTTGTCTTGCTCCTGCTGCGGCAGAAGCACAAGCAGTCTTATTGGCGATCAGATTTTGTCGTGAGTTGTGCCTAAAGAAAGTGCATTTGGAAGGAGATGCCAAATCAGTGATTGATGTGGTTAATACAGAGGCAGTGGATTATAATCGGATGGGGCATGTCATTGCGGATATCAAATTGGAGCTTAATTCCCTGGTTCACTGGAAGTTGTCCTTTGTGAGGCGAGAAGGAAATAGAGTAGCCCACAGTCTTGCCAAACATGCTGTGAAGAATTGTATTTTTGCGAGTTGGCAGAATTTACCACCCGCTTGTATTTGTGATTTGTTAGCACTAGAGCACTCTGCTTTAGTTGTTTGAAAGTTTTAATAAGAAATCGACACTTATTCTAAAAAAAAAAAACTATTTTCTATTGTTTAATGTTCGTTTAATTGATCCACTCATTAATGGTCACCTTAAGGCAGAAATTAACAATTGTTTAAATTTAATGAATTTCTCTATAACTTTTCTTTTGTTTTTATTAATACTATTTATATTTTTTGTTATTTTTTGTTATTTTTTTATTATTTTTTTTTTAAATTATAATGAAAAATTTGCTCATAGCACATGTTATAGGCTATTGTACATAATTGACTAAAGAAAGGCAGACGTCCATGTCATTCAATATATATATATATATATATATATATATGTTTGGATAAGGACTTGAAAAATGAAGTGAATTTGATTGATGTGAGAAAAAAAGTATTTAGTATGAAAAAGTGAAAAAAAAAAATTGTTTTGTAGCGATTTTTTTATTTGAATAATAATAAAAAGCGATTAATGTGATGTAAAAAGTAAGAATGTTGAGGTTGATTTTGAAAGGAATAGTGTGAGATATTTTTTTACTGGATGGTCAAAAGGTGTGTCGTGATGTAATTTGTATTTCCCAAGTCAATAATTAGGTGGGGCTCATATGTCTTTACCTTTTTAATTGGTGTCGGAGACCAATTTTCAACCATCAGGAAATTGGAGGCTTTTAGTGGACCTCTTTAAATAATGAGGAATGTTGTAAACCCCCATGAAAATCAATTAACTGGTAATTGACTTCATGGTTCGCCTCCCAGCCTTATCCTTCACAAAACAAGATTCAGGGATTATAATCTCTCTTAAGAGAGACTATAGCAGAAGACTTTCAACCACAGGATAAAGATAGCAATAACATAACCACAATAACCAGAGTAATAATAAAGAATCATAACATAGATATATCCTCAAATATGTTGGTCAAAGACCAATCATCATAATAATACAGATCATCAATAATTGTTTGAGAATAAGATCAACGCCTAAGCTTAAATAAAGCTAACATGATGACAATCTCTATCATCTCTGCTCGGTTGAATCCTCCGTCATC